>OY728120.1:1644839213-1646089213 GCA_963277665.1 Viscum album
ATTTTAGATTATATTTTCATTTTATTTATATTGTTAAATAATGAGGTAATCGTTGCATCATCATGATGTCAAAAATAATTTAATTTATTTAATGTCTAAAAATTATAAACAAAATATCATGATGTTGGAAATGATTTTAGATTTATAATTAATATTTATAGTATAAAATATGACTTTTATAACCCCACTTAAATTTTTTTTAGTAAAACAACTCATTTTTGTGACATTTTTATTTTAACTTTAAATAAAAAGATATTAAGGTCATTTTCCTACCAGTGTGGCTCCATGGGGTCCCCAAGTTGACCCATGGATTTTTTGGGTTGGCCATGACACATGAAATAAGGTTAGAACATGTTTCAAGTTCATTTCATATTATTAAAACATTATTTTTACCTTAAACTACACTAATTACCTCTAATCGCGGTTAAAAACTTAAAAGTTACTATTCACCAAAAAATTATTTTAATCTCATTGAACCAAATTTTACTTCTTAATGACAAACATGTATTTCAGATGTTTGAAATTCAAAAACCAGAGGTGGTAAAATTTCATTTATATGGAAAATCAGTTTTTATAAGTACCACTTAGTGGTTTCACTATTCATCTTAAATTGACGTTTTTCAGAAAAATACCAAAACTTCACCCTAAGATATATTTGATAGTCCGAATTCAAAAATTAGGTCCATTTTACAAAATTAAAAACATATAAGATAAATTAATTAATTTAATAATTAATTCCCGCTGTCAGAGAAAATAACGTATTTTTATGAAACAATAATTATCAAAAGATTGACACTAGTTTAAGTCCAATTTCAAAGTGAAATTGATTCCAACGACCACCATTGGATTAAATGGTCAAAATATGTTATAATTTCACTTTAAAACCAATTAAAAATATGATCTAATCATATAAATAAATTAGATTAAAATAGGTTTTGAATTAAAATACAACATTTTCACTATTCATTAAAAAAATGAACTTTATCGGAAAAATACCAAAAATTTACACAAAGTAAATTTTGATGTCCCGATTCTTTAGAAGAGTTTTATTTGGTCCAATAGAATTTATAAGAGTGACCAATAATATATTTAATTATGGTTCCCCTTCAAAAGGCGATAAGTGAACCTTCAGTGAAAATTAGTGTATTTATGCCTAAAATTGAATTCTTTCCATATTTTAAACCTTTATCTTTTATGGGATAAATGTAAAAACATTTTAAAAAATATTTAATCATATTTTAGTTATTTCTATCCATTCATGTCAATACAACGACTATGTGTTAACTACCATTTAAAATAATATTATTATATTAATTGTGTGCAACGTAAGATTTCAATGAAACTCATTGTTGCATATCGGGTACACTATCGAACATAGAAACCCCTTTAAAGTAAAATAAATATTTAATTCGTAAATATTAATAAGTATGAAAATGATTTATTCCTTATTTACCTGGGATGTTACATAGAACCTACTCAAATATCCTCTCAACTACCCTCAATTCATTCAAGATTCTTTAAGTTCATCATAAAGCCAACCTATGGAGCCCTTTTGATCAAATCAAAAGGAATAACCCAAAGAAGAGGCAATAATTTCACCACCTCTTTCAAAGTTATTTTATTCTTCCACTTCCTCGTTCTTCATTGCTTCCATAGAAAAATAATAACTCCAGTAACTTCTACACACATTGATGTTATTATAATTATGGTACAATGATATTCATTATTCTATCCATCCTATGAAAGACAATGTCACCATACATGCATGCCTACGGCTTTCCCTCTTCACATCGTGGTGTATTTTATTATTCAACACTTTATTATTTGGATGGGAATAGTAATGAGTATAATTGATTTAAATAATTAATATAAAATGTTAATCATTATATATATAATATACCATCCAATTACATATTATTTTACCACTATTTTAATGATATTGTCACTCATATGTATGTATGGATTACCAACTCCATGAATGTGATGAGATTCATTTCCCATCGTAACTATTCCAGAATAATTTTCATTTTATGATTTAAATTAATGATTAATAAATTAATATCATTCTGTATTTGAATCATGTACATATTATCCATAAAAAACATGACATAAATAAAAAGACATATAAAGGAAAATAAATTAGTCAACACCCGAAACAATGACAGTACTGAAATATTATCTAATAATTCACTAACTCTAGGTAATTGTGGTCGGGGTGTTACGGTCTATATCAGAGTAAGTTTAGTACAAACCATGGAATATAGATTTAGAAAAAATATTTATTAGAACATTATCTTTAGAAATATATTGAGGATTAGTACAAAACAACTTCATAGAATTTTTGTAATGATGATTGTTTTATATATTTTTGAGCTGCACATCCATGTCTTGATACGAGTAGGTAGAGGCGGCTTGGGCACATACATACCTAGGAGTGATAACGCCAACAAGGAGTTTCGGGCATGACCTAGGTTATCTTGGTACATGACAACATGACTTTTTGTACTTTGGATTGTGGAACTCCTAAGGGATATGATTAAGTCAATTCACATTTTTTTTATAAACCATTATAAGTATTTATGAGTAAATATGCTAGAAAAGAAACCATTTTTATTATTATGTCAATAGATGTATGAGAATATTAAATTAATGTTGATAATATTTCTCATTTTATGATTATATAGTATGATATTATCTAACATAGTATATTTAATCATTTATAAAAGGCACCTATTACAAGGAAAGAGATCTCCAGTAATATGCATGATCCAAAGAGTCATAAGAATCCTATCTTTCATGGAAATAAGCCAACCTTTATAAGGGAAATTGTCTCCCACGTATTATCATCATATGAAAAAGTGGTATCATGTTTTAATAAGTTATGTAATGAAAGTTCTGAGTCCAATGGATTTTATGGGAAACAAGAGAAGAAAGGGATGGTGGAGGAAATGAGATATCAATGGAAGAAGGGAAAGAAGGATTTTCCCACATGTGATAATTGTGGAAATAATCACCATAGAAAGTTCTTGAAATGAATGGGAGTTTTTATATGTGTGGAGAATAAGTACACCATTTTCCTGATTGTAAGGGTCATAAAAAGGATTCAAATGTACCATGGTTCATCTTCAAGTAGTTGGGACACTACAGGAATCAATGTCCCAATCATCAAAGTATACACAAAAAGATATTATTAGACAATAATCATGTTATGATACTACTACAGATGAAGAGGAATGATTAGTGATCTTATGTAGTTATTAATGAATTGTTTCATTTGAGTATTTCAAAAATAATATACAAGTTATAAGAATTATATAGTATGTTAGGATTGTACTATATTATTATTTCAATATGGATTTGAGATTGTATGGTACCAAGTAATGTTACATAGTTTCAAGTTAAACATTTTGGAAAATATATGTTTGGGAGAAATAAAAATATAAATATGTTTCAGAAACTAAGATAATGATTTCTTTATAAGATATGATTTATTTGGAAAAATTATTTTTGATAATCTTGACTTCCTTGAAACGAATTAATTGTTTATTTATTTCATCATTATTAGACTTTACAACATTTTTGGAGATACTGAGTATATCCTGTATTCTATAATGAATAAGGGATAATGAGTGTCTTCAATTAGTTTTTATGATATATTAGGGTGTTACCATGTTTTAAGAGAGTACATGACAAAGGAATTCACATGTTATTAGGTCAAAAAATAGATCTTCATTATGTTTACCTTACATATAAATTTTAGACTGTGAGTTTGGGAAGAAGTATTTTTGATAAGTCTAAAGGTTAAAGTGGATTATGTTTGAAGTTGGATACTATTGATTGAGGCTATATCATATCTTAAGATTTTTTTTGGATTTTTATTAAATTGACAACATGAAGGTCTGCCGACAAACTTTCCAATCTAGTAAGGCCGCGAGACATGACCCCGCAACCGAAGAGAGACAATGGTGCATCACCTACCACTGATCTACATGATATCCAAGTTTGTATAATTTTTTTAAATATAATGACAGATGAATTATAAATTCATTTTTTTGAAAACCTATAATATTAGGTTTATTAAAATAATTTTGAGCTCTAATATCTTTTAGAGAGAAAGATGGGTTTGTGGTAAAAATTGCATAACGAATAGTACTACTATTGTCAAGTATAATTTTATTATATGAAGAAATTAATTCATAAACATTAGGGAAAGGATCTAAAAATAAAATATGTGTTAACCTAATACCTTATGTTTTGTTTAACTGGTGATATTTTAAATCATCATAGATTTATCGCTTTGAGGCCCTCAATTTTCCATTTATTGTTCACTTGTTTCTGGTTGACAACCTCAATCACTCCCTATAAATATTTACATTTTACCCCAATTATGTGTTTATAATTGAAACTAATGTTCTTATATTCAAAAACCTATTTTAGTGGTGACTTTTACATTTTCCATTTCCCTCTTATTATGACAAAATTTTATTAACCTTATTTCAGATATTGGTTTTCCATAAAGGTATTTTATATTTTAAAACTTTTATTTTCCAAAAAAAAATTCAAAGAGAAATGATTAAATTTATTGAAGTAAGGTACAATGTAACATCCCATGATTTCTTAATATATTATCTCTTTAATGTTATAAAACAGCTTGCACTACACGCAGCACCGAGTTCGCTCTCACCATGACTTACCAAACTAGCCTTTCTAAAATGAGTTACAAATATTATTAGCAACCTTTTGAATTTTATATACTCCATATTATTTTAGAATCCATATTATGTGTTTCATTTAAATAATATAAGAACAAATTCTTTTTTTCAAATAAACGAAGTATTTTTCAAAAAATGCTATTCTACCGCATTTTAATGACAAAAAATTTTTAATTCCATTATTTGAAACATTTATATATTCAATTTGAAAAATAAAACATTTTCATTATAATTAGGACAAAAAATATTTAGTTCCGATAAATTTTTGTTGTTTTTTTGATAGCTTTTATATTTTAATAAATAGTGAAAAATAATAAATTTTAATTGAATATAACTTTTTAATCAAAATAATTTATATTGTTAATATATAAATTTTAATGGGTTTGAATTATAATCATATTATATTTTTATAATTATATTATCATTATAATTAGGCTGAAATTTTTGTATTTCTCTAAAAACATTAAATTTTTGATGAATAGTGTAAAAAACTACATTATTATTTTAAACTGACTTTTCATTAAATAATTATTATTATTACTTAAATTTATTTTAATTTAAAAATAGATAAATAATACCTATATTATTCCAATTTAATTCATTATTTTCATTTTTTGATAATATTAGTTATATAAAATTTTATTGTGCTTTTTAATGGCTTTTACCCATCTTCTAGGAATGCTTGCACATTTGCATAAAACGTAATTTTACCGCTTCTATTAATTGAATTTTAAAATTTAGAGAGACACAGTTGAAATCATTATGTAAAATGTTGTTAAATAGGATTAAAATATTTTTTGGTTGAATATTAATTTTTGAATTTTATTTACCACGGTTAAAAGTAAATAGGGTAATTAAAGGTAAAAATGATATTATAATTTTCCTAACAGATGTCCTAATTCTATTGGATATGTTTTTTTGACCAAATAAAACATTCGAAAAAAAGATCCTTTTTATTCATTTGGGTTGGATTAGGATATTTATTATATTTTATTTAAAGAATTGTTAAAAGTGGTATATTCAAATTTTAATAAATAAATAATTTATAATATATGGGTATAAATAAGAATAATTAGACTCTAAATATTCTTTATAAATCTAAAAATACATCCAACATCATGTTATTTTAATTATAATTTTTAGACCATAAAAAATTAAATTTTTTATGACACAATTATGATGTAGTAATTCCCTAATTAATGAAAGGTTAAAATAATTGATATTTGAAATATTAAGAAAAATTTTAACTGAGAATTTTCATGAATTAAATGAATTTTACAAGTTAATATATCATGTTAGGGTTGATAAAATAATTTTTTTAAGTGATAATGTTTTTATGACTTTCTCAAAAATCAAATACTAAATTTTGTCAAAATTGACATAAATGATTTTTCAAAAAAAAATATTATTAAATGATATAATGTTCCTAAAAATATATGGTTCAGACAAAAGAATTATATAACGATATATATCTCATTAATTATCAACTTGTGGTTCCGTTGGCATTTTATTGTAAGTCTATTAACCATACAATATAAAAATACAAGGAGACATGGTAAATGCTAAACTAATAACCATGAGTTAAATATAAATGATATGTTTAATATGGTGACCTAAACTTGTCTCAAACTTATTGGTTGAATATATTTTGACCCATACCCAGTACATCCTCTAAATAAATCAATTTTTAGCCATTATAAAAAGAAAATTATTTTATAATAAAATAATATTTCAAGCTTTTCCTAAATTGACCCTTACCTCTCTTATAAAATGGTACTTCCCCTACACATAATTTCACACCTCCAAAGCCATTTGGCTCTTCTAAAATCAACTCAAATATCCTCCCATATAACCTCAATTCATCATAGAGTCCTTACATTGATCATAAATCCAACCTAAGGATCCCTTCTAATCAAATCAAAAGGTAGAACCCAAAGAAGAGGTAATAATTTCAAAACCTTTTTCAAAGTTATATTCTTCTTCCACTTATTCATTATTCATTTTATCCATACCAAAATGAAAAATCCAGTACCTTTTACATACTATTATGTTATCATAAATACGGTACAACCATATTCTTTATTTTATCCATCCTATGAATGACAAAGTCACCATACGTGTGTACGTAAGGTTAACCATCTCCACGTCATGGTGTAGATTGTTATTCAACTCTTCATTATTTGGATGAGTATAATAATGAGTTTAATTGATATAAATAATAAATATAATATGTTAATTATTCTGTATATATAATATACCATACAATTAAATACAATTTTACCACTAAAATAATGATATTGTTGTTTATGTGTACATATGGATTACTGTCTCCACGAACGCGATGAGATTCATTCTCCATCGTAACCATTCTTGATTAATTTTCATTTTTTGATAAAAATTATTTTTATGAAATTAATTTTATTCTAGATGTCAATAAAATACAAATTATCTATAACATACATTACATATGTAACAAAACATATAAAGAAAAACGAATCAGTTAACATGAATAACAATGATACTACTGAAATATTATTAACAAACCAATATTAGAGGATCTCCTATGATATCATATTTATGAATTTGGTTCTTTTATAATTTAATGAAATTTATTTAACCATTATACACAAGGTTAATCTACCCTCGAATAAGGAAATGAACATGATAAGGGTTATTTCCTCAATCCCATTGTTATATGAGATTGTTTATGTATAATTATTTACTGGGAAATATTTCTCATTGATGCCTATATTTCATAAAAATGTTTTCAAAAGGAATATTTTATGGTTTTATGGGAGGGTCTATTTAACAAGATCATCATTTTAAAAAATTTAAAGATATTTCATTCTAAATAATTTTAATTATTGTATGTGATTCCAAAATGATTTCATGAAAAAAGTAATTTTCTCTCAAAGAGTTTTATGATTGTATTCAACTTTTTCCACATGCAATACTTGATATTATTATTAATTGAGGTTGATTTATTATAATATAACATTCAATATCATATTGAATGAGTTATGATTTTTCGACAGTGAATATGGTATTTTTATATCATTCATGGTTTATGGTTAAAGTATTGACCATTAGTATGCTAGTTTTAATATGAATTTTTATGTTATGTTTCAGCATTTTCATATGAGTAATGCATTTGACATAGTATGATGCGGTTGGAAACTGCTATAGCTCATCGATACATCGATAGTTCTCATGATATTATCTAGTTTCTTGGCACAAGGACTTGAAAAAAACTTATATTTAGTCTTGGAACCAGGCCATAACTATTTGTTTGTGATGTTCGATATTATGCATTCCATCATTATGAAATTGGTTGTTGATATTACATGTGATTATTCAAATCGTAGAATATCCATGTGAATATGTAAATGGAATTACTTGATTTATATTTTCCATAATATGCTGTAGTTAATGTTTAAATAGCATAAGTATTAGTCATATACTTTTCCTCAAATGTTTGTGTTTATATATGATAGTGTCCGCTATATTGTTATCCTTATTGAACATATGAGCCCACCCCGTTCTTGTTTTTCTGTATCCATGGATGTGAAGTAGTAAATGATGGTTAACATGTAGTGTTATTCCAAAATATATGAGTGTGTTCAAAAAGGTACACACTAGTGTAGAAAACGTTTTTTACGTCGGTTATTTTTAATTTTTTCCGTCGGTTATTAGCCGACATTAATACGTGCGACGTTATAAAGAAGGTTTTTGACGTTGGTTATTTAAAAACTGACGTCAAAAACATAAAATCTTGATTTTTATCACGTCAGTTATTTTAGAACCGACGTGATAAAGGGCCTGGAGAATGGTTTATCATGTCGGTTATTTTAGAACTGACGTGATAAAGGGCCTGGAGAATGGTTTATCACATCATTTATCGAAGAACCGACGTGATAAACGGCCTGGAAAATGGTTTATCACATCCGTTCTGAAACAACCTACATGATAAACAGGGGGTGAGGGGGTTTATCACGTCGGTTCATATAGAACCGATGTGATAAACTGGGGTGATGGTGGTTTATCACGTCCGTTCTATAAGAACCGACGTGATAAACCGGGCTGAGCGTGGTTTATCACGTCGGTTCATATAAAACCGACGTGAAAAACCGAGGGAGGGGAGTTTATCACGTCGGTTATTGTATAACCACCATGATAAACCGGTGGGAGGGGGTTTATCACGTCGGTTAGTCAATAACCGACGTGATAAACCATTGTCCAGGCTGTTTAGCACGTCGGTTATTAAATAACCGATGTGATAAACCATTTTCCAGGCCTTTTATCACGTCGGTAATTAAATAACCGACGTGATAAACTATTTTCCAGGCCTTTTATCATGTCGGTTATTAACTAACCGACGTGATAAACTATTTTCCATGCATTTTATCACGTCGGTTATTAAATAACCGACGTGATAAACCCAATTTTTTTTAAACAGAATGCAGTGATCTTCTCTCCACCAGAATCAACCAGAAAATAAATCAAGAAATCATACCACAAAAACAGAACTACATCAAGATTAAGCATGTAAATAGATTACATATAAAACTTACCCACTAGACAGCATCCACCCTCATTTATACCCCATGGACAGCCCTCCCCCACCCCGTTGGAGCCCTCACCCTCATGTATACCCCTGGACAGCCCTCCCCCACCCCATTGGAGCTCCCACCCTCATGTATACCCCTTGGACAACCCTCCCCCACGCTATTGGAGCCCCCACCACACTCCTGGACTGCCCCTGACCCCCGGGCACCCCCAAACACCCCTCGACAACCCCCCACCTGCCTGAACAGCACATCCTCACCCCCTCACCCCACTTGACAGCCCCCACCACACCCCTGGACAACCCCCCACCCCTGGACAGCACTCCCACACCCCTGGACTGGCTTCCCACACCCCTGGACATCCCTGCCACCGCCCATGACTATTCCCCCACCCCACCGAATAACCCCCCCAGACCGCTGGACACCCCCAACCCCACTGTACACACCCCCACACCCTGGGAACCCCTCCCCCACAAACCCAAATCCATACCAGAAGAACCATCAAAAGTAGACCAAAACAAGAAGTATAGCAAAATTAAACATTCACTTATATAACATTCAAAACTTACACTATCAACTTCAAAGAAACTAAATCAAACCTCAACAACTACCAAATAGACAATTAAAACGACAATATTCAAAATTACATTTTACATTACAAACAACTAAAATTCAATCAAACCTGTAAAATAATTTGACCACTCCACTTGTACGTGTTTGATGTCTTCAGAAGTATAGGGTTGAGGGTCATCAAAAAGATAAAAATGAAAAAGAAGATAGTTAGCGTGTATAATGAATAAATCAAATTGAAATATGATGGAAAAGTTTAAGAGGAAATCGTACCAGGTCAAAATTCACAACTGTCCCAGTTGTTATTATTTCATACATAAATCTTAACATATAATATCCGCATTCGATGAGGCCTTGTTGTTCATGACAATTCTATTTTGAATGAGTGTAAATTCAATATATTATTTTTATGTAATAAATCAAAAAAGTACAAATTATAAATGGAAATTTACCTTCGCCTTTACTTATTTGATCTTTGCATTTCTTTTCTTTGTGTTTTTTCAAAAGTAGAACCTTGCACTGTTAGAAAATAATACGAATGGGGTAAATTTAAAATTCATTATAATATATAAAACTATTGAGAAATTGAAATTTACTTTTCAAATATATTCTTAAAACATTCCCGCACATCACCATGAATAGAGCATATCCAATAAATAGATTTCTTCCTTGGGAAAAAAATACCTAACATCTAATGATTACTAATAAAAAGAAATTTAATGTTAGTGGTTTTTTATGTTAAAAGATAATTAACTCTTTGAGAGAAATGTGTTTCATACCTCTCACAAAAAGGCATCATCCAACATTGTTGGATAAAATTATTTTCAAATCTTTCAGCAATATAAACCATTATTTGTTCCTCAGTCAATGCACATGCTTCAGGGGAAATCAATTGCGGGTCCATGAATCCATATACTTCTATCAGTTCATTCCTCTCACAAATTTTATAAAGATACCGAATAAAAAACATATATAAGTATACATTTTTAATAAATATAACGCAGGGAAAAGGTGTTAAGACTTACATGGAAAAAATTTGCACCACGTTGATGCCCAACTTATCTCCAGTAACAAGCTCCATGATATCAGATTTTGTAATCCCCACACTTATTTCACTTCCACAAACATGAGATTCCATTGAAAACTCATAAAAACCCAACAACAAATGTGAATATCTTGACAATCTGTCAAGACCACTGGAATCTGTATATGATGTCATAGCTTGTTGCCTTTGTTGTTGTCTATACAGTATTTCTTTACCTTTGAAGTATTCCTGTGAAAAAAAATTGAGAATTATAGTAGTTTTCAAATGATAAAACAACTTTAATAAAAAAATAAAATAAAAGATATAACATTCATACCTCTATGGTAATGAGTCGAAGAAGTCTAGATGGACAAACTAAAAAATGGCCGATACTCTGTCCAACTGTCGCCACCTCATCTGTAGGTATTGGTACCCTAGCTGATCTATCTACAATATCCCGTACAGTGACCCTCTGATTCTCTACCTCTAATTTTTGATGATGAATTGTATCTCCTATACAACATACCAACCCATATGCTACTATATGATGTTGAGAATCATCAACATACAACTCACAATATGTAGGAAGCTGCGGAAGAGGCGTAGGATAAAAAATGGGGTCTGCAGGCTGAGGTGGGGGAGTGGGAGCTACTGGCGGAGGTGTAGGATAAATAATGGGGTCTGCAGGGGAAGGTGGAGGAGTGGGAGCTGCAGTCTGAAATTGTCTTTGCATTTCTATAAACATAGACTACACCGAATCTCTAATCTTGTCTTCCATCGTCGCATTAATATTTTGAACTTCAGCCTCCAAGGATTCTATTTTTTTTATAAACCCCCTCAATGTTAGAAGTTGAAGAACGTGGAAACACTTTTCTTACCGATACACCTGTCGGATATCCTCTTACACGACCAGGATGTTCGGGCCTTCCCAATGCTGAAAATAAAATATCTTCCCTCCCAGTAGCTGTAAATGTCCCCTCTAAACTCTTCTCCTCAAGAGAGTCATGTATTAATTAATTGAACATTTCTGTAATTATTGAAACTTATATGAAGAAAAAAGTTATCTTAAATAAATTAAATAGATATCTTACAATCCTCTCAGATACGATTCTCGATTCTTCCGAAGGATATTTCCCTTTTTTCCCTTCTGAGCTCTCTTCCATTTGTCATGTCTAGATGGAGGGGATGGAGGGGCCACCTCTCCAGAGGTTGAAGACTCAACTCTTAGTTGTTGAAATTTTTCCGCTATCATTTTTTCTTCCAATAATGTATACCCTCCCCGAGATAAACTATGAGGGTATACATTTTTAGATTGGATCTCCTGATGAGATTTCCTTGTTTGCTGTAATTTAAGAATAAGAAATCATTATCAAAACATTAATAAAATCATTTATATAAGAAAGTTTATAAATGTTTACATTTCCCTTACCAGAAATGACTCTTTTTTTCTACTTTCAAAAAACCATCTCCATGTGTCTTCATCTATAAAAGGATATATACGACATTGATTGTCATGACACCTATGACCATAAATGAAAGAAGATGAGAGGGTTGAATTGAAATCCCTCCATCTCCTGGCATCCAACGATAAGCATTTCTTCCTGACTCCTCCAGTGTCAGGAATATCAAATGTCATCATATAAAGGAGAGGTTAAACATATTATATATACCAGAAACATTAAAATAATGGTTAAACAATGACAAAAGATCTTACAAAAATCATCTCCCACAACTGAGAGATAATCCCTTTATCCACACCTCTCCAATCATCATACAGAATGCTTAATTTAGTCTTAGCCTGAGTTGCAACAAAACTCTTAAAATCATTGGCATTTGGACCTCTAGGAATATCATCATCATCAAACTCAACTACTATCCTCTGATCCTGCGTACAGGCAAGTGATAATTTTGGTAAACGTGTGCAACCACGTTTACCAACCTTTGAACTCTTTGTCATAATAGGAGAATGTGAATGTTCATCCCCATAGGTATGACCAGCAATATGCTCCTCTCCAGAATCATGTGGTTGATCATCTGAATGATCTGTCATTATCCTTCAAATCAAAAAAACAAACGTCAGTTCACAAATATACAAATTCAAATATTTTAATACTACTGTAATCAGAAAATAGAAAAGTTTACTAGGTTACATAATAGTAAACATTGGTAATATGGTAAGAATGTTAAGCAATGGTAAAGATGGCAAAGATGGTCAAGATGGTCAAGATGGTAAAAAATGGTAAACCTGGTAAACATTGTAAACATGGTAAAGTAATTGTCAGTGAACAAAAATAAGCATTTTAAAATTCATGTAATGGTTATAAACACGATAAAGTAAACTAAACAAACATAAAACAAACAAAAACATATACTTATTTTATTTTAAAACATGTTTTAATAAATAAAAAACTTACAATATCTAACATTTATGGAAAAAAAATGTAAACAAAAAAATAAACATATGTTACCTCTAATTTTAGGAATGTACAGATGGATTGTTTTCCCAAATTCCGTCATCGTGATCATTCCTTATGGTACAAACTATGTCTTCAACATGATCATCATAATGTTCTGTTAATATTTCCATTGAAGTAGGGATCTCACATAAATCAGCATATTCATCAAGTTCATCCTCACCAACATATTGTTTTTTCCCTTGTAAAACAACAACCCACTACATATCTGATTGATCTACTACATAAAAAATTTGTTTTGCATGTGTTGCCATTATAAAAGAATCAGCTGTGTCTTCCAATCTATTCAGATTAACAAGTGTCATTCCAAATTCATCGTGTCTAACACTGTTGTTACCGTTAAACCATTTACAGTTAAAAACGAGAAATTTAATTTTAAAGTAATCAACCTCCCATATGTCTTCAATCACTCCATATTATGAATTTGATGCAGAAATTGGGTTTTTGTCCTTATCACTTGAAAAATGCATTGCTTCTGCACACACCAATACACCACTATCTTGAACTTCACTTCTGTTGTCCTGAGCTTTTGTATGAAATGTATAACCATTAATGTCATAACCAGACCATGTTATCACATTTAAACATGGACCACCCACTATCCATTTTAATGTCTCTGATACATCTGATCTACCAATCAATGTCTTTTTAATCCAGGACAAAAAAGTTTTGTTGTGCTCATTCAAAATCCACATTTCTTTCTTCTTTGGATGACATTGTTTCAACTCATTAATATGCAATGTGATATATGGTTGAGCATCAGCTATGTTATTCAAGATGTATGATTCTAACTTCTTTATCTGTCCAGCTGACAATGATTTGACTTTTAAGCCGCGAATCCCCTTTCCCTCATTATTAACTCGTTCATGGCAAGATGGAGGGAAACCTATGTGTTGCGCCGCAGCCAAGTAGCTCGTACAAAACTCTTCTACCTCCTCAGAAATATAATTTTCAATAATGGAGGCTTCAGGTCGATATAGATTTTTAACATACCCCGTTAATATTTTCATATACCTTTCAAAAGGAAACATCCAATGAAGATATACAGGTCCACAAAGCTTTATTTCTCGAACCAGATGAATCATTAAATGCACCATTTTATCAAAAAAAGTTGGAGGAAAATACATTTCCAATTGACAAAGTATAAAAATTGCATCCTTTTCCAAAATGTTCAAAGAATTCACATCAATCGCCTTGTTACAAATTGAATTGAAAAAATAACACAAATTCATTATAGTCTTTCTGACATGAATGGGAAATATTCCATGCAATGCAACTGGTATAATTTGTTGCATCCTGACGTGACAATCATGTGATTTCATAACTATCAACTTCAAGTCCTTCAATGAGACAAAATTTTTTACATTAGAAGAATAACCTTGAGGCACTTTGGTATCACAAAGACACTGACAGAAGCTAATTTTCTCCCTCTTCGATAATGTATGACAAGCCGGGGGAAGAAATGTTCGTCTTCCTTTAGGAGTGGGAGCTAACTCCAAATGTATTCCCATTGATAGTAAGTCTAATCTTGCATTCAACCCATCTTTAGTCTTTCCTTTAATATCTAACAATGTTCCAATCAAGGAATCACAGATATTCTTCTCCACGTGCATGACATCAATATTATGTTTAACTTCATGATACCTCCAATATGGTAGCTCAAAAAAATTGACCTTTTCTTCTAAATATGTCTATCATTACCAGATTTCTGTGTCTTTCCCAATGTCACGTCAAGGTTTTTCACCCTCTCAAAATACAGATCAGGGGATAAAGGTTTTGGAGCAGTATCAAATTTTGTGAGCCATTAAATGCCTTTTTTAGTCTTCTATAAGGGTGTTCCATAGGCAAAAACTTTCGATGACCCATGTACACTGTTTTCCTCCCATGATGCAATTGACAATATGACGTCTGTTGTTCGCAAATTGGACATTCGTTATGCCCTTTAACACTTTATCTAGACAAATTTCCATACACTGGGAAGTCATTTATAGTGAACAGAAGCACTGCATGCAGTTGAAAATATTCCATTTTATAAGAATAATACACCCTAATACCATCAGACCATAACAGTTTCAAATCATCAATCAACGGTGACAAGTAAACATCAATATCATTACCGGGTTTCTTTGGACCAGAGATCATTGTACTCAACATGACATATTTGCGCTTCACACAAACTTCAGGAGAGAGGTTGTAAATTACCAATAAAACATGCCATGAACTATGTGTGCTACTGAGTGTTCGGTATGGATTCATTCCATCTGTGCACAACCCTAGTCTGAGATTTCATATTTCATTTCCAAATGTAGAATACTACGCATCAATTTTCTTCCATTGTGGAGAATCTGCTGGATGACGTATTTTTCCATCACATACCCGCTCTTCAGCATGCCATCTTATTCTTTTTGCATCATGTCAATTAGCAAATAAACTTTTGAAATGATTAATTATAGGAAGATACCAAAATACCTTTGAAGGGAGCTTTGTAATCTCTACATCACCCTGTGATTTTTCTTTCACCTTATACCGTGATGTCCCACATTTTGGACACTCTGATAGAAATTCATATTCCTTCCTATATATAATGCAGTCATTCGGACAGGCATGTATTTTCTTGTATCCCAATCCCATCGGGCATAATATTTTCTTGGCTTTGTAACGTGAATCTGGAAGATCGTTATCTTTTGGAAGAATGTCTTTCATCAATTGTAGTAGCTCTGTAAACTTATGTCACTCCATCCCTGCTTCTCCATCAGGTTAATCAATCTTAACACCGCCGATAGAACCGTAAAATCTGTACAACCGGGATATAATGGTTTTTCAGCATCACCATATAGACGTGCAACTGTCTGTTCTATCTCAATTTGTTCTGCTACAATATCGCGAATCATTTCATCAATTCCATCGGAGTTACCATCTTGTGAATCATCATCATCAGTGACATTCTGTCCAGTTTCACCATGCCAAATCCAAGGGCTGTAACTCGGATTAAAACCATGACATATCAGGTGATCTTTTATCTCTCTACATTTCAACTTCTTCATATTTAAACATTTCAGTCATGGACAGAAAAAAATGTCACTACTTGGAACATTTTGTTTTGAAAATTCCAAAAAGGCATCAACACCTTCCTCAAATTCATTCCTCATTCGATGTGTCGTAATCCAACTTCGACTCATTATTACCTATAACAAATATAAACAAAAGATATATATTTTTAAGATAAGACAAAACATATTTATATGAAAAAAATCATAATTTGAATGTAAAACAATTTAAAATATAAAACAAATCTATAGGTATTTTAAAAAATATTCTTGATTATTATTTGTAAAACAAAATATAGTTAGATATAACAGTTTTAAATTTCATTGAATCAAAGAAAACCATGACGCCTAATGAATCTCCAAATAAAATATACATCAATAAAACATAAACAAAATGATTTTTATCCGGAATAAGTGAATATGATCAGATGATACACATTTATAATAATCTCATGCCAATATAATAATAAACATGTTAAAATATAGGAATACCTAATGGAGCATATAACATGTGTTATTCATTCTTGTTGTTCAATCATTATGATCTAAAGTACTCAACACTTTCAAGTGCCAAAATCTTGAAAGTAGTAGTAGTTTTCATAAGCACCCAACACCAAATAGCTATACATCATAAGTGTCATGTAAAAAATATGAATATAGACCATTTGTTTTATGTTTAATAATATTGTCATATTATCTGATCATTCTGATTATATATTATAATTACTATATCCTTTTGATCTGATATATAATATAAGGACATTAATATTTCTTTAGAAAAAGTAATGTTAATATCATGGTAATGTAAAAAAAGTATATGTCGGACTATATATATGTAATACCAATAAAAAAATACATATGTGTTTGGCCTGGGTTTCACACATAAAACAACTCATCTCACAGATTATATTTTTGAATCATACTACACAATACTTATTTTTATAACTTAGGGAATGAAAATAATAAAAGTTTTGATTTATGATACTCATTATGGGTAAAAATGATATATATAAATATAATATCTAATCTCATAAAAATATATCCATGGGGGTATAATAGCATACACAAAGCACATGATCAAAAAGATAAGTGAAACATTTCTATATAATCATAGATCATAAAACCTGAGTCCAAGTATAACAATTTTAGCATAACATAAGACATGATTTATATGATAGTGGGAACATGATTTAAAAAACCTTATTCAAAAGATCACAACATTGGTATGTGGAATAACATAAGAGTGTGGAACAAACATAATCATATAAGTCATAACATATGTCAAGGGAAAACATAGTTTCATTCACCTCATATTGGGATATGTTAATCACCTTTCCAATAATTTATTATAATATTTTTTACGAGACACATCATATAACACATTGGACATGGTATAACCATATGTATCCCATATTGATCTATGATATATAATGCATTGTCGAATGCATTAGAAGGATATTATGGACCCAAATGTCACATAATGACTAACCATATATATGGGTGAATCGTGATCATCAAATCATTTATAACACTTTCGTAGATCAATTAACTAAAAAAATGAAATGGGGGTCATAATTGTTTTTACAAAAGATAATAATTATTAATACATAAAAATGTGTTTGGATGGTAAGATAAGTTAATATACCTAATTCAATCTAATTATCATTAAATTATTTCTACCTAGATAGAAAAGACCTTTATAAAAAATATAATTTAACTTGAGAATGAAAAGAAAGTACCCTTTACCTTTATTATAATGAAAAATCTGAAAAGGATGATAATAATATATAGGTATTATAATTTTTTTATGAATTATTAATAATAAAATAAATCACCTCACTTGGTTTTGTTGAAAATCGGACATACCATCGTATTCAAGAAATCAGATACACTTTGCATGAAAAGGTCCATCCTTTTTAGGAGATGACTGAAAGAAGAAATGTATTATCAGACTCACCGTGAGTCCAAAATGAAATATTTGATTGTAATAGGTATGAATTGATATTTTTATGAATACAGATGAAAACAGATGATGGTTTTCTGATCTAGGAGTTCTAAAAATCATAATTTTTTGAAAAAATATTATGATGCAAGAATGTTGAATGAAATTTTAAGGATAGGTATTACCGATTGTACCTGGTCCAGTTTCATTCATGAAAATCATTTTATGGACATTCATATTGAAAATATGATTTTAAGAAAATATGTACTACCAATCTTCATCCAGAAAGACACATTCCAGCTAAGTAGGAAATAATAATGTTGCTGGAAGAATGGAACGTTACAGTACCACCCATTATTTTTCAGATTTTGCTGAAGCTAATCCTCAATGTTTTAATAACCATTTGTGAGTTGAATGTTGCGAGTTGAATGAACATAATAACCATTTGCAATAACAAAAAATTCCACGAGATTCAAAAACGAACGAAAATCACATCATGAATTGAAACAAAAACGAACGAAATAAATTCGTGGAAGGCTTACATGAATGTCGCGAGTTGAGATGATAGATCCGAGAGGAGTGAAGGAGATAAACAATGAAGTCAAAATGAGTTTAATGCAGGTGATAGACGAGCCGATTTGGGTTTACCGTGCGAGAGAGAGACGAGCCGGTGACTGTCAATCGAAAAATCGTAAATGACAGAACACGAGCATTAATTTTTTTAAATACTTTATAACGTCGGTTATATAATAACCGATGTTATAAATTATTTTTTAGCTTTTTTACGTCAGTTATCTTAAAACCGACGTAAAAAAGCTCCCACGCTTTGGTGTTTTACGCTAGTTATTTGGTAACCGACGTATAAAACCCGATATCGATGAGTTTTTTACGTCGGTTATCAAATAACCGACGTAAAAAACCAAAGCCCCGGGGGGTTTTCTACGTCGTTTAAAAAATAACCGACGTAAAACACACCGCGCTTTGGTTTTTTACGTCCGTTATTTGATAACCGACGTAAAAAATGCGTCGATATCGGGTTTTTTGCGTTGGTTACAAAATAACCGACGTAAAAAACCCCTCGCGCATTGGTTTTTTACGTCCGTTATAAGATAACCGACGTAAAAACCCAACAGGCGCGATTTGTAACGTCGGTTATTAAAATAACCGACGTAAAAAATCTACTCGCCGCATTTTTACGTCGGTTATATATAACCGACGTAAAAAATGGTGACGTAAAAAACGATTTCTGCACTAGTGACACAATGTTTTTTTCTATATTTCATGATGTAATGTAAAACTTATGTATATATCTAGTACTTGCAGGGCTACTAAACTAATCGACCTTAAGGGAGATGATTCCTTATATCATACCAATGTTATATAATAAGGCATCGAATCCAGGTAACTAATGTCAGGGAATTATAGTCTTAGATGATCGTTTTTGGTTTTAAGCAACGATATTTTAGAGTGATTAACGAAAATTTTGGATATGATTTATTAGGTCATAGAATATGTAAATATTTTGATAAAAATGAATAATTAATTTACATTTTCTTGAAATAACATTTATGGAATTGATAACCTTTCGGGTTTATATGCTCATCGATATTTGGGTGATTATGGAAACAAACATTTTGTCATTTAGATAACCATGAAATTGAAAAGTTAATTGGTGACTAAGTTATTACTAATTTTTCATACAAAAATCACAATATTTTTGGTATTTAAATCTTAAAGAATAGCATAATATTTTGGTTAAAAAATTCTTGAATTTTGGGGTTATTTAATAACAGTTTTTTTAATTATTGGGTATTACAATTGAATTTTAGATATTAATGTATAGTTTCTTCCAATGATCATTTATACATTTTATGTAAACATTGCACCATGTGATAAAAAATTTCGTACTGGATAATGGTAAAATAAATGTGGAACAGATTTATTATAAATATTATTTTTTTATATTCAAAATATGGTTTAGATCATTAAGCATGAAAAATTCATCTTTAATACACATAGTTTTGAGAAGAAGATAATATTTCCATTGAAATTAAAAAATTGACGAAATTATACACATAATGTATGTATATTTCTTATGTTCATAACATATATGGTAAAATAATACAAAAACTCTTGAATGAAGGATCTTTAAATAATTTTTTTTTTCATATTACCATTATTTCGGATGATATTAATGTCTTTTTCAAACACATGGTACTATGTTTTTATTGTTTTTAAATTTCTATTGCTAAATAAATTTAATATAATTAATGATATCTATCCCAATTCATATTTCCAAACCATTTTCTTTTATGTATATATAATCTCTTCCCACCTATCTTCTCATACTAGGGATCCAAGAATGTGTTATTCTAGATGGCCTTTATGTGTTTTTTTATCTAACTTCAATAAGGTTTTTTATTATTGGTTTTTAGGATGTGGGTTTTAAAAAATGATTTTTAAAATTCCCATCATTAATTAACTTGATATAGTTATAATTGAGAGAATTAAATTTATTCACTTGTTGAGGATATATCAACATGGGATTTTAGAAAAAAAACAGTATTTGATTGTGTATTCTAAATGCAACATCGATCTTAAATGACCCACGATATGTATAACTGTTATAACCTATGAAGTTAAAAAGAAAGGAAAGAATATTATTAAATAATTTATCAAATATATTAAAAAATAAACAAAAAATATAAATTATTAGTAATAAATCCATCATTTTTAGTAAAATGTTTTTATTTTTCAAAAATATTTTTTCTTCAAAAAGGATTTTTATTTGATATTTAAGTTTTCATTCATGTGTACGGAGGAGTAACACCTTACGACCGGATGAAATTCGTTTTGCATCATCACTTTTCATGGCCTATTATAATAATGTATTCATTGTATATATATGACATTTAAAAAATATTTATACTTATGTAATTATGATATCACCTATACATTTTTACATTCCATTCCATGGCGTATATGATAACAACACATCTGTGTATGGTGGACTATCGCCTCAAGAATAAATGTTGTTCATTTTTCAGTAATGATTTATTGGTAATGTAATGAGGATAATTTTAATGAATATATGTGATATAAATAAAATAATAATTTTATTCATTTAATATTTTCATTATTAAAAGGTAATTTATAATTTTATTTATTTTAAAGAAATATTTTAATGTTGTTCTTGTACCTATGGACTAGCACATCCATGACACGATGTGGTTCTTCTTTCATCAACACATCACCAGAATGATATATATATATATATATATATATCACTATCTAAAAAATATTGTATTTGTGATATTACTATAATTTTTTTTTAAAATAAAATAATATATATCTCATTTCAATAATGATCATTGAAAATTGGAAATGTTACTCATTCGTACGTACAACCTACCGTCTCCATGATCTGAACATAGTTCATTTTTAAAAACATTTTTCATGAATGGTTATAAATGTAAAATTAATGAATAAATGTAGTAACCCCTATTTGAGGTATGTGGCCTTTGTGTATGTTTTTTATGTGCTTAAAGTTCATGGGATGATTTGGGAATAGGTTGGGAGAGTTTGGAATGGTTTTGATTGAGTTTGGAGGCTTTTCATAGGGAGCACAGTTTGAGCACGGTTAGTGGAAACAGTGTGGGTTCTCTAGGAAACCGTACAGGGGGAGGTAATAGGCTTTGTACGGCCTGCACACAGTTTTTCAAACTGTGCGAGGAAATTGTGAAAACCCTTTCTCTCGAGGCAGCAGCGTGCACACGATTTTCCAAACCGTGCAGGCTAACCCTGCGACCAATTAAAAATTGGGTTATAAAAACCTAGGTTCACTCGAGCATGCCTCATTACTCTCAAAATCCTCTCCCACATGGGCCACACTTAGGATTCACGGTTCTCAAAGGTTGGAGGATCTCTCCCACTCATTTTGGAAGCAATTTAAAGGGGTTTTGTGGTTGTTTGAAGGAGGTTCTTATTGGGTAAGTCTTCTCTCGTGGTTGTTTGTGGTTTTCTATAGATCTACATCTCTTTATCTCTTTTTTTCTAGATCTACACCTATTGTGTGTATATCTAGGGTTGTGGTTGCCTTGGATGTTAATTCTAAGTCTTGTGGATGTTAGGGAAGGTGATCTAGAGAGGTTTCAGTGGTGCGTTTTCCAGTTTTGAGGTGCCATTGTTTGTGGGTCGATTACTTAGAAACCCTAAATGTAGGAGGCTTCACTCTAAACTCCTCTTGCTAGAATTGATTGGATTAGATTCAAATTCGTTTATTTTAATGGATTTGATTGTGAAAAGAATATAATAAATCTTCTTTAGTTATGACTTATGGTTTTGATGAGATTGTGAAATCTTAGTGAATTGTTTTGAAAAGTGATGTGGATTCTTGAATTTAAAATGTTGATTTTAAATTATTTATTTTCAGAAATTGGAAGTGGTTTGATGAAAAATGGGTTACAATAAAAAGGAAGTTTTATTAAAATGGTTTGGTATTGAAATGTTTTTGATGGAGATGGTTTTCAATAAAAATGTGGTTTAATTGAAAGGGTGTTTTGGCATGATTGATGGGTAGATGTTGTGTGTGTTTATGTTGCATATATGAGGCTTGGTTGAAATATGACATTTTCCTCGGTTCCAAAGGTGTAACGACATATTGTGGTGTGTGTTCATATTGCATTCGGGGTGGATAAGGGTTAGAAGTCTCCCCCATCAGTGTTGGGATGGATAAGGGTAAGGGCTCTCCCCTGTCAAACATTCATATTGCATTTGAGATGGATAAGGGTTAAGAGTCTCCCCCATCAGTGCTGGGATGGATAAGGGATAGGGCTCCCCCCCATCAAGAATTCATATTCATTTGGGTTGGATATGGGTAAGAAGTCTCCCCCATCATGGTTGGGATAGATAAGGGTTAGGGATTCTCCCCTCTTCTAGGTAGCATGAATGGTTGGTTCCATGGGTTTGTGGAATGGTTTGGGTGTGACAAAAAAAATGTTTGAGAAATGGTTCTTAAGATTGTATGGTTATTTTTCTGGAAAAATAACTTGCTGGAAAATTTGTTTCAATTTCTGTTGGAATTCCTTTGGTTATGAATTGTTTTGGAAACTTGATTATATTTAGTTATAAACTACTTTTGAGAAAATGTTTTATATAATTTTTTTTATAAATGTGGCTAACTCCTATATACTAGTGGAGTGAGTATGGATGTCATTCGGGGAAACCTACCAAGTTTTATACTCACCCCTACTTTGGCACATTGGTTCTTTTGTAGATGTCGTATTCCGGAACACAGGTAAAGGTAAAGCATCTTATTGCTAGTGGCTTGTGGTGATGCTTGGGAGATGTTGTGGAGCTTGGAGCTTCTGGAGCATGTAGTCGTGGTGTCTTTTTAGAGTCTTTAGTTGTTTATCCATTGTGTAATTTGATGCTTCATTTGGAATTCCGCTGTTGTGTACTTGATGTGGTTTGACATAGATAAAGTTGTTTATTTGTCGCTATTTTTTTCATGCATTGTATAATGAATGATTGGTTATGCTTGGTTGGTTTATGGGTTATTTCTAAAAGGTTTAATCATCCCCCAACATGTATTTTAAATCCTTCGGAATTTATTTCCAGCCTATGGTGTGTTGGGGATGTCTCTTAAGGCCTAGTAATGACTCGTTGAGCTCTCAATCAAATGGGAATTGGTGGGTCATTACAGATGATATCATCCTGTTTGGTCCTTTCCTAAGAAGTGGTATTCGATGTTCTTTGTCTTAGAGTTGAAATTAATTCTTGTTTATTCCTTATGTTGAAATATTAGACAGTAGTCAGATTTTCAGAACATGAAATGTAGAGCATAAAAGGACATAGCTAACCCATTTATGTTGAACTTCAAGTTACCAAGGTGTTGGGTATATAAGTGTTTTGGATACACTTCTATAATGTTGGAAATATCATTGTCATGGGTTTATCCAATGAGATAATCATGACATGAATTGTAGAGGAATGACTTTCCACTAGGATTTCATACCTCATTGTGAGGAATGACTAAGGATATGATGCAAGGTGCCAATTTTTTAAAAATTCAGAAATTTTTTTCAAGTGAAAGACTTTGAAAACAGGGTATTTGGTGTGTTTTGAAAATGGGTTTATTTTCAAAAAGTATGTTGATTGTTTTCAAAAATGGTTGAACATGGAAAAAGGTTGTTTTTGGAAAAACAATGTCGTAGTAGTTGATGTGATAGAATTTGAAATGCTAAGCCAACGGTTGCTGTAGAGTGAGATTGACAGAGTTCGTGTCCGTTTAAAAAATAGAAAATGTGGAATGGTGGAATTACTCATTGTGATAGTTTTTTCTAATGCAATTTGAAATGGGAATTCTTGATGTCTATGGAAGTGAGACTCATGGTTAGTTGTTCTGTTTATAGATATCGGGTAGGTTTCGTAGAGACTAACTGGAAGTTTCTAATGAAAATGTGGTTGCACCGAGCCCCATGTGAACCAGCAGTTAGTCCATAGCATTGAGCAAGCTTTACAAGCTGTGGGAAGTGTGAATAAAGGGTAACAACCAAAGAATGTTGATTATCTGGCTCAGTTCCAAAAGCAGGATCCACTCATCTTTAGGGGTGATTAGGACCCAGAAAGGGCAGAGATATGGCAGTCTAAAATTAACAGAATTTAAGAATTCATGGGGACACTGGTAGAGATGAAAGTAAAGCTAGAAACCTGTAAGCTAGAGGATCACTCCCTTCAGTGGTGGGAGTTGGTATTCCAAGTGGGAATGGACCAGGGTATGACATGGGAAGGTACTTGAGGAATTTTTTAATAAAAAATTCTACCCACATACGTTCAGAATTCAGTCCTCAACCGATTTCTTCAATCTGAAGTAAGAGAATATGTCGTTGATGGAGTATGAAACTAAGTTTATGAGCATAGATTGGTTTCCACTTGAGGTGGAAGGTAGTACATCATTGAAGGAAAATATCATTGAATCGGGGTTAAGGTTAGAGATCCATTCAAAATAGCAGTGCTGAGTTTCAGTGATTACATAGTGATGGTAAATAGAGCCTCAGTGGATGAGCGGGATGTTTTTGGAGCTCCGAGCGGAGGAAGCATGGTGGTAAACATATGGAATAGTGAGAACTATAACACTGGGTTCATGTGAAGGAGGAAAACTTATTCCTAGGGTGGAGTTATGACATATAATCTGATGGCAGGATCGGTAAATCTTCATCCGAAGCCCCAGAGCAAGCCAGGATGTTTTCTAGTGTAGTTCTCTGAGCCACATCAAGAAGGATTGTACGACACAACTTTGATCATATCATAATTGTAAGAAGATTGGGTATTTTAAGTGTTTTGTTAGAATTCTCCATGGTCAGGTGCGCGTGACACTCCTCAAGGATCGCGGACGTCATATACTTCGACAGGACGGGGAAAGCAGCACACCCCTCGTCAGCAGAGTAAAGTGGTTCATGGTGATTCTCAAAATACAAAGATGCCTCAACAAATTAATAAAGAGCAGAGTGTGGAAACAAAATCATTGTTCAGAGCCGTGCATGTTGTGGTGGATGATAAGTCACGACCATCCATGGTTCTATGTACTATTATTTTAAATTCTACATTGATGCAAGTGTTGTTTGATATGGGTGGCTCACACTATTCAATTTCTACACATATGGTTGAGTTGCTGGGTTTAAGTTTAGAAATTATGCCATTGGTTTTGGAACTACAAGATCTTCTGGGTCAAAGAGATTGTCGAGCCTTCTTTTGAAGAGCATGTAGTATTTTTGTGGGCGAGGTTGAGATAACATGGAATTTCTCAGTTCTTGAGATGGATGGGTATGATGTAATCCTAGGAATGGATTGGCTGGTGGATTTTAACTCCCACATCGACTGTAATGCGTGTAAAATGTCTTTTACAACTCACGATGGTGTTAGACATATCATCAGAGGAGGGATGCATGAAAGGCAGGGTGCAATGGGTTTGTTGGCACTAGCATTGGGGATGTAATCATATAATTTGGAGGTGTTGTAATTGGAATATGTAGAGGTTTTTGAACATAGTGTTCTTCCGGCCATGGTGGATCAATTCATGAATGTTTTTCATGATTAATTCACTGGTTTACCTCCCGTAAGAGAAGTGGAGTTTATGATTGATCTCTTTATGGGGACCAGTCCTATCTCACATCTATCTTACCAGATGTCATCTACTGAATTGCAGGAATTGAAATTATATTTGGAAAAGATCGAAAACAAAGGGTTTATCTGGCCTAGCACATCTACATGGGCATCGCCGGTGTTGTTTGTGAAAAAGGTGGATGGTACATTGAGGCTCTATGTTTATTATCGTAGACTTAACCAAGTTATGATAATGAACAGATATCCATTTCCATGAATTGATGATTTGTTCGACTAGTTGAGTGGAGCCTAGTGCTTCTCCAAGATCGACCTGAGGTCTGGATATCATCAATTTCTAGTGAGGAAGGACGACATTCCTAAAAAAACATTCAAATGCAGATATGGCCATTATGAATGTATGGTTACGTCCTTTGTTCTAACGAATGCGCTATCTGTGTTAATGGAATTGATGAATAGGATTTTTCAGTGATATCTGGATTCATTTGTGGTGGATTATGATTATGAGTGTGTGACCATGAAGTCGAGACTCAATGGTGGGGAGAACATTGAGGGTTGGAAACTGAATAGAGGTTCAGTTTTGTGCTTTTAGAATTGGATGGTTTTACTAGTTGCATGTCAGGATGATCTTCTCAGGGCATATCATCATTCCAGGTGAGATGGTCACCATGGAATTCAAAAAATGCATAAATCATTGAAATTGAAGTTCTGGTGGGCTAGTATGAGAAGAAGTGTGGTTGAGTTTGTTTCGAGATGCTTGACTTGTCAGTAGGTCAAGGAAGAGAATCAGAGGCCAGCAGGAATGATTCATTCTATTCCAATCCCTGTTTGGAAGTGGGATCAGTTATCGATGGATTTTGTTATAGGTCTCCCAAGAATGATCAGAAAGCATGATTCCATTTTGTTGATAGTGGATCGGCTAACAAATTCATACATTTCATTCCAATTCGTGAACATCGTACATTGGAGGATCTATCCAAAATCTATATCCAAGAGGTGTTAATGAGGGATGGTGTTCCAATTTTGATTGTATCAGATAGAGATCCAAGGTTTACATCTCATTTCTAGAAATCCTTACTACAAGCCCAGGGGACACAGTTGACTATGAGCATAGTGTATCACCCTCAGACGGATGGTCAATCTGAGAGGACGATACATGCTATGGAGGATATGTTGCGGGCTTGTGTCATGGATTTTGGTGGCTCATCGGAGGAACACGTGTCATTGGTTGAGTTTTTGTACAATAATATTTTTTAGGCATCCATACATATGGATCCGTTTGCAGTGTTGTATGGGCAGCCTTGTTGTTCTCCACTATGTTGGGTGGAAACGGGTGAGTCCTCGATGGTTGGACTGAGCCTTGTCTTGGAGACTACATAGAAGATAAATTTAATCAGGTAGACAATGGAGACAGCTCAGATTCATCCGAAATCTTTTGCCAATTATTTTCGAAATCCATTTTCATTCGAGGTGAGTGATCATTTTTTTTTGAGGATCTATCCTAGGTTTGTACATTGTCAGTTTGGAAATAGAGAAAGTTATCTCTGAGGTATATTAGACCTTTGTAGATTCTTGAGCAGGATGGTGAGGTGTCTTATCATTTGTCTTTTCCACCTAGGTTCTGCACGATGAACAACATGTTTCATGAGTCGAGGTGGAAAAAGTATCAGCCGAATCGTGACCATGTGATTGGATGGGATATTATTGAGCTAGAACCAGATGCTTCGTTGTTGTATGTGTCAGTGTGGCTTGTGGACAAGAAAGATAAATTCTTATGTGGTAAAAGTATCAGTTTAGTTCGTGTTTTGTGGAAACATGGTTAGATTCAAGAGAAGACTTGGGAGAGGGAGATAGAGATGGTCGAACAATGGCCCGAGCTCTTCGGCAATGGTTAGGTTTACTACTTTCTGAGGAGGGAAAGACCAATGGTGGGGAGAATGTATTACCCCCAGTTTGAGGTATGTGGCCTTTTTTATATTTTTTATGTACTTAATGTGGATGGGATGAGTTGGGAAGAGGTTGGGAGAGTTTGGAATGGTTTTGATTGATTCTAGAGGCTTTTCTTATGGAGCACAGTTTGGGCACAGTTAGGGGAAACCATGAGGATTATCTCGGAAATCGTGCAGGGGGAGACAATAGGCTTTGCATGGCCTGCACATGGTTTGTCGAACCATGCGAGCCAACCATTCAGACCCTTTCTCTCGAGGCAGTAGCATGCGCACGATTAGTGCACAGTTTGCCAAACCGTGTGGGATAACTGTGATACCACTTAAAAATAGGGTTTTAAAACCTGGGATCACTTGGGTTTTCCCCATTCCTCTCCAAATCCTTTCCCACTCAATCCTCACTCGGGATTCTCAGTTCTCAATGGTTGGAGGAGCTCTCCCAATCATTTTGGAAGCCATTCAAAGGGGTTTTGTGGTGGTTTGAAGTCGGTTCTTCTCGGGTAAGTCTTCCCTCATGGTTGTTTGTGTTTTTCTCTAGATCTACATCTCACTATCTCTCGTTTTTATATATCTACACCTGTTGTGTGTAGATAGAGGGTTTTGGTTGCCTTGGATGTTAATTTTATCGCTTGTGGATGTTAGGAAAGGGGATCTAGAGAGGTTTCGATGGTGTGTTCACCGGTTATGAGGTTTGGTTGCTTGTTGGTCGATTTCATGGAAACCCTAAAGTTAGGAGGCTTCACTCTCAATTCCTCTCGCTAGAATTGATTGGATTAGCTTAAAATTGGTTTATTTTAATATATTTTACTATTAAAAGCATAGAAAAAATCATATTTAGTGATGATTTATGGTTTTCATGGGATTATGAAATCTTGGTGAATTGTTGTGAAAATTGATGTGGCTTCTTGAATTTAGATTTTTGATTTTAAAATATTGATTTTCTGAAATTTTATGTGGTTTAATGAAAAATGGGTTTCAATAAAAAGGTTGTTTTATTGAAATGGTTTGAGATTGAAAGGGTTTTGATGGAATTGGGTTTCAATAAAAAGGGAGTTTTATTGAAATGGTTTGAGATATAAATGGTTTTGATGGAGATGGTTTTCAATAAAAAGGCGTTTTTATTGAAAGGGTGTTTTGGCATGATTGATAGGAATATGTGATGTGTGTTTTTGTTATATATATGAGGCTTGGTTGAAATATGACCTTGTTCATGGTGCCAAATGTTTAACGGTATATTGTTGTGTGTATTCATATTGCATTCAGGATGAATAAGGGTTATGAGTCTCCCCCATTAGTGTTGGGATGGATAAGGGTTAGGGCTCTCCACCGTCAAACATCCATATTGCATTCAGGAGGAATAATGGTTAGGAGTCTCCCCCATCTGTGCTGGGATGGATAAGATTTAGGTCTCTCCCCCATCAAGTATTCATGTGCATTTGAGTTGGATAAGGGAAGAAGTCTCCCCCATCACGGTTGGGATGGATTAGGGTTAGGGCTTCTCCCCTCTTCGTGGTACAATGCATGGTTGGTTTCATGTGTTTGTGGAATGGTTTGGGTGTGCCAAAAATGATTGTTTGTGAAATGGTTCTTAAGCTTGTTTGTTTTTTTTTTGAAAAAAAAACTTGCTGGAAAATTTGTTTCAATTTCTTTTGGAATGCCTTTGGTTATGAATTGTTGTGGAATCTTGTTTATATATAGTTATAAACTACTTTTGAGAAAATGTTTTATATAAAATATTTTTATATAAATGTGGCTAACTCTTATATCCTAGTGGCGTGAGTAAGGAAGTCATTGGGGAAAACCTACTGAGTTTTATACTCACCCCTGCATTGGCATGTTGGTGCTTTTGCAGATGTCGTATTCTAGGACACAGGTAAAGGTGAAGCATCTTATTGCTAGTGGCTTGTGGTGATGCTTGGGAGATGTTGTGTAGCTTGGAGCTTGTGGAGCACAGAGTTGTGGTTTTTTTGAGAGTCTTGAGTTTTTTATCCGCTATGTACTTTGATGCTTGGTTTGGCCTTCCACTATTGTGTACTTTATGTGGTTTGTCATAGATGAAGTTGTTTAGTTTTCATTCTTCTGTTCATCCATCATATGGTGAATTTTTGGTTATTCATGGTTGGTTTATGGGTTATTTCTAAAAGGGTAAATTTTCCCCCAACTTGTATTTGAAACCCTTCAACATTTATTGCCAGCCTTTGGCATCTTGGGGATGTCTCTAAAGGCCTAGTATTGACTCATTGAGCTCTCAATACAATAGGAATTGGTGGGTAAATATAATAAATATGATCATTATGTAATTCTTATTATTATGGATATGTTAAAATAATGACTCGTTTGACCACAATCAACACACTAAATCTATTTTGTAAAAATTAATCGAACATCCTCGAAAAATCATGTGTTGAATTAAATGATTAGATATATAAATATAACATTAAAAATAAATAAATTAAATTATTTAAGTATAAGTTATTAAAAATGGAAAATTTTGTCATGAAACAAAATAATTTATTTATTCTTTTTATATATGAGTTAATGGACATACATGTGTAGTATGGACTAGAGGTAAGGGTTTTTCATCCCACTTGTACATCTCTGAGAGAAGTGCCTTATTCACTGATTTTTTTGTTTTATGTTTATATAATTTCCATTTCACATATAATATAAAGAATCCTTCATAAATCATGGTATTTTATTATTAAATTTAAATTATTTTATCCAAATGGATTGACTTGAATGTTACCAAGTGGAAATGAGTTTCATATCTCAGTTTTCAATCATTTGGTTAGAAATTTTTTTTGTTGACTCCATTATGATATTATTACATGTGAGTTGATCTCTAAATTAATTTATTATTTCTTTATTATTATTTTTGTAAGGATTTACATTTTTTACAGATAATATCTCCATTTTATTAACTCTAAATTAAATGATATGACCATAGTATGGTTTAATCATACAAAATTAATTTATTTGGGACATAAGTTTAAGATATTTACTTATAATTATTATGAGGTATATATAAAAATTTTGGATGTTATATTATGTATATACTTATGTTAATTACATTTAATACTTAATTTATTGTTATTAATTTATGGTTCTTAAAAATTTATAGTTACAAAAGTGGAAAAGGAATTTAGTTAAAATCACATTTCTCTCCAGATATTTTTATGTCCATGATTCTTTTAGAGGATATTATTTGATATTATTTTCATTAAACAAATCATTTTTATATTACTCTAGTTATGAATGTAGATCACATATTTAAATTACAAGTCTTACATTATTTATTTAGTAAACATATAAAACATAATTCTATGTTATATTGATCTTGTATTTTCATTTAGATTAGATATTTTTAGATTCCATATCCATGTTCTAAAAAATGGTTTTATTTAAATAAATGATTTATTGAAGCTATTTTAGATGTAATTTTTCCTCATTAATAATGATTTGTAAAGGAAATTTATTAATTTAGTACGAATGATTCACTTTTAACTCAGTTTTACAAAATATTTTGAAAAGAATGTTTTTTTCAATGTTTGTTACATGAATGGATTTTCCCACTAACATGTCCATTTTTTCCTTGAGTAGTACATAATATGTTTCAATTTTTTTTATTAATAGATAATTATTTTCACAATATTTTAGTATTTTTAGTTTTTAAAAGTTATTTTCAATAGGATATAGTTATTTTCGATAAATTTTGTTAATGATATTTTGATAATATTTCCATTCATTTAAATAAGTAATCTTATTTGTTACTTATTAACCAATGTAATTAATTTACAATGATACCATCATAATAATTTCATTGGATGGATTATTATTGATTTACAAGTTTTTTTATATAGCCTATTTATTTTCCATGAATTAATCTTGATTCAAAGAGACAGTTATGGAAAACATTTCAATATCATGTGTTAGTCATGTTTTATAGTGTTTTTTATGGTACCCACTTCTGTTACATAGTTTAATCATGTTTTATAGATATATTTTTGGAACCCATTTCATTAAATTAGTTAATCAGGTATCAATGAAATTGTTAGGGAAATTGTTTCCTTTACATGGGTTAATAATCATTAAATCATATTTTTATGGAGCACATTTATTCTATGGATTAGTAATTTTATGAAAAAAATTATGTTTTATATGAGTAAACGTTTTAATGAATCCTCTATGTCCATGAATCATGATATATTTTATGGAAATTTTTAATAATTACCGGTGGTTTTATTACATACCTTGTATGGGTGGTTCTATTAAAAAATAATGGGCTAGTGGTTATGTTATTAACAATGGATTGGTAGTTTTTTGATAAATGAAGGATGGTTTTTAGAGTTATTAACCAAGGGCATGTGTGTTCATAATGGTTCTCCAATGCATTTGGTACTCACGAGATAGAATTAGACCATATTGGTAATAAAATTTGTAATAAGTAATGTGGAAATAATGTCCCAAGACAACGATACGATTTCATTATTATTCCTATTGTTAAAAAGAATTCATTTCTCCAAGGTTCATATCATATGGATTAATGATCTTTTATTATAATGATCCTTTAAGAAATCATTATTCCATGTTTTCATATTTTAGGAACATTGTGTTAATGGGTATGAATAATCTTATGTAATTATTTTGTATATTGACTATATTAAAATAACATTATGCTCATTTTATTATAACTAAATAAATTTAATTTATAATACTTATGTTTTCTATTAAATATAAAATGAGATGACCCTTCATATATTTCCATTTACATAGGATTTGAAGAATGGTGTTCATTGAATTTGGACTAAATTAAATTTCATATGGGTAGTGATTATTACATAATATAAAATAATAAATGCTAGGATAGGTTTTGGATATGAACCTTTAAATATAAGAGTATTTTATTATGTAACAGTTTGTCCTAATTTATAAAAACTATAAACCTAAATGTTCCTTGAGAATTTAAGTCATCCAATTTATCCTCTTGATTTTCTTAACATTTGGATTGAAATTATTTTTTCTCCTTCAATTGTATCATAGTAGAAAATTTAAGGATCATAATTTTTGTGATAGACAATGTTGTTTAGGATCTAGGATACTATAAAAAGGAACCCTGATCTATCAATATTTTAAAAAAAATTATATTATTTTTGTAATTGTATAATTATTTTTAATTGTTAATTATCCCTGGAAAAGTATCATTTTTAGTGTTCTGATGATATTATAGGGTTTATAGTTTAAAACATGTTTAATTTTAATGTTAGTTAGAAGTTGAGATGAATCAATGTCCATAAATTTTACCTTTTTCAAAAATAACACAATCTGGTAGAAGGGAATTTTAGAATATAATAAAATTTTACAAAGGGAATTCATAAATATACTTCCAGATGAAAGACGGTAATCCTATAGATGTTACATAAATAATAAAAAAAGTAAAATGATTGACTTCTAAATGATTTTTTGGAACAATTTGGAATGGAGTGGCTCTATATGTGATATGTAACATTGATTTAATGGAATATAATTTTAATGACTTGGAGAATTTATGGGAAATCGAACTAAGGTGAAATCCTTACATATTAAATAACTTATAAGAAATATTTTATTAACTAATTAGTATCTATTTGGGAATATAAATCAATATAATTGGAAATATATAGGGAAATATAATATCCTTAGGCTAATATCTTTCAAATATAACCCAAATATAATATTTCCCCAAGACCTTAGTATTTTAAAATATATTTTTCACTTCCATAGAGGTGATTTTTTAGATCTCCCTTATGATATATAATATAATTTATGATATGTATTGATACAGTGGAAGTTATATATAATATATTACAGTTTCACTTCAGTATAAAAAATATTTTATAATAATAATGATATTTATGATTTTATACCTGAATCATAGAGAAGTTTATGTATTCTAAAATTGGACAAAAAATAATATTATTATTGTAAAAATAGATACATAAATATTATTACACCACAAAATATATTGATTAAAATTTAGTTGTCATGTGAGGAAATATTTTACCTAGGGAAATGAATACAATGACATTCACAAATAAAATATTCTAAATTATTATTTTTACAATACTTATTCACTAAAATTAGAATATAGAAATACCAAGGATCATGGGATGAATTAATTTTTTTTAAAATATCACTTCCATTGAGAAGATTGATTAAGAAACAATATTATAATTGTGGTATCCATCCCCTTTCATAATGAGGCATATTTCATCCCACAACTATGAATGTAAATAAATTTCCAACTAATGTACAAATGAATTCAAAAAATACCCTTTAGACTATCATGTAGTTTAGAGTTTCTCATTTATTTTATTGAAATTGTTTCTATATTTTAATAATAATAATAATTTTTTTTTCTCAATATCTTTCTATATGATAATTTACATTTTTTCAATCACTCAATTTATTTAATCCATGGTAATAATAAACTAATGAATTACCTTCTCCATAAAGATTTTTAATTCATTCTTTGCCTTTGATTATGGTGTATTTTTTTATGTTTGTATTAATATGAGTATTTAATTTATTGATAATCTTTTTAGGATCTATAGTCTCTTACATATCATTTATAACTATAGTTCATCATCGATCCTCTATTTTCCTTACCATTAGTATCTATTTCATTCAAATGGTTGAATTTTTTGTAGGTTTTTATTTCTAATAAATGGCCAACTACTTTGAATTTTGGAGGTGATAAATTTTGAATGGTGATATCTTTGTATAGAATTATCATCCGTAGATAATATGTTTTAATAATTAACAGTGGTGGAAAAATCAATCAGAGAGATTAAAAATTATATTTTATCATTGTTTATATATAATTTAAATTTATAACAAATCCTAAGGAAAATAATTTTTATATTAATAACATCAATTTTTCATAATAATTTACTTCACTTGGATTCGAACACACACACACTTGTGTCAAATTTATTTTATAAATCCCCATTGTTTTATTTTTTTATTTTTATTTTGTTCTCTTTAGATATAGATAATGGAAAAAATAAAATTAGTTTTTTCAATGGCCACCACCAATGACCATCCAAGGTATCAATAAATAGTGTATTTATAGTTATGAAAAGTTGATATAGAATCGTGATATATCCCTGATTTCAATTCAGTTCCATTTTGGGGAAGTTAAATCCTATATATAGTATTTTTTAATGAAAGATAAAAAATATATAAATATTTTAAATCTATAAAATTGTTGAACATCATATAAGTTCCCTGCATTGAACTATTGAGACATTAATTTTGAAGTATTTAATTAGTTATTAACCAAACATCATAGTGATCACTATTATATATTCCATTTTATCTAATAGTTTAATAATTCAATAATTGATGATTCTTTTAGATAACATAATTATTAAAACTATTTTTTGAGAATAATTAATTAAGATAAAGTAAAATTTATAATATTTATTTGATGGAATGAAAATGGATGCTCAAAAAAAGTAATAACTTGACCCCACCTAGTTATTAAATTGAGGAACATTATGATGATTGGATGATGGGTGAATAATAATATTTTTCTTCTATTTTTATTTTCAAGTACTAAATTACCCTTGAGCTACCAATTCATTGAATGCAACAACCCATTATTGTTTAGATATTCATTGTTATAAATTATTAATAACTCAAATTCATATTTATCTCTCCCATTTTTAAAATGAGAAATATATAATTAATAATAGTTAGTGATGAATATGACACTTCATTTAAGCAGAACTACTGTGATAAGTTGATGGAGTATCTGAATCCCAATCTAAGAGATATATTCCCTAACATTGTGCTCAAGGAAAATGATTTTAAATATAACTTGTTCAATTTAGTTTACATGAAACTAGAATCTCAAATATTTTACTTTACATTATTGTTAAAAAAAATAAACATCCCTTATTTTCATTAAAATATATCAAACAAAAAATATACCTTTTTAGTGTTGATTAAGAAAACATGTTAACCACTAGTGAATAATACGTGGTAATTAAAATAAAAAAATTACGATGTTCTAAATTATTTTCATTTTTTATAATTACAAGAAAATTAATATGAATATAATCATATAAATTAAAAACTAATATATCATAATCGTTATCAATTAGTATTATTAAATTATTTTCCTCATTATTTTCAAACATAATTAAAACATTTGATAAAAAACATAATTATGATAATGAAAAAACCTAATATGTTTTGGAAAATGAAGAAGAAGATCATAGGGATCTAAAAGTGATTTGAATTCCACCTCTATGTAAAAATGATAATAAAATGGGGGATGAAACAAAAAAACACCTATAATAATTCCATCAACCTTCACTTCCTCCCCCATTTCACATTCATTTCTCAATTTATTATTTATTAGTGTGAGGGTGACAATTATAATTTTATTTTTCATTCCCTGTCATGTATTGAACTTATATATATGGATTAATAAGATATATCGGATCTTATCAGAGAAAAACCTAGCCTAATTTTTATTGTGGATAAAATAATAAAACCTTTCAATTGGAGAAATTTAAAAAATAGAACATCACATAAAAGATTTAATCCATGATTATTCTTTCATTATTTATTTCTATATTTTCTTATGTTTTGTTCTAGTTCAATAATTGATTTAATTTTCATATTTTTAAATAAGGATATAATAAAGAGACAAACTAAAGGCTAAACCTAAAAAAATAATCCTTTTCATATATATCGTTCTCATTACATTAAAAATGATAGTCTATTTATTATTTACACTATGAAATGAAGGATAGGGGAATCAATGTTTGAGATTGTCGATACATATTTTCTTTACTTTTCATGACATTTTAGTGTTATGTTATTTAATTTTTGTAATATTTTTTGGAATATTTGGAATAATAAAATATTTTGGGTAATTTATATCATCTTGGAATTTTTAAAAACACTAAATTATTTGAATATATTAAAATATAAAATTTTACTAATGTATTTTCGATATAATATCAAATTATTAAATTTAAAGATGTTTTGAAAAATATGTTACTCATGTTTGAAAGTGTTTTCAAATGTTTATCTTTTTAATCCCAAGTAGTTTATGAAAAAAAATTATATATTATTACATTTTTTTGTTTCCTGTGTTTATCAAGACATGTTATGAGATGGATAAAATATTATATTTATATTTCTCAATACCTTTAGTGTTCAAGAACATTTGGGTAAAATGAATGATGAATTCTTTAGATATTAAGTTTCTTTTTTAAAATAAAACTAATTTATCTAGTCATTAAATCTATTCCCTACCTACCCCATGTATCTTTTAATAACACTGGTAGTCATCAATATTTCAATCATAATATCTATAACCATACATCTCTATATGTTAATTAATGATTTTAATTTATTTCTATGTGGGGGACGGGGAAATTGTGTTGTGAGATGATCTAAGATAATATTTATTAGGAAGTAATTTTTGGGTTCTATATCACTTAATTTTTTTCTGTGTAATGTTCTAAAAAACACCAATACAAGAAAAATGTAATGGATATAGTCCTATAAAAAAAATTTAATGATGTTCACTTAACAGTTTTAGGACTAATTTATTCCTCATTACAATAAAAATAATAAATATATTATAAATCTAAATAAAATAAAAGAAGACAATTCAAAATCAATTAACTTCTGAATAAGAAAATGTAGAAAAATTACTACTATTAACATTAATTATATGTGAACTACAATTAAAGTGAAATGGGGTTGTTGGATGACCATGAGAATGAGGATTTATTTGGGATTACATTATTGAGTTTAATCCTAAACTCCTTCATTTGAATCTATTTTAGAGCCCAAAATCCTTATTCAAGATCTTTATATTTAATATATATAATATTACCACACATACCAACATAAAAACCCAATACAATTCCTTATGATTTATTAAATATTTTGGTCCCTAAAAAGTAGAGATATGGATGAAAAAATAGACTATAAATTATTAATGTTCTATAGATTGAAAAAACTATATATCAATATATTATGTGTAAGTATATTTATATTTCTGGGGAGCTAATTAAGTAATTAATGCATGTATTAATAGGATATAAACTGATTATTTTATTATTGGTGAGAATTAAGGGATTATAGATCCATAAAGGAAGCATGATATTTCATAATATATGATAATTACAAAGATTAACTAACTTTTCCATGGGAAATAAGATTTTATCATGGTATAAGATGATTAATCATGTGTTTATTGTTTAAGTGGTGGGTACTTTAAAATATTTTGTTTTCATTATAGTTTTTATTTTTAATTCAATAATTTTAATCCCAAAATTTTTATAATATATGGTTTATTATAAGAAATTATTTGTATTCGAATAATTTTGGAATTATTGTGAATCATGAATAATTTTCTATTTACTATTTTTTATTATAATTATTTTATTAATTTTACATAGGACAATATAATTACTTTTTTTAATGATATTTCATGAATTTCAATAAATAATATGAGAAATATACAAGATAGTTAAATATTAGAATACATCTATGTCTTCAATAATTGTTTTCAATATAATAATAAGTTCTATAAGTGGAATATTTCTATTAGTGTTGAATTTTAAAAAGGGTATGTATCATGATCTATATGGAATCTAGTGTATAATCATCTAGTTATTTTTTAGTTAATCATATTCTAGAGTATTAACTTATGTGATAATTTTTTATGAATTTTAAAAAAGGAACAACTTTTTAGGTGATACCTAACATCCTTTGGAAGTTATTTATGTTTTCCTACTTTGTGAATTTGGGGAATGCTAAACTAAGGACAAAAACTTAAATTTAGATTGATACAGTTAAAAGTGTTTCTAAACTCGTACATATTAATTTATTAAGTAGAACTAGGGAAAACAACACATTATGGAAATATGTAATATCCTTAGGAAGATAATAAATAAATCCATATATGATATTTTTTTCCCATAAATTTAATAACGTGAAATATATTTTTAGTTTATATAGAGATAGTGTGATAAAGATCCACTATGATGCATACTAGATAAACTTATATATATGAATTTTGGGGGTTTTATGTAATAGAATACACCATCATTCAATAATATAAATGAGTTTTTGAAGAATAGTGATACATAATATTTTTCTGGGAGGTAAAACATATTTATAATGTTTGTTAGTTATCAAAAACAATAAGAATCCAGTGGTATAATAGTAATACATAAGTATTATTCTATTATAAAATCCAGTAAACCAAAGTTATTAAATAACTGGAAATAACATTTGTGATTTGGTATACATCATGTGTTAATCTCTCATTAAAATATTTTTATATCTTCTATGGACCACATGAATTATTTAAAACAAGATGATGATAAAATATGATATCATGGTTAAATTTAAATGATTGTTAAAAGATAAATACCACTTATAATACTCATCAAAAAATAACAATAAATGGGTTATGTCCATCCCTATGATTAATGAATCCTTAAGGATCCCATTAAACACTATTTATATTATTCTCCCTAATAAATTATGGTGGAGTTGGAAGAAGGACATCAACACATAAGTGGTTTTGGTTTTCTATTTTATTTACATGTAATAGTCATTTCATTTAATAACAAAATCCTATTTGAATCTACTGAGATTTTCTATTTTTTCCTCAATTTTAATTATCATATTATATTAATGTCAATCTAGACCTCTTTATCGTTCCATGGGACGAATAAATAATTGGTTGAGTCTGATTTAGTTTAATTTTTTGGTTTCTTTAATTTGAGTTTATAATTAATTTTTTAACATAATAGAATTCAGTGTAACTTCCTATATAATACCAAAAATTGTGCATTGTCACTGTTCATATTTTTTCCAGCCCTACAATCCCTTCAATTTGGATACTTTATATTGTTATTTATTTTCAAATAATTTATTACAAAAGACAATTTTATAGAAGATAACTCCAATATGTTATGGTGTAAGTGTATAATGATCATTCTTAAATCAGGGTATTGAATGGTGAACAATGTTGAATTATTCCTAGAGATAGATTACTTGATTCTTTTAAACTTAATCAAACAATTACATTCATTACTCTAGATTCTTATAGGGAAAAGTTTTTATGTTTATCTTCATCCTTTTTTAATAGGTTTTTATTCAATAACACACACACAAAGATATATATATGTGTGTGTATGTGTGTGTGTGTGTGTATATATATATTTATATATCCCCTTAATTATATAAGTCCATAAAATATTTTGTATTCATGTTATTTTATATTGTAGTTTCATATTAATGGATAAAATAGATAACTAGTATTTATGATTATCCTATAGGAGAGGTCAACCTATGTAACACTAATATAGTTCATTTCTATATAAAAAAACTAAAAATGATTCAATTTTTATCATTTGTTAGAAAATTACTAGATTTTATGGTGAGAAAAATATGTTTTAAACAATTTATTTTCATAAAATATTTACAGAAAACAGTTTTTATAATGTATAAAATTTTAGATCTTCATCGACATAGAATATAATAAAAATTTCCCTTGATATTTAGAAGGGTTGATTTAGGTAAATAGTTGATTTTTATAGTGATTACAGTTATACATATACTGTTATTCTATTATTGAATGATTTTATCAATTAATATTCATTAATAAAAATAATATAATTAATTTTAAATGTTCTTGGATGTGCTAGTAAGAATATAGAAATTTATTCAACATCCATAAAATTGTATAAAATATTGTCAGGATAAGAAAAAAATTCTCCATATTAATTTTTCTATTTAATAACTTAATTATAATGAGTTTATGAATGAATTAGTTATTATTTAATATATTTTTGGTTCAAATTATGACACTTACCATGATATACCAGATCATTTTAATATAAGAGACAATGAATATTTAGATAATTATTACACTAAATTTTTAGGAATTGGAAATCATCGTGATCTCTTAAAAGTAATTTATACCATTGACAACAATTTTGGCCAATGAGGAAAATTAAATTGAGGTGAGAACATTTTAGGGGATGATGGAGGTTTCCCTACACATTCCATCACATAAATTCCAAGAATCAATTCTTGGGGAAAAATATTTTGAAATTTATTAGTTAAAAGGAGTTTACATTAAAATAATTTCATTATTTTCAAATTTATTTAATTATCATATCCAATACACTGACCTCATATTTATTTTTCAAATTTATAATCTATACTAAACCTAGAAATAGAATACGATGAAAATAAAATTTCAACCACTAATGAAAATATGAGGGTTTAATTGAAGTAAAATAAATTTTTGGATTGTGAAAGTTGTAGTAGAAAATAAAACTATTGAATAAATAATTGATTGAATTAGATAAATATCACTTCTATAATAACATTATTTACACATTGTACATATATTACTCTCTTCCTTCTTTATTATTTATTAGAATATTTCTTTTCTTTTTCATTGTTGGAGGCCACTCTTGTTTCTCAATTTTGGATATCATGATAAATAACATATGGTAGAACCTAAGAGGAAAAAACTATACACTATATGATTGGGAAAAAAATATAAATGTTTATTTATAGAAAATATAAAACATACCAACCCATAGTTGGTTAAACCCTATTTTATCATTCCTATCTTTTTTATCTTCTTTTAAATTACATTTTTAAATTGTTTTTTTGAAAGAATATATTATGTTCTTGACACAAGAATTTGATAATAAAATAAACCAATATTTTCTTCCCTATATTTCTATTTTAGAGTCCATATTTATTTAGTTCCTTATAATTATAAATGAAGGGTACATGAATCTACGTTTGGTAGAGTTGATACCATTCATTGAGAATAGACTTTTATTTTTTATTTCTATTTATAAATTTTTTTCTTATTTTTAGGTATCCTGAGATTAATTGAAATCTTTTTGAATTTTAGATCATTAATTTATTTTTTTAAAATTTCATGATTTAAATAAATAATGATTGATAAAATTTCTGGAATGTATTTTTCAATATATGTTCTAATCTATAATTTTAAAGAAGTTTGATCAAATCACAATATTGTTTGAACATGGGTTGTTCAAATTAATTGTTTCCCTAATTGAAATTCTTCTAAATCATTTTTAACATCTTCTAGAATTTAAATTTTACATTTGAGTCTTAATTAGTAAAATCATTATATATGATCACTGTTATGCACAAGTATCCAGGAATGGAATTATTATGTTCCCACATTACATGATTGAAATCCATGACTCCCCAATATTGATGATAATATATGATTATTATTGAACAAAGGTGAGGGGGAGGTGGTGTTTTCCCCCTTTATACCTGGTAGGAACTATTGATGGTATTGATGTGTGGGTTTTTGTAAATTTTGAAGTTTTTTTATGTGATTTTATTAGATGTATCAATGATGTAAACATGTATAGAAAAATATATTTAAAATATTGGGAAAGGGGGTTCCCAGGAATATATTGTTTGGGAGTTAACTCCTCAAGAAATAAACTTATGGTGCACAATTACAGAACATTTATATTTTGAAAACATTGACACAGATTCATGAATGATTCTTTCTATTAGTTTTTGTGTAATGACATGAAATTTACCTAAATATTTTTGTTAAATAAATATTATTTCTATTTCTACGTATACAATTAAAAAAGGTCTATAATTAATCCATGATATGATTTATCCTATTAAAACCCATTCCAAATAATTACCAGGTATAAATATGGCTAATTTAATTTTAAAATGAATATATACAAGGTTCATCATATAAAATTATAATTAGTTCACATTGTTCATTAAAATCTATTTTGCATAAATTTTTCTTCTTATGTGTTGTATATTTTTTTAAATTAATATAATAGGTCATTAGAAAATAAATATATTAGTAAAATATATTATATATTGATTTATGATAGTTTTATTAGCATTATTACATGGGAATAATGAATAACAATATCATGTATTTTTAAAATGTATTTTCCCATTAAACTGTTTTTTTAATTTCTTTTAATTTATTTGTAGGATAAATTTGTAAATTAAAATGAATATAAATAATTTTCATTGTTTTCAGATTTTCCTTTATAATATTATCTTAGGATAATTATTTTTCAATTTCCAAAAAATATTCATTTTTGGAGATAAATCCTATATTTAGAAATACATTTACATTCATGATATGATTAAAAAATTTTAAAAACCTATAAATGACCAAAACCATATTATAAATAAATAAGATGTTGATCATAGTAATAATAAATTTTCAAATATTTGTTTTACTATAAAATACAGTGTTTTATATTTTTGAACATAAGTTATATAATTCTTGAAAAACAGTTTTTGATAATTATTAAAATTATAATTTTAATATCTATTTTTATAACTTAAATAAATTTAATAAAATAAAATGGATTTAGTTGTTCGATTTATAATATCAAGATTATTAAATAATGAGCCCATTATTTGTATGCAAAAAAATAATGTATGTAGTTGAAAGATGTTGTCGTGGTAAATGTGAAAAAGGGAAATAAGGCTATACTGAAGAGGGAGAAGGCCTAACTTGATAAAATTATAATTTTAATTGATTACATGGGATATTTATTTTCAAAATAGAATTTATAATTAATCATTTTCATTTATGATTTCTCTAAACACTAAAAAAATGATATTTTTTTATGTTATGTTGATATATTTACTTAAATTCCATTCATACCACATACAAATGTGGCTTCTCACCACCCCAAGATGACAACCCTTAATATAGATTTCTTCTCGAAAACCTACCATATTTGAGTTCCCTATAATCTTGTTTCACATACTTATCCATGAATATACAATATTGGTACCAAAGTCCTCCATTTCAATGAAATTATCTCATAGAAGACTCATGACATCTAACATAAGTACCAAAATTTCCCTAACATAGTTTCTTTTCAACCATTCCATTTAAATTTTATTTTCCCAATATTAAATCTTAAAATTATCATTATTAGTATACTTAATGTTGTTATATTTTGGTAATTACTATTAAGATCCTTTCCAATTTTATAATTAGAAAATCATAAAATGTCATTGGTGTGATTTTTCAAAATACCACTTTAATTAAGTAACAAACCTATATTTTCTTATAAATTATTTAAAAATAATTAAAATATATTCAAATATAAATCATGACATTAAAACTATCTAAATAATTAATATACCAAAACAGGTTTTCCAAAATCATAAAAACACGCTCATTATTTATTTAATCTTTATGGATCATAGAAAAAAAATCAAATAAAATGCAATTATATCATTATAAATCATTATAAATCATCAATTAATTGTGGTTTTATGACTTGAGAATCATTATATTTGGTATAATAATGAATAAAAATAAATCTACAAGTTGAAAAAATCATTATTACTCACAAACAATGTGGAAAATAGAAAATAACTGACAAATATATATGTAGATAATAATTATAAATGTTTTCTTATAAAATTTTATCAATATGAATAATGTTTTAAAATTAGTTATTAATATTTAAATTTTTATATAACAAATATTAAAGCTATTTAGTGTATATTATGAATTGTTTTAGGGGAAATTTGTCTCAAAATTTCATTTCATGAGAAATATTTCATATTGTGAATGGTGATGTTTTCGATATGGTGTTAGTACTAGATAATGGATTATTTTCAAAATATACAAGTAATTCACCTGGATTAATGAGACATTTCATGTTTTTTATTTGAAAAAGTTTTTTTAAATGATACCAAGTATGTAAGTATATTTTTTTAACTCAACTACCATCATTGATTTATAATTTATATTCATTAACAACATTCATATAAGGATAGTTACATCAATTATATTTTTTTATATCAAGGTTTATTCTCTTCCTCCTAGGGGAAAATTAGTTTTCAATTAAATTTTTTTATCTTGGTGATTTTATTCCTCAATATCTATATATATATATTGATAATAATTCACATCATATATAATGGTGGTTTCCTCTAATTAAACATATTTTCATTGTCTAACAATTTTCCCATTTATAATTGGAAAAATAATTATTTTTTGTTCCATATCACCATCATATTTAAATTATCTACTATTCATGAGTAATTTGTTTTTTATTTTTGTATGTTTGATTTGAAAAACAAATTTCAATAAAATAATTCAATACATTCAATAAAATATTGTAATTTCCCGTAAAAATATCATTATGGTATCATTTGTATATCTTAGGGATATAATATTTAATTTTATTAAAATAATACAGTTTCTAATGTTTTCAAATAAACTTTTTGAATCCTATATGTATTTTTTAAGGATCTCTTGTTGAAGATTGATTTGAAAAAAAATAAAAAAATTCAAGATTACTTCACTTCACCTTTTGGAAAATATGATGTACTATAAAATAATAGAAATTTAAATTTCTTATGTAAAGTAAATATTTTTCCCACAATTTCAATTAAAATTTTCATAAAATTATTCTTAATGAGATTTTAAATTATTCTTTATTTCCCATTGTAAAATAATTTCAAAATTTTTTATGATTTCTATACCATTTATATAATTATCACACTATTTCCAATTTCATTGTAAAGTATTTTTCAGGAATTACCCTCTAAATGTTCTTATGAAATGATTTTTTTAGGTGTTTGAATTTTGGGTATCAATCATTTACATCCTTGAAGTAAATTTTTTTGATACCATCAATAAATTTTAAAAAATTGATTTTTCCTTTCTTGTGTTATTTATGATATAATTAATGAATGATTTTATGTGTAGACATACATAAAAATAATTTATTTTTGGGGTCTTATATCATCCTATAATTCATTTTTTAATGTTTAAAATAACTCTACATGATGAATTACTATGTGAATGTGAGGTTAGAAATTTTTTTCATAAGTATGTTTTGTTAATATGATGCAAACTTACTTGTTAAAAGTTGGTCATGTGAGCACGATGTGAGAATAATTATTAAAAAAATGTATAAAGAATATTTATAATGGTTTGACAATATAAATTTTTGGAAACATTATATTGGAATATTTTTCCTAAATTTTATTCATGCACGTGAAGTTGGTAACACGGTTCAGATGATTTTATAGGCTAATGACTATTCTATTTTCCATTATTATCCTTTATTTCAATGACATGTATTATTTTTAAATGCATATTATTATGTCACATGTTTTATGTATACATTTTAACACAATTTTCCAATGGCATATGTTTATTCATTTGAGATCATATTCCCTAAAATCATAAATTTTTGAAAATTGTTATTTTACAATGTTTTCTTCAGTGATATATTTATCCCTAACTCATGTTTTGTATAATTATTACATTATAACCATTGATGAAAAGTTGATATTGTTTCCCTTATAATACATTTGGGATCACTAATTGCTTATTTTAAACACCATAGGTTATTAATATGAGTTTAACTTATAAGAAATATATATGTTACTATATTATGGTATACTTTTTGAGAATTATTCATAGTTATGATAAATTAAGTTTTTTATGTAAACGATCATGAAAGTATCTAAACCATCTATTCATGTAGATGTGTGAATATTTTTTAAATGTAATTTATATCATTTTTATGAAGCCAATATAAGGATAGGTTCAACAAACATGGTGTATGATAATATAGTGTGGCTCAAAGGCACTTATTTAATAAATATTTTTTACCATTGAACATGGGAGTGTGGGTCATAGGAAAATCAGTTGGTCTTAGTGTAAGGATTTTGTATTTTTAAAAAATAATTTAGTTATCATTCGGGATAATGATGAGATATCATTATTGAAAACCATGGTGATATCTGTTTTGGATAATTATATGTATAATATAACATCCTATCATTTTAGTGAAGTATTTATAGTGTATTTTTTTAGAAATTAAATCCCATTATGGGTAATGTCATGTAAATTCGACTATGACACACACTATACCAAACTGAGAGTTTAGTGATATTATATGACTCCAAGTCTATTTTTTAAATAATTTTGTGATTTTCTAAATTACTTCTGGTAAATAATAAATTTTTTCATACCCATGACACTTTCCCCCTCCCCTGAATCCCCTGACACCCTCAACCCCGACCATCCCAAAGCCCTACCGGTCACCATCTCTACCCATCACCACCCCTCACCATCACTCGATGTCCATCGTTGTGCCTCGCTGCACTTCTCCATCCCTCATCAACCCTCTCTATGCCTCGCCACATATCACCATCCCACTCTAGCCCTCACCACCGAGGTTCATTAACTAATTTTTTAAAGGTTTCACAATGAAAAATACAGATCGTTACACCCCAATTTATGATATCATATGTAATTCAATTTATGATTGATGTAAACAAATGATTAATACCTCATATTTTAGGTTGTGAAATATCTAGAAGACTGTTTATAGTATATGATGTTCCAATAACTATAGTTATTGGAGGGAAATTTATTTGGATTCCTCGTAAACATGAGGTCTAGAATTTGGGTATTGAGATGGATTCTCTGTTAACATTAATTTACTTTATAAATTCTATTTTTATCAAATTGCAATTAATTTTTATATAAAAATTGTTTTTGGAAATATTTATTTCTCTTTTGAGGTTCGTATAAATGGGTTTTCACAAGAATACAATGTTTTTTTAATGTAATGTTTTATTAAGATAATATTATTGTGAAATATCTTATTTCCTTTTGAAATTTTTATCATGTTTTGAAATGTGTTTTGATCGGATTATGATATTTAATGTTAAAAAATAAGGGTTTGAAAAAAAAATTAATTCGTAATTGAGGTTTTAACCTATAAATATTTTTAAAAAGTTGTTTTTATGTATTTAAAATTTGTATTTTAAATGTGTACACAGATTAAAACATTTAAAATGTCTTGTTGTATTGTTTTAAATTGTTTAATGGGTGAGGTTGTCCTTTAATATTTGATTTTGGTTTTTAAATAGAAAGAAACATGTTAATGTTTATCATTGAAGATTTTTAAAATAAATGATTGATTTTTGTTGACCAATTAAATCTTTTCAATTTGTGTTAATGTGATTTTTGATGGAAATGTTTGTCACTATCCATGATTTGTTTTTTAAAGAAGAGAACTCTTGTGTGAGGTTGACATTGAAATGTTTTAAATGATTTGGTGTTTTCCATAATTTTATATATTGTGTTTGGAAATTATTATTTTTTTAAATGAAATATTTTTTTTTCATTCCAATAAATGTATTGGTGTCAAATTATTGTTTACAACATGGGTTTTAAATGGCCTATGTGGACAAAAACCCTTGATTCCCCCTTTCTCGTTTACCACTTGTGTGGGTTAGTGATAAATAAGTAATTATGGTTTCTCTCCATGCATGAGAATGTGATAATTATTCCTTGAGTGTATGTTATGTATGTATAGGGTACCACATCATTGGTTGTTAGGGATGAGTGTAGTTATGGATATTCGTCATGTGTAAAACTTGTATCATTTTAACTATGCCTTAGTTCCACTATTGGTCATGGGAAACCTGGTACTAATAATAGGAACTAAGTTTTTTCTCTAGTTGGATTCCATGACACTAGTTTCAAACCATTAATAACAGGAACATGGTCTTGGTAGGGGGTTTTCATCATGAGGCTTGTGTGGGAAACATGGCTTTCAGTTATATGCGTAGCATGATCCTGTAGATAGATAGTACTGGTGGTTATGAACATATATGATTACCTACATGCGACATTAGTATTCCCTGGGTAGATCCGAGGACACATTCAATAATATCATTACTTAGTGATTTAGAGGAGTTTAATATTGTTCCATATTATATCATTTCCCCTCATTTCATCATTATGAAATATTTCTTGTTTATATTGTATTATATGGTTACATAGTGATTAATGGGAGTTTTATCTAGTGCTATGTTATATCATTTCCCCTGGATTTCTTCATTATGGAATCATTAATATTTTTAAATGCATTTTTATATTCATTACAGAACCATTTTTACACTTAAATAGAAATTATAGTTTGTATGTTACCATTACATATATACCATTGTACCCTTACACATGCATTGTATTATTACCCTTATGCAATCCATAATTACATTTACAAAAAAAATTACCTTTATTCATATGATTCATACATTTACACAAGTGTATAAAACCATTACACAAGTGTTTTGTAACTATACAGAAGTGCTAATCTACAGTTATGTGGAATTATTAAATGGAATTTACCCTTGTGTATTGAAATAGATACCATTAAATTGTGTATGGAATTTATGTTTTTCTTTTACACAAGATTTAGAAAAATCTCATTACCCTTATGTAATTTCTGATTGCCATTAAATAGATTTTCTAGTTACATTTCCATGACTTTTTTAAGTAAAATAATACAATTAAAAAACTTTACTCTATACCCTTATGTAATTTTTATAATTTGTTCATACACATACATAGAATTATAATTTACATACATAAAGCTTGTGTAAAATTCATCTTATTATTATTATTTTTTTATATTTTAATGGTTACCTTTATGAAAATTATAAAAAATAGGAGGTACCCTTATGTAGCCTGGGAAAAAGTATTTTACCCTTACATGGGACATATAGTAATAAAATTTTCCTATTATATTTAAGTAGTAGCTTCTAGAATTTATTATAATGTTAGAATTTCTTTGTCAGTAGAAAAAGATAATATGAATGATACACACTGTGTATTTTGGAATTTGAGCGTGATATATTAAAAATTAATATGTTTCTAAATTAATTTTTGACTTTTGGGATTTAAATATATGTTGATGAATTAGTAAACATCCATGTATGAAATATTCAATGTATTTCTAACGAATGTAATCTTTTTGTGTTTTGTCTTTAAATAGAATAAAAGTAAATAAGTGGATAAATAAATAGAAAGACATTTATTATTTTAGGGATTCATAATACAGATTTGTTAAAGAATTTCTATTGGCCTAATTTTAACACCCCAAGCTTCCACAATACACTTCTCTTTGAATAATATAGTAGTGTGTGTCGTATACAACTTTGAGTTCTAACACACACCAAAACCAATCAAACTAGCTGTTATGAATAGTAATACCAACATTTTGAAATTTTATTAATTTTATCATTCAAAATGGACTTCATTTTTATATTCATAATATCTAAATAATCCTAGGGTAAAATTTTGGTACTTTTTGGATTACTTTTACATTTTGATGAATAATGAAAATTACTAAATTTTAATTTAAACAACTTTTTTAATCGAAATAATTAACTGTGATAAATTATGAATTTGAGTGTTTTTAAAGTATATTTAGAATATAATTTTACCATTTAATACTATGTTTTTCATTGGACATAATTTCATAATTAAACCTATCATAAACAAGTGTCAATCTTTTGATAGTTATTATCTCTTAAGAACACACTTTTTGTTTTAACAACAGGAATTAATTATAAATTAATTTCTACCACTACTGTGTATTGAATTTGGAAAAATGGATTCAATATTTAGAATCAGTATGTACAAATTTTTTAAATAGGTAATTTTTATTTTTAGGCATTTTGAATAATTATTTCGGTAAATATTTTATTTACCATGGTTAAAGGGTAAATCCAGTAAATAAGGGTAGAAAATTAATATTATGATAATAATATGTTACCCTAAAAAGTGTCCTAACCTTATTGGTTGATATATATCCGAAAATAGTCATCTTTGGGTCGATTGTGGGACACCATGGAGCCAAGTTTAGGTGATAAGGACACTTTATATTAATTTAGTTAAAATAAATACAAAAATGACATAAGTATATAACTTTTAGAAAAACAATTTTCACATAGGGTTATATATGATTATTTTTCAACTATAAATATTAATTATAAAAATAAAAATATTTTCTACATAATATTATTTTTTTATAATTTTTGGACATTTAATATTTAAAATTATTTATGACACAATAATGATGCTGTATTTTCCTTATTAATGAAAGAATCAAATAATTGGTATTATAAATGTTAAAATAAATATAATTTGAATGTTTTGATGACATAAATGAATTTTATTGGTTAATATGACATTATAGGATTTTTAAATGAATTTGGCTTGAATTTATAATGTTGTTAAGACTTTAACAAAAATCAATTATTGAATAGTGTCCAAATTGACACAAATTAGTTTTTAAAACAAATATTATATTATTAATTGATATTGTATTCCTAAAAATATATGGATCATCCAAAGGACATATATCCTGATATTTTTATCATTAATGGACCACTTGGAGGTCTCTTTTATGTATATAGTATGTTTATTAAGTATATAATATAAAAAAATACAATATGACCTGGTAAATGTCAAACTAATTAACTAAGAGTTAAAACTATAAGATAAGGTTAATATAATGACCCAAACATGTATAAATTCTATTGTTTGAAATTATTTCAACCCATACACACCTTATACTTTTAATAATCCACTTTGGAGCCATTAGTAACCGAATATGAATTTATTATAAAATAATATTTCAGGCTTTTCCAAAGGTGCCCCTCACCCCTCTTATAAAAGGGCACTCCCCCTTATCACTAATTCACAAATTCAAAGCCTTTTTTCCTGACCAATCTCTGCACAAATATCCTCTATACTTACCTCACTTCAAATTACATTCCTTATTTTGATCAGAAATCCAATTTAAGGATCATTTTTTATCAAATCAAAATGGAATAACCTGAAGAAGAGGTAATGTTTTCACCACCCTCATCAAGTTCCTTTCTTCTTCAACTTCATCTTTCTTTGTTATTCCCATTCTAAAATAATAACTCAAGTATCATATATATACTATGATGTTATTATAAATATGGTACAACCATATTCAGTATTCTATCCATCCATTGAATGACTTGTCACCATACGTGCGTATGTACGGCTTACCGTCTCCATGTCGTGGTGTAATTGTTATTCAAAACATTATTATTGGGATGGGTATAATAATGATGTTTAATTCATGTAAATAATAAATATAACATGATAATTATTCTTTATATATGATATAATATCCAATTATATATTATTTTAATATCAAAAGAGTGATATTGTCACTCGTGCGTACGTACGGACTACCGTCTCCACGAACGCGACGAGAATAATTCTGCATCGTATCCATTCTAGTATAATTATCATTTGATGATTAAAAATAATTTTTAAGGACTTGATATCATTATGTATATGAATAAGATACAACCTATCCATAAAAAAGATGGCTTATGTAACAAAACATATAAAATAAAATGAGTAAGTTAACACCCGAAATGACAATAATACTAAGATATTATTAACAATGAAATGTTAAAAGATCATACATGATATCATATTAATGTATATTAGTCTTGTATAATTTAATAATAGTTATTTCACTATTATAAAGGAGGTTATACAACCCTCAACCAAGGAAAAGTACAAGGTAAGGGGTTTTCATCTAAATCCTTATTCCCATGAGATTCGTACCATATTGCCACTATTACCTTTTTTGTTGTGTATGTACTAACCATAATTGTATTCTTTGTGTAATACACATTAATTTATGTGTATATACATATTCATTGTATGATACCTCTTTATTGGGATGTATGTTTCATTAGTTTCCAAATTGGTAAGGGTTTATTTTACAATCTCTTCATTAACCGAGGTTGTTTATACGTAATTATCTACTAGGACCTCTTTATCATCCACATCCATGTTTCTTAAAAAAAAATTCAAAACATTCTTAATATTTTACAGAATATGGGTTAAAGTCATTTATACCCATGTTTGAATTTTTATAAGAAATTTATAAAGGAATCTTTCCGTAGTTTTCCAAACAAGGTCCCTTTTAACCTTTTTGACAGAATTAAGGTATGAATGTCTTTTTTTAACTTATACGGTGGGTGTGGATATTTTACACCATTATAAAATCATTGAAGCTTCCCTTAGTAGCTTATAAGAATATTTTTAAAGAAAATATTTTTTTTAATTATGTGACTTTAAAATGATTTTAAAAAAATAAATATTTCTCTCAAATATTTTTGATTTCATCTTTGTCAACATCCATTGATAAATTTTACACTGGTTTGAAGTTGATTTATTATGATAAAAATAATCAATTTTTTATATAAGATTTTGTGATATGTTTGACTATGGATGATTTATTTTTATGCCATTAATGGTTTATGATTAATGTGTTGGCATGCTTGTTTTAATAATAATGTTTATGTTATATTTCATCCTCTTCTTAAGATGAATGTGTTGAAATAGTATGTTCCGGGTTGGGGATAGGTAAAACTAAGCCATCTGGGTTGGGGTACGGTTACAACAGACCCTCCGGGTAGGTGTCCGGTTATTAGAGGCAATCCGGTTTGGTTTCCGGTTATTAGAGGCACTATGGGTTGGAGTCCGGTTATAGAGGCTCTCCGGGATGGAGTCCGATTACATAGACTCTCCAGGATGGGTTCCAGTTACAGTTATACCTTAGGTCTTGGCACGAGGCCTTGACACAGAAATTAATGTTCAGCATTATGAATTCCATCATTATGAAAGTGGTTATTGATATTGCATGTGATTATTTGACTATTAGAATATCCATGTGAATAAGTAAATGGAATTATTTCATTTTATCATTTCCATATTATTCTGAAGTTCATGTTTTAAGGGCTTTTTTTTAGTTATACATTACCTCAAATGTTTATGCTTATTTATAAAATCTTCTTCTATATTGTTATTCTTAATTAGAATCTGAGCTCACCCCTTTCAATGTTTTATTTTTCCCAGGATGTGAAGAAATATTTTGTGACTGACCTGTAGGGATAGTCTGAAGGGGATATGAGTGTGGACTATGGAGACTATATTACTGTAGTTTTTCACTTTACGATGTAATTTAAACCTTATAAATGTATCTAGTGATTCCAAGGATACTAAACAAATCGGTCTTTTGAGACATGATCTTTTGTGATCATGCTAATGTTACGTAATAATGCACCGACTCTGGGTAACTGGGGTCTGGGCATTAAAGTTTGTATCAGAGGAAGTTTAGTAGAAAACATGGAAGCTAGATTTAGACAAACTCTGATTAGATCACATAGACCTAAGATATAATTTGAGGATTAGTATAGAAGAACGTCCTTAAATTTTGGTATAGTAGATATTTTGTTATTTTTCCGAGAAATACACCCCTATCTAGATACGAGCTGGTAGAGGCGGCTTTGGCACAAATGTACCTAGGGGTAAAACCCAAAAACACCACTTTGAGCTAGAATCGAACGGGAACTAATGCATGACAATGAGCCTTGCTGCACTCTTGGTTACGACACTCCAGGGGGATAGGCTTAGGATAATTCTCATTTTCTTTACAAACCATTATTAAGTGTTTATGAGTATATACTTCCTCAAAGAAAACGTTTGTTATGATTATGGATTATATCCATAAATAGTTAAATTTATGTAAAGTGTTTTACAAGTATGGAATTATGCACTTTGAATCATAAACTGATCTAGTTTATGCTATTTTTCAGAAATGGTGCCTAGTGGATGGAATGGAAACCGTATCAATGCACAAACTCCATGTAGGGATTTCCCTCCCACTTAAGATAATTATAGTGGATCTAGTGATGCAATTGGTTCTGATCATCTAATCAACATAATGAGACAACTCACTCAGGTTATGAATAATAACCTTACCCGTATGGAGCACCCTGACCCGCAATTAGGAGGATCAATGTTAGATCACTTCATGAGGAAACAACCACCAACATTCAATGGGAGTAAAAATACCTTAGTAGCTGAGAAAAGGATAAATTCCTTAGAGAAAATATTCCATGCCTTGGGGAGTAGCGAAAGGGAGAAATTTATCATGGCAGTTTTCCGTCTCACTGGAGATGCTGATCAATTGTGGTCGTTGATTCAAAATATGAAGGAAGATGATGAAGTATCAAATATGGAATAGAGGGATTTCAAAGAGATTTTCATAGAAAAATATGTTCCTTGTGACCATCGAGCAGATATGGAAAGAAAATTTATGAGTCTGAGACAAAAGGAGGATGAGAATGTCGCAAAGTATGAGTCTATCTTTACAAGGTTAGCGAGGCATGCTACAGATTATATACGTAACCCAAGAAGTAATATTGATCATTTCTTTGATAGTTTAAAACAATTTCTTCTTCGAGCATTAGTCTCACGATCTTTCTCAATGTACGAAGATATACTCTCATGTGTTATCAAGACAGAAAAAGAATTCTCTAAATCATTTGACAATAATGTAAAGCAAGAGAAGAAGAGAACGATGGAGCAAGAGACAGATAAAGGGAAAAAGGGAAAGAATGATTTTTCATTATGTGAAAATTGTGGGATGAAACACCCCGGTACTTGCCTAAAAGGAATGGGAGTTTGTTACAAATGTGGAGAAAAAGGTCACCAGACTCCAGTTTTTAAGGGAAAGAAGGAGGCTGTCAATGTCGAATGCTACAATTATAGAGAATTGGGGCATTATGCAAATTTATGTCCTAAGAATCAGGAAATCTTTCCTAAGAAAAGGCCAAGGGATCATGGCCAAGTTTATGCTGTTACTACATTTGAATAGGAATAATTAATGTATTTGTGTTTTTGTACTCAAGGATTATATTCTTGTTTTGAGAATAACATGATATATATAAGATTTTTACTATAGTACTTGTTGTTTTCATTGAGGTTTTAATATGACTATGGTTATCATTTTTTCAGTATGTGATAATAAAAGAATCTTTACTCCGTTTGGAGAATCTGATGTTGGGATTGATTTTGGAATTTAGATACCTTTTACAGAGAGTCTAGACCGAGGTACTTTGGATAACTATAATGTTTTTGACTGTGAGTTTGGACAGAAGTATTTTGGATAATTCAAGTTTGAGATTATTTTTGGATTTCCATAAAAGGACAACCTAGAGGTCGGGCGGCAACCTGTCGCGTTCGGCAAGGCCGTGAGACTTGAACCCACAACCGAAGGGCGACAAGGGTGTATCACCTACCATTGGCCCACGTAATGTCCTGCATTGAATAATGTAGTTTTTTTATGTTCTGATAGATGAATTATAAATTTATTTTTGGAACCATATGCGGTTCGGATAAATAGAATATTTTTGAGTTCTATTATCTTTTTGAGTGATATATGAGTTTGTGGTAGAAATTAGTTCAAGGTTGAAACTCTACTTGTCACACACACATATATATATATACCTATCTCTTATTCTATAAATAAATTAATTCTTAAACATTAGTAAAGTTATATAAAAAAATGTGTTATCCTAATACCATATGTTTTGTTGAACTGATGATACTTTAAATCACCGTAGATTGAAGGCTTTGAGGCCCTCAATTTTACACTTGTTTGTGATTGATGACCTCAATCACTCCCTACAAATATTTATGTTTTTCCTCCAATTATTTTTCTCAAATTTCCACCATTTTTCTCCTAATCGAGATCATAATTTGGTGGTGACTTTTTCATTTCCATTTCCCTCTTATTAAGGCTATATTTTATGAACCTTATTTCTGATGTGGGTTTTCCACAAAGGTATATTCTACTTTCATCCTTTTATTTTCGAAAAACAATTTCAAATGGTGAGGATGAAATTTATTGATGGAGCATAGAATGTAACACCACAAGAATCCAGAGTACGCTTCTCTTTGAATAATACAGTAGCGTGTGTTGTATGCAACATCAAGTTCTAACACACACTACAACCAATCAAATTACCCTTATGAATAGTAATACAAAAATTTTGAAATTTTATAAATTTTATCTTTCAAAATTGACTTCATTTTTGTATTCATTATATCAAAATTATCATAGGGTAAAATTTTGGCACTTTTTGTATAACTTTTATATCTTGATAAATAATGAAAATTACTAAATTTTAATTAAAAACAACTTTTTTGATGGAAAAAATTAACAGTGATAAATTATGAATTTGAGTGGTTTTAAAGAATATATAGAATAAATTTTTACCATTTAATACAATGTTTTTAATTGGACATAATTTCATAATTAAACCAAACATAAACAACTGTCAATCATTTAATGGTTTTTATCTCTTAAAAATACGCGTTTTGTTTTAACAACGGGAATTAATTTTAAATTGATTTCTACCACTTCTGTTTTTTGAATTTAGAAAAATGTATTCCATATTTTGAATCAGGATTTCCAAATTGTGTAAATAGGTAACTTTTATTTTTATACATTTTGAATAATTACTTCTGTAAATATTTTATTTACCATGGTTAAAGGGTAAATCCGGTAAATAAGGGTAAAAAATTAATATTTTAATATAATAAATTACCCTAAAATGTTTCATATACTTATTGTTTTATACGTGTCCGACCATAGACATCTTTGGGTCGATTTTGGGACCCCATGGAGCCACTTTTAGGTGATAAGGACACTTTGTATTAATTAAGTTAAAATAAGTACAAAAATGACATAAGCATATAACTTTTAGAAAAACAATTTTTACATAGGGTAATATATGTTGGATTTTCAACTATAAATTTTGATTAGAAATATAAAATTATTCCCTAAATAATTTTATTTTATTTATAATTTTTGGACATTTATTAATTAAATTTATTAATGACAAAATAATTATGCAGTATTTTCATTATTAATGAAAGAATCAAATAATTGGAATTATAATTGTTAAAATAAATATAATTTGAAAGTTTTGATGACATAAATTAATTTTATTGGTTAATATGACATGATAGTATTGATTAAATTAATTTTTTTAAATTAATAAAGTTGTTAAGACTTTAACAAAAATCAATTATTGAATAGTGTCAAAATTGACATAAATGAGTTTTTAAAACAAATATTATATTCTTAATTGATATTATATTCCAAAAAATCTAAGGTTCGACCAAAGGACTTATATCATAATGGGAGTATCATTAATGGACCACTTGGGGTGGCTTGGATGTATATAGTATGTTTATTAACACTATATTATAAAAATACAAAGTGACATGGTAAATGTCAAACTAATTAACTAAGAGTTAAAACTAAAAGTTAAGGATAATATAATGACCCAAACCTGTATAAATTATATTGGTTGAAATTATTTAGACCCATACCCACCTTATAATCTTAATAATCCACTTTGGATCCATTATAAACCGAATATGAATTTATTATAAATTAATATTTCTAGCTTTTCCAATGGTGCCCCTCACCCCTCTTATAAAAGGACACTCCCCCATCTCACTAATTCACACATTCAAAGCCTTTTGGATTGGCCAACCCCTTCCCAAATATACTCAAATAATCCCTCACATCAACCTAGAGGCTTTATTTTGATCAGAAAGTCAACCTAAGGAGCCCTTTTTATCAAATCAAAAGGAAGAACTCGAAGAAGAGATAATGTTTTCACCACCCTCTTTCAAGTTCCTTTCTTCTTCAAATTATTCTTTCTTTATTATTCCCATTATAAAATAATAACTCCATTATCCTCTATATATTTTTATGTTATTATAAATATGTTACAAAGATATTCAGTATTCTATCCATCCTTTGAATGATATGTCACCATACGTGCGTACGTACGGCTTACCGTCTCCATGTCGTGGTGTAATTGTTATTCAAAACATTATTATTTGAATGGGTATAATAATGATGTTTAATTCATGTAAATAATAAATATAATATGATAATGATTTTTTATATATGATATAATATACAATTATATATTATTTTAATATCAAAAGAGTGATATTGTCACTCGTGCGTATGTACATACTACCGTCTCCACGAATGCGATGAGATTCATTCCCCATCGTATCTATTCAAGTATAAATCTCATTTGATGATTAAAAATAATTTGTAAGGACTTGATATCATTTTGGATATGAATAAGATACAACCTATCCATAAAATACATGGCTTATGTAACAAAACATATAAAAGAAAACGAGTAAGTTATCACCCGAAACGATAATAATACTATTATATTATTAACCAAGCAATGTTAAAAGAACATATATGATATCATATTAATGTTTATGATTCTTGTATAATTTAATAACAATTATTTCACCATTATACATGAGGTTAGACTACCCTCAACCAAGGAAAATTACAAGGTAATGAGTTTTCATCTCACTCCTTATTCCCTTGAGATTCCAACCATACTGCCACTATTACCTTTTCTGTGGTGTATGTACTGCCCATAATTGTATTCTTTGTGTAATACACTTTAATTTATGTGTATCTACATATTAATTGTATGATACCTCTTTAATTGGGTGTATGATTCATAAGTTACCAAATTGGTAATGGTTATTTTCACAATCTCTTCATTATCCGAGGTTGTTTATACGTAATTATCTACTCGGACCTCTTTATCATCCACATCCCTGTTTCTTAAAAATGTATTTCAAAACATTATTAATATTTTATAGAATATGAGTTAATGTCATTTATAACCTTGTTTTAATTTTTATAAGAAGTTTATAAAGGAATATTTCTATCATTTTTCAAACAAGGTCCTTTTTAACCTTTTCGACAGAATTAAGGTAAGAATGTCTTTTTTTTAACTTATACGGCAGGTGTGGCTATTTTCCGCCATTATAAAATATTTGAAGCTTCCCTTGAAATCTTATAATAATATTTTCAAATAAAATGTATTTTTATAATTATGTGACTTTCAAATGATTTAAAAAATGATATATTTCTCTCAAATAGTTTTGATTTCATCTATGTCAACGTCCTTTGATAAATTTTACACTTGTTTGAAGTTGATTTATTATGATACAAATCATCCCTATTGTATTTATGGTTTTGTGATATGTTTGACTACGGATGATTTATTTTTATGCCATTAATGGTTTATGATTAATGTTTTGGAATGCTAGTTTTAATATGAATGTTTATGTTATATTTTATCCTCTTCTTAAGATGAATGTGTTGGACAAGTAATTTCCAAGTTGGGGACCGATAAATGTAAGATCTTAGGGTTGGGTTTCTGTTACAGCAGACCCTCCGGGTTGGTGTCCGGTTATTAGAGTCACTCCGGGTTGGTGTCAAGTTATTAGAGGCACTCCGGGTTGGAGTACTGTTACAGAGGCTCTCTGGGATGGAGTCCGGTTACAGAGGCTCTCCGGGATGGGTTCTAGTTACAGTAATCCCTTAGGTCTTAGCACGAGGCCTTAACACAGAAATTAAAGTTCGGCATTATGCAGTCAATCATTATGAAAGTGGTTATTGATATTTCATGTGACTATTCAACTAGTATAATATCCATGTGAATAAGTAAATGGCATTATTTCATTTTATCTTTTCCATATTATTATGAAGTTAATGTTTTAAAGGCTTTTGTTTTAGTTATACAATGCCTCAAATGTTTATTCTTATTTATGCAAGTTTCTGCTATATTGTTATCCTTACTGAGCATCTGAGCTCACCCATTTCTATGTTTTATTTTTCCCAGGATGTGAAGAAATATTTTATGACTGACCTGCAGGGATAGTCTGAAGGGGATATGAGTGTGGACTATAAAGACTATATTATTGTAGTTTTTTACTTTATGATGTAATGTAAACCTTATGAATGTATCTAGTGATTCCAAGGCTACTAAACTAATCAGTATTTCGAGACTTGATCTTTTGTGATCATTCCAATGTTATGTATTAATTCTCCGATGCTGGGTAACTAGGGTCGAGGAGTTACAAAAATATTTACTTATTCTCTATTAATAAATGAAGGGTTGAATTTTACTACACGACATGAGTTTTTTCAGTGACATATTCTAATAGTCTAAATAGTTTTATTATTTTTCATAAGTGACTATATTTATTATTTCATATATGTTTATAAAGATATTTAAAATTTTGTAGGTGGTTATTAAAAATATTTTTATTTTTTTCAACTAGTATATATGTATCTCTTTTCCTTTTTGGTAATAGATATGTGTCTTAATTTATTTCTTAATGTTATGCGTCATTGTGATATAAATGGATAAAATCTATATCCAATTACTAAGGAATACACCTTAATATTCTATACGTTCAGAGGATATTTTAGATTTTGAAATTTCAAATAAATCTATTGATTTGAGAATCAAATTTCCATTTCCAATATAATTTTTTTGATGATGGTTGATTATAGATGATGTTCTACAACACATGAAATTGATGAAATTTCATGATCATTAATTTTTGTTTGATTTGGCGTGGAGAATCGAAGGTTACAATATATTTTATCATGATGTAAATCCATAGAATTATCTCCCAAAATAATCAACAATGGAAAATGAAATTAAAAACCTTATAAATGATTCATTTGGAATTGCAAGACCGCAACATCATTATCAATGAAAATCCGAACAACTAGTTGGAGGTGGTTGAAATAGAAACATCTCATGTGATGTTTTTGAGACTATAAGAAAACCATATCAATATTTTTATATATATTTGGATCCACCTCTTGTTTTTTTGGAGACTAATGTATGTGAAAATATCATTAGGAAGACAGATATGTTTCATGGCTTAGCTGATGATGTAAATCAATATTTGTATAGTGGATGTTTGAAATATTCAAAACATTCTTTTCTAACAAAGTTTTCCCAAATAAAATTCCTATGTGGAATTAAAAATAAGGTGATCTCCAAGATATTTTAATTGTTTCATGATGCATTTATTAAATAAAAAATCATTGAGTCTTCTTATGATAAGAAAAAATTTGTTAACAAGCTTGGTCTGAATTATAGAAAAATACATGTGTGTCCTAATGATTGTATGCTTTATAAGGGATAAGATTCAATCAGACATGATTAAAAAAATTTATTCTTCTAGATGGTATCGTTTGGGTGATGTCAGAATTCTGAATCAATATACTACCAAGAAAAAAAATAATAGAAATACACCTGTAATGGTTTTCATTATTTTCATTAAATCCACTATTTTGAAGATTATTCATGTCATAGAAAACTACCAAATGCATGATTTAACATTATGTAGTTAATAAAAATGATTGTTTAATGAAACAACCATGAGATTCTCAATCGCTGAAGGAATTTGAATCATTTCATCTAGATTTCTCATTTGATCCTTGGAATGTTTTATTGGGATTGGCTGATGGATTTAACCCATATGAAACTTTTAGTATCGGTTATAGAATTTGGACAATTGGATTGATCCCTTAAAATCTTCCTCCATGGATGTGTATGAAAAAATAATCATTTATCATTTTTATGATTATTCGTAGAAAAAAATTTCTGGTAATGGTATTGATTTATCCTTACAACCTTTAATTTATGAAATACAAGAGTTATGGACAAACTGTGTGAAATATGATGTATCCTCAAGAACAATGTTCGAAATAAAATCTACTCTAATGTGGACCATTAGTGATTTACCTAGACTTGGTAATTTATCTGCATGGAACACTTACATGGGTGTGGCATGTCATGTTTTTATCATTGATTTTGATCCCAAACAGTTACCTCATATTAGAAAATGGTGCTTCTTGTGTCATCAAAGATTTCTTGACGGATATCATTTATTTATGCTGAACAAGTAAAAATTAAATGGTTTCATTGATTGTAGATCACATCCAATGTTTTTATAATTTTCTTGAATTATTGTAGAAATAAGTAAATGTAAAATACAATTTAGTAAGTTTCTTCATTTGAATGATTGTGGTAAATGAGATCGTAGTGTATCACCAAGTGAAATTTCAATGCAAAAATGGAAGAAAACATGTATATTATTCAAACATTTGTTTAAGGAAGTTAATATGAGGCATCATAATGTTTATGTAATGAATATGAAGAAACATTTTGGTTAAAATTTTATCTTAGAATTTCTTAATGAGCATGGAAAGTCGTAGGATCTACTCAATGCTTAGAAATACAAACAAGAAGTGAACTTAAAGTGCTATCTCTAGACAGATGGGAATTGAAGGTATGCTCTGACAAAATTTTCAATGAAAAATATGGATAAAGATATATTCATTAAAATTTTAAAACATGTAATGGTATCTGATGGGTATTCATGTAAAATTTCAATGTTTGTTGACTTAAATCATCGTAGGTCACATGGATAGAAAAAGCCATGATACACAGATTTTGTAATAACAGTTACTTCCAATGGAATCTCATGCATTATTACCCGAAATTGTTACTAATATTGTAATTTGATTCTATACATTCTTCATAAATAAATGTTACAAAATTCTACATCCATTTCATCTTGACAACCTTCTAGAGATATTTGTGTTGATACTTTGTCCAATGTATATGATATGTCCTCTATCATTTTATATAGTCATGATACATTTAACTTTGGATTTGGTTGAGGAAGAAAAATTAGATGTCCTCATAAATTATCTATGGTTTTATCCAATTGAAATGTACATTATTTATAAGTATGTATTTTTAGTAAAAAATTCATTGCACTTCATTAAATACATAATTATATATTTTATTTTATTTAACTGATATCTTGGGCATTTGAAATCTTACTTAAAAATAATGTTCAAATTGAATGCTCTATTTATGAAGGCTATTTGGTAGAGGAGTGTCATAATTTTTTTCAAGATAAATAGATGAAATTGAGAAAATATTAATGATGTTTTTTGTTTTGATGAAACGTCGAATCAAACTGATATAAATGATAAATCAAAAATCATTCATGTTATTGGACAATTAGTTGGGAGGATCTCAAATTCTACATTTATAGAAATGGAATTATTATAGGAACGTTGATATGTTATACTAAATAGTGAAATGTAACATCCATTTATTAATTATTTAAGGATAAAAACAAATAGAACAATGAATGTACGAATAGGAAATGACAAATGTAGAACAAATGCTATTAATAAAGAGCTAGTAGAATGGTTTGCAAAACATGTATATTCCTAAATATTGTAATCAATTAAGATATTATGTTGACACATATATTTTGTAAATATATTAGTGTATATAAATTTTTCATATCATGAATATTAATACTCATGCACTGTTCTCATATTATTTGACATATCTTTCCAGAGGTCATAAAAAACAATCTATAGATTATGATACTTACAATGTGAATGGCTTTATATTTCATACAGACGGCCATGAAGACGTTTTGAAAACATATAATAGTCAAATATATAAATTTTATGATGTGGAATAGCATATAATGTGGACTGATATTATTGAATTAAACTTCCAAGGTATTTTTCTATTTTTTTTAATCAAATGAAATTGGGTTGATATTATTAGGGGTGTTAAATGAGATTCTTGGAAACATGCATATGTGATCTTCTCTCGCTTGATGGATGTTGGTGACAAGAAATAAAAATATCTATATATCTCATAATTGAATGAAAAAATGGTATATTATGTGAAATATTTCATATATGAAGAGTAAAGTGTATTTGATGAAGTAAAATAAAGAGAGTTGCATGACATGGGCGATGAAGTGGAAGATATGACCTCTGATATTGAATCTGATCAACAGTAAGAAGAAAACATAGTTTTCCGTCATGATATCGAAAATATTAGTCTTTTAAGAGTGTATTAAGTAGATGAAGTAATTATGGAGTAGGAAAACAACATGTCTGGAGGAGAAAATGATTATATGTGCAGTTATCCATTCATTTATCAACAACTTATGTTATTTGTTCAGTAATTCAAAATCATTGTTTTGTATATATTTGTTTTAGTACTGTGAATATTTTATAAATTATTTTTCTTTCAGAATGAATTTTTTGAAATATATGTTTTTGAAATTAATTTTGTTTTATTAAATGATAGGAAGGCCAAGTCAGAAGCGTTATACTCACACTACGAGGTTAAAGTGTTTTTCTAGAAGCTAGTCGACTCTGGTAATAATTTCATTCGTTTAAATATTAATTACAAACATAATTTGTTTAATATATTAATGTTTTTATTTATAGTTTTTTAATTCATTCACAGTTTTTTGGCCACAAAGCATCCTGAAAAAATATGTGGTTGAATGTTCATAAAAAATATGATGGGAGTTTGTAAATGAGTCTTCCAAATAATTTAGGGTGTGAATTCAATTTTCACTATAATAACATATTATTAGTTTTCACTTTATTAATATATAATTCATTTAATATGACAAATATTTGATTTATAGGAAAAAATTAAAGAACTATGTGATGTTAATCCCACACAGTCCAACTCAGTCTCCCAGGATGACCCAGTTGGTAAAGCCTATGGGAAGGAGCATCCTCATCATGTGTACGAGATGGTTTTGTGACAATTACAATTTGAGGTCATGGGTAGACAACTATATATTTCTAGTGATGACTGGTGGTGAAAAGATAAATCACACAACATTGAAATAATTTATTTCAAAAAATGTTATTGATTTTAATTTTATATATTAAAATAAAATATTGTTTAATTTGAAATATAATTATCTTACAAGTGCTGGTTGCAGGAAGATGAGATAGAGATGGAGAGGGTGACGATCAGAGTTCATCATTTGTAAATGATTATTGGAGAGGGTTTTATCGTATATTGGTAAGTCAAATGTAGGTATTTTTTTACCTTTTTCTTGTATTTTAGTTGGGATCGAGACAATGGATGTCATATGTATGTCTTGTATAACCATGTGTCTATTTGTTGCGTTTACACTTTCTATGGAGACTAATATTTTATTATAATCATATATGATTTTTAATTTCATGTCTCTCAATTAAATATAGGTTGATATGACTATTATGTTTTATTATTTCGCACTATTTTTTATGGTGTGTTACTATGTATGTTTATACTCACAATTTCATGGGCATTGCATGCATAATTTTTTTATTATACAAAAAACTGGTAGATGGTGACCATAGTGGACCTAGTATCTATAGAACACAGATTTAAGTGGAAAAGTTTCCCACATATGCTCATATAACAATGTTGACATATCATCAATTCAATAACCCTTAGGGTATGACAATGTACCATGTCATACCAATACCCAATAGCGGTTTCCAATACATTACGTACAAATGGATAAAAAATTAGATCTTATATTACGTCATGTACCACATTATATTTCATATAATATACAAGTTCACCATATTCCAAAAGTATATATAATTTTGGATTAACTAGTAAATCCTATATCAATACTCTATAGGATTTTTTAAAACCAATAATTGGTATAGTTTTCATGTATTCCATAAGAGTTCATACGAACCCGCAAACCTTGAATAAAGAGTAGGGAAGGAGAGAAGACAATCATATGATCAATCACTAATCGAGATGGTGAGGTGTGAACTCAGAACATTATATGTGAGGATCTAGTTTGGTTATCCAACACAAGATGGGTGTAAATATAAATAAAAAAAAATTAAATATGAAATATACTCCATGAATCCCTTACTAGAGAGTTCCCTTCCAATGTATGTTAATAAGGCCCATATAACCATTGATCACCTCAGCAATCCACCATTCCACCACTACCTCATTATTCAAATACCTCCATCTGCTACCTATAACTGGAAGTCATTTATAAGGTATAAATTATTTTATGTAAAAACTCATGTGGAAAATAAGGGAATTGAATCATGGCTTCAAATCCATTATAAAAATTGTGCTTTCTCTATCCTATGAATTTATATCATAAGACAAATATTTCATTACAATATTTAATTATACATTTCATTATGATGAAATCAATTTCACAAAATAAATTATATTCAAAAGTTGACAACAACAAAGAGAAACAAAAATTGTCTTTAAGACATCATCAATATCAAGAGGAAGGGTAAACATATTATATATCACTATTATTAGTTTTCATAACACCACCATTTTTATTCATTTAATGAATTTACATGTGAAAAATCAAGCTAAGAAAAAAATGGAGAACACACTACCAAACAAACAATGATGCAAAATAGGGTATTAAAACTTCTGATTGAATATCCCAACATGGTTCATTCTTAATTATATATATTTTTATTCATTCTGTTGGACTATAACTCCCATACAAAGGAAAAATATTCATTATAATTCGAAAATGTACATGTAAAAAAGATACTTCTCAAATAACTTACCACAAAAAAATAATTAGGATTTTCTATAATGGAAAACATTGAGATTAGACACCCACATGTGGCAGGAACCCTAGATTAAAATAGATCACATTATCATATCCAATAAAATATTTCCTCACCATTCCATGATTCAATGTCTATAATTTTGAAGGATCATGAGGGAAGAATATGAATCCATTAAAAGGATAAAGGGGAGGACTCACTTAAGATTGGAGATGTTGAAACTCTAGAATCCAAATATCTGAAAAAGGAATAAGGGGTGGAAGAGATCTTAAAATGACATAGGATTTCCTCAATACCTAGAGAAATCAGATAACTCTATAATGCTCAATAATTTATAGTAGTCCAGAAATATCCCAATCAAACCATGATAAACCTATTCACAACATGAATATTCATGAAAACCCCCAACTTAGGTAATGTATTCATATCTGTTAATGAATACAATTAAGTCAATGAAATTTTAATGTGCCCCTAAATACATGTTATCATTGGTAAATTTAATTCACACCATGAGTTATCCTTTCATGTAATGAATTAACGCAACAAGAAACATTGTCAAATCTACCTCAGAATTCATCCCAAATAAATCTATTCCATGAAAAAAATTTAGGCTATAAATATAAATTCCATAACATTGTGTATTAAATATTCACACCAAGAACAACCTTTGTAATTAATATTTTATTGTTGAATCAAAATACCTCATCTTAGAACCTCCATAAACACCTTCAGCTCCAAAAACACACAGTGGAATGGCCATAAATGTCTTGGAGCTGAAATAGGTAGTGTTATTATATTGATGTTCGGGATATATTTTCTAGGGCTACATAACCTACAACTTGTTTTTTTTCATTCTTCATATAGTGGTGGCTTAAACTGCTAATAGATGAAGTTTTTTTGGGGCAGTTTAAAATGCTTCTATATTATGGTATTTTTAGGTTGGTTGATAAAACAACCACAACATATGGAAAAATATGACTCAGCAAAAGTCTTATCTGTATTAGTAGTAGGTTTTTTGGTAAAATATTTTTCATTTGTGGGCAGTTTTAACCACCAAAAGATTATAGTTATTTTTTAAGAGAAATTTACTGTTAAAACAAAAAAACATTCAAGAAGTAAACATTCTACAACACATTCCAAAAACCGTAGGAAAATGGATGGAACCGCTACATGTTGAATGTTGAAACCCATTTTAGCGGATGTTTTTTTGAAACCATTGCTAGACCATCTAGCTACAGTTTAAACCAGCGCTGTATAAAAAAAATCCTCCATTATACTGGTGTTTTTTTAAATACATATTAACTATGTTGTCAAAACCCTAAAATGACTAGTGAATTATCATTTCAATTTTTACATGTGTTCACGATAAGTGTTCCTATGACACTACACATGGAATGAAACTAGGTATTGATATGATTTTGTTATTAAAATTATTTTTACAAATTATAATCAGTGATTTTATAAAAACGTTATGGTATTGTTAGAGAACCTAATAGGATAATGAAAATGAATTAACAAGATTTAAACCTCAATATTTATAAGTTATAATTAAAATTTCATTTTTGATTTATCCCAATTATATTAATAGCTTACCTTTTTAGATCATTAATTATTATCCTCAAAAATTTATTAATTTTGAGGAATATCTAGGGTAAGGATATTTTGGGATAGAACTTGGTGTGAGGGGAATTATGAGGAATTCTAAATTTTTAAACCAAATGTAATGGGAGAAATAGTATTGAATAATTTGGAAATTTTTAGTAAAATATCAAAATTTTTGATTAATTATGAAACTGTGTTGAGCTCTCACCTGAAAAAAGGATAGATAATTTTGTAATGGATTCTGTCTTGCAATAACTACCATCCTCCTTCAATGGTTCTTCCTATAATATCCCATCCCTAAAGAAACTATAATTGGTGTCCCAAGATGGATAACCACATTGCCTCAAGTACACCTCCTCATAAAAAAAAGTTACAGACATTCCATGATGGTCTAATGGAACATGTAGGGAGAGCATACCCCATTTTAAAGAGAAATCCAATGGTGGAAATACATTTAATCATAAACATGAAATAATAATAAATATTGAAATATATCATACCATATTCCCAAACTAGGGAATCACCTACTATCCGAAGATGTAAAAAATTTCATGTCATTATTGTCTAATTTTCTAATAAATCAGTATTAATCACTAAAGAAAATCACCAAATGGTTATTGTTTTTATGGAAGGTCCCCTCATTCACACACTATCCCAACTCCCATATCCATCATCTAACATATGTATTTTTCCCATATCCTACACTGAAACCATGAAGTCTGCTTGGGTACCCAACACTGTCTTGATCGGGGTATGAATAGAACCCATTAGGCCCCCAAATATCAGGTATATAATATATCTAGTATAATATAGTTTATTCAAATTTATTGTAAAAAATGGTCAAGATGGAATGTTAAACATGTTTCATTTTTTAAAATTATTTAAATTAACCATTTCTGTTCTTAGTTCCATGTCATTCCCAAACGTAACAAGACATTTGTGCCACATGGAAAATATTTAAATAATATAAAATTAATTTAAGCACTTTACATCATAAAATAATTCATTTATGAAATCAATACAACAATTTACCTTGGTACATTAGTCCTAGTATTCATCTCATGTCCATAATTTAGGATCATGGAGCATCATTCCAACATTATATACCAAGTTATACATTAGTGAGGAGTAGAGCATAATTCTAACTGAATCCAAGGGAGATGATCCTTAGTCATATATCCCAATGATACCATTTATCATTAATTCCATTTTTCAAAATCATTTACCTTGTAAACCACCAATAAAAAAAGGGTGTAACTTTTCATTTATCATAATGCCACCTTTCATTAAATTAAACACATTACTAAATAACATATGTAACAAATTTCATCATTTAATCACAATAACAACTATTGGTCCCTATTTAAATACTTATACCCACATGAAAATTCCTCTCAAACTATTTATAACATTAACCATTAACATACAGTAACTTAATTAAAATCTATAAGTTAAGCCAGATAACCCATTACTTCATGCCAAAAGTAAAAACATAATTTTTACAATTTCATATATTAAATCCATTTTAAAATACAATTCAAATAACATTTAACATATCAATGTGAGTCCACACCCAATAGATAGGTATTTATCCAAAACAATGACCCTTGATTCAATGAAAAAAACCCTTTCACACAATATAAGAATATTATGGAAGAAAAGGGTTTAAGGGTTTTCAAATATATAAGTTATCCTACAAATTTACTTCCATAAAATACAATAAGTATGAGTGATAGACTTAGATAGAACATCAATTCGCAACCAACTGTGATTCAAATTATAGAGAATCAAAGGAGTCTAATCCTTGGGATGCTTATGAGGAAATGATAAAAACCCTCTGTGACTATAAAATATAATGGGATAAAAATATGGAAATATTTTACAATGTTGATGCATGGATTCAAAATTCACCCTTTAAATGAGGCACACTATTGGGTGACACAGTTCGATGAACCATACACCAACTGTGAACCATCTAGGAAAAAAACTCTATCCAATAGGGGGCCAATACAAATATATTTTTTTCTACTCACATGGACTGACAAACTATGCAGTTTCAATGCTCTATCAAGGATACAAGCTAGTTTTTCCAATCTCTTCACATGCTATGGTGAGTGGTTATTATTAAACATGCCGCAACCATTAGCTTACCAAAATATAGTATCCTTTCCCGGTTTTTTTATTCTCCAAAACCCTGGAACAGTCCTAGGATCCCACATTCATTTGGGAAAAATATTATTAACTAAAAAATAGTTCAATTAAAAATATTAATTTGGATCAATACTCTTATAAAGGATTGTATCTTACAAACTCTCCACCTGCGAACAACCTTCCCTCTAGTAATGTCTCGAAAATTCCATGTAATTTTTTTCAAAATTATATGGGATTTTTTAAACACCAATCGCTCAAACAACACCTGATTCTGAGGCTTAGTTTACCTATAATAGTGTTTCGAACAATTCTTAAGTTTGTTTAAATAAATGTCCGAGTGTTTTTTTATGTTTTAAACTGGTGCTCAGATCAATACTCTGAGTGCACTATTTTACTCAGAACAATTGGATTCACATAGAAAGAACCTAACATCAACCAATGTGGGTTGACGGAAAAGTTAATTTTCATTCCTTTTGAAAGAGAAATATAATAAATTAAAAATGTTATTTTATTTTCATTTCCTCACTATTGATAAATTGAATGCTAGCACTGTGTCGTGATGAGGAGGTGGTGCCAAACCCCTTTAATGAGATTCATAAATTAGCATTGTAATGACTCATTAATCTAATCCTAATAGATATGTTGTTTCCCTAATGAAATAACATACCGACGCGATGATATAGTGTAATAGAAATGTTGGGGTAAATTTCAATTTTATGGAGATAACTAATTTGAGAATAAGGGTTATAATTTCTTTGATGAACTACAGTGGATTTTCTCCCAAATGATGAATGTTGGTGGATCAAAAATGGGAGACGAAGCCTTGGATGAAAAATCTAGGACCGAAGAATAAAGAACACCAATGGCATCAAACGAATCAAAACCAATGATGAAACTTCTATATGTAAGGGGTTTTTTGTTTCCCCATTTTTCATTATAAAACAACCAATGTGGATCATTCCATGAGCATGTATATCCACAAACATTTCATTCTTTCAGGATGGTTCTTATACTCTGGGTTTGCATCAGGATACCTTTTAGTAATAATTTTGAACCTCCCATTATTTTATACTCTAGCAATGAGGGTGCGGGCCTACATGACCAATGCCTAATCCCCTATGCCTTTGTGTGTTCTTGGGAGTTTTTACTTGAAAAACATCCATGTTATTTTCAAGGAGTTTTTAGGACTTAGTAGAGTAGGTTACACCCCATGGAGGCTGGAGTCGTAGACTGTATGAGGAACGAACCACAGGAGCGGACCTAATAGTCCGCATAAGGAGTTTTTGGTGTGCTAGAGACTACAGGCAGGTGGGAGCATGCCACACCTACACGTTGATGGAGTTTTCATAGCCTTCTTGAGCCGACAGCTGGTAGACAGGGACATGGCGACCTGCTGGCACGAGGTCTGGAGACTGCGTGCAGATACAGATGTGTGGTCGGCTAAGTCGTCTACAGCATGCTAGAACTGGACACAACATGTTGTCCAAGATGCTGGCAATTGGCCTATCGGATGAGCTGGATCAGGGTATGAAAACTAAGTCATTATGTGGCCCGAGATGTATTAAGATTTCCCACTATTGCAGGCCAGTACAGCAGAATAACACCGGGCCACTGGGCAGCCTGGGCTACCAACAAATAGGATCTCCGGATGCAGGCCGGTCTAGATGGAACTGTGTCACTGGGCGACCTGGCGGGTTGGACCCCTGGTCGAACTAGGTCGGGTCCATAAATACCCATTGGGCTTGTCTTAGTGTCCATGTCGGACTGGGATGTCCCAAACCTAAACTATGTCTAGTTAGAGCAATCGAATCGGGCCGGGGCATGCGGGGCCAACTAGCCAGGTTCTTTCGGGTTGGCATGATTGGGTTGGATCGAGCCCAATAATGACTAGCCCCCAATTACTAAGACACCATTGCCATTCAGACTGGGAGTCTAATACATGATCAATTTGCAGTGTTACAACCCTTGTGATAAGTCAGATCTTTTGCAATACCATAAAGAAGTTTTCATGGAAGTTAAAATGTGAAAAATGGATTGAGGTGCAGTTTTTCCCAGAATCAAGTGCACTATACGGGGGAATCATGTGGCTGAATGAGACACGAATATTGAGGACAAGTGAACCTTTGCAGATTAGATAAATGAAACCCCATTTGGATCAGATAGGATGGCCTAGTGGGAATCGTCTCTGTGTGACCACATATTCCCACGATGAGGATCGACTCTGTGTGACATGGAAGACCCATGTTACTCATCCTAGATGTTCACCTCAGTATGATTGCTAGGGTGGGAAGTGGATCTTTATGACCCTATTTTCCCACAGTGCGGAGTGCCTCTTTGAGACCCATCATACCCATGGTACTCATAAAGGATGAGTACCAGAGCAGTCAAAGGTGTTCAGTTTTGCGACTAATGGTCTTTCTTTCTGTACTCTGGATTTTACATGTGTGAGTTATCTTTCTTCATAATAATTCATCATGGTTTGATTTATGGTCTTTCCATAAAATTTTGCAGTCTCTAATAAGTATTTTGTTACTCACCACTATAATGGTTTTCCCGCATGTGTTGTGTCTGTTGTAGACAAAACCCACCTTGACGGAGGATTTGGTGGCCTAGGACCTGGTGGTGCTCTGTGAGATCAGGTAGGCGGGGTGTTCTTTTACTTCATATGTCAACTACTATACACTTACCCATTATTTGGGATTTTCTATGGATGGATTTTCATAGTTCTTCTATACTTTCTTTTTTTTAATTTTTTATTTTGTGGAGTTTGAATTCTGGACCACTTGACCAATGGCTTGTAGTTTTACTCATTGGTTGTTTAGTGGAATGCATGTTTTACCTTTCTAGTTTTTGGGACATGGTTGTGTGTGTGAGTATAGGTACTTAGGTTAATGCCTCAAATTTTTAGGTTGATGCCTTCCAAACTAGTTTCCAACCCCTAGCCTTCAGGAGGCGGGCTTGGGGGAGTCACGACACAGGCCTGGGGGATGAGTCATGACAAAGTGCTATCAGGGTTCATTGGTTCTACCTCAATTACTGGGAGTCTAATGTCTTGAATTTGGGAAATTCTGTTAAATGTTTTGATTTGTCTTTCAAATTCGGGGTGTGCAGTGTTGGGGTGGTATCTAATGTATCCATAATCCAGGACCATAAATTCTACTTTTGGGCTCTGTACATAAAACCACTAGTTGCATGAATCATATATGGATTTATTTTCCCCATGTTATTATTGAATTATATTAATCTCACCAGTTATAATATATTTACCATGGTACATATGAATATATGTTTGGATTCATCCACATATACAACATTCATGGATTCTGATGTGTGGTAATGAGGTAATCCCACCTATAGATGGGGCGTTAGTTCATGGACCCATGATAGAGACGACCCCACTAGGTTGTGAAATAGAATTACCACCACCTTTTGATAAACACATACTTCTAGTGTTAATAGTAGAGGTGGAATGAAGGTTCAGGTCCTTGCATGTGTTCTAGAGATAGAGACCTACTAGGATCAAGGGAGAGACAAATCCTTAGGTCTCTGAGGACTGGCTGGAGGTAGTGACATGAGTCTATCACATATTGAGAATTCCACTTGACCATATTGAAATCTTAATCCTGGGCATTCATCAGGGCCTGATAGGGAGATGGTGGATCATAATGTTTCATACTCAAGATGTATTAATCTTCACTTGGATACACATTGAGAACATCTTTATGGGGTAGTTCTTCTTGGAAACATTGCACTTTGTGTTCATACAAAAGATACTTTACTTGTAGTAGAGAAACATGTCAGTTTTTGAGTACTCTGTCATGTTTACATTCCTCCCATGTATCTCTATAAATATGGTATGAGACCCTTTCTTCCGGGCCTGGACATTTGAATAAGGATTTTATAAAGATACAATGGTGTCCATGGTGTCTATAAGAATCTCTACTTAGGCCGGGGTGATCGAGCATTCCCTATTGTGGAGATAATACTCGTTGAGTAGGCGGTGCCAACTGGATCCACCATTAGACACTAGGAAACAAGGTCTTTATAGGTGAATAGAAGGGAATAGACGTAGGGACCCAAGCAGGCCAGATCATCCATGGGAACACCACAAGGCTCAGGGTCTTTTTTGAGGGTCTCTGAGAGCAGAGGGAGTCAGAAGGGAACTAAGTTGTGCTTCATGTGGAGCAGGGAGGGACACGTGGCTCGTGACTACCTGACCCATTGCATAGATGATTTGAAAAAGGTCTAGGGACATCTAAGATAGAGGTAGTGGTTAGAGCGATGAGCTTCATAGGGCAGAAGACATGGCAGGGTAGAATACTAAGATTTAGGTTGTAGATGATGGTTTGAAGTACTACCAATAGCACCACCAGGTGGTGCACCCAGGCCTTATGGAGCAGGTGGATATAGGAAAGATCAACTTTATACCGTGGATGCCTTTAACCTCAGTGCTCCAGAGATGGTTAGGGGTACCATCTGTGCCTTTTCCACCCAAGACTCAATTCTTATAGACATAGGTTCCAGTCACACATTCCTTTCCATTGACCTCGTTCTAGGCTTAGAGATTCCAGTGGAGACATTTTCATCATCATTACGATTACAGACTCCTATGATAGGGGATTCGATAACATCATATTTGTGATGCATGTGTGAGCTTACTCTTGTAGGTGAGATCTTCGGTTGGATCTCCTTGTAGTAGAATCGATGCCTTACGATGTCTTCTTGGAAATATTCTGGTTATCCATAGTTTATTCTAATATTGAAAATAATAGGTGTAATGTGTGATTTTTCTGCATATATGGGACCAAATTTTCCATCACCAGCAAGAATGTAACTCTTACAGTTCATGAAAGACATTCTCTAAGGAGTGTGAAGCTGGTCCATCACCAATTGGATAGCCTCACCCTCAGTGCATTAGATGAGAGGATACTGAGCTTTCAAATTTTAATGGATGAGTATGAATTTGTATTTCTTGAAGATGTTCTGAGACTACCCACTCATAGGGAGGTTTACTTTTTCATCAATCTACACCCTCAGACGTAACATATATCCACACCAACATATTAGATGGATCCCGCAGAGCTTTGAGTATTGAAAGTATAGCTGTAGGAATTAGAGGGGAAGGGATTTGTGGGGACCAGTGTTTCACCATGGTTAGACCTATTATATTTTTCTAAAAAGGAAGATCGAATAATGAGTCTATGCATGTAATTATAGTTCCTGAAATAGATGACCCTGAAGATAAAATACCCACCTCCGATAATTTATGACTTCTTCGACCAGTTGATGGGAGTGAGGAGGTTCTGAAAGGCAGTCTTCATATCAAAATATCATCTTCTTTTAGTAAGGGATGATGATCTTCTAAATATAGCCTTCAGATTCAGATATGGCCACTACAGGTCCTTGGTGATGCACTTTAGTGTGGCCAATTCCTATGTAGTATTCTTGGGACTCATGAAAAGTATCTTTTATCACTACGTTGATCATTTAGTTGTAGTATTTATTGATTGAATCTTGGTGTACTCAGCGTTAGAGGAGGACAATACTACACACCAAGGGATTATCTTAGATACACTCTGAGAGTATCAGTTTTATGGGATGCTCTTGATGTTCTAATTATGGATTATGGAGGTCCACTTTTTGAGACATGTCGTTCTGGAAGCTAGAGTTGTTGTTGATCCCAAAAAGATAAAGGTAGTGCTTGTATGGAAATCAACTAGGAGAGTGATTGAGGTTTAGAGTTTCATGGTATTGGATGGATGCTACCAGAGATTTTTGTCTGAATTTTCTAGAGTATATGCACCTATATAGGCTATGACATGGAAAATTCCACCCTTCATGTGAATGGATAAGTTTCAACATAATTTCCATGAGCTAAGGCAGAGACTGAAAACTTCCCCCATGTTGAAACTACTAGAGGACGTCATTGGGTTTGTAGTCTTCTATGATTCATCAGGGATAGGATTGGGTTCTGTCTTGATGTAGGAGTGAGTTCGGATCACCAACGGTTCCTGAAAGTTTAGGATTAATGATCAAGATTATGCGACCAATGACCTCGAGTTAGCATCAGTGGTCTTTTCATTGAATAGGTGGTGAAAATACATGATGGGTGAATGATTTACTGTCTACTACGACCACATGAGTTTCAGATATATCATATCTCAATAGGACCTGATCTTTGGAAAGTGAAGTTGGTTGGATTTCCTATAGCATTGTGACATCTAGATGGCATATACTCCTGGGAAGGGAAATGTGGTGGATGACGCGCTCAACAGGAGATCCTGCTTTCAGATACTGAGTGAGGTGCTTGATCAGCTAGCTGGACACAGATATGCTTCATTGATGATGATGTAACAGCTTACCATCAGTCGATGATTGTCACTCCCCCTCTCTTACAGCATGTTAGGGAGGAAAAATTTGTGGATGTTGACTATGAATCATGACATGCTCAGTTATGCTCATGATAGGACCCAAATTGATTTTAAATAGGTGGGGAGCACATCAACTTTTTTATATGGATCACAGTAGTACTTGTGGAATTTCATGGGGCTGTTTTGAGGGACTTCCATACCTCCCCTTCGGTGGTACATCATGGAGCGGTGAAGATGTACCAGGATCTCCAACATCGGTATTAGTGGCTAGGGATGAACAAAGTGGTGGTCGAGTTCATTTCATAGTACCTCACTTGTCAGTAAATGAAGGATGAGAATCAGGTTTTAGCAAGCATGGCATAGCCACATGAGTTACTGGAGTGGAAGTGGGATGGTATCTCGATGGACTTTATTGAAAGATTACCATGCACTTAAAAGGGCCACAATTGTATTTGGTGATCATCAACCAACTCACCACGTCATCCCACAACCTACCCATATGGGAGTTGGGACTAACATAGGGAATGGGAAACATCTGGGTACAAGAGATATTGTGTATTCCCAAGTTTCACTAGAAGATAATCACAGACCATGATTCTCACATCACATCCTAGTCATTGAAGGGATTACGGGAGGAATTTGGGACTTTGCTGCGCTTGAGCACAATTTTTCACCCAAAGACAGATGGTCAGATGGAGATGACCATCCAGACCGTGGAGGACATGATTTGTGCTTGTGTCATTGATACTGGTTATAGTAGTGAGGACCAAATTCCATTTGGTGTATTTTTCATACAAAACAATATATCACCCCACCAATGGAATGGCATCATTCGATGCTTTGTACGGGAGGCCTTGCAGATCACCTCTATGCAGGACAGATCTAGTGGAGTCAGAACTCATGGGTCTAGAGATTCTACATGCAACCACTGAGAAGGTGAAGATAATCTAGGATTATATGAGGACTGCACATAGTAGTTCAAAATATTAGGCGGATAAAATATAGAGTCCCTTGGAGTTAGAGGAGGGAGAGAATCTATTCCTTTTTATATCACCCTGATGGGCATTGCATAGATTTTTCTAGGGTAGCAAGTTATCTCTGAGCTTAATCAGGACTTTCCAGATTTTTACTAGATTTGGAGAGGTGGAATAACTCTTATATCTCTCCCCATAGTTGAATCGGTTGCACATTGTTTTCCATGTGTCATAGATGAGGAGGTCAGCGCATGATCTGTTGGACGTCATCAACATGGGCGAGTTAGAAATTGACGATGGGGCGATGTTTTCATTGTTCCCAATGGAGATAGTGGACTGAAAGGAGTTCTCCCTTTGTGGATGGTTGATTCCATTGGAGCACATTCAGTGCTAGTATTAGAATATTCAAGAGATCACGTGGGAGCAGGAGGCTCAGATTCGGGATCAGTATCCCAAATTGTTTGTTTAGCCTTATTTTGGACTATGAGGATATGAATCCCAAATGGTGGGGGGAATGTAATGTCCCGTAAATTCCAAGTAAATTTTCCTAAATTATATTGTCTCATTTCCAAACTACATTCTCAGATTGCACTTGATTCTGAGCCCTGGTGAGCTTAGAATAGAAATTTGATCATTTAGGGTCATTTAAAGAAACATTCAAGTATGATTTTCTAACATTCAAACCAGTTCTTGGAAAAATCATTTGAGGGTACCATTGAACCTAGAATGAAATTTTTCACCTAGAAAGGACATATCTTCAACCAGTAATGGTCGACCAGAATAGATAATTTTTAGACCTTTCATAAGAGAAAAAAATAAATTAAAAATATATTTTATTTCTTTTTCCTCACCGTTGAGTGGTGGCATGCCAGCACTATAGATGGATATGTGGCGGTGAAGAACCCCATTAATGAGGATCATAAATGATAAATGTAACCACTAAATAATTGAAGCATAACAGATATATTGATTCACTACTAAAATAGCGTAACAACGCAATAATGCAGTGTAATAGAAAAATTGTGACACATCTCTCTTTTAAGGGGATAACAAGATGGAGATCCAAGATTAGAATATCTTTGAAGAACAAAAATGGGTTTTTTCTCCAAATTTTTTTTTGATGGATCTTAAAGTGGAAATTATTCCTTGGAGGAAGGATATGTGACCAGAGATCTACGAATCCAATAGCTTTGAACTGATCGACACCAACGAAGAACCTTCTCCAGTTAGGGTTTTTTTTTTCATTATTCATTCTTAAACAATGAACACAGATCATCCAATGAATAAGTAAATTTGTGGATTATTTGTTTTTGTGGGAGGTTTCAGATACATGTGGTGTTCATCAGGGTTACCTTTTTGGTTTAATATTGAACCTCCCTCTTATTTTAAACTGTAATGTGGAGGGTTTGGGAAGACATGAACAAGGATCAAGCCCCCCCTCCCTCCATTGTGCGATCTTGGGTGTTCTTTATGACCGAACTTCCAAGTTGATAGTAGGAATTTTTTGAGGCCTTATCAGAGAAACCATAACCCCATAGAGGCTGGAGGTGCATATGTTATGACGAATGGACCTCTGAAGTGGACCTGGTGGTCTGTGGATGGCACCGCCTTCATGTAGAGGGAGGTGTCACGTCCATATCGGGCCACGACATTACAGTAGGGGTCATCAGCAATGGGTGAGTGGCTGGAAGATAGTGACGCAGCCACCCAGTCACACCGGTGGGAGTGTCCTGTGCTGCACATGTCATAATAACCCCATAGCACACGGTCCAGTGACTGCATGAAATTCCACAAGCACAGAAGGCTTAGCCAGCCATAGCATGAAAGAATTAAAAACCACATGGTGTCCAGGTTGGAGGGGATCATACCACCAGGTGGGTCGGACTACGGTGTGCAAACCGGGCTACTACACGTCCCCGACAGGATTAAACCACCCCTCTATTACGGGCCAGGATGGGGGAATAACACAGGGGCACTAGGCAGCCCCTGCTAGGAAGAAACCAACCTGCTAGTTACAGGCTGGGTTGCATGGGACCGAATCTATGTGATACCTATCGGGATGGACCCCTAGATGATCATGGACATGTCTAGTAATGCACAATGGGCTTGGCCTAATGCCAATTGCAGACCGGACAACCCATACCAAAAAGGGGTTGGGCTGGATTAGTCGAATTGGTCTGAGGGAATGTGGGGCCCCTGGTCATGTTGGTCAGGTAGTTCTGACCCTATTGGATAGGTGCCAAACATAACTGGGCTCCAACTAATAAAATGACATTATCATTCAGGTCAGTAATCTTATTGATGATATGATTACATTATTAGAAACCTTCTGAAAAGTCGGTTCTTTTGGAATACCGTAAGGAGGTTTTCATGGATGATAAAATGAAACAGGTGGAATGAGGAGAAGATTTTCCATGAAACAAGTGAACTACATTCAGAAATCGTATAGCTAATAGAGACCCAAGGAATATAGTAACACAACCTTATGTGAATCATCTACAAGCATCTTTATGTGGGTTAGCTATAGTGGGCTAGTGGGAAGCAACTTTGTGGGACCACGACAGGCCCCTGATGAGGAGTAGCTCAATGTTACCTGGCAAACCCATGGAACTAAAGCAGCAAATGAGTAGATCATGAGTCCAATTTTTGAAACCCATGAAAGTCAACTCCTTTAGAATGAATCCCCATTCCATTATATAGTAGGCCTCACTCAGGTCAATCTTGTTAGCTAGGTTATTCCCAAAAGCCTTATTATTGATCCCACTTATTATCTCATGCACCACTCTGATAGAACCCTCAATTGACCTCCCTTTAATAAACCCATGTTTCTATGCTTCAAACCAATAATTTAAGTGTAGCGCACGCCTTTTGTTGAAAATACTCGCAAGGAACTTATAAGGAAAGTTTCACATGCTGATCGGCCTGTACTGATCAACAACATGGGGATTGGTTACCTTCAAGAATGTAACCACCTTGGTTTCACTGGCTATTCATGGAATATGAACACCTTGAAATATGTCATGAAAAGCTCTCACCATGTCCCCTTTGATAGTATCCCATGTAGCCCGGTAAAACGAATCGAATATCCCATCCGACCTTGGAGAACTGATAAAGTTCAAAGACAACACCGCCTCTCTCACTTCATCCACTTGCATAGACCTCCTCAACCCCTCATCGATGGCCATAGATACACAACTACGAAGGTCCGCAAAACACTCTATATCCTCACTTGGATTACCATTTTTCATACTAGAATTAGGTCCTGCAAGAATAATGTTAACAATGTCATTGGCCAGATTCCCCACTTCATCTCGATCATTGGTGTTTGATCCATCTCCTCTCAGAATATTGGGCATATGAGGCTGACACCTTTCACTGATGCAAGCATGAAAGAAACCAGTATTTTAGTCCCCCTCATGAAGCCACGCAACACTTTCTACCTCTCTTTCCAGCCTCTACTACTTTAAAAGGAGATCAGTAAAGAGATCTTTCTTAGTCCTGAGGTCGAGAAATAAGGAATCATCCCATATTTGTTCCTGGTGGTCCTCCAAGAGTTCCACTTCCTTACTAATCACGATCTGCTCCTGGTAATGCACAGTAACCCACATCCTCAACCCTCGAAGACAATTTTTCAGCCTCCTAAACTTACTGTGAAAAGATATCCATGGGTTCCATGAATGCGGCCAGTCCAATGCATCCTTGACTACATCATGGATGCCAAACTCTTCCATCCACGTTCTTGAATACTGGGTGCACATGCCTCTCTGAGTACTGGAGCCCAAAAAAATATTCAACAGAGAATGATCAGACATGAAATGATCTAAATGGGATTCATTAGCATCTTGAAAGAGAGACAGAGCTTCCTGGTTCATCAAGCCCCGATTGAACCGACACCAAGTGCGTCTTCCTCGACGTTGGCTATAGCACTAGGTGAAACTATCTCCCTCAAAGCCAACATCCATCAGCCCATATCTATCCAAAAAAGAAACGAATCCCTGGATGGAACTCTTTAAGAAATCCCCTCTTCATTGTTTCTCCACTGGAGATGCTACTATGTTGAAATCACCTCCAACAATCCAAGGAGTGTTATAATCAAGAATTCATTCAAAGTCACTCCAAAGGACCTCTCTCTCCCTGGCATTTCACTTTGCATAAATAAAATAGAAGTAAAAACATTGTGATCCTATGTTTTTCTTGTGGATATGTATTGGTCTGTCACATTAATCATATCCACTAAAAATTTTGCCTTCCAGAATAGACATATTTAAGAGTTGGGAGGGTTCCCATGTAAGAAACCACATTCTTTTACCCTTTTCCCAAACTCATCTATTCTACCTGAACCTTATTTTGGTTCCAGAACTCCCACCATTGAAACTGAGTGATTAGAAAATTAATTAACAATAAAATTAGATTTTTCCACCACCACAAGTCCTTGAGCATTCCAGATTAAAATCTTAGACATTGAGACATTTTCTTCTGGATTTGGCCCCACACACCTGGCCCAAGGATTGAAGAAACTTCTGAGGGGAAAAGGAAGCGCCAGATTTAGGCTTAGAGAAAGTGAATATGGCATTTATCCTGATTCTGTTGGAAGATAATGGAGAGTGGGTTCCACTTTTCCAGTCCCTAAGAGACTCCCCTGAAGAAACTGTGAAGTTGTCAGCCGATGCACGCTTGGTCTAAGTCAGGATCCTTGACCAATAGAGAGAACATCGGAGATACCCGAGGTAGGGAGGGAGGGGATGACACTTCTACCAAAACATGTAGTGGAGAAGACACCTGGAACAGTTATAGAGAAGATGGTGAGGGATGTTGATACACATTGTCCATGGAAAAAGGATCCCCTCCCAAAACATCCAGCCCCAGGTCAAATGGATAGGTTTCAGAGATGCTAAAACGTGAGGGGACTCGTGTATCTATCCTACAGGAACTGAAAAAGTTGTTACAGAGCATCACATCTAGGGGGGATCCACTACTCTGCTGACCGCGCCTTGGGAGAAGTAAACCAGATGCCTACTAAAAAGGAATAAAGCCCTGGATATGGAGGATGAATCCTTTGAAGCACAAGGAGGAGGGTAGAAGACCACCCCTTTACGTCGAACGATGAACTTAACCGGAATTAGAGAAGGATCCTGAGCAATAGCATGCGGATTCGGACCCTTCCCCCGGACCATGCAACAAACCTAAAGAGAATGCCCTGAGATTTTTTAGAACGAGAAAAAGCAAGGATAATCGAGGTATAAAAGTTCCAGGAAATGGTCTTGCATCCCCTCAATCCTGAGAATGATATGATCTGGAATTTGTTGATAAGAGTCTAGTTCAACAGAAATCCAAGCATCTGACCATTCCTCCATATGATACATCCAAACATCCACACAGAGTAAAGACCCAAAGGATTCCCCAATAACCTTCAGAAAGGAATCTTGCATCAGAGGAAGAGGAATCTCGGGGATGGAGATCTAGGCCAGTGCAAGAGGGCTCTCCCTCCCTGATTGGGCATCCATCGACCAACGATAGTGAGAAAAACACCATCGACCCACCCAATGAGGTCTCCTTCTCCAAGCTTTAACAATGTCTTCCCTAGAGGCCAAGACGATGCAGAAATCCTTCTGATAAAAAATGGACACTTTGGACGGAAAATCAAGACCCCACCACTTGAGGAAGTCCCCAAACAGTGGGATCAGAGGTTTATCAGTTCAAATGCGAGCAACCAATGTCCACTGAATATTATTTTCCTCCACTTCAAAAGACGTCGTCGAAATTGCAAGGACGGGGAATCCATTTTCCACGAACAAAGAAGTCCCAAGGGGCACCGAAGATGCCCCTTCCGGGTTGGGGAGAGGGGGGCATGTGTTTTTTGTAATGAATTTATTATTCATATGAAATGATGTAATATTCATTTCGGTTAATCATTGATTTCAATATGAACCTTTCATCCCATACATCCAAAATATCAATATCCTTTGATTCAAAGTCATTTAAATTGATAATGATTTCAAATTTAATATCTAGGTGATTATAAAAACCAACATTCTTCATTTCCCTATAAGAACAATAGTATTATGGTTTTACACATTTTGAATCCTGAATCCATTTTTTTCTAGTATATTATTAAATTGTGCGTTGAGGATTGTTTAGTATTGAATCATGGTATAATTTTAAGAAAAAAATGAATAAAAACATAGGGTAAGTGGTCTAAAAGTTTTATCACATAGTCATTATGTTTAATTTTTTGTATGGGGTGGGTTGTTTTCATTATTCTATGATTTTGATTATTTAGTGTGCAATGATATATTATGTGGTAAAAAGATGTGTTGGTCACCACATGATCCCTATTGAACCCATCGGGAATGATTAGGCCATGTATATGGTCATCCATGGGGTGTACCAATCCCATTGATATGGTAAAATGTGTTATGAAATTAAATTTTGATGGGGTTTATGATATTAAAAAATGTAAATTGTGATTCTTCGAGTTAATATAAAATAAATAGTTATTTCACTTTAACATATAGAAGTTATATTTGTTAGAAAATGTAAATGGGTAAATTTGATAAATGATTAAAGTAGAATGTCTATGTCGTTAAATATATTAAAAGGGTGCCAATGATTTTTATTTTTCTTAAATGGTAAAAGAGGTTAGATTCCTATTTGAGTAATTTATTTAATGTAATGAACCTTGACAAAGTGATAAATGGAAGAGTTCACCCTTTTTCTTATTGTGGGTTAAAAAAGGTCACTAGTTATTAATTTCGTGATAAATGATTAATGATATGGTTAATATATTGGAATGAGGATCCTATAAATTTGATTAGGGCATATTTATTATCTATAACCTATCGATGTATTTTATGGTTTAGATTTTTGTATAGATAATCCCATTTGCTAAAGTATTCACATGATAGTATTACCTATACTAATAGTACAAGGTGTGTTGTTAAATAGAATTGATAAAATATGTCCACTATGATGTAAATCGATTAAATAACATGTATATTGTTTAGATGATAGATATGGGATGAATTATTTCTATTGTGTATGGAAATCGCATGTAACTAAAATGGAAATTGTTATTTTATATGATGATTAACAACTAATCCTACTACAAATTCCATTTTTTAATTACTTACACTACTTATGAATAAAATATATTAGACTATATATTTTTTAAATACCATTGTTGGTGTCCCAATGAGTTATATTGACACACTGCTCAGGATTCCATTAGGTACTGGAGAAAACAACATTTTTGCTGTTCAGGATAAAAGAGAACATCCTTTGTTATATGGATGTTATGGGAGTCGAGGAAATGGATGGAAGAGTTGACCAAAAATGTTTTTGAGACCCATTTAGAAATTTTATTTACTATATTAATTTTTGTCTTTGGGAACATTCGACTCTAATGACATGATATACTTATTTTTTCCCTTATTTGGTACATACCCAGTTTGTGAATGGGGTATGTGATGTTTCAGTATTTATCATTATTTCATAATGTTGTTTATTTGTATTTTTCACTATTGTCATTCCATAGAAAATATTTTATAGTCTTCCCAAGTAATCTATTTTACCATTGATTCTAGTCCACAATCACTTTCATACGGGGAGGTTCACTTAAGTACACATGGTAATCTAGTGGAAGACACAAGTTATACAGTCTCCAGGTGGGGTGGATAAAGGTTCCGTAGCATGGGGTTTCATTTCTATTGCATTATTATTTTAAAATGAGGATAGAATATTAGTGTGTATTAATCCATGGTAATCATATCATGTATGGGAGTATCTAATCCATGTGCAGGTGGATCCAATGTACCATGGTTTAGATTGTTGTTCTTGATGTTTTCATGTTAGAGCATGAAAATATTTCACCTTGGATGATGTAGATTTGTTACAATGTTATTGTCTTTTGAGATTTTATTCATGTTATAGAATGGTACACTGATTTTATATCCATGCATCGTTTTTGGAACAACGTATTTTTATAACAAGCATTTAAATAGTAACTCATGGAAAAAAGGATTTGGTAGGTTCTGGGAAAATAAAATTATTTTCTTATTTATTGTTAGTGTATAAGAAAATTCTCCCAAATGTGGATGATCTAATGGGTATTAAAGTTAATAATACTCAAATTAGTTCAAATGGGGTGAAGTATAAATTGAATTTTGGTCTGATGGAATTTATCATGAAATATTTATATCCATTGAGATTGTGCATATGTAGTATTCTATTATTGTAGTGACGACCATACATTGTAAAATTATGGAAAATAAGTATTATTTTCCATGAAATTTATGTTGGGAATTATAGATAGAGGCCAACATGATGCCATTTAATGGTTGGGAAACTGGAGGACATCATTGATAATTCTCCTTTAGTAGTTGGACAAGAACCTCCAATGGTTCTGTATAATTGGGGAAGAATAGTTCGAATATAATTTCTCCTATTTTATGTAGTTTTTGGAGAGATATCTAGGTTGGTAAGTCACAGGTGTGTTTGATTTGAATCCAGAGTTTCATCTTCATCATTATATGATTTTTTCTAGAGAGGGTGGACATGAGGAACCATAGTATTGGATAGAGTCTATCCAGAAGATTCAGGACCACCTAGAGACTCATCAAGATTAGAGGATCTGTTGGAAGAATGTATATTTTGAGGACTAGTTAAACACTGGTAGGATATCTGGGTTTTGGTTGGGGAGGAAGATTGAATTATTTGGATGGATGTATAGGAATTGTTTTTGGAACATTTCTCTATAGAGACATTGATATTTGAGAGACATGTAGAATTTATGAGTCTGACCCAGGGGATTATGTTTATGGTAGATTTTTTTCAATGAGTCACCGAATTGAAGTGATTTTTTCAAGAAGTGATAGGGGATAAGGCAGTATAAAATATAATTTTTTAGGATGGAATTAGATATGAGATCCAGTCCTAGGTTAATATGATCCTTTTAAAGTCATTTGATGAGGTAGTGGATTAAGAAATAATTTTATAAGGGAACATGAAAGATTATTATATTGGTGGACACGTGATTTCAGTTGGGCGGCATAGTGGTATGACTTGTAATAGTAGAATGTGTTTTTTTAATCAGTCACCTGGTTGGTGAATAAAATATTAGCCATAAAAGAAGAGAAACCACTCTGGGTAGTGATGAGGTGATCCACTATTTGTTTGGTATGATAGTATAGATTTCAACTTAGTTTCCTTGACCATTATTTGAGTTCCAAACATATAGAGGGATGAAAAATTTATAGAGGTTCTATAGGAACCCTTGGATGGAAGCTAGTGATGGTGGACCAGGACAGATGTAGAGTGATGTAAGGGGGTATACTACCCTATACAAGGTATGTAGTCAGATTTTGACTAGTTTTAATAGTATGGTGGTGTACGTAGTACTTATAATTATAATAGTATATGTCAATAGGGAAATGTAGTGTAGGGTACTAAAGAATGATCCCAGGGTAGGGGAATAAGATAAGTACAATTTATTCACTATGCTCTAATTGGTAGTGAGGCTGGACCAACATAAATTTGAGGTATTATTTTTTTAGATTACATACTTTATAGAATATTATATAATACCAGTTCCTCTTAATATTTCATATCAGCCCATTTTTTATATGGTTTGTGTCTGGAAGATGAATAAATGTATGGGTGATGTTGATGGACATGTCGTTGTGTGTTCGATTGATGGGTATTCATCAATATAAGGAGTTTTATGACAATCCCAGTGAGTACCATTTCTAGAGGGGATATTAATTATTGAGATGGATGGTTTTGAATTTAGATTGTAGATGGAATATTTAGTTTCATTCTAGACTCACAATTATTGTCGCCATCTGATAGTGTGTTTCACATCACCTAAGTGTGACACTTATGTTTATAGTGGGGAATATGATATCATATGAGGTCATTCAAGTCTAGTTCTTTCAAAAATTGGTGGGATCATAGAAGAAGTTGTGATTATTTTTCTATATGATGATGTATTAGAGAATAATTTATTTTCTATAGTGGTGGATCACTTTCAGGATGTGTTTCTGAATGAAATATTTGGGATTCCATTATAGATTGAGTTTAATTTCACAATTGAACTAATACCTTGAGATGGGATTTTATCAATTCGGTCTAATAGTATTTAACTATAAGAGACTCATGATATTAACCATAGTTTGATGATTTATATAATAATGTTTTTATCTTTCTAATAATTCTACATTTGTGTTGTCATGTTTGTTAATAATATGTTGATGGATATAATTGGTTATATGTTTATGAAAGAATGATAAATTGGATAATAGTTATGAACTAATATCCAATTCATTATATTTACGACTTGTATGATATTTTATTGGGTTCTAGTGTGTTCTCCATGATATATTCGAGATTTGGGTATCATTAATAGAGGGTGATACCGGATATACCATAGTCTTCTTGTGGAAGAATATATGGGTTTTATAAGTTATTCATGCTATCTTTTGGGTTTATGAACTCTCCTTCTCTATTTATGAACATGATGAATAGAATATTTCATCCATACCAAGATCATTTTGTTGTTGTTTTTATTGATGAAATTTTGGTGTAATCGTGGAATCATGACGATCATGCCACGCATATTGACATCATCTTGAGTACATAGAAATATCATTAGGATTATTCCATGATATCAATGTATCATTTTAAGAATGAAAATGTACATTTCATGGGATAAATGATCTCAGATGAAGGTGTTTTATGGGTCCTTGATATTGTTCAAGAAGAGGTTTCATGGGAGTGTCCTATGAATGTTTTTCATGTTCAATGATTTTTGGTCTTAACTTGTTATTATTGAAGGGACATAAACAAAATTATGATTTATAAGCATCGCCCTTAGGCTTTGAAAAGAAGGGTATATGGTTTCATAGGACTGATTCATGTCAAAATGAATTTTAGGATCTAAAAAAATATTTCAACACTACACTAAACTTATTCATACCCATATTTTGTTAGTAGTATATTTTTTTGTGATACATCTGGGATTGTAATTGGGGTAGTGGTGACATAGAGAGATTTATTTTTATCCCATGAATTAGGTAATTTGAGACCACATAAAGGCAACAATCCAAAAAATGATCTTGAGTTAGGAACAATGGTTTATACCATATCTTGGTAGAAACATTTTCTTTTGGGTGAGATGTATTTAATTTATAATTACTATAGAATCCTTAAATACATATTTTCCTAGATTGATTTGAATATTAATTAGTGAACATGGGTTGGGTACAAGGAATTTCAAGACATTCAGTCTGTTTACATGACGGGGAATTGATTTTTTATAGATATGTTAAGTAAGAAGATATTGACTCAAGAAGTTCTAGAGTCTAGTTTTGAGTGGATGATGAAGTATTTGTTTGTCGCGATGCAAATTTGTGTCACATGGTAGCTTGAGATGATGACACTAATTTACTTGTATATGGAACCATCTATTCTAAATTGTATTAATATGATGCAATATGAGGTTTCAGAATATTTGTATTGAGAGATAGTTTAAATGGTGAGTATCCACCTTCTGACTTGACCATTGATGACAATGTGATTATTAATGTATGTGGACATGTTGTTGTTAATACTTGTATGTGGGAAGAGATGATACATGAGTTTCATACATTTAAGTGGGTTGTGAAACCTAGGTTTACTAAGATTTACTAATATCAACAGAGATAGTATTGGTGGAAAATAATGAAAATGTATATTTTAGGTTTCATGACACAATGATACACTTGTATGTAGATGAATTTTGAGCACCAATGACCTATTTTACCTTTACACATGTTTCCCATTTGGAAATGAACTAGGGATGATGTTTCCATAGATTTTATGGTGGTACTTATGAGGGAACCATAGAAGAATGAGACAATATGGGTGATTATGAAATAATGGACCAATGTTGCGCACTTTAGAATAATACAAATTCCCATAATATCCATCTAACAAAGGATATTCTCTTTTATCCTGAACTGCAAAAATGTTGTTTTCTCCGGTACCTAATGGAATCCTGAGCAGTGTGTCAATATAACTCATTGGGACACCAACAATGGTATTTAAAAAATATATAGTCTAATATATTTTATTCATAAGTAGGGTAAGGAATTAAAAAATGGAATTTGTAAGAGGATTAGTTGTTAATCATCATAAAAAATAACAATTTCCATTTTAGTTACATGCGATTTCCATACACAATAGAAATAATTCATCCCATATCTATCATATAAACAATATACATGTTATTTAATCGATTTACATCATAGTGGACATATTTTATCAATTCAATTTAACAACACACCTTGGACTATTAGTATAGGCAATAATCTCATGTGAATACTTTAGCGAATGGGATTATCTATACAAAAATCTAAACCATAAAATACATCGATAGGTTATAGATAATAAATATGCCCTAATCAAATTTATAGGATCCTCATTCCAATATATTAACCATATCATTTATCATTTATCATGAAATTAATAACTAGTGACCTTTTTTAACCCACAATAAGAAAAAGGGTGAATTCTTCCATTTATCACATTGTCAAGGTTCATTACATTAAATAAATTAATGAAATAGGAATCTAAACTCTTTCATCATTTAATAAAAATAACAATCACTAGCACCCTTTTAATATATTTACCGACATAGGCATTCTACTTTAATCATTTATCAAATTTATCCATTTACATTTTCTAACAAATATAACTTCAATAAGTTAATGTGAAATAACTATTTATTTTATATTAACCCGAAGAACACAATTTATATTTTTTAATATCATAAACCCCATTAAAATTTAATTTCATAACACATTTTACCATATCAATGGGATTGGTACACCCCATGGATAACTGTAGACATGGTCTAATCATTCCCGATGGGTTCAATGGGGATCATGTGGTGACCAACACATCTTTTTACCACACAATATACCATTTCACACTAAATAATCAAATTCATAGAATTATTAAAACAACCAGCCACATAAAAAAATTAAACATAATGACTATGTGATACAACTTTTAGACCACTTACCCTATGTTTTTAGTCATTTTTTTCTCAAAATGATACCATGATTCAATCCTAATCAACCCTCAATGCACAATCTAATAATATACTAGAAAAAAATGGATTCAGGATTCAAAATGTGTAAAACCATAATACTATGGTTCTTCTAGAGAAATGAAGAAAGTGGGTTTTTATACTCACCTAGATATTCAATTTGCAATCATTATCACTTTAAATGACTTTGAATCAAAGGATATTGATCTTTTGGATGTATGGGAGGAAAGGTTCATATTGAAACCTAGGCATAACCGAAATGAATATTACATATTTTCATATGAATAATAAATTCATTTCACAAAACACATGCCCCCCTCTCCCCAACCAGGAAGGGGCATCTTCGGTGCCCCTCAGGACTTCTTCGTTTCTGGAAAATGGATTCCCCGTCCTTGCTATTTCGACGACATCATTTTAAGAGGCGGCAAAGAATCTTCAGTGGACCTTGGTTGCTCGCATTGGCACTGATAAACCTCCGATCTCACTATTGGGGGACTTCATCAAGCGGTGGGGTCTTGATTTTCTGTCCAAAGTGTCCATTTTTTATCAGAAAGATTTCTACATCGTCTTGGCCTCTAGGGAAGACATTGTTAAAGATTGGTGCAGGAGAACTCGTTGGGTGGGTCGATGGTGTTTTTCTCTCTATTGTTGGTCGATGGATGCCCACTCATGGTGGGAGAGCCCTCTTGCAGTAGTCTAGATCTCCATCCCCAAGATTCCTCTTCCTCTGATGCAAGAATCCTTTCTGAAAGTGATTGGGGAATCTCTGGGATCTTTTCTGTGTGTGGATGTTTGGATGTCTCATATGGAGGAATCATCAGTTGCTTGGATTTCTGTTGAACTAGACTCTTCTCAACCAATTTCGGATCATACCATTCTCAGGATTGAGGGGATGCAAGACCATTGCCAGGCTCTTTTATACCCAGATTATCCTCGCTTTTTCTCATTCTAAAAAATCTAAGGGCATTCTCTTTAGGTTTGTCGCATGGTCCGGGGGAATGGTCCGAATCCGCAGGCTTTTTCTCAGGCTCTATCTCTAATGCCGGCTAAGTTCATCGATCGGCGTAAAGGGGTGGTCTTCTACCCTCCTCCATGTGCTTCAGAGGCTTCATCCTCCATATCCAGGGCTTTAGTCCTTTTTTGCAGGGATCTGGTCTACTTCTCCCAAGGCGCGGTCGGCAGAGTAGTGGATCCCCCCTAGATGTGATGCTCTGCAACAACTTTTTCAGTTCCTGTAGGATAGATTGACGAGTCCCCTCCCATTTCAGCATCTCTGAAATCTATCCATTGGACCTAGGGCTGGATGTGTTGGGAGGGGATCCTTTGGCCTTGGACAGTGTGTATCAACTTCCCTCACCATCTTCTCCACAGCTATTCCAGGAGTCTTCTCCGCTGCATGTTTGGGTAGAAGTTTCATCCCCTCCCTCTATACCTCGGGGATATTCGATGTCCTCTCCAGCGGTCCAGGATCATTTGTCTTAGACCAAGCCTGCGGTGGCTGACAACTTCACAGTTTCTTCAGGGGACTCTCTTAGGGACTGGAAAATATGAACCCACTCTCCATCATCTTCCAACAGAATCAGGATAAATGGCATATGCACTTACTCTAAGCCTAAATCTGGCGCTTCCTTTTCCCCTCAGAAGTTTCTTCAATCCAAGGGCCAGGTGTGTGTGGCCAAATCCAGAAGAAAATGTCTCAATGTCTAAGATTTTAATCTTGAATGCTCAAGGGCTTGTGGTGGGGGGAAAATCTAATTTTATTATTAATTAATTTTCTAATCACTCAGTTTCTATGGTGGCAGTTCTGGAACCAAAATAAGGTTCAGGTAGAATAGCTGAGTTTGGGACAAGGATAAAAGTATGTGGTTTCTTGCATGGGAACCCTCCCAACTCTTACATCTGGCTATTCTGGAAGGCAAAATTTATAGTGGATATGATTAATGTGACAGACCAATACCTCTCCACAAGAAAAACATAGGATCACAATGTTTTTACTTATCTTTTATTTATGCAAAGTGAAATGCCCAGGAGCGAGAGGTCATTTGGAGTGACTTTGAAGGCCTTATTGATGAGAACACTCCCTGGATTGTGGGAGGTGATTTCAACATAGTAGCATCTCCAGTGGAGAAACAATGATGAGGGGCTTTCTTAAACAATTCCAGCCAGGGCTTCGTTGCTTTTTTGGATAGATATGTGATGATGAATGTTGTATTTGAGGGAGATAGTTTCACCTAGTGCAATAGCCAATGTGGAGAAAGACGCACTTGGTGTCAGCTCAATCAGTGCTTGATGAACTAGGAAGCTCTGTCTCTCTTTCCAGATGCTAATGAATCACATATAGATCGTTTCATGTCTGATCATTCTCTGTTGCGTCTTTTTCTGGGCTCTAGTACTCAGAGAGGAAAGTGCACCCAGTATTCAAGCTCGTGGATGGAAGAGTCGGGCTTCAATGATGAAGTCAAGGATGCATTGGACTAGCCGCATTCAAGGAACCAAAGGATATCTTTTCACAATAAGTTGAGGAGGCTGAAAAATCGTCTTCGAGGGTGGAGGATGTTGGTTCCTGCGCATGACCAGGAGCAGATAGTGATTAGTAAGAAAGTGGAACTCTTGGAGGACCGCCTGGAACAAAGATGGGATGATTCCTTATTTCTCGACCTCAGGACTAAGAAGGATCTCTTTACTGATCTCCTTTTAAAGCAGGAGAGGCTAGAAAGAGAGGGAGAAAGGGTTGAGTGGCTTCGTGAGGGGGACTAAAATACTGGTTTCTTTCATGCTTGCATCTGTGAAAGTTGTCAGCCACATATGCCCAATATTCTGAGAGGAGATGGATTATACACCAATGATCGGGATGAAGTGGGGAATCCTTCCAATGACATTGTTAACGATATTATTGCAGTTCCTAATTCTAATATGAAAAATGGTAATCCAAGTGAGGATACAGAGATTTTTGAGGACCTTCATAGTTGTGTTTCTATGGCCATCGACGAGGGGTTGAGGAGGTCTCTGCAAGTGGATAAAGTGAGAGAGGCAGTGTTGTCTTTGAACTTTATCAGTTCTCCAAGGCCGAATGGGATACTCGATTCATTTTACAGGGCTACATGGGATACTATCAAAGGGGACTTGGTGAGAGCTATGCAGGACTTATATCAAGGTGTTCATCTTCCACGTATAGCTAGTACAACCACGGTGGTTATGATTCTGAAGGTAACCAATCCCCATGTTGTTGATCAGTACAGGCCGATCAGCATGTGAAACTTTCCTTATAAGGTCCTTGCAAGTATTTTCAACAAAAGGATTGCGTTACACTTAAATGACTGGTTGGAAGCATTGGAACATGGGTTTATTAAAGGGAGGTCAATTGAGGGTTCTATCAGAGTGGTGCATGAGATAATAAGTGGGATCAATAATAAGGATTTTGGGAATAACCTAGCTATCAAGATTGACATGAGTGAGGCCTGCGTTAGAATGGAATGGGGTTTCATTCTAAAGGAGTTGACTTTCTTGGGTTTCGCAAATTGGACTCGTGATCTACTCTTTTGCTGCTTTAGCTTGACGTGGATCTCCACTTCTTTCATGGGTAAAAATTTTGGTTTCTTCAAGGAATGTTGGGGTTTGAGGCATGGGGTCCTTCTTTCACCCACTCTTTTCATTTTATCCCAAAATGTGCTAAGATTTTCTATCAAGAGGAGCCTACACATGGGGATAATCCTTCATTTTTATGATAGACATGCACTGAAGGTAATTTCCCACCTAATTTTTGCAGACCATACCATTTTATTTATCAATGGTAGTAGGATATCAGTGAATGATATGAATGAGGTTCTTAGGGAATACTGTAAATGTAGTGGTCAGGTGGTGAATGGGAAGAAAAGCCTTTTTTCTCTACAAGGGACCTCACGACCAGAAGGTCTGAATATCCGAAATCCGGTTTGCAGATGAGGAGAGTCTCTTTCACCATGGATTATCTTGTTTCCCTGTTGAGTCCATACTCCCTTCGTGTTCAACACTATGACAAGCTTGTGGGAAAGATTATGGGTCACATTCTCAATTGAAAAAACATGTATCTCTCCTTTGGAGGGTGCATCACTTTGGAAAATAGTTTTCTAGTTTCTATTCCCATGCACCTCATGTCCAATGTTAAGGTTCCAAAAAATGTGATTGAAAATATTGAAAGATTAATGGTCTCCTTCATTTGGGACATCCATATGGAGAGTAAGCACCACTGGGCCACGGGGAAGTGTTTGGAATAACATGTGTATGAATTGGGCATAAACATGAGGAGTTTATCCTCAACCATGCAAGGGATTCATGCTAAGATAGCATGAGAGAAAATGGAGGGCATAACTCTGTGTGTCCAGCTCATGAAAGATAAATACGGCATAAATTTGGCAGTGCAGAGGTTTCTTCCGTCAAGATCATGGAAGTTGATTTATCCTTACTCAGAGTATCTTGTTCCTCATGCACGATGGCTGGCAGGCACATGGACAGCTCTTTGGATGGCATGATTTTGTTGGAAACCAGGAGGAAGTCTGAACTGGTGGTTTGATGGTGCAAGTGAGCATGGTCCATAGAGGGAAATCCAAGCTATCATTCTTGTGTTGGGTTTCTGGATTATTTGGAAGGAAAAGAATGATGTGAGGCATAAGAACTCCTTTGACACCCGTGTAAGCATCAATTTTAAAATGAGGAATACAGTGCTGGATTTAGTTAATTTATGCGCAGGTTGTCACTCTGCTCCATCATTAAGATCATTCAACATAGGTGTGGTCTTTCAATAGGGGAGGACGGGTATAATACATTGGGTGCGTTGGAACCCCCATATTCTATTTTAAAACTCAATATAGATGGGTCTCTCTAGGAGGGGAGATGAGAGGTGGTGGTGTTATTAGAGATCAACGTGGGTCTATTGTGGTGGCCTTTTCGGCATGTTATGGTAGAGGTGAGGCTCGGCAGGCCGAGGCATTGGCTATGGCCATTGGGCTCACGATTTGTGATCAAAGGAATATTGTTTTGAGGATGGTGGAGACAGATTCCTTGATTCTAGTTAATTATTTATTAGGATGTGGAAGTATCCCTTAGAGCATAGCTTATATTATCCGTATGTGCAAGAAGGTCATGGAAACCAATATGGGTATCATCCACACATGGTGTGAGGGGAATAAGGTTGCAGACTTCATGTCTTCTAAGGCTTCTTCAAGCCAAAATGTTTCCATCTATCTCAACTTAGGTTTCTTTCATACCAGAGGCTCTCTTTTTGTTCTCAATAACGCTTTGGGTCTTCACTACTTCCGTCCTCCTTGATGTTTCTCCTTTTTGAATGTATATATCCTAAAGAAATAAAAATGATAATGTTTCAGTCAGTCACCTACATAAAACCCTATTTTCGAACTTGGGAAAAGGAAACAAAATAAAGGGAGATCTCAAGCGTATATTAATGTTAAATAAAGGAGATGTGTAATAATTACATGAATATAAGGGTATTAGTACATGTGAATAACATATTTTAAGAATAACCTACATATAAAATTTCATAAAAGTGAATCTTGGAATAAAGAGTATAATTTCATAAGATATGAATCATAAAGTAACAAAAGAGAATAATTGATTTGAGGATAACATAGGTATATCCAATGGAATTCTAGTAAACACATAAATATATATAATTATGTCCATAGAAGTCAATTCTCTCTAACAGGTCTATCCCAAGGGAAGGGGTTTACTCCCAAAGCCATCTCATTACCAATGGTTCACTTCCAAGACCATTTGAGTGGATAAAATCAGTTGTTGAACCATGTTAACTCCATATTCTATCCGTTTCTATGTCACTAGATATAAATCATTTCCTAATGCATTTGAGGGAGATATAGGTCCCACCATCTCATAATTAAATCATTAATTTTGTGGTCCAATAGATCATAAACATTCATCTTATCATAACTCATGAAATAAAATGGGTGTCGTAAGCATTTAAATGTATCATAAACAATGGAAAAGAGAAAAGATTAATAATTATTTAATCATTGCATAACCCATGAAAAGAAGAATGTTTCATAATATTTTTGACATTTCATAGCCCATAAAAGATAAACAAGTTTAAAAAATAAACATTCATCACAAATATAACGAATTTATAGAAAGAGTAAAAATTGTATCCTTTGATCGTATCCCCAATAAAGAATAAGTTACATTAAAGTATTTCATCTTATTTAGAGAATTATTTTTTAAGATCACATAGATAATTTCTTATAGAAACTAATGTTTCGTTGAAAATAAAAATTCAAAATGTAAAATTATTTCAAAACCAATATCTATGAAATCAACATTTAAATAATAAAAATTAATATTTAAAATAAATTTCAAACATTTCTCAAGAAAAATAGGAATTGTTTTTGAAAAAAATATATTTAAAATATAAAACCTTTTTAAAACCTTTTTATTTGAAAATAACATTGAAAATATATAATTAAAGATTTTAAAATTATTTAAAACACCTTTTGAAAATAAATCATTTTTAAAATCATTTTCCATGAAACTATCTTAAAATTTCTTTTAAATTTTGTTTTTTAGAAAATGTGGTTTAATAATAAAAACTATTCCAACCAACGAGGAAAATTTTGTTGGATTTTTATAAAACCATTTTCATAATTATATTATACCATATAGTGATAAATATTACCATTACTTGAATACACCATTAATAAATATAGGAAAATAATAATAATTAATATTCATGAGATATGGAACATAATAATTCATAAATAAAATCATAATTATAAAAATTATTGATAAATGATGAGATTTTATAAATAACCTCTTACCACATTCTTGAAAACATATCATAATACCTATGAATAATTTACAAAACATAAATCATAATAAATAATTTAAATAACGATATACATGATATTGTTGATTCAATAAGGTTATCCTTATGACTTTTCCATTCCTTCTTGTTTTGAAAATCACAAACGCCTTATCTTTAAAGAATTATATTTTATTCTATTATTTTCTTTTATAAAGAAAATATCCTTTTCTAAGTAAATTTATTCTTACCAAATTGTCATTGTTCATATTTTTACTAAATATAAAATTTAGATTCATATTTGTAACCTTGGAATCCTATAAATACTCAGATTTTAAGCATTCTTTTTTAGGATCTGAATTCTGGATGTGAACTGTAATGAAGTTACACTCTGAATTCTGGATGTGAACTGTAATGAAGTTCCACTCCGAATTTGGGATGTGAACTGTAATGATGTTCCACTCCGAATTCTGGAAACAAACTATAATGAAATTATAATTCGAATTCTGGATATAAACTATAATGAAGTTCCACTCCGAATTATGGATATGATCTCTCATATAGTTTGACTCTGAATTCTGGATAGGAATTATCATATAGTTCGACTCCGAATTCTGATTACGAACTTATCTAAGTTCTGACTCCGAGTTCTCTGAATTCAGACTCCGAACTCTTATGTGTTTTGACTCAGAATTTCTATGAACTCTGACTCTGAACATTGTAAGTTCTGGTTTCAAATTCTGATGAAACCAGACTCTAAATTTATGTGAAGATTAGACTCTGGATTTCTACAGAATTTAGGTTTCGAATTCCTATAAAACAGAATCTGAATATCTCTTTATTATAGCCTTCAAATTCCATTATGGTTAGACAGCGAAATTTTTTTTTCTTACATTCTGAACTTCAGTTTTTCTTATACTTAAAATTGTTTCATTATAAAATGTTATCATGCATTCAGTTACACATGTTTTGTTATAAAACGATGTCATCCATTCTGTTTCTAACTAACCATTGGTTAATTGACACGTGTACAAGTCCCTCTGAAATTTAAGGAAAATATGACTGTTTGAGGAGGGAGCCGACCGTTGCTACCAATCCTATAAATAGGAGCTCATTTGAAAGATCTCAATAAGAAGTTGATCACTCTAGAAACCACACGCAATTAAGAAGATTTCTAGAGAGAGAATCTTTTCATGCCTTGTGCGTACTTAAATACTTGTTCATATTTCATCTTGCGAATCCGAATGTTGGTGATTATATTTTAGGGCTTCCGGGGATAGGAAGACAGAGGTTCCAACTTCCTTGATGTTGAGGGCTTCCTTGCTGAGGAAGACAGAGGTTCCAAATACCTTTAAGTTGAGGGATTCCTTGCTGAGGAAGACAGAGGTTCCAACTACCTTGAAGTTGAGGGCTTCCTTGCTGAGGAAGACAGAGGTTCCAACTACCTTGAAGTTGAGGGATTGCGGGGATAGCAAGATAGAGACTCCAATATTCATATCAAGGGCTTACCCTGGTGTGGGTAAGACAGACTTTATTGAAAGTATAAATCAAGGGACTTTTATACAAGGTTGTTGGATACCCTTCTCTTTGGGTTAAAACATTTATATCTTGTTACTTATTCTTGTTAGAAGTTTTTGCAATGCATTTTGTATTGTAAGGAATGTATAACATTCTTATATTTCCTTACAATTGTACTCTGACTTAGTTAGATTCTATACACTTTAAGGTAGAATATCATATTGTAATCATTGATTATGTTTTATTTTCCAGATCCATATTTTTGGAACCTTTTTTTTTTTGGAATCACTATCCATATTTAAGAAAGTGTATAGAACTGTAAGTTTGTAACATCTTAATTTGTTCCAATCATTCAATTGGTGTTAGAGGTGTTGTGAATTTTCTTAGTTTAACATTGTTAAACTTAGATATTTCCTTGTTTATGGAAATTTTTAAAGAGTACAATTCACCTCTCTCTTGAATATTGAGCATCTACATCATTATTTTGATCCTACAATTGGTATGAGAGGGGGTCTATGAAATACTTATACTGACTTATAAGTTTTTCTTGCTCAGTTTTTAATTGTTCTATAATTTCCTTTCTTAGGAATATTTTTCTTGAATCGGAACTTTTTTTAACAAGTTTTTGTATAGAAATATTTTTAAGATGACAGGTTTAAATGTTGGTTCCATCGACAACCAAAATCATACAAGACCACCAATTTTTGATGGAAATGAATATGATTATTTTAGAGATCTAATAAAGACTTTCGTTATCAATACTGGAGTAGATAACTTTGTTATACTCACTGGAGGTTATAAAATTCCTGATAAGGAAGTTAGTTGTTTCACAAACCAAGAGAATCATGATTATAAATTAAACTATAAGGCACTCCATACTCTACTATGTTCAATGAATATGAACATATATAGCCAAATATCATCTTGTGAAATAGCTAACTATAAATGGAAGAAACTAGAAGTTACTCATTTTGGTACATCTAAAGTGATTGAGACCAAAAGAGCTATGCTTAGAGCTGAGTATCATGGTTTTAACTTTCCTTATGGAGAACCCATTTGTAAGGTGCAACAAAGGTTTATGACTATCATGAATAGCTTACAATCTATTGGAGAGAAAGGTTTGGATGATGAAGCTCTTGTTGACAAGATCATTGATATTATGCCCAATGAGTGGGAATCAAAGAGAACAGCTATTAGTGAGAATAGAAAGGTTACTCAAATTTCTCTTAATGAGCTATTTAGAACTCTTCTACAACATGAAACAAGGATGAAGAGAGATGATGAAAACATAAAAAAGAAGAATGGGAATGGTACTGTTGCTTTTACTACTATATCAAATCACCTGAAAGCTAAGACTCCTGAGGGAGTAACTAGATCCAAGTCTAAGAAGGTTACTATCCAATATGTATCTAGTGAGAGTGAAGTCTTAGAAAAAGTGATAGCAAATATTTCTCGAATAATGAACAAGATAGTTGTTCAAAAAAATTTCCAATCCAAGTATATGAAGAATGAAAGAAAATATAAGAATGATTCAGAGGTCACATGATATGAATGAAAGAGAAGTGGACACATACAACCTAATTTCCCTTTGCTTAAAAAGAAAGAAAGAAAAGAGAGGCATTCTGAAAGGAACATGAAGATGTTTTACATGGCCAAAGCAAAGAAAAGTCTGAAAGCTAATACTACGTAGAGTGCTAGCTGTGGAGACTCTTCAGAAAGTGAATCTTCAGAATATGATTCATCATCTCAGAAGAATATGGGATTCATCGCTAATAATTCTTTTCCACATACATTTCTTATGGACAAAGTATGCTCTGCCAAGGATTTAACAAATTTATCTCTTGATAAGAATTACTCTTCCAATAATAGTACCTCTAATGAATATACATCATCCTCAGAAAATGAATAACCTTCATATGAATAGGTATCTAGATTTTCCATGTTACTTGAAGCAAAAAATTGTAAAATTTCAATGAAATTAGACATGGAAAATACGAGGGAAGAAGTTCTTACAAAAGAGATTTCAGATCATTCTTAAGATCTTAAAGATAAAGAAGAGATTTTGTAAAAACATTCTAATGAACTTTAGAAAGAAAATTCTGATAAAAAATAACTTTCTAAAGATCTTACGAAAGATATTTTAACGATGAATGTTTTTGAGGAAAAATATAACTCTAAGGAAATGATTCCTGAGGATAGGAATTTAGTCGTTAGACTAAAATCTGAAATATTTTCTCTTAAGAAGCTCCTTTTAAAATATACCTCTGGGAAAGAATATTTTGACAAGATGTATTCTCAAATTAAACCTCACGGAAAAACTACTGGAGTAGGTTATACTAACCAAAAACCAGTTTTAAAAAACAACTATTTGGTTCCTTCTAGAGCCCCTTTTTGCACTAACTGTAAAAGTGGTGGGAATTAGAAGAAAAAATTTTCTTTGAATAGAGTTCAATATCTTGGGTTTCATAAAGAAAATTTTTCTAAAAAAATGTGGAAACCCAAAATTTTGTTATCTAACAATTCCAGATCCAAACAAGTTTGGATTCTGAAAGTCTAATTCTTCTCTTATTTTCAGAAAAATAAATGGAGTTCCAACAATAATACATGGTTCAGGGATTGTGGATGTTCTCGTCATATGAATTTTAACAAAAGCTAATTCGAAAAGATTATCAAGATGAAAGGAGGAAACGTAACTTTTGGAGATAATGCTCTGGGGGAAATTATTGGTATAGGTAAAATTTTTCTTCTTGGAAAAACATGGATTTCAAATGTTTTATTTGTTAAGGGTCTTAAGAACATCCTCATTAGCATAAGTCAATTATGTGATGAAGGATACCTTCTGAATTTTAGGAATGATAAGTTCTTAGTACATAATTCCAAGAAAGGTTTATTCTCTATACCCATAGGCAAGAGAATTCTTACACTTTGAACTTAGAAGACCTTATGAGCCAAGACATACCATTCATAAGTGTAATGGAAGATCATTCTTGGTTATGGTATAGAAGGTTAGGACACTGTAACCTTAGAAACTTATGTAAATCCCTTAAGAAGAAACTAGTTAAGGATCTACCGGATCTTAGAATTTATTCTTCAAAAGTTTGTGATCCTTGTCAATATGGCAAGAAACATAAATCTAGTTTTAAATCAATCGGTGAATTCTCAACAACTGATACGTTATAGTTGGTGCACATGGTTATTTTTGATCCAACACAAACTGGATGCATTGGAGGAAAATACTATGTGTTTGTTCTAGTTTATGATTACACTTGATTTACATGGGTCTATTTTCTGGATAAAAATTCTCAATCTTTTTCATAATTCAAAAGGTTTAGAGCCCAAGTTAAAAATGAGAAAAAACTTCCACAGAAAATTATTCATAGTGATCATGGAGAAGAATTTTAAAATTCTGATTTTGAAACTTTTTGTAGTAGAAAAGGTATTACTCACAACTTTTCAGAGCCCAGAACACATCAACAAAATGATGTTGTTTAAAGAAGAAATAGAATTATTCAAGAGATAACTTGAACCATGTTGAGTGAGTATTCTATTGCCAAACATTTTTGGTCTAAAGCCGTAAGTACTGATTGTTATACTATAAATCGAGTTTGATTAGATCTTTTATTAACAAAACACATTATCAGTTATGGAATGGTAGAAAACCTAGACATTCCTACTTCAAGGTTTTTGGTTTAAAGGTATTCATCCTAAATACTAAAGATAATATACAGATACTCTCACCAAAATATGATGAAGGAATTTTCTTAGGAAAATCCACAACATCTAAGGATTATAGTGTTTTAAATAAAAACACTCGTACTGTTGAGGAAATAGTACATGTAAAATTTGGTGAAACTGACCTTTTTGTTTTTAAAACATCCTAAGATACATCCTTAGATGTGTTTTCAATAACTGATTATCAACCTTTGATAGAAGATCCGTCTGATAAGAAAAATGTTCAAGAAAAAATTTCTGAAACATTTGCCCCAGAAGATTTTCTATCCTATGTTGATGAACAGGATTTACAAAACCCAAATCAGGTGTTTCTTAAGAATCATCCCAGTGATAGTATCATTGATGATGTAAATCATCCTGTAAGGACTAGATGTTCCTTGAGAAATGAAGCAGAACATCTGGAATTCATTTCCCAATTGGAACCAAAACACACTGGTGAATCTTTAGGTGATAATGATTGGATCAAAGCAATGCAAGATGAACTAAAAAAATTCGAAAGGAATAAAGTCTGGACATTGGTTGAAAGACCTAAGGAAACTTCTATTATTGGAGTAAAATGGGTATTCCGAAATAAATTTGATGAAAATGGAGTAATAGTTAGAAATAAAGCTAGACTAGTTTCTAAAGGCTATAATCAACAAGAATGAATATACTATGAAGAAACCTATTCTCCAATAGCTAGACATGAATCTATTCGTATATTACTTTCCTTTGTAGCATTCTTCAATTTTAAATATTTTAAAATGGATGTGAAATCTGATTTTCTTAATGGTTATGTTCAAGAGGAAGTTTTTGTTGAACAACCTCCTAGCTTTGAAGATACAAAACATCCTGATCATGTTTTTAGACTTACCAAATCTTTTTATGGCCTTAAACAATCCCCACGAGCCCGGTATGATAGGATTATATGATTTTTGCTTCAAAATAACTATGTTAAGGGAAATTCAGATCCAACCCTTTTTATAATGAAAGATAAGAAAAATGTTTTTATTGTTCAAATTTATGTTGATGACATTATATTTGGATCAACTCAGCAATATTTAACTGATTCTTTTGCAGATCTAATAAAATATGAGTTTGAAATGAGTATGATGGGTGAGTTAACATTTTTCATTGGTTTTAATATTTCTCAAAAACCAGAAGGAATCTACATATCCTAACATAAGTATATTAATGATCTTCTTAAAAATTATGGGTTTGACAACACTAAGAGTATAAGTTCTCCTATTTATACCTCTAACACACTTGATCTTGATGAGTCTGAGAAACCATTTGATCAAACATATTTTAGAGGTATGATAGGAAGTCTACTTTACATGACAGCTAGTCGACCGTAAATTATGTTTTCAATCTGCTTATGTGCAAGATATCAATCCAATCCTAAGGAATATCATTTAAAAGCAGTGAAAATAATTTTTCCCTACTTAAAGAAAACCATGGATCTAAGACTATTTTATACTTCTGGAAATGATTTTGTTTTGAAAATATTTTTAGATGCTGACTTTGGTGGATGTAGAATGGATAGAAATAGTACATCCAGAAATTTTAATTTCTTAGGAGATTTATCAGTTTCTTGGTCATGCAAGAAGCAATATTCTATAGCACTCTCCACTGCTGAAGTTGAATATGTAGCAGTTAGAAGTTGTTGTTCTCAAGTGTTGTGGATGAAACACACACTCACAGATTATGGCTTGAGTTTACTAAGACTCATATTTTGTGTGATAACACAAGTTCCATTGCCCTTAGTAAAATCCCTCCACATCACTCTTGTGCAAAACACATAGATATTAGGCATCACTTTCTTTGGGATCACACACTTAAAGGACATATCATTCTTCAATTTATCGGAATGCAAGATCATCTTACTGACATTTTCAAAAAATCCGTACCCTCTGATAGATTTGAATACATTAAACAAAAGTTAGTAATGATAACCGTGAGGTAATCTTCCTTCATTAGATTTTTGTTAAAATAATCTCCTTATATTAATAAAGTCCTTTTCATAGGGAGATTACATTTTCTCGTAAACATAATCAAAATGTTCGTAGTTGTTTTTTTAAAAGCTTTTCTAATAATAAATTTTCGTAGTAAGTTTTTTAAAAAATATTTGGTAATCAATTTTTTTGTAGTCAGTTTTCCAAACTTTTGTAACATAAATTTTCTTAATTAAGTTTTTGGAACTGAAATTTTCATAATGGATATTTTTGGAAATGGAACTTTTATAATGAAAATTTTCGTACTCTAATCCTTCGTAATGAAAATTTTTGCACTCGAAATTTTTGTAATCAACATTTTTCACACTCAAACATTTCGTAATGAAATTTTCAGAACTGGAACTTTCGTAATGAAAATTTTTCGTACTCAAAATTTTTGTAGTGAAATTTTTCGTACTCGAACTTTTCGTAATGGATTTTTTTGTACTAGAACTTTCGTAATGGAGTTGTTGTAACACCCCAGGTAAATAAAGAATATGAAATTTTTATATTTATCCCTCTTTGTGAATAAAATGTTAATATTAATTTAAAGGGAATTCTATTCTCAATGGCTTACCCAATACGCTACAACAAGTTCCTTTGAAGTCTTACGTTGCACTCCAATAATAAAATAATTTTATGTCAACACCTAGCCGTTGTAATGACAGAAACTAACTAAAAAATGATTATATATGTTTGTCAAATATTTTTAGTTTTTACAATAAATGTTAGAGGATTAAAAATGAACATGAATCCAATTTTAAGCATAAACATTCTAATATTCTTCAAAAGGTTTATTAACCGCCTTTTGATGGAGAACCTCTTTTAAATCCACTTTTTTACAATTTTATGTGTTATATTGGAAAAAATAAAATTCTTTTTTAGGATCGGGAAATCAATATTAACTTTGTGTAATTTTTTTTTATTTTTCTGATAAAGTTCATTTTTTAATGAATAGTCAAAAATGTTGTATTTTAATTCAAAACCTCTTTTTAAACTAATTTATTTATATGATTAGATTATCTTTTTAATTGGTTTTAAAGTGAAATTAGAATATATTTTTACCATTTAATCCAATAGTGGTCATTGGAAATAATTTATCTTTGAAATTGGACTTAAACTAGTGTAAATCTTTTAATAGATATTATTTCTTAAAAACACGCTATTTGTTTTAACAGTGAGATTTAATTATTAAATTAATTAATACAACTTATATGATTTGAAAATTTTAAAATAGACATCATTTTTGAATTCAGAATATCAAATATAGCTTAGGGTGAATTTTTGGTATTTTTCTGAAAAACATTAATTTTTGATGAATAGTGAAACCAATAAGTGGTAGTTTAAAAACGGATTTTTCGTTTAAATGAAACTTTACCACTTCTATGATTTGAATTTCTAAAATCCGACTTACATGGTTTTCATTAGGATGTAAAATGTGGTTCAATGGGATTAAAATAATTTTTTGGTGAATAGTAACTTTGATGTTTTTAATCGCGATTAGAGGAAATTAGTATAATTTAAGGTAAAGATAATGTTTTAATAATATGAAATGACCTTTCCACATGCCCTACCTTTATTGGATGAGTCATGGCCGACAAAGACAATCCATGGGTCAACTTGGGGACCCCATAGAGCCACTTTTGTTGGAAAATGACATTAATACTTTTTTATTTAGAGTTAAAATTAAAATGTCACAAACATGTTTTTTATTACTAAAACAATTTTTAGATGGGGTTATACAAGTCATAGTTTTGACTATAAATATTAATTATAAATCTAAAAATATTTCCTATATCATGATATTTTTTTATATTTTCTTAGATATTAAATAAATTAATTTATTTATGACACTGTGATGATGCAGTGATTACCTCATAAATGAACGATTTAAATAAAATGAGAAGATAGGGTGCAATATAAGTCTTAAACTTGTCACAAACCTATTGGATGGGTGGATTTAGAAACATTATCACATTATACTCGAAATATATCCTTTTGGGACCTTTTAAATCCGAAAATAATTTTATAATAAAGTAATATTTTATAACGTTCCAAGAGTGCCCCTCCTCTCCTCTTATAAAAGGCCCCCACCTCTACCACCTTACACACACCTCTCAAGCCATTGGCTCGGCCAACCCCTGCCCATTTCATCTCTCCATATACCTCTATTCATCATTGAATCCTCACTTTGGATAGAATCCTTTCCAAGGAATCCTTTGAGCTCAAATCAAAGAGAGTTTCCCGATTCAAAGGTAATGCCTTCCCTTGTGTTCTTTTGTTTTATTTTTCTTCTCCAACCCTCTAAAATCATTTTATTCCTTTCTTTTGTAACAACACCAGTATCTTAAATATACTAGGAAGTTATTATATGAAGTATTTGAGCTACACTGACACACACCTTCGTCTAATGGTTAAAGAACATACTGTTTTTGTGGATGGCGAATTTCTGCCTCACGAAACGATGATTGTTAAATCTTCTCTTAAAACCTTTCATGGTGGCCATTATGATGTCACTATATTCTATATATGATATAAATGGTATTTATTTTTTCTATATGCTTCTGAATTTTGTATTTAAAACATTCCTTTATGCTTTCCATGTTGTGCAAATGCGATAATTTCATACGAGGAAGTGTGGACTACCGCCCCCTCAAGTGATGTGACTTGTTCATGAAATATATGGAATGTATAAAGAATGAAATTAATGAACATATGTGACCTATATAACATTTATATTATACTTTAATTATAATATATATATCTCTCAATTATTTTTAATTAAATTAATATGACAAAGAAATGAAAGTAGCGTTAATGCATACGTACGACCTACCGTCTCCATGAACGGTGCATTTCATTTATTTTTTATCTCCAAATTTTATGGAGTAGTATAAAATGAATATTTAATGGATATATATGATATTTAAATCATTAATACTATTCTGGAGATTATTTACTTATAACTACATGGAAAATCATTTTCAAACAAGTTCATTTTTGACTCATGTACCAAACATCGACAAAAACGTCTGATATGAACTCGCATTATTAACAAATTATTATAACATTATAATATGTGATATTAACTGAATAATAATATTTAAATGAGTTCCTTAATCAATTATAAATTGACCAAAGTTTATTATTCAGGAATATAAAGAAACAAACAGGACAAGTCGGACTTGAGGTAAGGGATCCTACTCCTCTCTTTCTTTTTAAGTACACTCTTTTATGTCATTTCTTTTAAGATCATATTTCTTATGATTGGGATGTTATTTTATATTACTATTACTGTAATATTTATGTTAATATGATTATAGACCCTATTTTCTCTCATAAATCCATTTTGGATGTTTTGAGTGGCGTTGTTAGGATGCCGAGTTTTCGTAAGAGATCCAACCTCCCTCTTTTTTTAAGTACTCTCTTTTATGTCATTTCTTTTAAGCTCATATTTCATATATTGGGGGATGTTATTTTGTATTACTCATGCTGTAAATTTTATTTTAATATGATTGGATACCCTATTTGATCGCATCAATCCATTTTAGTTTTATGTGGCGCCGTTAGGCTGCCAAATTTTCATAAGGGGATTTTCATCTCACTTTTTATTCCCGTGGGATTCATGCTACATTGGCCACTATTTAATTTTGTTTGGGATATTTACTGCCCATTATTTTACTATTTGTATAATATAATCTAATTTATGGGTAGTTACATCTTCATTGTATGACTCTTCTTTCATGGGGTGTACGTTTCGGATGTTACCCAATTCAATAAGGGAACCTTTCACCCTCCTCATTTTAAAAGACTTATTTTTAGGTATTTTAATCTTATTATGTTGGGATATGTTCTTCTATATCTTTATTTATGTAAATTTTATGTCCAAGTGATGAGATACCATTTTCTCTCTCATCAACTCATTTTTTTAATTTTAAAGTGACGTCATTAGGCTGTCAGATTTCTGTAAGGGAACTTCTTGACCCACTTTCAATTCTTTGGGATAAACCTCTACTTCTTGATTTTATTATTCAAAGATTATGTGTGTAATATCTATGTTTTAAGTTCCACAAACCTTTGTGTAGATATACTATTTCTACACATAATCATCTCATTGATAAATTCTTATGAACTTATATGAGAAATCATAACTCAATCTCATTTCATTGAGTAAAATATCTATGTCATTGGTTTGATTTTCCAAGACTATGTTTGAATGACCTCTGATTGTTTCACACTTAATATCCACTTATATTGGGTGTAATTATATTTCTCACACATAATTATGTGATAGATTTACCCTTAATTTAAGGATACCATCTTTATAATGGATTTCATCTCAATTTATATTTCCATTGAGAATTCATTGTTGTTATGCACCAATTCACTCTTATATGGTGTGTATATTGTCCTTTGACATATTATATCATGAATCCCTTTATTCTCATGATATTATAATGTTTGGATTAAATTATATTCCACAATTATTTGTATTCAAGAGTCTCTCATTTTGTTATAAACTCTTTAACAAAAATATCATTTTAAATGTTTTAAAGATTCATTATTCTAAATCTTTATCTTTAATGTCCATGTTTTCAAAATGGTTTTCAGTATTTATTTATATGGACATTAATGTTTTAAAATTATAATTCCATTTAAAGATTCAAATTGGTATGGGACACTTTGATTCAAAAATCTCTTTTAAATGTTTTTTGAAAATGGATTGATTAATTCAATATCTTGAAATTACTTATTGTGATTGAAAATGAAATGTTGTTATTTAAATGTTTATATTTTCAATATTTTTTGTGTAATGATGGTACATGGACATTTTACGGGTGGTTACGTGATAAACCATATGACGGGTGGTGCCGTGAATACCAGGACAGGTGGTTACGTTATAACCTCTAATGCATTGGGTATGGAAGTCGGCCGTATGGCTATTCTATTAAGTGTGTGTGGAAGTCGACCGTATGGTTATTGCATTTAAGTATGTTTATGTCCCATGTTACCTTTATATGTTATGTGTTATTTATATGGGTTTTATGGTAATATTTTAGTTACAAAAGGGTAAGTAATGGTCTTTTATTCAGTGAAGAGTTTTTACTACTCCATTAAGGTGAAAAGTATTACTTTGGTCAAGTATTCATGGTTTAATTGTTGTTTTGAAAAACTAACATTTTTCCTTCTTTGTGTATCCTTTACTGGGATTTTTTATGCTCATCCCAAGTTTTTTAAATGTTTTCCACAGGACTTAAAGATGAATTGGGTCAAGGATGGGATCAAGGAAAGACATGCTTTCTAAAACATGGAACTAGACATGTTTCTTTTTAAGTGTTTTTTTATTTTATGGAAACTTAGTAGAAGTGTCTACTATGTAATCTTTTAAGATTTAATATCTATGAACTAATAATCTAAAACTCTAAACCTGAAAATATCCTTAATGTGAATTATTCATTTAATTCAATATTAAGTAAGGTTTAAGGCTAGGGCCTTATAGTTGGTATCAGTGGTCGGTTTAGATAACATTAAAGGTTAGGGTATTATCTAAGCATAAGGGACATTACCATAATGGTTAGGATTTCAGAAAGAGTCATATTTTATGATAAAGTGAATGAGTAAGTATATCTTAGTGTTTATATTCCTCATTAGTACATGATGGTTTTGTTGATATACTCACACTGAACTTTTTGGTTTTTGTAAATGGATGGATCTAGTAGGCACCAAAGTAACAATGGATGTGAAGGAAACTGTGACAGTTTTCTGAGCGAGCAACTAAAAGATATGGGAGCTACAATGAGAACTCTAGTGTTTATCCTCAACCAACTATCTGGAGTCATGATTGACCACCTAAACCTTGGTGATTTCTATAAGGCGTCATATATGCGAGAAACAAATCCCAACGGAACTACATGTAATAATCATAAAGGTAAGTGTGTTAAAAAACCTATGTATCAAAGATATGGAAAGAAACACCTAGGAAAATGTTTCAAAGGGACAAAAATATGCAATAGATGTGGAAATGAAGGTCATAAGGCATGAACCTTCCATGGAAAAAGGAAGCATCCAGTTGACACGAGGAAAGGGAAAGAATTTCTTTCTAAGGGATCAATTGAATGTTTTAAATGTGGTGTTCATGGTCATTATGCAAACACATGTATTATAAAGATGTTTCGGGAATGGGATCACCAAGATCGTGCAAATATCCGTTTACCAATACCTAATTCCATTCCGATTGAGGATGAAGAAACTGACAATGACCAATCAAAGGAAAGAAGTATTTCAGAATAAGGTGGAAATGAATGGTTAATGGATCATGAATAATGTTGAATGAGAGAGACGTCAACATATAAGGGATTCAATAGTTATGGTGAAATTTTTAAGAGTATTAATACTCTTTTGATGATGGGGTTACATTAGAATAATTTTTATAGTATGTGTAACCCTGATGTTTGATATATGAAAATTTTATTCAAGGAATAGTTATCTGTTCTTTTGTGGACATAGTTATAAAGAACCATTTGTGTTTATATGATCCTTAATTTTGAGGTAATTATGGGTTACTATATGTTATGATGTAAAGTGAAGGGCATGAGTTAAAATTGAGGTAAAATTATGTTATGGTTATTTTTGATTATTTTATCTCTTTTTGGGGAATGATTTTAGAAATATATAGTTTGGAAAAAAGGACAACACGCAGACCATGTGACAACCCGTCGCGTCGGAAAAAGCTGTGGGAATTGAACCCACAACCAAAGTGCGACTGGTATTTATTGCCTACCACTGGACTACGTGAAGTCCCTGGTTAGTTTGACTAATTGTTTTTAGTTAGATGATTTTATTAATTAAGAGTAAGTTGATTTTGGGTTATCTATGGAAATTATTGACCTATCATGGAGGATATGTGATTAGGTTAATTACTTTTCAATACGAGACTTTAAGAGCAACTGATGTTGTTTGGAGATAAATGATATGATTTAACATGGAAGAATATGTGATTGAATCCTTAAAATATTTGGGTTTCAATCTTAGTTTGGTTTACTTGTGGTCTTGGTTGAACTTTGGGTTTTGTTGGACAAATTTTGGAGATTAAGAATAGATTATCTTTTTTATAAAGGGGTATTATTTTCTAGATTATCTGATCTTGTACTAACCTTTATGGATTTGGTTTTGGTTAAAGTAAAAATAAATGGGAAGTATATAGTTCTCTTTTGTGGATTAGGTGATTCTCTATAAGTTGATTATAGTACTCTTAATGTGAACAAGTCTTCCTAAATACTCATCATTTGGGGAAAGTATGAGTTTGTGTAAGAAATCTAGTAAAAGTTGAAAGTCAACATGACAAGTAAGTATGTTTCCCTAAGATAAAAAATAAATTCCTCGATGAAAAGAAACTTAAAACAAAAATGTTTTCTGTTAACTTTTCCTACTGGGGAATCAAATACCGTTTAACCCATCACAGGTTTGTGATTTTCTTATGGTTAACTTTCTCCAAGACAAGTTTACTATCACTCTCCCTCAGAACATGACCCTTTGATTTTTCTTCAATATCCATGTTTTCCTACATGGAATCCTAGTATGGGTTAACTTCAGTGACCTCTGTACTTCTGTTTCTTTCTTTTAAAGTGATTGTTTTACCAACTCTTGTTTTGATGTGGGACTTTCAATGATGTTTCCAAGCCCAATTTTAAAATTGCGAGGACACAATTCCCAAAAGGGGGGAAGGATGTAACACCCCAGGTAAATAAAGAATATGAAATTTTTATATTTATCCCTATTTTTGAATAAAATGTTAATATTAATTTAAAGTTAATGCTATTCTCGATAGCTTACCGAATACGTAACAACAAGTTCCTTTGAAATCTTACGTTGCACTCCAATAATAAAATAATTTTATGTTATCACCTAGTCGTTGTAATGACGGGAACTAACTAAAAAATGATTATTTATGTTTGTCAAATATTTTTACTTTTTACAATAAATGTTAGAGGATTAAAAATGTGAATGAATCCAATTTTAAGCGTAAACATTCTAATATTCTTTAAAAGGTCGATTAACCGCCTTTTGATGGAGAACCTCTTTTAAATCCAATTTTTGACAATTTTATGTGTTATATTTGACAAAATAAAATTCTTCTTTAGGATAGGGACATAAAAATTTACTTTGTGTAAATTTTTGGCATTTTCCCGATAAAGTTCATTTTTTTAATGAATAGTGAGAAATGTTGTATTTTAATTCAAAACCTATTTTTAATATAATTTATTTATATGATTAGATTATATTTTGAATTTGTTTTAAAGTGAAATTAGAATATATTTTTACCATTTAATCCAATAGTGGTCATTGGAATTAATTTCTCTTTGAAATTGGATTTAAACTAGTGTCAATCTTTTAATAGATATTATTTCTTAAAAACACGCTAATTGTTTGGACAACGGGATTTAATTATTAAATTAATTAATGAAATGTATATGATATGAATTTTTTAAAATAGACATCATTTTTGAATTCAGAATATCAAATATATCTTAGGGTGAATTTTTGGTATTTTTATGAAAAACTTCAATTTTTGATGAATAGTGAAACCACTAAGTGGTAGTTTAAAAACTGATTTTTCGTTTAAATGAAACTTTACCACTTATGTGATTTGAATTTAAAAAATCAGACATAAATGGTTGTCATTAGTATATAAAATGTGGTTCAATGGGATTGAAATAATTTTTTGGTGAATAGTAACTTTTAAGTTTTAAATCGCGATTAGAGGAAATTAGTGTAATTTAAGGTAAAAATAATGTTTTAATAATATGAAATGACATTTCCACATGTATTAACCTTATTGTATGATTCATGGCCGACCGATACAATCCATGGGTCAACTTGGGTACCCCATGGAGCCACTTTGGATGGAAAATGACATTAATACCTTTTTATTTAAAGTTAAAATTAAAATGTCACAAACATGTGTTGTTTTACTAAAACAATATTTAGATGGGGTTATAAACGTCATATTTTTTAATATAAATATTCATTAGAAAGATAACAATATTTCCTACATCATTAATGTTTTCTTATAATTTTTATATATTAATTAAATTAATTTATTTATGACACCGTGATGATGCAGTGATTACCTCATAAATGAACGATTTAAATAAAATTAGAAGATAGGGCGAACACTAAGTCCTAAACTTGTCACGATGGGTGGATTTAGAAACCTTATCACCTTATACTAAAAATATATCATTTTTGGAGCTTTTAAATCCGAAAATCATTTTATAATAAAGTAATATTTTATAACTTTCCAAGAGTGCCCCTCCTCTCCTCTTATAAAAGGCCCCCACCCCTACCACCTTACACCCACCTCTCAAGCCTTTGGCTCAGAGAACCCCTACCAATTTCATCTCTACACATCCCTATATTCATCATTGAAGCCATACATTGGGAAAAATATTTTCCAAGGAAGCCTTTGAGCTCAAATCAAAGAGAGTTACCCGGTTTAAAGGTAATGTCTTCCCTTGTGTTATTTTGTTTTATTTTGCTTCTCCAACCATCTAAAATCTTTTTATTCATTTCTTTTGTAACAAAACAAGTATATTAAATATACTAGGATGTTTTTATTTGAATTATTGGAGCTACAATTACACACACCTTCGTCTAATGGTTAAAGAACATACTGTTTCTGTGGATGGAAAATTTCTACCTCACGAAATGATGAATGTTCAATCATCTCTTAACACTTTTCATGGTGGCCATTATGATGTAACTATATTTTAAATACAATATATATGGTATTTATGTTTTCTATATGATTCTGAATTTTATATTTAAAACATGCCTTTATGATTTCCATGTTGTGAAAATGCGATAATTCAATACGAGGAAGTGTGGACTACCGCCCCCTCAAGTGATGTGACTCGTTCATGCAATACATGGAATGTATAAATAATGAAATTAATGAACATATGTGACCGATATAACATGTATATTATACTGTAATTATAATATATATATATCTCAATTATTTTTAATTCGATTAATATGAGAAAAAAATGAAAGTAGTGTTCATGCGTACGTACGGCCTACCGTCTCCATGAACGGTGCATTTCATTTATTTTTTATCTCCAAATGTTATGGAGTAGTATAAAATGAATATTTACTGGATAAATATGATATTTAAATCATTAATACTATTCTGGAGATGATTTACTTATAACTACATGGACAATCATTTTCAAACAAGTTCATTTTTGACTCATTACCAAACATCGACAAAAACATCTGATATGAACTCACATTATTAACCAATTATTATAAAATTATAATATGTGATATAAAATGAATAATAATATTTAAAATAGTTCCTTATGAAATTATAAATTGACCAAAGTTTATTATTCATGAATATAAATAAAAAATCCGGACAAGTCGGACTTGAGGTAAGGGATCATACTCCTCTCTTTCATTTTAAGTACACTCTTTTATGTCATTCCTTTTAAGTTCATATTTATTATGATTGGGATGTAATTTTATATTAATATTACTGTAATTTTTATGTTAATATTATGAGAGACCCTATTTTCTCTCATCAATCCATTTTGGATGTTTTGAGTGGCGTCGTTAGGCTGCCGAATTTTCATAAGAGATCCAACCTCCCTCTTTTTTTTAAGTAGTCTCTTTTATGTCATTTCATTTAAGCTCATATTTCTTATGTTGGTGGATATTATTTTATATTACTCTTGATTTAAATTTTATTTTAATATGATGGGATAACCTATTTGATCTCATCAATCCATTTTTAAAGTTTTAGGTGGCGCCGTTAGGCTGTCGAATTTTCATAAGGGGATTTTCATCTAACTTTTTATTCCCGTGGGATTAATGCTACATTGGCCACTATTTCCTTTTTCCTGGTATATGTAATTCACATTATTTTACTATTTGTATAATATACTCTCATTTATGGGTAGTTACATCTTCATTGTATGACCCTTCTTTCATGGGGTGTACGTTTCGGAAGTTACCCAATTCGGTAAGGGAACCATTCACCCTACTCATTTTAAAAGACTTATTTTTTAGGCCTTTTAATCTAATTATGTTGGGATATGTTATTCTATATCCTTATTTATGTAAATTTTATGTCCAAGTTATGAGATACCATTTTCTCTCTCATCAACTCATTTTCTGAATTTTAATGTGACGCCGTTAGGCTGTCGGATATCTGTAAGGGAACTTCTTGACCCACATTCAATTCTTTAGGATAAACTTCTACTTATTCATTTTATTATGACAAGATTATGTGTGTAATCTCTATGTTTTAATTTCCACAAAACATTGTGTAGATATACTATTTCTACACATAATCATCTCATTGATAAATTCTTACGAACTTGTATGGGAAATCATAACTCAATCTCATTTCATTGACTTAAACATCTATGTCATTGTATTTGTTTTTCCATGATTATGTGTGAATGACCTCTGATTGTTTCACACTTAATATCCACTTATATTGGGTGTAATTATATTTCTCACACATAATTATGTGATTGATTTATCCTTAATATAAGATACCATCTTTATAATGGATTTCATCTCAATTTACATTTCCATTGAGAATTCATTGTTGTTATGCACCAATTCACTCTTATATGGTGTGTATACAGTCCTTTGACATATTATATCATGAATCCCTTAATTCTCATGATATTATAAAGTTCGGATTAAATTTTATTCTGTAATTATTTGTATTCAAGAGTCTCTCATTTTGTTAAAATCTCTTTAACAAAAATATCATTTTAAATGTTTTAAAGATTCATTATTCTAAATCGTTATATATAATGTCCATGTTTTCAAAATGGTTTTCAGTATTTATTTATATGGAAATTAATGTTTTAAAATTATAATTCCATTAAAATCTTCAAAGTGGTATGTGACACTTTGATTCAAAAATCTCTTTTAAATGTTTTTTGAAAATCGATTGATTAATTCAATATATTGGAATTACTTATTGTGATTTCAAATGAAATGTTGTTACTGAAATGTTTATATTTTCAATATTTTATGTGTAATTATGGTACTTGGACATTTTACGGGTGGTTACGTGATAAACCATATGACGGGTGGTGCCGTGAATACAAGGACGGGTGGTTACGTTATAACCTCCAATGCATTGGGTATAGAAGTTGGCCGTATGGAAATTCCATTAAATATGAGTGGAAGTTGACCATATGGTTATTCCATTTAAGTATGTTTATGTCCCAAGTTACCTTTATATGATATGTGTTATTTATATGGGTTTTATGGTAATCATTTGGTAACAAAAGGGTAAGTAATGGTCTTTTATTCAGTGAAGAGTTTTTACTACTCCATAAAGTTGAAAAGTATTACATTGGTAAAGTATTTTCATTTTTTACTTGTTGTTTTGAAAAACTAACAGTTTTCCTTCATTGTGTATCCTTTACTGGGCCTTTTTATGCTCATCCCAAGTTTTTGAAATGTTTTCCACAGGAATTAAAGATGAATAGGGTCAAGGATGGGATCAAGGAAAGACATGCTTTCTAAAACATGGAACTAGACATGTTTCTTTTTAAGTGTTTTTTTTATTTTATGGGAAAATAGTAGAAGTGTCTACTATGTAATCTTTTGAAATGTAATAGCTATGACCTAATTCTCTAAAACTCTAAACCTGAAAAGATCCTCAATGTCAATTATTCATTTAATTCAATATTAAGTAAGGTTTAAGGACGGGCCATTATAGTTTTCGTACTGGAAACTTTCGTAATAGAGTTTTATACTCGAAAATTTTCTTAATGAGGTTTTTGTAATTACAGTTTTTGTAATGAGAATTTTCGTACTAGAATTTTTCATACTCATATTTTTTTCCGTACTGATATTTTCGTAATGAGTCTTTCATAGTAAAAATTTTCTTCAGGAAGAATATTACCTGTTACGAATAACTGTCCTAGCCAATCCTAAAGGTATGATTTCCTTTCTTATGTGTTCATAATAATGTTTTTCTTGCTGGTATTTTCCTATGAGTTTTAAAATTTCTCGGATTCTAATCTTCTTAAATCTGATTGTTTTTCTTAAAACCTCAAAAGATAGGATTCAAGATTTCCTTGCGGGTATGTTTTCAACCGTTAGATCAGATTAGAGAGTTTTTCAACTGTTAGATGGTGTTTTGAAGTTCAAAGGTCACATCCTTCACCTATATAAAGGGAACCCCTATTTTGTGTCCCACATCGATCTTCAAGTTCTCGCATGTTGAAGTCCTACCTCTACTCTTAAAGCCCATTCTGAATCGTCCAAAGCTCTTCATTCCAAATGTCTGCTGAAGAATCTTCTTAAGATAAGTTAACTACTAAACAAATCTCAAAATGGTTAGTTTACAGGGAGAGGATAGTGCATCTAAGTTTCTACATGTATTAATCTCTTATATCTAAGAATATCATATTGAATGGATGGGAAGGTGTTTTCATATACAAGATGGAGAAACAAGATTCGGTTTATATATATTTGCTTTTTGAGTTTTACGGCTATGTTTCCTTCCTCAAGGAAGATGTCAGGGAGATGTTTTCGTTCATGTCATATGGGAAGACTTATTTGCTTTATTACACCAAGGATGCAAGCTTGGTGGGTTTATCTTTTGAGGGAGAAGCTGAGTTTTACTCCCACAAGCTTCCGGATGAGCAAATAAGATTCAACAAAGCAAAGTCCATGGATTTCCTTGGACTTTCGGATGATATTACAACAAATATTGATCACCTCCCTCCGAATAATCGGATTCTACAACTCTTGGTGCATGGATTTTTCGTACTGAGAAGGGGAGACAAGGATAATCTCAGGAGTGACATTTATATCCTAGATTTCTTGGAAAATCTATGTAAGATAAATCTGATGAGGCATATTCTTATTACAGTTAAGAATATCAAATAAGGGAATTTGAAGGCTCAAATCATCATGTATCCAGCTTTTCACTCAAAGTTGATTGTACAACCTCTTGATTCATTCTAGATTTCTTGCACCTCCAAGCAAAGGAATTGTAAGGAAATTCTTGTCAGCGATGACACATTAAAAAGGATGAAAATGAGTTTTTTAGGTGAATATGGAGAATTCTATCTTTTACCCGAGGAAGATATTGAAGCTACTGAGAAGTAGAAATAAGCTCCATAATAATCTATGAAAGATGAGAAGAAAATGAAGTCGAAGAAAGTGGTTGATGCTAAAAAAACTCCTATGTCTAAGGATATCCTTTCTGCACCTACCAAGCCGAAGAAACAAAAGTCCTATACAGATGATTTGGTTGCGATGTGGAGGGAGGAAAAAGAGAAAAGGAAAGAAGGGGAGCCACAGTTTTGCTTGGACCCTGTTCAGGCTAAGTCCCTAAAGGAAAAAGCTGGTGATGAACTTGAAAAGAAAGTAAAAGAGATGAAATTAAAGATGAAGATGTATGAAGCCGAGGTTGTTCAAACACTCTTAAAATTCACTGAAATATCTTTAGATAATATTCCCTTTCTGAAATATATTCGGGTTGATGATTTTCCAGATACTCCAAGAAATAAGACTCCATAATATTCTAAAGAGATAGCTCATGATGAAAGGGAAGTTGAAACAGATGCAATAGTTCACAAAGTTATAGAGGAAGTCCAACAAGCTGGAGGGAGTGATGTTTATGATGATATAATAAGGAAAGTAGAATATTATCATGATAATGGAACTCCATCTGAGAATATCTCACTCCTGAATTCTCAAGTTGGATCTTCCAAGTTAGCTACTCCTATAGATGATGAGAAAGATCAAGAAAAAGTCAGCAAGCCTTCTGAGGAAGAATGTTCTCATCATGATTTCCTTAAAGAAGAAGCTGGAAAAGAAAAAATTTATGAAGATAAAATTGCTCAAGTGTCTGACAGTGAGTAAGAATTTCCAAATGAGGAAGAAGTTGTGAAAGTTGACAAGGGAAAAACATGATTCGTGTTACACCTAGAAAGATTAATGTAAAAAATAAGGTAGTTGCTGGTTCATCTAAAAGAAAGTTTCATGAGATAGAGGAAGAACCATCTCCTACCCAAATATCAGATTCAGAGTCATCTGTCTTTGGAATTGACTTTGTGGAACAGTCTCCAAGGAAGCTGGTGGATGTCATTCTAATTTTTCCAGCAATTGAATCCAGATAACAGATGTTTCAGAATAGCATAAATCAATAATTGGACTCTGTATCCATGGTGATGGATACAGGTGCTAAGCTTTAGGCTGATCATAAAAACACTCTTATCGATTATGATGCTCATATATTTTCATGCAAGAAGATAACCAAGTGGTCTAAGAATGTTTTTCAAGACATGGAAGATTTTGATCAATTCCAAGTAGTTATTAAATATGCTTTTGATGCCGAAGACTCTAAAATCAAGGATCATACAAATTATTTAGAGAAGAAGTTAACTCTTGAGAAGGATGTTCGGATGAAGGAGGTTAAAGATATGAATGGGAAGCTAAGTTCTCTTGTACAATATTACAGAGAGGAAAAAGATCTTCAGATTCAGTTGGAAGAAATTTTTTTAAAGCAAGATGAAACACTTAAAGCTCAGGCAGTGGAAATAGAGGCTGAATATGCAAGAATTGTTGCTTTATAGAAGCAAGTTGAGGAAGACCATAAAGTGCTGATGAAAATGATGACCATTCTGAAAATCCTGTTATCCAGGGAAAAAGAATCCAAATAAAATCAAACCCGATCTTTTGTTCTACTGTTTTCCTTGTACTATTTCTTTCTAATATTATGAAATTTTGGTTACCAGTATTTTGGATGGTTGCATGTACTAATATTTGAGGTACTTTATTATCTTTTCCATTCCCTCAAACACTTTCTAAAATTCACAAAGGGGGAGAAGGAAAAATATTTTTAAGGAGACAAAGAAAATTTCTCTAAAACATTGAATAATTTTTCCTATGTTAGGGGGTGTTTATCTAAGGTGGAGTGTTCACTAATGAATATTTCCACATTTATAAGGAAAAGTCCATTCCAAAAATCTATAATATGATCCTTAGAGTTTCAAAGTCTAAGGGGGAGTTAGTTGTATTCATCATTATCTATAAACAATGGGATATAATCTTTAATTTAAAATTCTAGAAATTTATTCCAAGTTCTTATATTCTTTTTCGTAAGGATGTTTGTGCTTTCAAAAAAGGGAAAGATTGTTGAGTCAATAAGGTTTTCTTTATGACTTTTCCATTCCTTCTTGTTTTGAAAATCAAAAACACCTTATCATTAAGAAAATATTTTTTATTCTATGCTATGATTTTATAAGAAAAATTTCCTTCTCTATGTAAATTTATTCTTACCATATTTTCATTGTTCATATTTTGACTAAATAAAAAATTTGGATTCATATTTGTAACCTTGGAATCCTATAAATACTTAGATATGAAGAATTCTATTTTAGTATCCGAATTCTGGATATGAATTGAAATGAAGTTTCACTCCTAATTCTGGATGTGAACTGTAATGAAGTTCCACTCTAAATTCTGGATGTGAACTTTAATGAAGTTCCACTCCGAATTTGGGATGTGAACTGTAATGAAGTTCCACTCCGAATTCTGGAAACGAACTCTAATGAAGTTCCACTCCAAATTCTAGATATAAACTGTAATGAATTTCCAATACAAATTGTGGATACGAAATCTCATATATTTTGACTCTGAATTCTGGATACGAATTCTCATATATTTCGACTCCGAATTCTAATTACCAACTTATCTATGTTCTGACTCCGAGTTCTGTGAATTCAGACTCCGAACTCTTATGTGTTCTGACTTCAAATTTCAATGAACTCTGACTACGAACATTGTATGTTCTGGTTCTGAATTCTGATGAAACCAGACTCCAAATTTCCCTGAAGATCGGACTCCATATTTCTATAGAATTCAAGTTCCAAATTCCTAAAGAATAGAATCTGAATATATCATTATTATAGACTCTGAATTCCATTTTGGATAGACTCCAATCTTTTATTTTCTTACATTCTGAACTTCAGTTTTTCATATACTTATACTCGTTTCATTATAAAACTATGTCATGTATTCAGTTACACTTGTTTTGTTATAAAACGATGTCGTCTATTCTATTTCTAACTAACTGTTGGTTAAGTGACATGTGTACAGGTCCCACCAAAATTTATGGAAAATATGACCATTGGATGAGGGAACCAACCATTGCTACCAAGCCTATAAATAGAATATCATTGGAAAGAGCACAATAAGAAGTTGATCACTCTAGAGACCACACACTGTTAAGGTGTTTTCTAGAGAGATAATCTTTTCATGCCTTGTGCGTACAGAACTGCTCATTCAAACCGCTTCGTGCGACACCAAATTTTGGTGATTACATTTGAGGGCTTCCGGGGATAGGAAGACAGAGGTGAATACAATCTTGAAGTTGAGGGATTTCTTGCTGAGGAAGATAGAGGTTCCAACTACCATGAAGTTTTGGGCTTACTTACTGAGGAAGACAGAGGTTCCAACTACCTTGAAGTTTAGGGCATGCGGGGATAGAAAGATAGAGACTCCAATCTTCGTATCGAGGGATTACCCTGGTGTGGGAAAGACAGACTTGCTTGAAAGTATAAATCGAGGGTCCTTTATCCAAGGTTGTTGGATACCCTTCTCTTTGGGTTAAAATATTTTTATCTTGTTACTTGTTCTTATTGCAAGTTTTTCCGCTTCATTTTCTATTGTAATGAATGTATAACCTTCTCATATTTCCTTACACTTGTACTCTACCTTAGTAAGATTCTATACACATTAAGGTAGAATCACATATTGTAAACTTTGATTAAGTTTCATTTTCCGGATCCATATTTCTGGAACCTATTTTTCGGAATCACTTTCCAGATTTACGATAGTGGATAGAACTAGAAGTTTGTAACTTCTTACTTTGTTCCAATATTTCAATTGGTGTTAGAGGTGTTGTGAATTTTTTTAGTTTAACATTGTTTAACATAGATCTTTCCTTGTTTATGGAAATTTTGAAAGTTTACAATTCACCCCCCTCTTCTGTATTGAGAATCTACATCGTTATTTCAATCCTACAGATATAACATGTCAAAGGATACCTATATAGACCTAGAAAAAGAATACATGTTCCTAACATAATGTAACACCCTGAGATTTTATGAGAAGTATTCTTTTTAATTTATTTTTTGTATTGTGTTGTATGATACCCCAAGATTATCTTGCATTATACGCAACACCGTATTATCTTGCAGTATATGCAACACTAATCTTGGATCGTGTTACACACAATTTCATGTTTGTATGATAGTAGTTATTGTAAAAAACATTGAGTATATATATATATATATTCAATGTATTAATGAAATATGGTTGGATTTTTTTATACAAAACAACAAAGGAGTCCTGCACTACACTTATGCCTGACTTGACTTGCATTAGACGCAATCACGACCTTCCTCAACAGCATGTGTTGTACACAATACCGGGTTTTACTAAACAATGATATATTATTATAATATTTTTATGAACTAGCCGTTATGAATAGTATTAACTAAATTTCTAATTTTTATTCGTCTTACACATTTTCTAGAACATGGTATAAGAACAAAATAAAATTTTCGGGTAAAATAAGTATTTTTAAAAAAAATGCAGTTTTGCGCCTTTTGATGGAGTACCCATTTTAAATATATTTTTTGACATGTTTATAAGTTCAATTTGAAAAAATAAAATTCTTCTTTGTAATCAGGATATAAAAATTTACTTTGGATAAAATTTTCATATTATTCTGATAACTTTTATATTTTAATGAATAGTAAAAACACGCTATATTTTAATTAAAAACAATTTTTTTTATCGTAATAATTTATATGGTTAAATTTTAATATTGAATGGTTTTAAAGTATAATTAGAATATTTTTTTACCATTTAATACAATGTATGTCATTATCATTGATTTTACCTTGAATTCATAGGTTAAATCAATTCAATCTTTTGCAATGTTTTAAACAAAAACCCGTTTTCTTTCGACAATGGGATTAATTTTAAATTAATTACTGTAACATATGTGTTTTGAATTTTGAAAAATGGATTCCATATTTGTAATCAGTGGGTCCAAATTATGTTAATAGGCTACTTTTTTATTTTTGGGCATTATGAATAGTAACTACGGTAAATTTTATTTACCATAGTTAAAGGTAAATCGGGTAATTAAGGGTAAATATAAGATTATAAAATTACCCTAAAACCTCCCAAAATCCTATTTGATGACTAAAAGTCGACCCATATCACCTAAATGTCGTATTAGATTAATTTAATAGACATTTTTCCATGAAAATAATTTAATTATTATTAAAACCAAAGAAAGTGACAACATGTCACTTTCTTAAATATTTTAAGTATAATAATTTTAATTTAGTGATAAAATTAATGAAACATCAAACATGAATAGTCTCCGAAAATATAATACAATTATCTACATCAAATAAATTTATTTATAATTTTTAGGGATTAAATAATTATCATTAATTATGACACAATAGTGATGTTGAAATTATTTTATTAATTAAAATATCAAATAAATGGTTTTTAAAATATTAAAATAAATATTATATGAACTATTTAATGTGCTCCACTAATTTTATAGATACATATGACATGTTATGAATCTATTAATGCTTTTATTTCGAACATATCTTCTGTATATATTTTATTTAAATTCAAATAAATGAATAGAGTCAAAATTGACACTATTGATATTTTATAAAAATAATATATTATTAAATTGTTTAAAAATCACAAAAAAATATATAAAAATTATAAATTGAAATTTATATAGTCTAAAATGTCATAAAGTATCCAATTATGGAAAATTAACAACACATAAGTTATTATATATAACCATTTAAAATTTATAATTTTGTTTCCACAAATAAACTAAAATAGATTAAATAAGGATAAATCAAAATGATAAGGTTTAAAATAAGATCAAAACATGTCTAAATTATATTGGATTATGATATTACAACCTTATCGCATCTAATCTTCGAATAGAGTCATTTTTGGAGGTTTTTATGTGGGGTTTGAATTTATATTAAACTAATATTTTTGATGTTTCCAAAGGTGCCCCTCTCCTCCCTTAAAAAAGGGCACCTCCTCCATCTCTTCTTCACACCATTTTGAGCCTTGAATCTTGGAACGAATCTGCCAAATTCTCTACACCACTTCCCTAGAAACATCCTAGAGGTTCTGGTCTTCTTCAAAGGCCAATCTTAGTGCCCTAAGAGGAGGTTTCAAAGAGGCATGTCGAAGAGGGGGTATTAACTGTAACTGATTCTTTCAAATTATTTATTCTTCTACTTCTTATTATTTATTTGTTTAAATATGAATTAATAACATCAGTATAACTCATATACTGATTTTTTATTATAAATATGAAAAAAACATATTTCACCTTCTATCCATCCTACGAAAAACGAAATAACCGCGCGTGCATACGTACTAAATACCATCTCCACGCCGTGGTGTAATCTGTTTTCGACCACCACCATACTTGGATGGGTATAAGGGTGTAAATAAATAACTATATACGATTATTTTAAAGTTATATTGATTATGAAATTTTATACATACACTTCTATGCAATTCCACGATCATGGGAATGATATCATCGCTCGTGCGTACGTACGGACTACCATCTCCACGACGTGATGAGATTCATTCTCCATGTTAACCATTCATGAATGATTATAAAGTATATATAATGAATAATAATGAAATATATGACATAATAATGATAATTTATTTATGTATATATATATTTATTTCATTTACTTAATTCCTTTCAATTCAAAAAGGAAACGAAAACAGCGTTCATGCATACGTACGACCTACCGTCTCCATGAACGGTGTATTTCATTCCATTTATCTATCTATCATATATACATGTATACACTGAATATATATTATATAAAAATCATTTTTTACATTCTAGAATTATGTAAATCAGTATATAAGTAATAATATCATGAACAACAAGTCGAAACACGTACGATAAATGTAACAATTTTACCCAAAATGCTGCTTTAACATGGAATTTACAAAAGAATGGGTAATATAAAGTCATAAGTGAACCATATATGATATCATAACAATTAATATGATTTTTTAATAAGTCAATTACATTATTTAAATCATTATACAGGAGTTTCGGATACGTACGAAGCATATCGGACCTAAGGTAAGGGATAATTTTGCAATCTCATTCTTATCCGAGAATGATATTCGTAAGTATTTACTGGGGTTATTGTTATCATCCATAAACATGTTTTATAACAATGCTTTCATTTATGTTTAAAGTCATTTTTACCCATTTTTTAATTTTACTACATGTTATGTATGGAATCTTTCTATTACAAGGTACTTTTTGACTTTTTCGGCAAAAGTACGAGAAGACTATTTTTTTAATTTATACGACATGAAAGGATTTTTACGGTTTTATAAAGCCTTATTTTCATGAAGCTTCCTACAAAAGATTTCATGACTATTTTCAACAAAATCCTTTTCATTTAAAATTTAATGGCATTTTGTGAAAAGAAAATTATTTTCAAGATGAGAGTATATTTTCCTCAAGAATTCATTTCAAGTGCTTTATCAAAATCATTTTCCATCTAAGATGAAATTATTTCATATGTGTATGTTTCAAGTATAATATCTCTATGATTTACATGGATTAACTTTTATTATGATGAAATAATATCCATTTGTTTTATATGGATTATGTTATGATGGGATTATGTTTATGAGACCCATTTTTATTCTTTGGGTTATGAAGAATGATTTATGTTTATGTTGTGGCACAAGAATGAATTATTTCATTATGAGATGGGTGGGACATATATCTCCCTCCAATGCATTGGGTAAAGATTTATATCTCATGAGATAGACATGGATGGAATGGTAAGTTAATCCGATTTAGTGTTACAGGATTGAAACGAGGAGTGAACTCGATTCAGAAAGGGACTTTGTCCACTAAGATGGTCTTGGTAGCAATGCCTTGGATACTATGGAAATCATAACATGTGCTTAATGGTTTCCATAATTACATGTTTTACTCCCATGCTATTTTATCATGCTTAATGTTTTTTATGATCTATTCCTTACTTACTTCCATGTTTTATGACATTGCTCAAGATTTTGATGTTTAAACATTATGTTCATGTTTTTAAGTTCAAATGTATATGATTTGTTTTATTTTATCCATTATTACCCTTACTGAGCATTTGAGCTCACCCTTTTTATGTTTTCCTTTCCCCAGGATATAAAGAAAGGTTTTTGTTAAGAAAACAAAAGGGGAAGATCTTTATGGGAGATATTGAAGATCTTTCACCATGATTAGAAGATTGGTTTTTGAGTTTACAAAGACACTAAACTATTACGGTCCTTGTGTGTATGTTTTTGTTATGTAATAAGTATACCACAAAATTAATGTAATGTCCATGTACTTCAAGTTTCGGGTTTCTACAGTTGGTATCAGAGGAAAGGTTTAGTTAACCTTTGGAAACTAGGATGCGAAAACTTTAGTGAGATCCCTAGAGATATTTTTAAGGTATGTACAGGGATGTCCCTAAGGATAAGTATATGTATAGTTTATAGTCCTATAACTACAGTAACGATTATAGAATTTAACCTAATATGTTTATATATTGATGGTACTACCCCTTTATTATGTTGTTTTCCCTAGTATGATTTTTCCTCTCACAGTATTATTTTTGGGTTTTAGAAAATGGCTGGAAACAGGAAGATTCACGATAATGGAGGATATGATGGGAACTGGAATGATGTTCTTCATGAGAAACCAAATGAAAAGGGATTTGGAAGTCCAAACATCATTATTATCCCTAATCAGCAATCTTATAATATGATCAATAATCTCAACTTTGGTAGGTTTCCCGACTCAGGTAATAAGAGAAAGATGGAGTTTCATGATGATCATAGAGGAAAGAAAGTTCAATTTCCTCATGTAAATATTGTGGAAAGAGGTATCATAGATATTGATTCAAAGGAACTAAAAGATGATTTTGGGTGTGGAAAAGAAGGACACAAAGCCAGTAAGTACAAAGGAAAAGGTTCAGCTAACACCACGGACAAGGATAATGGTATTGCTATGACATCAACAATGATTAGATGTTTTAAATGTGGAATGTATGGGCATTATGAAAACCAATTCCCTCGGGGAAAATCTCATGAAGAGAATCAGCATGGTCATACGGGTATTATTTATGTGGATGATGATGAAGAGACTACAAATGAAATATGAGATGAAAGAAATGATGAAGCTCAGCTAGTGGTTTAAGAAGTTAGTGGCATGATTGTATTTTTATAAAGAATAATGTATGGTACTATGGAATAAAGAATCATCTAAGGATTGTTACACTATTGTTTTTCTTAAAGTATTTTAAAGTATATATTGAATGGTACCGGTAACCATGGAAGGTTATTCAAATATTTTTGGAAAGCAGATGATATGCCCATAGGGAAGGGATAAGAAGATAATGAGATGTTTGATTGTATTCATTATCTCATGACTGATATAAGGACTAAGTGATATTAGGGTTTTATTATATAGATTTTCTTTGGGATTTTGGTATGTGGGAAGAGTTACCTTTTGACTGTATTCATGTTTTCACTAAGTTTCTATGGTAATTTATGTTTCAAGAGAATATATGACTAAGGTATTCATGTGTTTGGAATGCAACCAACAAGATATATCTTATGATAAATTTGAGATAAATTCTTATATTCACATTCTTGGTAGATAACATTTCTAGTAATTATTTTATTTATACTATGAGATTAGACTGAAGTATTTTAGATAAGCCTAAAGATTGGAATGGATTATGTTGGACATAAGTTAGTATTGTTTAAGGATAAAACTTCTTTCGATATTATTTATGGGATGTTATAGTAATGTAGTTTTAGAAAAAGGAAAACCTGCAGGACGGGTGACATCCCATCACGTCGGACAAGGCTGTGGGAATCGAACCCACAACCAAAGAGCGACTGGCCTTTATCACCTACCACTGGCCTATAGTAAGTCCCTGGTTAGTAGAAACTAGTTTTATTTTATTAAGCGGTATGATATATGAAGTATAAGTTCATTTTTGGAATCGTATATGATTAACCTCGCCATATATGGACTTATGTATATTTGATAACTTTTTCTAAACTTTTGTTTGAAACAGATGGAATGACTCATCATTATATCACATGATCTACTAACACTTCATGAATGACAAATTCAACTTCATTTCTTTATGAGATGAAGTGGAAATTGTTCAAGGCATGAACAATGGTGAGATTGTACCAAAATCAAGTAAGTATTTCTTTTGATTGGAAAAATATTCAACATTAGAGAAATTATCCTGAAGTCCAAAAATGTTGTCATAGTGCCCTTATATCCGATGAATCAGATGGTACCTTATATCATCACAAATCTATGGCTTTGTGATTGTTGGATTTTTCAAAGCCATGTTCTCTACCACTCTCCATCAGAACATGTTGTTTAGATTTCTCTTCCATATCCATATTTTCACCTATGTTCTCCCAGGAGGAAACCCAGTGATGAGTTAATTTGGGTAACTGTTATGTTTCCTAAATCACTTTTTAAAATTAAGTTTTAGTATGTGGGTTTCTATTAAAGAAACTTTCAAGTAGTCAACCATTTATAACCCCGAAGAATTTCGAGGGCGAAATTCATTTTAAGGGGGGTAGAATGTAACATCCCGAGATTTAATGAGAATTATTCTTTTTAATTTATTTAATATATTGTGTTTTATGATACCCCAAGATTATCTTGCGTTATACGCAACACCGTATTATCTTGCAGAATATGCAACACTAATCTTGGATCGTGTTACACACAATTTCAAGTTTGTTTGATAGTAGTAATTCTACGCAACATTGAGTATATATATATATATATATTCAATGTTTTAATGAAATATGGTTGGATTTTTTTATACAAAACAACAAAGGAGTCGTGCACTACACGCAACCCTGACTTGGCTTGCATTACACGCAATCGCGGCCTTCCTCGATAGCATGTGTTGTACGCAATACCGGGTTTTACTAAACAATGATATATTATTATAATATTATTTTTAACTAGCCTTTATGAATATTATTAACTAAATTTTGAATTTTTATTCATCTTACACATTTTTTGGAACACGGTATAAGAACAAAATAAATTTTTCATGTAAAATAAGTATTTTTCAAAAAAATGCGGTTATGCCGCCTTTTGATGGCGCACCCACATTAAATATAGTTTTTGACATGTTTATAAATTCAATTTGAAAAAATAAAATTCTTCTTTGGAATCAGGATATAAAATTTTACTTTGGATAAATTTTTCATATTATTCTGATAACTTTCATATTTTAATGAATAGTAAAAACACAATATATTTTAATTAAAAACAATTTTTTTCATCGTAATAATTTATATGGTTAAATTATAATATTTAATGGTTTTAAAGTATAAATAGAATATATTTTTAACATTTAATACAATTTATGTCATTAGCATTTATTTTACCTTGAATTTGTAGGTTAAATCAATTCAATCTTTTGCAATGTTTTAAACAAAAACCCATTTTCTTTCGACAACAGGATTAATTTTAAATTAATTACTGAAACTTATGTGTTTTGAATTTTGAAAAATGGATTCCATATTTGGAATCAGTGGGTTCAAATTATGTTAATAGGCTACTTTTTATTTTTGGGCATTATGAATAGTAACTACTGTAAATTTTATTTACCATAGTTAAAGGTAAATCGGGTAGTTAAGGGTAAATATAAGATTATAAAATTACCCTAAAACCTGAAAAAATGAAATTGGATGACTAAAAGTCGACCCATATCACCTAAGGGTCGTATTAGATTCATTTAATGGACTTTGTTCAATAAATATAATTTAATTATTATTAAAACCAAAGAAAGTGACAACATGTCACTTTCTTAAATCTTATAAGTATAATAATTTAAATTTAGTGATAAACTTAATGAAACTAAAAACATGAATAGTATACAGAACGATAATACAATTATCTACATCATATGAATTTATTTAGTATTTTTAGGGATTATATAATTATCATTAATTATGACACAATAGTGATGTTGAAATTATTTTATTAATTAAAATATCAAATAAATGGTTTTAAAAATATTATAATAAATATTATATGAACTATTTAATGTGCTCCACTAATTTTCTAGATACATATGAATTTATATTAATCTATTAATGATTTTATTTCTAACATATTTTCTGTATATATGTTATTTAAATTAAAATAAAGGAATAGTGTCAAATTGACACTATTGTTATTTTATAAAAATAACATATTATTAAATTGCTTAAAATTCACAAAACTATTTAAAAATTATAAATTGAAATTTATATAGTCTAAAATGTCATAAAGTATCCAATTATGGAAAATTAACAACACATAAGTGATTATTTATAACCATTTATAATTTATAATTTTATTATAACAAATAAACTTAAATAGATTAAATAAGGATAAACCAAAATTATATGGATTCAAATAAGATCAAAATATGTCTAAATTTTATTGTTTAATGATATTACAACCCTATATCATCTAATATTCGAATTGAGTGATTTTTGGAGGTTTTTATGTGGGGTTTGAATTTATATTAAACTAATATTTTTGAGGATTCCAAAGGTGCCCCTCTCCTCCCTTATAAAAGGGAACCTCATCCCTCTCTTCCTCACACCATTTTTATCCTTGAATCTAGTCCAAACTCTGAAAAAATCTCTTCTCCACTTCCCTAGAATCATCCTAGAGCTCCTAGTATTCTTCAAAGGCCAATATTAGTGCCGTAAGAAGAGGTTTCAAAGAGGCATGTCGAAGAAGAGGTAATAACCGTAACCGATTCTTTCAAATTATTTCTTTTTCTACTTATTCTTCTTTAGTTGTTTCATTATGAAGTAATAACATCAGTATAAATCATATACTGATATGTTATTATAAATATTAAACAACCTTATTTCACCTTCTATCCATCCTACATAAAACAAAATAATCGCGCGTGCGTACGTACGGAATACCGTCTCCACGCTGTGGTGTAATCTGTTTTCAACCACCACTGTACTTGGATGGGTATAAGGGTGTAAATAAATAACTACATATGATTATTGTAAAGTTATATTGATTATGAAATATTATATATACAATTTTATACAATTCCACGATCATGGGAATGATATCATCGCTCGTGCGTACGTACGGACTACCGTCTCCACGACGCGATGAGATTCATTCTCCATGTTAACCATTAATGAATGATTATAAAGTATATATAATGAATAATAATGATATATATGAAATAATAATGATAATGGATTTATGTATATATATATATTTATGTCATTTACTTAATTCCATTCAATTCAAAAAGGAAACAAAAACAGCATTCATGCGTACGTACGACATACCATCTCTATGAACGGTGTATTTCATTCCATTTATCAATATATCATATATACATGTATACGCTGAATATATATTATAAAAAAATCATTTTTTACATTCATAAATAATGTAAATCAGTATATAAGTAATAATATCAAGAACAACAAGTCGAAACATGTACGATAAATATAACGATGTTTCCCAAAATGCTACTTCAACATGGAATTGACAAAAGAAAGGGTAATATGAAGTCATAAGTGAACCATATATGATATCATAACAATAAATATGATTCTGTAATAAGTCAATTACATTATTTAAATCATTATACAGGAGGTTTTGATACGTACGAAGCATATCGGACCTAAGGTAAGGGATAATTTTGCAATCTCATTCTTATCCGAGATTGTTATTCGTAAGTATTTTCTGGGGTTATTGTTATAATCCATTCCCATGTTTTCTAACAATGTTTTCATGTATGTTTAAATTCCTTTTTAACCATTTTTTACTTTTACTACATGGTATGTATGGAATCTTTCTATTACGAGGAACTTTTTGACTTTTCTGGAAAATGTACGAGAAGAATGATTTTTTTAACTTATACGACATGAAAGGATTTTTACGGTTTTATAAAGCCTTATTTTCATGAAGATTCCTCCAAAAGATTTCATGAATATTTTTAACAAAATCCTTTTCTTTTAAAATTGAATGGCATTTTGTGAAAATAAAATGATTTTCAAGATGAAAGGATATTTTCCTCAAGAATTCATTTCAAGTGCTTTATCAAAACCATTTTCCATCTAAGATGACATTATTTCATATGTGTATGTTTCAAGAATAATGTCTCTATTATTTACATGGTTTCACTTTTCTTATGATGAAATAATATGAATTTGTTTTATTTGGATTATGTTGTGATGGGATGATGTTTATGAGACCCATTTGTATTCTTTGGGTTATGATGAATGATTTATGTTTATGTTGTGACACAAGTAAGAATGATTTCATTGTGAGATGGGTGGGACCTATATATCCCTCCAATGCATTGGGTAAAAATTTATATCTCATGAGATAGACATGGCTAGAACGGTAAGTTAATCCGATTCAGTGTTACTGGACTGAAACAAGGAGTGAACTCGATGCAGAAAGGTACTTTGTCCACTAAGATGGTCTTGGAAGCAATGCCTTCGCTACTATGGAAATCATAACATGTACTTAATAGATTCCAAAATTAAATGTTTTACTCCCATTCTATTTTATCATCATTAATTTTTCTTTCTGATCTACCCCTTGCGTACTTCTATGTTTTATGTCATTGATAAAGCTTTTGATGATTAAACATTATGTTCATGTTTTTAAGTTCAAATGTATATGATTTGTCTTATTTTATCCATGCTTACCCTTACTGAGAATTTGAGCTCACCCTTTATATGTTTTATTTTCCCTAGGATATTAAGAGTGGTTTTAGGTAAGAAAAAAAATGGGGAAGATCTTTATGGGAGATGTTGAAGATATTTCACCACGATTAGAAGATTATTTTTTTTTCGAGTTTCCAAAGACACTAAAATATTACGGTCCTTGTGTGTCTGTTTTTGTTATGTACTAATTATTACGAAAAAGTAATGTAATTTCCATGTACGTCAAGGTTTGGGTCTCTACACATAAAATGTGCCTCAATGAATGATAATTGAGAAAACTTTACCTTACAGATTTGTTAAATATTTAAAAGTTCACCCCATGAATGAGATATCATAAAATATATATATTATCCATAATATTATTTAGTAGAATAATAATAATAATAATTATTGGTAATTATATACACCACATCGATCAATGTGGTGTTGAATATAATATGTGTCTCACAAAAGTATAACGTGGGCATGCAATCCCTTACTGCTTGAGTAACTGTTTGAATCATGAGTTCCCTAAAGAAATAAGATCCATTGATAATTATAATTTAATTAAATAAATTAAATTCAATATATAACATTTCATAGGGATTTATATACTCCATATAAATGAATTTAGTTGTGAATATAGAATATGTCTCAAATAAATAAAAGATAGACTATAAATCCTCATTCTTTAAGTATTGAATATCATCGAAATTATTAAAAATTCCTATATAATAAATAAAGTTTTATTATAAAAATATAAAAAAACATATTAATATTTATAATTAAAAAATATTATTTTCTTATGACCTTTTATTACAAATTTATTAATAATTCTATGTAAAAGTTATGTTTTGTGAAATGACTTCTTTGTTTTAAGTACTTGTTTTGACTTGTCATTTTTAGTCCTCTTACATTGATCATGGATTCATCATATAAACAATTTGAGCCCTGGTATAAATATAATATGTAATGAGAATATTTTTCTTATCTAATGAAATAGTATTTGGTGATCAAAAATTGAATAAATTGTTCGTGGGGAAGGTAGGTCATATGTATACATGAACACTAATTCCATATTGCTTCCAAATTTAATGAAAGAAATGTAATTAATATATATATATATATATATATTATTAAAATATAATAATTATTATTATATATATATATATGACATATGTTTATTAATCCCATCATTAATGCATACCATGTATAGAGTAAAGGAGTCAGATCGCTTCATGAGGTGGTAGTTTGTCATACACACGAATGAAGTTATCGTATTCCCCTAAAATGGAAAGCATGAAGGTATCTGTGATATAAAAATTAAATAATCACAATAACATCGTAAATACTATATATATCATATATATATATATAATATGTAAATAATTATTCCCAACCATTAAAAGTGGTAATGGAAAAATCAACGACATCATTTTGCAATGAGGTAGTCTTCCGTATACATGAAAAAAGATTTCATATCCCATTAATTGGATGTTTTTGTGCTTGTTTTTCATTAAATTAACATTAAAATTCATAATTTATTAAAAATAATAATTTATTTATATAACCATTATATAAAAATAATTTAAGTGGTTTGAGGAAGTAATAAAATCAAAAAGACAATGATGAAGATTACATCTTATTTTGGAATCTCCTTTAGGTTTGCACCAAAGGATTTACATGGATGTATTTCATCCCTAATTAATGAATATAGGGTGAGAAGAGTGATTTTAGGAAGTTTTTTGTAGGTTTTTATCAATCTAAATTCAATGAGATGTTGAGTGAAGTGGGGATAGTTAATTCCCTTTTATAATGGTTGAGGAGTTGAATTCTTGTAAATACCCAAAAGTAATCACGATTGGGAGGTCTATATTAACCAATTTTAGTGAAAACTAGAAAAATAATGGAGGGTAATGAAGATTTGTTTGATACATACCTTCCCAAAACAAAATAAATACATTTTGTTTGAAGTTATTACTTATTATTTTATTTTAATCAATATTTTCATTATAGTTTTTCCCAATGTAATTTGTAAATTTTTATTTCCATAAGTATTTTGTACAATAATATTATAATTAAAAATATATTTATAAGATAATTTATTCCCAGTTATTCATATTATAATCTCAAATTAATTAAATAAAAAAATTTATGTTTTTCTAAAAAAAAATTATGAAGACAAATGTTTTTCCGTAAAACTCCATTTTAAACATAATAATGTTAAATAATTTTAACTATTTTTACTAATAATTATTGTAAAAAACATTAAATTGACTTTATTTTATATTATAAGTTATTCTAATTCCAAATATAGAATCTATTTTCAAAAATTTAACTCATATAATTTACAGAAATTAAATTTAATTAAATTCTATAGATTTGTCGAGAAAGAATGATTTTAAAATGAAAAAATATCCAATTTTGAAAATGTTTTTATATTCATTTTCAATATGAAATTGATTAAAATGATCTGAATTGGATTCATAGATTTATAATTGAACTAATTATACTATAAAACTAATTTATATTATAATATAACTATATTAATAAATTATACTAAAATGATGATTTCAATTAAAATTCAAAATTTTTAGTATTTATCAAAAAATAAAATATTTTACAAAAATTCAAAAAAATTGCCCCAATATAATTTTCTATTCTAAATATAAAATGAAATAAATTTTATCAACTTAATTCTATAAATTTTGTAAGATTTAATTTTAAATTATATTCATCAATCTTGAATAAACAATATTTTAGAAAAGATATTTCTTTTAAGAAGGCATTTCCTTTCCATTTAAATTATTATTATTTTATTTCTAATTAATGGATAAATAATAAAAATGTGAAAATAATATATTTAAATAATTTAGATAAACATATTCATTACATTCAGTCTAATTTCATGGAGATAACTGTCATATTAAATAATAATATTAATAGTAAGTTGTAGTTGAGTAAAACTTGGTCTTGTGCGAAACTCAAGCTTTCAATGGGACTCAGTATTGTGTGTTTCACAATCAAAACATAGTGTTAATTGTATCAAAAGTTATAATAAATATTGATTTTAGTGTAATATTAATATCATTTTGCCTCAAAATCAGGATTAACTTGGCATATCATGCAATGAAAGCCATTAATAAATTTTAATTATTTAAAAAACTAAATAATTAATAATAAATTAGGGTCTTAGATTCTACCCCAATTAAATGAAATTCCAATTTTAAATTACTCTAGGTCATCAATTTTTTAATATATCAAATTTATTTCCATATAAAACCACATCATAATAATGAATAATATAAATCCATAAAAAAGGGAATGTTGTAAACACAATGGTTAACCAAATTAACTCATAAATAAGATTCAACATCGAAGAACATAGGTGGTTTGTGAAAAAATAGAAATAGAAGAGAGAAATAACACCCAGAAACTACTAGAGAGTGAGAGAAAACATGGATGGGGTAATGTTAATGATAAAAAATCCCTAAACTAAAGAATTTTGAAAATGGTCATTGATATCATCTAAAATGATGATAATTGGATAATATTTTATTTCAAGACCCTTTTTCATAATGTTAATGAAATTTTAAAAGAACATATACATTATTTATTTCATTCCTTTCTTTATTAAGAGTATCACACTATGCCTATGAGCTTATCAATATTCACTTATACCAAATGGAGGTGGAATTTTTTTCCAAAAGAATAAAAATATGTTAATATCTATTGAAAGAATGATAATTTGTTATATATATCTTTAGTTATCATAAAAAATGGTTAGCACAAGATATCCAACATGAATAAAACCTCAATCTCTAATATCCTAATCAATGTTCAACATAATCCTCTTAATTATTGGTTATCATATTTACCCATAGAAAATATGAAAATCCAAAACATTACAAAGAATGTAACTTAATTTCTCGTAATAATCTTAAAATTGGTCACCCTTATATCATAATTTATCTATTGATTGTCAAATAATCTATATGTTAATACCTTTATCATATATTCTCTTAAAACATAATAAAAACCAAAATTACCAAAGAACATATGGAAAACCTAAATTATTCTATGATGCATACATAGAACACATATTATTATTTGTATTCCTTAAATAAAAAAATGATGGAAACTTCATCAATAATAATATAAACCAATTTTTCAACAAATCCATTATTATTTATAACATAATCAAAACTACACAATTTAATTTATCTGTATCAATCATCTCATTATCGATGCTATATTTTTTCCCTACATTAGAAACATATTAAGGGTTACCATCCCTAGATCAAAATATATCATTTCTATTAAATAATATTTCTATGTCATCAACACTATTCAGTGAGGTTATCTCATCCTATTTTCCATATCATGGAAAAAAAATCATTTAATACCAAATGTAGACCAAAATGACTAAAAAATAGATATTACATATTTTTAGATTAATATTTTAAACATAACATAAACACATTACTGGGGATAATAATAGATTAGTGCCTTTGGAAGATTGAAAACATAATCATCTAACATGGTGAAGGGTCAATAATTTCTCCCATTATGATATTTCACTTTTTAAATCAGTCATAAAACCCATATTTTTATCCTTTTGAAAGGAATTCAAATAAAGGGAGATCTGATGTAGTATGTAAGTGTAATCAAAGGAGATATATAATCATAACATGAACATAAAGGTTGAAATCACATTAAAAAAACACACCTTGCATGTTAATGTTAACAATAATTAATAATGGAATAAATATTTATACTTTATACATAAATAATCACAATTTAATCAAATATCATAATCCATGTGGCCATAAAAAAATATAATTCAATGAATTGTGAAAAGTCATAAATATATAAAATTATTTCCATAGTGGGTAAGGATCACTACCATGTTTATACTAGTGGAATGGGTTCACTCCCAAAACCTTCCTAGTTATTAAGATTCACTCCCATGGCCTTCATAAAATACATTGTCGCTTATCGAACTTGGTTCACTATCCATTATAGCCATTACCATCCCATCAGATATAAATATTTATCCAATGTATTTGAGTCATATATAGGTCCCCCCCTTCATATAATGAAATCATAAATATGTGATATACAATATCATAAATATCCAATATATCATAACCCCTGAAATAAAATGGGTATCATAAACCATTCATAATATTTTAACTTATGGAAAATAGATAGGCTTTATAAACATTTCATCTCATAAAAACATTTGAAAAGAAGCCAGTCTTGTATGAAATTTTACATGGTATAGACCCTGACTCAAAAATGACTTTCAAAAATAGCTTGTTAACATAAAAATAAATCATTCTAATAATTAATAATAATGGTATCCCTTGAACATATACCCCTTAAATAACAATTTACACAAAATAAATTCATCATAGATAGAGAATTATTTTGAAATATCACTTGGATCATTCCATAAAGAATCTAATCATTCATTGAAATCATATTTTAAAATATAAAATATTTTCAAAGACCATTTCATTGAACATATTTGAAAATATATAAAATAAGATTAAAAATAAATTAAAATATTTCATGATAAAAGTACACATTTATCTTTGAAAAAACTTTTATAAAACATTAAATATGTTGATGGTATTTTTCATTGAGAATAATCTTAAAAATATATAAAACAAGGTTTTAAAAATATTTCAAAAATTTATGAAATAGAAAAAAAATCAATGAAATTATATTAAAATAAAATTTAAAATCATATTAGAAAATATTATAAGAAAACATGATTTTGGAAGGAAAAAAATTCCGACTAAAGGGGAAAATAATGTCTGATTTAAAAAACATCATCTTAATACCATGAGTAAAAAATATTGGAAAATAATACCAGTAATTTAATTTATTGTGAAAAAATAGTTTATAAAAACATTCCTAAGAATTTTTTAGATTTTTACCAAAATAATTCATCTATGGAAGCATAATCATAGATTATCTTGAAAAATAATGAGATAGTAGTAATAATCTATAACAACATTAGTAACATTGAATAATAATCCCCATGGATGTATAAAGTTACATGAAGTATAAAATATCACTAAAATAAATATATTTGTGGTATAAAATTTCAAAGGGTGTTTATAAACAACTCATAAAGAAATATAGGTTTGTAACATAAAATGCGTCTCAAATATAGAGACCTGAGACAAAATTCACATTCTGATTTAATAACTTTTAAACAAAAAAACCCCATGAAATCAAGATTAAAAATGTATATTTAATCCTAATTATTTTCCTTTAGAATCATCATAATATAAATTCATTTATCATATACAAATCACATAGTATAAAAAGATGATGGATATAACTTGTGTCTCATAAAATTAGAAGTGATACAGAAATACCATACTATGAGATTAAAATTTGAATTCAGAGATCCATGTTTCTATAAAATAAATCGATAATTTTAATAACATGAAATAAATTAAATTCCATAAGCATAATTTCACATATATTTATATACAAAACCCAAAATAAATGAGTGGTTAATATGGAATAAGTCTTGCATAAATAAATGTGAGACTAGAAAGCACATTACATTATGTCATGACTCACATCACACTCATTAAAAATTCATGTATACTAAATTTAAGTCTATTATAAATATATAAATTATCCATATTTACATATATCATATCAATTATGATTTTATTATGACCTTTTTTTACCCATTAATTTAAAATTCAATATTAATGTTACATTTTGGGTAACAACCTCTTTGTTTTTTGTAAATTTTTTGACTTCTCAATTTTGATACTTTTAGATTAATCTTGGTTTTATCATCTCTATAATGTAAGACATAGTATAAATATTATTATTAATAATTATGTATGTATTCATATCATTCCATAAAATTTTCTGATAAGAAATGGAAAACATTGATCATGTAGACGGTAGGACGTCTGTATGCGTGAACGCTATTTAAATTTTCTTGTCGTATTAAATGAAATAAAAGAAATTAATATATATATATATTATAATTACATTAGTATTATTATTTAATATTTAATATATATGTTTATTAAATAAATACTTAATACATTCTATGTATAATGTCGATGACTCAAAACACTTCATGAGGCTGTAGTCTGCCATCCCCATGAAAAGTGTTATTATATTACAATAAATGGAAATAATTATGGTTTGGGTGATATAATTAGTACTGAATCATTATAACATCATAAATATCATTTATAACATATATAAATTGTTTTCCCATCATTATTTAAAACCTTCAAAGGTGGTAATGGGAAAATTAATGATATAGGTTCACAAAGTTGTATTCCGCTGTACACATGAATGATGATTTTATATCCCATTTGATATATGTGTGTTTAATTTTTTTATTAACATTACCATAAATAAACATCACAATATTTAATGTAATTATATCATTATATATCTTTTATAAAATAATAATTTATGGGATTTGAGGAAGAAAGAAAACAAAAATGTTCATTGATGAACTTTACATATTCTTTAGGTATCACCTTTTGGTTTTCACCAATGTCTTATTTGTACAGATTTATGACAAAATTAAGGCTTATTGATTGATATGATGCATTTTCTAATTGTTTATGGATTTTTTTGGATGATAAAAATTGATTAATATGTGTGAAGAAGTTTGGAGTGTGAAGTTCCTTTTATAATGGAGGTGAAGTGGAATTCTTTTAAATAGACAAATTCATTTACTATTGGGAAGTCTCTATTTCTTAAAGTGATTAAAAATTGAATAATAATGGAGGTAAGGGATTATTATTTTTGTACATACCTCCACCAAATATAGAAATACATTTTTTATCATGTTTTTCCACAATTTTTAAATTTACTCTATTTAATCATTATAGTTCTTAACAAGGTGAATGGTATCATTTTATTTACCTAGTTAATTTATCAATTAATATTATCATTAAAATGGGATTTTGTACATAATTTGGTCTCAATTATTGAAAATATTAATTAGAATAAATTAAATATAATTCATATATGTGTCTATGATTACAGACACATAAAAAACATAAAACCACTTTTTAACCTTAATCTTGTTAATGAATTTTAACTATTTTTAATAATCATTATGATAAAATATTTTCCAAAACATATTAGATAATATAAATTATTCAAATTAGAAATAAGGTTTCACGTTTTAAAAATTCCATTCACATAAGTGGAAGAAGTAATTGTAAAATTAATCCCACGAGGGTGTTAAAAAAGCGAGATTTTAATGAAAAAATATCATAGATTTACTATGTTCATATATAAAATTTCAATATTATATTGATTCTAATGAGATAAATAGGAAAAATATATTTATAATAGAGATAATTTTACTTTAAAACAATTTTAGTTGGAATTTATCTATAAAACTAAATTAGATTAAAATGGATGTTTCAATTAAAATTCATTATTCTCACTATTAAAAATATTTTATAAAACTCCCAAAAACCACAATAAGATAATTTTTATAAAATTATATCAAAAATGAATTTTATTTTCCCATTTTTCTATTATATTCATCAAATTAATTGTAGTTTTTTGTTACATGAATGATTAAATGACCCAGTAGAAAAGGTATTATTTTTCAGAATACATTATTTTTTTAAATGATTCTTATTATATTTCTAATAAATATATAACTAATAATCATTTGAAAACTATATATTTTCATTATTTTTTTAAAACTATTAATTACTGTAATTACACCTCTATGTGTTAACTATAACATTAATTAATAGTATTAATTACATATTGTATTTCACTAAACACGATCTTGCATTTAACACAGGTTGTAGAATTAACTAATAATTAGGTATAACCAAAAAATTATAGTGTTTATTATATATAATTATAAACACATTGTTGCATATAGCATAATATTTACTTGATGTTTTTCTTATGTCAGAATAACATGGTGTATCTTGAGAGGAAAACTTTCAATTAAATTTAATTTATTTGGAAAAAAATTATTCATAAAAACTCAGGGGGTTACAGTTCGTAACCCTTGGATGGTGTAGGATGAAATGTGAGAAAAACTTATGAAATTTATTTATTCCCATTAGGGAAATGTAATATTCACCCCATTAAATGAGGTGAAAGGTTTATATTCATGATTATCTAAACCATTCACTAAAAGTGTGATGCCCTCAATCGAAGAGGGAGGCCTAACCAAATTGTTTATCTGTCCCATCACCATGGCTTGAAAAATATTATGGTGTCCATGTTCTAGCAATAATCAAAGATAATTAAGAAATTTTGTTTCCTAGGCCAAGGCTTGTGGATTATACTAACTGTGTACCAACTATGATCCTAACATTTATTATCCCCTTTAACTCGATTTCGATTCATTGAACCCTTATTACACCCCTGATACTGATCATTATCTATGAATGAGTTTTACTAACAAAAAAATAGAGTAAAAAAATAACATAATAAAAATAACTCCAAAAAAATTCAGGATCAAACAGTTCTAATTAACACATTTCTAATAAATGGATTAATATAATGAAAAATATATATTCTATTCTATAGTTCATGGAAAATTAAATGGTTTTCATAGCTATATATCATTTGGAAGTCGAGTTTGACCAATCGGGGAATCTTGTTTATAAGAACATGAAAAATGAAGATGTATACTATATGGAATGGGATGAGATAAAAAATATATTTTCCAATATATTTCCCACAAACTCTATACTAAAAATGGATTGATATTTTCTTGATATAGAATAATTGGATGAATCTAATAGTATCTGTGAGTCTGACATCAAATGAGTCAAAATTTATTCATCCATTTTTATCACTATCCTAGACATAAAGATTTCAACATTTATTAGTGGCCTAAAACAATTCTTCCGATATCATTATCTATAAGTAGCATTAGATGTTATGAAGAATCTATTATATGTGCACTTAAGGTGGAAATATAATCCAAAACCATCATTATTCCTATCGTTTTAATGAAAATATAACCTAAATGGATCCCCATTGGAAAATATGTGATAAATCACCAAGATAAATGAAATATCAATAACATACATGAAAATATGTTGTAAGAATCATCCAAGAAGATATCAATGAAGAATAAGTGAATGTTTTATAAGTGCTATGAAATTATACAAAGCTAAAAATTGTTAGAAGGAGTTGAGAAAGAATGGAAGGGATGGATATATATTGTTCCAAATGTAATTTTTATGGTTATTTTGAAATCAAATTCCCAAATCAATGGTCCATTAGAGAAAATGGACATGAACATCAAATAAAACAATGGAAACAATGAAATTACATTATAACGACTACCTCTAAAGGGGTAATTATAATTCAGTTAAAGTTATTCTCCACTCTTTTATTCTAGTGCTACCCACTCTAGTATTCCATGGTAATTTTCATATGTCCTGAAATCAGTACCCCATTCATTTTATATTATCTTAGAAAAAATACTTGATTCTTCTGATCCAAGGTTATTTTAATGGGAAGATGACTTATAAAAGAAATATTAAATGTTATTTGGATGAATTTTAGAAGATTTTGGAAATTGATTATCTATCTTGACACAAAATACATATTATGAAATTAAAGAAACCATATTTATTACCAATATTCATCATTTTATCAATTATCACCATTAGGATGACTATCAAATCTCCATGCAAAATTTATTCCATTATTTTTCACCTAACCCCAAATTTTGATAAGTAATTATCTTAACTGTTTAGGAACAATCTCAATATTGTTATATGTATATTATTAAGTAATATTTGAGTTTACCTAACATAATTAGGTTACTAAGGCTGATAAATCATTATAAATCTAATCTTTAGTCATTAATTTCTTATAATCACCCTTTAACTATTTCATTATCATGTAGTAATTAAAATTTTAGGGATTTTTTTAAATGGATACAAATTTAATGAACCCTAATAAACTATATATTTTCATTAAATCGATGTTATATTATTATGATGAACTATCTCAATAGAGAAATAAAGTAATAATGAAATATATATTATAACTATTAAAACCTACTAAATATGTTAGAGTATATCTTCAGAAGTAAGAAAATTATAAAATAGATATAGGTAATTTTATAAAAATTTAATATTTCTCATTGAGATAAAAATATATTTTACTATAAGGATTATTTTTTTGAATTATAAATTTTATTGAATGAAAATATGTATATTATTCATAAATGGTTATTTTAGTTTAATATAATGTTTACTTTTTAATGCTATAATTATTAGAGTTTTATTGAAATATTTAATATGAACAACAAAAATTTTAAAAAGATATTTCTAATTAAAACAATTATTCTATTTTTTGATTTCATTCAGAGGTTAAATTATTAAATTTCAGTATGTGAATTATAAAAATTAGCATTATTTCTAGATTTATCTGAACAAAATTATATTAACATTTTCGTTCTTTTATGAAAATATTGATTTTTTAGGTGATAAAAACTATTTTAAAAATTACTATGTATTTTATGAAATTATTTTTATATAAGTATGACATGATAAACTAAGAAAAACTTTTATAGTTAAAATTTTTATTTATAAGAGTCATTGAAAATTTTATAGTGCTGATTTTATTTTACAATACCATTTATGAAATATTACAACTTCAGTAACACTCTATTTAAACTATTTTTTTAATATATCATACAATTAGTTATTTAAAATTAATTTGATTTTTTTATAAAATAAATATAATGAAATTTATTTATAAATTAAATTATAATTTAAATATTATTTATTAAGGATCATTTTTCTATTTGGGATGTAAATTTAATTACTATGTACCACCTAGTTATCATAGTAAAAGAAAAACAAATGTTAAAATAGATTAATCCAAGAGGAAAAAGGCCTAACATGTTAATAAATATTTTCTAAATGCGTGGTTTATGTGTGGAATTAATCAAAAGTGTCTCCACTAACTTATTTTCCATTTAGGATTATTCTTATCATGTGAATGTTGTTATATCTTTATATTAAGGTGAAATATTTACAAAAATGACATTCTCACCACTTACGAGAAAGGGATTCTCACCACTCCCTCAAGAATATACTAATTTTTCATGTTATTTTTAGATAAATATAATATATTATTTATGTTTTTAAATTAATAATTATATTTCATTTATAATTTTTAGGTCATTTAAATCAAAAAATGTAAATAGAGTCTAAAATTAATATAATTGTATATTTTTTCATATAGTATTTTATTTAATGATATAATATAAATAAAAATATTATCTTCATCCAAATAAATTGTATATAGTTTATAATATATCACATCATCCATTTATTATTGAATTTTTATTTTATAGATAATTTCCTGACCCATAATTAGTAAAACAATTTTTTTTCATGGTAATCATGAAAATGGTTAATATGGGGTTAAGAATAATTGATAATTGAAAAAAATATATAAAACTTGTAAAAAATTAATTGATGGGATTATTTTTACTCTTAATCGTACAATATTATAAATACAACATTTTTTCAATTTCCACAAAAATTAATTTATATTAATTTAGTATTTTTTATGTATCCATGAGTACCCCTCCACTCACTTACAAAATGGACCATACTCTCATTTATCCCTCAAATATTTTTAGAACTATAGTTTATCTAATAATAAAAAAATTATCTCCCTTGATTCCAAACCAACATGAGAGAGGTGTTTGTCTCAATTAAAGATCTATCGTATAGGGCTAACAGTGTATAAAAAAGAGGTTGTTTGAGAAGATTTTGTATGTAATAACCTTTATATATTTTTTTATTTCTTATTATACCTTATTAAAATTAGATTTAACCATGATTAAATTGTTAAAAGTGTTTATTAAATATACCAAACTTTAATTATTTTTTTTATACAACCCTTTTTAATCTCCCTTTTCAAACTATGGGAAATGAATAAATTTTCCTTGCAAATGTTTGATTTCCACCTCCATAAATAGCTGTCTTTTTTTATCACCTAATCAAAAGGATTATTATTATTCATTTAATATATATAGAAAAATTACATGAACTAATTATAAATCAATAATGATAATTTATCATTAATTTATTTAAAAATGATAAAGTCAGTTGTGCATACGTGAGGACTACCACCACCATAATGTGATGTGATTATAATTTCATGTACATAATTATATGATTGTAATGATATTGTATTAATTATATAATAATTATAATAAATTTATATTTATGATTATATAGATGATGGAAGAAGAATCCCTTTTGAACATGATCATCCTAATGATATTGTTTTTGGTTTATGAACCAAGCATCATCAAAGCATCTAATAAAAAAATAACAGATTGTGTAACTAAATAAATCATGGTCATAGTTGACATAAAATAATTAATCATAGATTAATTAACATTGAGAAGATCCTAAATCATTTAATTATCTAATATAAAATTATTATTGAGGAAGATAAAGAGCATATATGACAAGTCTGAATTGGGATAAGGAACACTTTAAATTTATACAGACATTTTAAATGTTAAAAATATTTATTTAAGAAATTATTTTCTTCCATGTCCATATTCATATAATTATTTAATTTTTTACAAATATGTAGATTAATTAATTATAATGTGAAATTTTGAATTTATTTCAATGGGTTTCTAATGGGAACATTTGATGAATTTTTTTACAAAAGGGAAAACAATTTACCTATTTTAAATAATATGGTTTCAAAAATTTCTATCACATATGTAACCATTATTCAATTATTAACATCTATTAATATATTTCTCGTCTTCATAAATTAAAATTTCTCTATCCCATTGCTATGGATATTTTCAAAGAATTATTTTAATTGAAGGATATTTGAATATTCAAAAAATATTCACTTTTTTACAGTAAATATATTTATGAGTATAATTTTATAAATTAAAGCCTTCAGGAATTATGACTATGTGATGGTTGTTGATAATTTATAATGATGGAATGTGAGTTTTTTTAACTTATGATTATTGGTGAGACTGATATATATTATGATTATGTGTATGCTTGATATATTTTTCCATTACATTGGGAATTGTAATAGAGCTAATAGGTTAGGTTTCCATTAATTTATTTTGAAAATTTAATCAGTATGTTATTCCATTTATTACAATGATTATAGAACAGATATGGAAATCATTTCCTCTGAAACCTATATTATTTATTTTTCCTTTCTATGGGTTTTCTCATAAATCTTATGATTTAACAAGGTAATCTATTAAGACAATGTTCAAAAGGGAGTTCATTTTACTTATTAAGGGTAAAATTAATAACACTGTGAAAGCATATTTAAAATATTTTCATTATTTAAATGAATCGGATATTAGTTTGATTTTTATATTATGACTTATTGTTCATTTTTTATGAATATAATTTGGAATTAATTTTGATATCATGAGTAAAAAATGATTTTTAGCTCAAAATTTAAAATGAAAAATGAAAAATATTTTAATAGGTATTCATGGACTAATTAGTCCTTTTCCATAATACTCATATATTCCCTTAGTGAGAATTTTTTCTCATCCAATATTTTCATACGTGTTCCACAAATTATTAAGGATGAGTACATAAATGGTTGACTTCAATATAAATATTTTAATGATATTTAATGAAAACATAAATTGATATGTCATTAATGTTTTCAATTTTCAAAAAATAGACAGTGATGGGAAGTTTACACTTTTTGATGAAATGATTTATTTTATCACAGTTTTGAAATAATTATGTAAAACTGAAAAACTAAATTATATTCAAGAATTTAATAATCTGAATTTCTATACGATGACTCAATTTATAAAAATGATGGTTAGGTTTTTATATTTTGTATCCTAGGAATTTTTTTGATCATTTTTTAGGTTATGATAATGTATGTTAGTACAATAAAGATATTATAATTACTATTTATAAAGTTATAGAACATTTATATTTCATTTTTTAATTATATAATATACGTTGGTTCAAAATGATTTTTTTAATGGGAATTGGGAATATGAAAATATATGGAACCAGTAGAACAATATCATTCCAAACCAACAACCATGAATGGTTGGAATTTGATATAAGATGTTTTTTGTTGTAATGTTTTAGTTTATTCAGCTTATAAAAAGTGGTTGAATACATTGAATATGGAAATATGATCTACCATAGATAAACATGTTAAAAATGGATAATCTTATGAGGTAACACCCTCCAATAATCAGTTTACATTTTGACTCAATAATAGATGAGGGGTGGATTAATGTTCTAGAGATTATAATTTAAGTCAAGTGTTGTTGAAATTTAACAAAATTTACCTCTTTCAATTTATAATTGTGAAGTAGATTCCGTTCATTTGTGTTATGTAGTTAATAATAATAGTGAATGGAATATACGTACTCTAAGGACTGGGATACATTTAAGAATCATTTTTTTGTGAAATATTTTCCTATTTTTTTCTAATATAAGAAAAAAAATCGTGTAATTGAGGTAAAATGAGGATGATTCTGTTGGTGTGTATTCATAGAACATTAACCAATTACACAGGTGCATACAAAATTATATCTGACATATTTATAGAAAAATTAATATATTTTTATTGAGATTCATTTAAGGATACCAAATTTAATAGGATAGCCATGAATTTAAAATTCATGGGAAATGTATTTTTTTGTACTGAGAAGGAAGAAATATAGTTTTTCATTACAATGAAATCTATTAAAATAAGGACAAAATGATGTTTAAGTGGAATGATATGGGAAAAAATTTCATAAAAGAAATATAATGAAAAGAAAATAATGTTTTAATATTGGGATAGGTGTGGTAAAAATAACCCTGGGTAATGTCATATGAAATATATTATGTTCTTCGATTGTGGTATGATTTTTTAAGGTTACTCATTATTGCGGAAAAAAAGATTTTGGAATTTATAATACAAATGTTTTTATGAAGGAAGAAATGTGTTTTAAATGTAATGAGATAGGTTCTTATGTGGATGCATTCTTGATGAAAATAATGAAGGATGAGAATAATACAAACTATAAACTTAAGGGTGTAGTGAAATCATTTTCAAATTGTTCAAAATATTTTGGGACATAGAAAAGTTTTTATAGGTACATTACATATTTATTTTTATTATTCAATGTTCATGATTAATTTTGGGTCAAAACATTATTTTATTTCTGTGAAATTTTCTAAAATCAAGAAAAATATTCCTTAATAAATTAAGATAGGATATTTAGTAATGAAATGCATGGGGAAAAAATAATTAAATAAATTTTTAAAAATATTTTTTTTGTTATCATATGTGGGTAGGATTTCCTAGAAACCTTGTTATATTTAGCATTGTAGAGTTTTATGTCATTATATATATTGTTTGTATTTCAGTTTATTGTGATATTATAGATTTAAAATAACAAGAAGTTATTTTTATAATTATGTTTCAATCGGTATATAAAAATATATTCATACATTGATTACATATTACTGAAAATAGTAGACCATGGAAAGATCCATGGACACCAAAAATTATTATTAAAAGAGTAAACAGTACATAATGAAATGAAATGGGTAGAAGGGAGAGTAACCCCATCAACACAGAAAAAGAACAGAAAACAAAGCTATCCTTTCCTTCCATGACCCCGTCCACGAGGTTTGCCTCTACCACATGGATTTCATCCCCTTGGCCACTATTTAGGATTCTTCCAATCATAACTTGCATTAAACATCTACACTAGACCATCACTTGCATCATCCTTGTGATCCACATCAACCACCAGAGCCATGTCTGGAACTTCTTCAGTCTGTACCTCACCTGTCCACACATGTTCTGTGTAGGGATGCCTCATCTGCACCACTCTAGAAGGAACATGCTTGGTTCCAGAGTCATTAGTCAGTATAGAAGAAAAGATTCCTTACATTTTCAACTCCTGATCTACTAGTAAACATTGTCAAAGTCTGATGAATTAATGGAATCTATCATAGTGAATAAATTATGCTTCACAGAATTACCACCATCTATAGCCTCATTTGAATGACCTAGTAAGTGAGCCAAACCAGACACATGCTGAGAAGATTAAGAACCCATAGTAAAAGAACAAAGTAGGACACCACTAAGAGCATAAAGAGGAATCTTCTCCTTAGTTTCATGCTTCTCCTTGATATATATAGCCTCATTGTTGGGAAAAGGAAGCACACACTATTCTGTGGAAACAATATCAGGGTCAATTAGCATAGTCTGCTCCGGAATCACATCAAGAGTAGAAGGAGTACCAAAGGTACAAAGGAAAGAATATGGCACAGAATGCAGGACAGATTCAAGTAGCATATGCTGCTCCATAATCATACTAGCCATAGTGGAATCCTACACAATCCTATATGAAACAATAGTGACATCAGGATCCAGGGAAACATAGGATGCCACAAGAACCTGGGCATCAACAAATTCAGTTTCTACATCAATAGAGAAAACATAGGTCCCCCTTAATGCCTCTGATTCATGGGAAGGCTTCATAACAGAAGACAAATGCATCCCAGCAAGAACAAAATATTCAACATTAGAGTCAATATTTCCCTTAAACATATATTTCTCCTCCATTAAAAAATCATGATCAAAGGCCACATCACTCTCATGGATAATTGCATCACTCTCTTTATAAGGTTCATCCCCTTGAGACAATAAAGGATCAAGGGGTGCACACCCATTACTATAATCCTTTTAATTTCTTCCTACTACAACATTAGCATAAGAAGGAGGGCTTCCCTCCACATTACAACAACCAGCACCAGGTAATAAAATTCCTCTAATGGGAGAATCCGGAACTGTCACACCCTCATGGGGACCACGATTCACAACCACTAGTTTAGGCACAGAAGTTCCAACAGATGATAGTGTGAATTTACATCTGTCAACCAGATGCCCATATTTTTTACAGTTTGAACACCTCAAACCATTATGAAATTTATCCTTAATATGACCAATAGTCGAGAAATTCAGACAAAACTCAAAAACTTGTTCAAATTCAATGAAAAGATCAAATTTAAAATCACCAGCAATTATATAAACCATCTCCATAAGAGGTTGTGACATGTCAAACTCAACCAACATGTGAGAAAAATGGCCATAACTCATGGTATTGGTTTCCTTGTCCACATTAAGAGGAGTGCCATCAACCATGGAAACATCCCAGAGGATGTCTGTATGCCAACAGACCCAATTCAGGCCTTTCACACAGATCCATGACTGAGAAATGGTGTTCTTGGCCTAAAAGGGATCGATACATGGGTCCCAATTCTGAAATCACATATTACTAGGCTTTAGGTTAATGAAACCATAACTCCAATCCCTCAATTGATGTTCATTTTAATTAAAGTTAAGATGAATGAAATTCATACCCATCGAGACAATGCGCCAATCTGTAAAACCCCATATCTTCCTTAGATGATTCTATAGATCATCAAGCTTCCATGAATTAGCAACAGACGAGCTAATCCAACCAATGATGGAATGATTATAAGCATCAATTCGATCTTCTAATAATCGATGATTCGATTCAATAACATATAATGCTACATTCCATGATATCCTATTAAATTTACTATTAAATTCATTTTTGGTTCTATGATAATTTAAAAACCCTATTATTGAATTATTCAATTCAAACTTTTGGAATTGAAAATCAATTACAATAATTATGAAATAATAGTTCCACTCCTCCTATTACTTTAAAAAATAGTTCACCTATATAATTTTATAAAAAATAAGGATAGTTTTATAAGGATTTTAATTATTTATAGAGAATTGAATAAAATAACTATTTATAATACGTATAAATTTAACCATATAAATTACTTTACTAATAATATAGGGCGAGAACAACAATTATTTAATGAAACTATTACTTATTAGTACAAATAGCTGTAGGGAAAGAAGTATTAAATTCATAAGAGAAAATTTGATACTAGTTAAGTGTATTGTCAGTTTCTACTTAATCTCTTCCTGTTAAAATGTGATCTATAAATATTCATGGATATTAGGGATAAAGTCTACTAAACATATTTTGATAAATTTATGGTTATGTTTATTGATTACATTTTTTATTCTAAATGTTATGAGGATCTTGAAAAACATAAATGAATTGTTCCTCAAACTATCAATGAAAATACATAATATTGAAAATTTAGTAAATGGGATATTTGAATTCTAATATGTTTTATTCCATGTATATATCATAAATAAATATGGAAGAACCATTGATCATACTGACACAAATGTTTTTTCTGAATGGACAATACATAAAAATTTTATTTAGATTCATGGATTTTTTTGTATTGTTATGGTATTATAAAAAGGTTACTAAAAAAATTCATGGATATGAGGACTCTTAAAAAAGTTAAAAAAAATTTAGGTTCATAAATGGAAAGGTATGTGAGGATTGTTTCTAGTAATTGAAAAATATATTTGTGAATGCTCTATTTTTTTCTCTTCCATCTAGAAATTGGGAAATTATTATCTATAAGGATGGGGTTTAAGTCATGTTTTAATGCATCATGATCTACTAATTTCTTATAATACACATCAATTAATTTCCTATTTAAAAAATTCCTATACAATACCTTGAACATGTTGTAATAGATTTTTCATTAAAAAATTAGAGATGGAATTTTAATGGAGTAAATTGTGAAATATATATTGATAATAAATAATTCCAATATATATTCACATAGAAAGCGATGAAAAATAGAATGATGAATTGTCTTGAATTGATAATAGATTGTGACAAAACAATCCATTACTATCTAGGTAATTTAAATAAAATACATTATTATTTTATTTGGAATGAATATACAACATTACTTGTCCACATGTAGAAAATAGTACTTTTTTAATGCTTTTCTGAATTTTGTATTAGAAATTGTGATTGTATGAGTTACTAATTATTTTTTAAGGTTTCAGTGAAATTATTCATGTCATAAAGAGTTATGAAATATCATAAATAAGACTATGATTTAAAGGAAAATTAATAATTAGTTATGAAATCTTTGTAATATGAATCTAATATATAAAAAGAAGTTGTTTTGAGACTCATAAAAAGGTTATGTGTTCCATGTTACCCCAAGAAGAAGAATAAACTATTGAGTGAGGCTTATAGATCTCATTTTTATCCATCCTAAAGGTAGAAAAATCCATAAATACAATTGGGTTGATTTATGATGGGATATAAATATTGATGATATTTATCATTTTACTATGAAATTTTTGAAATGTTTGTATGTTAAACCTAAATTAAAATTACTAAAGGTGATGATTTATCCACTTCCAATACCTAATGAGAAATTATTGAAAATAAACATGGATATCATTGTGATATTACCATAAAAATCCTGGGGAATTACTATGAATTAGGTAATTGTGAAATGCTTAATTAAATATTTCTATTTTCATCCCATTTGAGAATATATGTATGTAAGACAAAATTATCATCTTTATATTAAAGTGATAATTAGATTACAATGATGTCCCTCGTTCTAGTGTATCTTATCATGATCCATTATTTACCAATAATTTCTAAAAGTACTAAATATGTCAATCATAATAGAGTTATATTTTAACATAACATTTCTTTATCAATATGGTGGATAATCAAAGAAAACATCATGAAATTTGGGGATGTTCATAAATATTGTTAAATAGGTTATCATTTCTATTTGAATAAACATTATACCACAATTGAGTTTTTATAAAATTATAAATTTAATTCTAGTGTACATATTTAACATTGTGAGTCATTATATTGAAAAAGGTTTTAAAGTCCAGCTTTATGGGATAAACATAGTGAAATAATGTCATTGGTATACTTATTGGCTGATGAAATGGTTGAAAAGGATAAGATGATTCAATGATACATTTAGAAGTATAAAAATAAGGTCAAAAATCTATTTTTATAATTGAAATAATATCAATCATTCATGGTATAAAATCATGGTTTTCATAAATTATTTCCATTAAAATGTGTTATGAAATTTTCTAAAAATAAAATTTTCAGTCCATGATTCATTGGATCATATGAAATTAATGATATTTTTTTATCAATTCGTTATAGAGTGGTCATTCCCCCATGTTTTTCTTAGGAACATGATGTATTTCATGTATCTTTATGTTCCAGATGCATATCATATTTTGAGCGTAGAATTTACTCCACCGGAAAATAGTCTGTCAAATAAGGAATAAAATACATATATTCTTGACCATATAGAGATGTTTTTTGAATAAGGTGATCCACCATGTTCGGTTTTGGTACAAAACCAATTTGATTTATGAAGGAACATGTGAATATAAAAATATAGTCATGGAAAAATATCCACACTTACATAAGTAATGAATAAATGTTAAATGATTCAATGTAAAAAATGTGGGAAGAGTGTTACACCATATATAATTTTAATATTAAAAAAATTTCATTACGTATCACTTTTTATTAATTAATTTTATAATGTTATATCCATCCAATGGCCCAAAGGCCTTCAAATATTTTTATTTATTGATAAATCCCCCTTTTAATGGATGAAGGTGGGAGAACCCAAAAGACATCATAGACTAAGGACAATCTATCCTAAAGGGAAAAAAAGTGAAAACCAAACAGGGAAACCAGAGCAGCCCATTCCCAGTATAGTAAAATGTTGAAGCACTCCAGCATTGTGATACAATTTGGCAAGGAAGTGTCTTGTATCAAAGCACAGATCCGATTTGATGACAAACACCATACCCTCTCAAACAACCAAATTTGAAAAGCACTACAATGATGAAATAGTTTTATTCTTAATAAATTTATATTTATATAACGTTTTGTATAAAAACAAAAATTATATGTTGTCGTATTTTTATTCGAGAAAATGAAATAAATTTTTGAAATTATTATCCGCAAATTTTCTTATCCTGAAATTTTAGAATTTTTCATAAATGATTGGTTTTTTAGTGATAATAGGAAAATAGAATTTTTATAAAACCCTCATTGAATATTAATAAATAAAATAAAATAAAATTTAAATTTATCATATATTAAAAATATTATCCTTTAATTATAAATAAACTAATTTATTACATTAGAATCATCACCATACATTATTTTTGTATAATTCTATTTTGGGATGTATAACAAACGTTTCATATGATAGGTTTACTTTGTGTTTTATGTATGTACATAAAAATTGATTTCTAAAACTCCTAAAAATTTAATATTGTAAATTTTATTCCATATTTTAAAATTGTTTGAAAAATTTAGAAAATATGTCAACTTAATTTTTTATCATTATAAATCATATAATAAGTAAATATATGCCACCTCGATAAGGGTAAATATTGTAATAAAGGTTATATATAATGTGATAACACCTTAAATTCTCCAAAACATGTCATTATTTTATTCAATATGTTTTTATCAACCATTATAATCTAATATTTTAAAATTCATAATTTATTTCATCATTATTTTAATTGTATCATTTATATTATTTTATATAAATGATCTTGTCAAAAATATTTACCTCATTTGTTTAATATTTATAATATCTTTTGATTGGTATAATGAAAAAGTTATGTTTACATTTAAATTATTATTTAATTTTTTTTTTAATATTGGTAATTATTTTGTAATTTTAAGTGCTGATTGAATTATAATTAATAAATGCACAATGATAACTCATTGGTTTTTAAATAACAGAAAAATAATGTAAATTTTTTTAAATATTATAAAAAAATTAATTTGGATGAAAAATTATTTCCAATGATTTTTTTAGATTAATATCTCAAATTAGAGATGTTTTAAAAGACTATGTAAAATTTTCAATTTTATGTTGATGGAATCTAATTAAAACAATGCAAATGATCTCTATAATGACTATAGTGGTATATGTTGATAAATAATATTTTATTTAATGATTTAATTTTATAAAAATCATATCATTATATAAAAAAATTATAAATTTTCTCAAAAATTATCCATGATCTGTTTATGGGTAAATATAAATTTTATAGTTACTTTATTATCCCTTAAATAGTAAAAATCATTGATATCATGATAATCTTCAAAAGGGTAACCAGGGGTTAAAAATAATAGATAACTATTAAAACATCACCTAAAGTATTCTAGAATTTATTATACAAGAGTATTTCACAACATCCAAATAATTTTTTTAAATATATCTTCTTATTTCCATTTTTCTTAGAAATGTAACTTATTATAATTTAATACTTTAGGTATATCAAAGAGATCCCCTAAACTAACTTAAAAGGGAATCTTTCTCTCCTCTCATTCTCACACAATTTTACCACTCTAGAATATAAAATTCCTAACAATGTTTGTCTGGAACATCCATCACCATGTTCTTCAGATCCATGTCTCATAAAACTCTAAATATTGAATTATTATATTGTAATCCAAATATGTTGTTCAATTAGAATTTAAAAGTTCACAACGTCAAATTTCATGCCATCACCCATCCCTTAGGACCCGTATCGTGACTACCCCAAGCCCACCTTCCATAGGCCTGGGGCTGGAGACTAGCCCCAAAGTCATAATTCTCTAAATCTGGGAAGGCACTGCCTTTATAACTGTAAACACACACAACAGAGCACACAAATGGATACAAAACACTATATAAAACTATAAAACAAGAGGGTGTTGAAATTTAAAGGGGATGGAAATACAAGCCCAACTGTAAAGTACAAGGAACTGAAAGTACAACTTAAGAAAGAAAAATAGCTGATGGGGAATCCTCTGAGGTTCCTACCTATAGGGTAGGTACAGATCGCCTCATAAGCACTATAGGTCTATCCTTCTCCTCCGTGTATTCTCATGTCAAATGGTCTAGCTCTGGGTACAATCCAGTCCTGGTGCTCTCAACCTCAGTCATCGTTGTCCATCATCTGCATCCAACACAATAAGGTCTGGGCATAGCCCGTGCAGGTCTGAGTATAACGATACTTAGTAGGGGCCCAGAGATCCTCAAGGTCTCACAAAATCCAACAAGGAGAAACCAAAAGAATGAAATCAACAGATAACCCCACTTAGGTATATGCCCATACATATACCTATGTTATCAATTAATCTATCTCAATCATGAGGAAAACACAAAAGTTACTGACTCAGCTCACACAGGTATACAACTTATGTAGAAATTTAGAGATGATTAGATTTATCCACTAAATCATCTATTATGCCGAACCCTCGTAGGATCAAGGAATAGAAGTCAGAGCTGTAGAACCCACATAGGATCCAGGAATAGTAAATAGAGCTATCGAACCCACACATGATCGAGGAACAATCATCAGAGATTTCAAACCCACACATGATCCAAGAACAGTAGTCTGACCGGTCGAACCCACACAGGATCCAGGAAAAGTCGTCAGAGCAGTCGAACCCACATAGTATCCTGGAATAGTAGTCAGAGCTATCGAACCCACACAGGATCCATGAATAGTAGTCAGAGCGCAGCCAACCAAATGGTTCCACACAAAGCATGAATGATTCCAGGAGTATCTGCTCCTCAAGCCAAGTGTCTTTTCATCAACATCCATAAAGTCCCTCAAAAAAGTAACCCAAAGGTCTGCCACATCATAGGGGTCTTAACGTAACATATGGTGTGTCAATCAGATTCCATGTCTGTGAGTTATTAGATTTTTAGTCCCGGGGGCCCGATTGGATTCGTTCATGATCCAAGATGACCATATCTCAACTATACCCTGAACTTCGGATGGGTATACTCAAAGGGACCGTCAGGATCCACGTTTTCCCAAGCCACTGATGGTTCATCAAATAGACTTCTGGTGCCAATGATATTTCCAAAAGAAAGTAAAGGGTCATAGTGGGAACGGGTCCATTCCGACCCGATTAGACTGACCCGGTCAGCCTGACCCAGCCTGACTTAGTCTGGCCCGAACCGTTAGGTTCGGCTCGGCTTGTTGGGATAGGCCCAGCAGGCTACGAAGGCTGCGAGTAGCGTGAGAGTGTGGACTGGTCGATAGGTCATGGACTGGTCGTGGGTCAGTGTAAGGTCGGTTAGGATCGGAGGTTCCATGAGGGGAACGTAAGGCCAGCTCGTCTATGCGCGAATGGGTTTTCGGCTCGGCGGCTCTACCCGGATGGTTGAGGCTGGTTCGGCCAGTTCCACGAGGGGTGCGGCTCTGGCGGCTTGTCCCGGATGGCCGAGGCCAGTTTAGCCAATGCCGCGAGGTGCGTGCAGGGTGTGCAGGCCGACGTGATTTGGATGGGCACTTGGGAGGCGGATGGGCAGGCCGGGAGGAGACCGGGAGGCTTCCGGGAAGGCCGGTAGGTGGTCGGGAAGGCCAGGAGGTGGCTGGGAAGTGGCCGAGTAGGCCAGGATGTAGCTGGGAGGTAGTCAGGCAGGCCGGGAGGTGGCCGAGAGGTGGCGAGGAAGGTCAGTGGGTGGACTGGCGGGTGGCCGGGGGCGGCCGGGCAGGCCGGCGGGGCGCGGGATGGCCCGAGGCAGCAATTCGCCTCGGTGAGCGGTGCAACCGGTGAGGGATCAGTCATGGCCGGTTCGACTGGGGGCAGTGCGGGATGTTGTGGGGGTGGCGCGGGTCATGGAAGCCATGGGTAGTGCAACCTTAGTCTTCTCCACCTTCATCGCCTTGTCGTTTCGTCACCATGCCAAAGAGTATCGCAAAATAGATCAATGGAGGGTGTCGTGACATGTTAGTTTGGCCCGCACCCTCCACATTTAGGGTGATAGAAATCAGTTCATTAGAATGATCCACAAAAATACACCCTCAAAAAAATAAATCATCCACATTCATTGTTTTGAAAGAAAGGTAGAACATGGAACTTAAATGAAATTAAGGCCCCACCTTTGTTCGTTGTTCGATGATGATGTCGTAGAAAGAAGACATCATTTTCATCGTTTGTCATGTCCACCACATTCTACCAATATTGAGCTCACACGTCGGATGTGGAAGACATTCCACATTGGTATGAGTCTAGGGAAGATGATCGAAGTAGATTGTTGCTAGCGTTCTTCATTGATCGATCGCGTTCTTCGTTCTTCAATGAGAGATGAGGTTCTTTGTTGGAGAACTCTATTTCTCCCAAGCTATCCTCTCCCCAATATTCCACTCAAAGGACAATTTCCAACCAAATTAATAGATTGATTTTATCTATTATTTCATTATTGGAATAAAATTCAAATGGGTTAATTAATTAGGTTAGCTCTAGTTAATTAATCAAGAGGTTGGCACAAATAATTAATGTATAAGATTTGGCACCATAAATTCTTGTGAGTTGTCTCCATTAAGGTGGAGGTGGTGGTAGCACCATTAAGTGGGGAGCTCAAGAGGTTTCTCCCCAATTAAAGAGGAGTTCAAGAGGTTTTAACCTCTGGTGGTCCCCACCATATTAAACATGAATAGGAGGTTCAGTTTGGGTGGGCCCCACCATCATAACCTCTCATGGGAGGTTAAGGTCTATTGGTTCCCACCTCTAACTTCAAAAATCAAGGCTTCAACCAACCAAATAAAAATAAATCCACAACTTTATTTTTATACAATTCTTTTATTAAAACCCAAAAAACTATCTTTTATTTCTAACCGTCTGTCATCGGGGTGAAAGTCTTCTTAAGTGAATATTGGCGTTGTGAGTTCAATGGTGCCCTCCGATTTCAATTCCGAGCACTGGTTCAAATGTTATAAAAACATGCTTGTACGTTTACTGAACTTACCCAAACAAAACATTTAGAAATTGATTCTGGGCACACCGGGCCTCGGAATCACGCGCCATAAATTTTTGCGGACTCGTAAAATTCCCAAGTATTTGCAAAAAAAATTCCATAGACTTTCCAGGTCTTTAAATTCTTTCCATCTCATGGATTTACATCCCTATAAGCCACAACTCGATATTAGGGAACAAGTGGGGGTACTAAGCATGCATATTAGCCTCACGCTCCCATGTGCTATCCTGGAGGTTCACGTACTGCCAATAAACGCGCACCAGAGGTTTTGACTGTCCACGTGGGACCCACTCCTGTCGATCCTCAATCCATACTAGAATCTCTATAAATGTTACCCCATCTTCGATGTCTAGCTCTCCATGTTCGATGATGTGAGAAGGGTCATGCACGTATCTCCTCGTCTAGGATACGTGGAAGACGTCGTGCACCCTGTGTAACTGAGGTAGAAGTGCTAAGCAGTATGACACCTCACCAACTCTATTGAGGACCAGAAAAGGTCTGATGAAACATGGAGATAACATTCCGCCTCAGAAGAATATCGGTAAACGCCGTTGAGGTGTGACTCGTAGAAATACATGGCCACCATCCTCGAACTCTAGATGTCTCCTTCTCCTATAGGAATATGACTTCTACCTACATTGTGTAGTCTTCATTCTCTTCCGAATGATCTGAACCTTCTCCACGGTAGCATTGACCATCTCTGGTCCCACAAGTGCTGAATCCCCTGGGTCATCCCAACACAGAGGTGATCTTCAATATCACCCATACAACGCCTCAAAGGTGACATCCCCATGGTGGAGTGATAGTTGTTGTTGTAGGAAAACTCCACAAAGGGTAATTGGTCCTCCCAACTGCGACCAAAGTTGAGAACACAAGCACAGAGCATGTCCTTGAGGGCTTGAAAGGTCTGATTAGACTTACCATCCATCTGAGGATGGAAGGCGGTGCTCAAACGAAGTTGCGTCCCGAAAGCCTCATGTAATCCCTTCCATACCAGGGAAGTAAATCCTTCATCACGATCAAAGAGATTTGTTGAGGGTACACCATGTAAACACAATATCTCTTGCACAAAGAGGCGTCCCAAGATATCTACTCAACCATGCTCTCTGATCCGTAGAAAGTGGGTGGAGTTGGTGAGTCAGTCGAAAATCTCCTAGATAGAGTCATAACTCTTGGATATACGTGGAAGACCCATCACAAATTCCATGGATATCCCATCCCACTTCCACTCTGGGACCTCTAAAGGCTGAACCAAACCTACTGGTACCTAATGCTCCGCCTTTACTTGCTGAAAAGTGAGGCATCAAGAGACAAAATCTGCCACTACGTTCTTCATTCCCATCCACTAGTGATATCATATGTCGTCCTGATACATATTTTCCACTCCTGGATGTACTGCTATAGGGGGAGTGTGGAACTCCCTCAACACCTCCTCCTGAAATGCCCCAGGTACCATGGTACGACCTCTAAAAAGAATTACATGATCCCCACCTTCAAAAAATACATCATGTTCCTACCCTTTGGATATTTGTGCATGTTGTGTCTCATATTCTGCGTCTCCATGAATTTCTGCCATGAATCTCTGAAGAAGTGGAGGAGTGACTATACGAGACTGAAGGAAAGCTACTCCATTATGGTCCAAAAATGATATCTGTAAAATAACCAGCTTCTCTGTCGCTTCTCCTAGAAGCTGAATACCTGATCTCCTACTGATAGAATATTCTAGAATGTTCCCCTTCCCAGGTTTATAGACTATCTCGATGTCATAGTCCTGGAGGAACTCAAGACATCACCGTTGTCTCAAGTTCAGTTCTTTTAGAGAGAATATATACACGAGACACTGGTGGTTAGAGTAGACTGTGAAATAATCACTTATTAGATAGTTCCACCAAATCTTCAAGGTGATGAACACTACTGCTAACTCCAAGTCATGGGTGGTATAGTTCTGCCCATGTTTTCTCAGCTAATGAGAACTATAAGTGATAAATTCTCTCTCCTGTATCAAGACACATCCGAGTCTCATCCCTGATGTGTCGCAGTAGTCTACATACCATATGTCCTCTTCTAAAATCCTCATGATCGGGGAACTAGTCATCCTCTACCTCATCTCTTAAAATCAGTACTAGAATCTCCCCGACCTCAAAAAGGGTTTCCCCTTCTTTTTCAAGGCTGATAGTGGAGCTGCAACTTTGGAGAATTATGACACAAATCTTCGAAAGTATCCATCCAAACCCAAGAAACTTTCTACCTCCATCATACTCATGGGTGGATCAAAATCAAGTACCACCTTAATCATCGCTAGATCTACTGATAGTCTCTGAGATGACATGTCTTCGGAAGTTAACCTCACGTATCCAAAACTGGAACTTCAGGACCTTACCATAAAGCTGGTGCTCTCGGAGTGTGTTTAGTACTACCTAAAAATAGTAGGCATGCTCCTACTCAGTAGTCGAGTAGATCATAATGTCTTCGATGAAGACTATGAAAAAGAAATATAGGTATGATTGGAAAATCCTATTCATGAGTCCAATGAACATTGCTATATCATTGGATATGCTGAATGGAAAAACCAAGAACTCGTAGTGGTCGTACCGATATATGAAGGTCATCTTCTGCATATCCTCATCTCGAACACTGAGCTGGTGATAGCTTGATCTGATGTCTATTTTTGTGAACCAACGTGCTCCTATGAACTAATCAAAAAGGCCATCAATCCCTGGGAGTGGGTACTTGTTCTTCACGGTCACCTGGTTCAGAAGATGGTAGTAGACACAAAGACTCAAGCTTCCATCCACCTTCTTGGTGAACAGAATCGAGGCTGCCTAGGGAGAAACACTAGGCCAGATGAATCCATTCCCCTGCATGTCCTCAAGCTATACTCGTTGCTCTCGATTCTCCGCGGGAGCCATCCGATACACTGGTGTAGATATCTGTGTCATCCCGGGGTACTGGTCAATATAAAATTCTATCTCTCTATGATGAGGTAGGACTGAAAAATAAATAGGGAAAACATCCTCGTACTGGTCCACCACTACAAGATAGCGCAGACTCTCCATATCAACTGCTCTGAGGGTAGGGCAGTCTAACTGATGAGTGATCGGCTAAACCCTCCTCCGAGTAATTCCATTATGTGCTAAAAAGGCTCCCTTCTCACTAGTGAAGGTAAACCTGGTCTCATCCATGCAGACACACTGCACTTGGTGCCAAATGTAATCAATCTCCACTTGGACTATAGATAACCAATCCATAACCAATATGAAATTGTAAGACGTCGACGCCACTACTAGGAGATCCTTTCCGAAGCTCACTACTCCTAGAGTATGCTCACACTGCCGGCACAAGTGCATAATCATCGAATCAGCTACCGTAGGAGTCTCTTTCCATAATGGTTGAGTCAACGGCTCCGTCTGAATCTCCATGCTTAGAATGAGGGTAGTGGAAATGAAATTGTGATATGAACCTTTTTCTATAAGTACTGCAGCTATGGTGGAGTAGACACAGACCGTACCTCAAATCGTCTCTAAAGTTCCATGATCGTAAGCCTCAACTTCTTGGAGAAGAGCTCTCTCCTATACATCTACTCCCTATGGTTGGGGTGGACTGCTTGGTGGTGGTGGTGGTAACACCTCATAACTTAGTCCACTACCAGCTACATGACCACCCCCTATGCCACGTCCGCCTGTGCCATGCAGATCGCCTAGATTGAAACTCTACCTCTGCATGGATGGTCCCTCAACTATCTTTTGATCATCCGAATGGAAAGTCTGACTGTCACGAGCCATGTGACCATGCCTTCCGCATTTGAAACACAGAGTGTTCTTCAAATTAATCGCTCTATCTCGTGTGCCTCACACAACCGAACCCATGTCCTGAGGTCATACACCAGATGGTCTGGTATTCTTGGATCTCTATGACATCTATATAATTCTAGCTTTAGAAGAAACCACTACGTGATGACCAGTGGAGGGTCTCGCTACTGGTGACTTCTCATGAAGGAAACTCTCTACTAAGAGGGCTCGCTCCAACACCTCAGCATGTTTCGGGATGCTGGGGGAGATCATAGAAGCCCTGAACTCTTGCCTGTGCCCCTCCTCAAAGGTCCGGTCCATGAATAATGGGTCCGTCACCATATTTGTGGAGTAGCGTGAGAGGTCGGTGAACCTTACTGAGTACTATGCTACCGTCATGCTACCCTGCTGCAGATGAAGTAGCACCTATATCTACACTATGCATAGGGTGGCTGGGACAAACTCCGCCCGAAACAGGCACTCGAAGCCTGCCCAGAGAAGTGTCGCATCGTCATGCACCTGGTGCATCCGGCTCCACCATCTGCCTACTGCTGCATGAAGGAGACCCGCGACAAGGATCACCATAAGGTCGACTGGTGTCCCTACCAGTCTAAATACTCTCACCACAGCCTCCATCCAATCCTTAGCTACCTGCGGGTATGTCTCGCCCCTGAAACTAGGTGGCCTGTGGTGCTGGAACTCATGTAACACGCTCAACCGGCTTTCATTGTCTGTTTTTCGGGCTGGTGGTATCATTTTCCCAATGGGTAGTGGTACTGATGGTGCCTCCACTGTGATAGGTCCCTGTACCGAGGCCTCGTCGCTTTGTGGGTTTCCTTCTCGTACAAAGCCTAGAACACTAGATGGCTGTCTGCGTGGGGCTATCCTAAAAATAAATAAGTGTTCCATGGTCAATAAGTTATACATGGTGATCTAACTCAAGATACCACAAAGATAACTCTTGAAAACACACATGAAATCAGTGTTATTGTGCACTAAGTCAGAAATCCGAAATCATGATCCTAGTGTATGGATATGTTTTCCACCGCAAAAACACTGGACTCCCTAAACTAAAAACCAAACTCACTACAATTAACACTATTTATTTATAGAAAATATCAAAGTCCTTGGTTCTATGGTCGAACTGACTCCTTTGATGCTAATTTTTCACAACCTGTCCCCCGGGTCCCGTGTCCTGACTACTCCAAGCCCACCATCCATAGGCCAGGGGCTGGTGACTAGCACCAAAGGAATGATTCCCTAAATCTGGGAAGGCAGTGCCTTTATAACTGTAAACACACAAAACATAACACACACCTTGTAACACCCTAGGTAAATAATGAATATGAAATTTTTATATTTATCCCTATTTGTGAAAAAAATATTAATATTACTTTAAATGGAACGCTATGCTCGATGGCATACCCAATACGTGACAACGAGTTCCTTGGAAATCTTACGGTGCAATCTAATAATAAAATAATATTATTTTAAATGGTAGTTAACGCCTAGCCATTGTAATGGAAGGAAAGCATGGAACTAACTAAAAAATTATTATGTATGTTTGTCAAATATTTTTACTTTTTAAAATAAATGTTAGAGGATTAAAAATGCGAATGAATCCAATTTTAAGCGTAAACATTCTAATATTTTTTAAAAGGTCGATTAACCGCCTTTTGATGGAGAACCTCTTTTAAATCCGCTTTTTGACAATTTTCAGTGGTATATTTGACAAAATAAAATTCTTCTTTAGAATCGGGACATCAAAATTTACTTTGTGTAAATTTTTGGTATTTTTCCGATAATGTTAATTTTTTAATGAATAGTGAAAAATGTTGTATTTTAATTCAAAAACTCCTTTTAATCTAATTTTTTATATGATTAGATTATCTTTTCAATTGGTTTTAAAGTGAAATTAGAATATATTTTTACCATTTAATCCAATAGTGGTCATTGGAATTAATTTCACTTTGAAATTGGACTTAAACTAGTGTCAATCTTTTAATAGATATTGTTTCTTAAAAACACGCTATTTCTTTTGACAACTGGAATTAATTATTAAATTAATTAATGAAACTTATATGTTTTGAATTTTTTAAAATAGACATCATTTTTGAATTCATAATATCAAATGTAGATTTGAGTGAATTTTTGGTATTTTTCTGAAAAAATTCAATTTTAGATGAATAGTGAAACCACTAGTTGGTAGTTTAAAAACCGATTTTTCGTTTAAATGAAACTTTACCACTTCTGTGATTTGATTTTCAAAAATCCTGCAAACATGGTTGTCATTAGGATGTAATATGTGGTTCAATGTGATTAAAATAATTTTTTGGTGAATAGTAACTTTTAAGTTTTTAATCGCGACTAGAGGTAATTAGTGTAAATTAAGGAAAAAATAATGTTTTAATAATATTAAATGACCTTGACACATGTCCGACCCTTATTGGATGAGTCATGGCCGACCAATACAATCCATGGGGAAACTTGGGGACCCCATGGAGCCACTTTGGTTGGAAATGACATTAATAACTTTTTATTTAATGTTAAAATTAAAATGTCCCAAATATGTGTTGTTTTACTAAAAAAAAATTTACATGGGGTTATAAAAGTCATATTTTTGACTATAAATATTAACTAGAAATCTAAAACTATTTCCTACATCATGATATTTTTTTATAATTTTTAGACATTAAATAACGTAAATTATTTATGACAGCATGATGATGCAGTGATTACCTCATTATTTAACGATTTAAATAAAATGAAAAGTTAATGTAAAATCTAAGACCTACACTTGTCACAAACCTATTGGATGGGTGTATTTCAAACCCTTATAACCTTATCCTCGAAATATATACTTTAGGGACCTTTATAATCTGAAAATAATTATATAATAAAGTAATATTTTATAACATTCCAAGAGTGCCCCTCCTCTCCTCTTATAAAAAGCCCCCACCTCTACCACCTTACCCACACATCTCAAGATTTTGGCTCGGCCAATACCTGCCCATTTCATCTCTCCACATACCTATATTCATCATTTAATCCTCACATTGGGTAGAATCTTATCCAAGGAAGCCTTTGAGGTCAAATCAAAGAGAGTTACCCGATTTAAAGGTATTGTCCTGTCTTGTGTTCTAATGTTTTATTTTGCTTCTCCATCCATCTAAACTCTATTTATTCCATTATTTTGTAACAACACCAGTATATTATATATATAGGATGTTTTTATGTGAATTATTCGAGATACACTTACACACACCTGCGTCTAATGGTTAAAGAACATATTGTTTCTGTGGATGGCGAATTTCCACCTCACGAAACAATGATTGTTCAATATTTTCTTAACACCTTTCATGGTGTCCATTATGATGTCAATATATTTTATATATGATATATATGGTATTTATGTTTTCTATATGCTTCTTAATTTTATATTTAAAAAATGCCTTTATGCTGTCCAGGTTGTGCAAATGCGATAACTTCATACGAGGAACTGTGGACTACTGCCCCCTCAAGTGATGTGACTCGTTCATGCAATACATGGAATGTATAAATAATGAAATTAATGAAAATATGTGACCTATATAACATATATATTATACTGTAATTAATATATATATATATATATCTCAATTATTTTTAATTCCATTAATATGACAAAGAAATAAAAGTAGCGTTCATGCGTACGTACGGCCTACCGTTTCCATGAACGGGGAATTTCATTACTTTTTATCTCCAAATGTTATGGAGTAGTATAAAATGAATATGTAATGGATATATATGATATTTAAATCATCAATACTATTCTGGATATTATTTACTTATAACTACATGGACAATCATTTTCAAACAAGTTCATTTTTGACTCATGTACCAAACATCGACAAAAACGTATCATATGAACCCACATTATTAACCAATTATTATAACATTATAATATGTGCTATGAACTAAATAATAATCTTTAAAAGAGGTCATTATGAAATTATAAATTGACCAAAGTTTATTATTCAGGAATATAATGAAACAAACAAGACAAGTCAGACTTGAGGTAAGGGGTCCGACCTCTCTCGTTCTTTTTATGTAATCTCTTTTATGTAATTTCTTTTAATCTCATATTTATTATGATTGGGATGTAATTTTATATTACTTATTCTGTAATTTTTATTTTCATATGATGAGAGACCCTAGTTTCTCTCATCAATCCATTTTGAAAGTTTTGAGTGGCATCGTTAGGCTGCTGAATTTTCACAGGGGATCCAATATCTCTCTTTATTTTTAAGAACTCTCTTTTATGTCATTTCATTTAAGCTCATCTTTCATATGTTTGGGGATGTTATTTTATATACCTGATACTGTTATTTTTATGTTCATATTATGAGAGACCCTATTTTATCTCATAATTCCATTTTTGGAATATTTAAGTGGTGCCATTAGGCTACCGAGTTTTCGTAATGTATTTTCATCTCACTTTTATTCCCGTGAGATTTATGCTACATTTTCCACCATTTATTTTGAGTGGTGTATGTACTGCACATTATTCTAATCTTTCTGTAATATAATTTCGTTAATGATTATTTACATCAATGTTTTATAGTCCTTCTTTCATGGGTTGTACGTTTCAAAAGTTACCCAAGTGGGTAAGGGAACCTTCCACCCTCCTCTTTTTAAAAGACTTCTTTTGTTATGTCTTTTAATTTACATCTTATTATGTTGGGATATTTTCTTCAATATCATTATCGATGTAAAGAGTATTTCCAAGTGATGAGATACCATTATCTCTCTCATCAACTAATTTTATGAGTTTTGAAGTGACGCCCTTAGGCTGTCGAATTTTTACAAGGGAACGTCTTAACCCAATTCCGATTTCTTTGGGTTCAACCAGTACTTCTTGAACATGTCATCCTATGAATTTGTTTGAATGACCTCTGAGTGTTTCAAACATAATATCCACTTATATTGGGTGTTTTTATATTTCTCACACATAATGATGTGATATATTTATCCTTAATTTAAGGATACCATCTTTATAATGGATTTCATCTCAATTTACATTTCCATTGAGACTTCATTGTTGTTATGCACCAATTCACTCTTATATGGTGTGTATACTGTCCTTTGACATATTATATCATGAATCCCTTTATTCTCATGATATTATAAAGTTATTATTAAATGTTATTCCACTATTATTTTTATTCAAGAGTCTCTCATTTTGTTAACAACTCTTTAACAAAAATATCATCTTAAATGTATTAAAGATTTATTATTCTAAATCATTATATTTAATGTCCATGTTTTCAAAATGGTTTTTAGTATTTGTTTATATGGATATTAATGTTTTAAAATTATAATTCCAGTAAATGATTCAAAGTGGTATGAGACACTTTGATTTAAGAATCTCTTTAAAATGGTTTTTGAAAATGTATTGATTAATTCAATATCTTGGAATTACCTATTGTGATTGTAAATGAAATGTTGTTATTGAAATATTTATATTTAAAATAATTTATGTGTAATGATGGTACTTGGAAATTTCACAGGTGGTTACGTGATAAACCATATGACGGGTGGTGTCGTGAATACCAGGACTGGTGGTTACGTTATAACCTCCAATGCATTGGGTATGGAAGTCAGCCGTATGGCTATTCCATTAAGTATGCATGGAAGTCGACCGTATGGTTATTCTATTTAAGTAAGTTTATGTCCCAAGTTACCTTTATATGTTGTGTGTTCTTTATATGGGTTTTATGGTAATCGTTTGGTTACAAAAGGGTATGTAATGGTCTTTTAGTCAGTGAAGTGTTTTTACTACTTCATAAGGGTGAAAATTATTACTTTGGTAAAGTATTCATGGTTTACTTGTTGTTTTGAGAAGCTAACAGTTTTCCTTCTTTGTGTATCATTTTCTGGTCTTTTTATGCTCATCCCATGTTTTTTAAATTTTTTCCACAGGACGTAAAGATGGATATGGTCAAGGGTAGGATCAAGGAAAGGCATTCAATCAAAAACATGGAACTAGACATGTATCTTTTTAAGTGTTTTTTATGTTATGGAAACATAGTAGAAGTGTCTAATATGTAATCTTTTGAGATGTAATAGTTTTGACCTAATTCTCTAAAACTCTAAACCTGAAAATATCCTCAATGTGAATTATTCATTTAATTCAATATTAAGTAAGTTTTAAGGCCGGGGCCTTATAGTTGGTATCAGAAGTCGGTTTAGATAACTTTAGAGGTTAGGGTATTCTCTAAGCATAAGTGACATTAACATAGTGGTTAGGAGTTCAGAAAGAGTCATAGTTTTAGATAAAGTGAATGAGTAAGTATATATTAGTGTTTATCATCCACATTAGTACATTGTGTTTTTGTTGATATACTCACACCGACCTTTTTGGTTTTAGTAAATGGCTGGATCTAGCAGGCACCAAAGTAACAGTGGATGTGAAGGAAACTGTGACAGTTTTCTGAGTGAGCAACTGAATGACATGGGAGCGGCAATGAGAACTATTGTGTTTATCCTCAACCAACTATCTGGAGTCATGAATGACCACCTAAACCTTGTTGATTTCTATAGGGCATCATATATGCGAGAAAAAAAATCCCTACGGAACTACAGGTAATAATCATAAAGGTAAGTGTGTTCAAAAACCTATGTGTCAAAGATGTGGAAAGAAACACCTAGGAAAATATTTCAAAGGGACAGAAATATGCTATAGATGTGGAAATGAAGGTCATAAAGCAAGAACCTTCCATGGAAAAAGGAAGCATCCAGTTGACTCGAGAAAAGGGAAAGAAGTTCTTTTTGAGGGATCAATTGAATGTTTTAAATGCGGTGTGCATGGTCATTATGAAAACACATGGCCTATGAAGAAGTTTGTGCAATGGGATCACAAAGATAGTACAAATATTCGTTTACCAATACCTAATTCCATTACGATTGATGATGAAGAAACTGACAATGATGAATCAAAGGTATGGATTTATTTCATAACTTTTGTTTTCCTATTTTGGAATCTTAGGATATGATTCATTATTTTTTTGTAGGAAAGAATTATTTCAGAATAAGTTGGAAAGTAATGGTTAATGATTCATGAAGAATGTTGAATGAGTAAGAAGTCAGCATATAAGGGCTTCAAGAGTTATGGTGAAATTATTAAGAGTATTAAGTCTCTTTTGATGATGGGGTTACATTAGAAGACTTTTAATAGTATGTGTAACCCTGATGTTTGATATATGAAAATTTTATTCAAGGAATAGTTATATGTTCTTTGGTGGACATAGTTATAAAGAACCATTTGGGTTTATATGATCCTTACTTTTGAGTTAATTATGGGTTACTATATGTTATGATGGAAAGTGAAAGGCATGAAATAAAATAGAGGTTAAATTATGTTATGGTTATTTTTTATGATTTTATCACTTTTTGGGGAATGATTTGAGAATTATATAGTTTGGAAAGAGGACAACACACAGACTGTGTGACAACCCGTAGCATCGAACAAAGCTGCGGGAATCAAACCCACAACCAAAGTGCGACTGGTATTTATCGCCTAACACTGGACTACGTGATGTCCCTGTTTAGTTTGACTAATTATTTTTAGTTAGATTATTTTATGAATTAAGAGTAAGTTGATTTTGGGTTATCTATAGAAATTATTAACCTATCATGGAGGACATGTGATTAGTTTAATTAATATTCAATATGAGAATTTAAGAGCAACTAATGTTGTTTGGAGATAAATGATACGATTTAACTTGGAAGACTATGTGATTAAATCCTTAAAATATATGGTTTTCAATATTAGCTTGGTTTACTTATGGTCTTCTTTGAACTTTGGGTTTTGTTGGACAAATTTTGGAGATTAAGAATAGATTTTCTTTTTATAAAGGGTTATCCTTTTCTGGATTATCTGATCTTGTACTAACCTTTTTGGTTTTGGTTTTGGTTAAAGTCTAAAGACATGGGAAGTATATAGTTCTATTTTGTGGATTAGGTGATTCTCTAGAAGTTGATTATAGTACTCTTAATGTGAACAAGTCTTCCAAAATTCTCATCATTTGGGGAAAATATGAGTTTTTGTAAGAAATCTAGTAAAAGTTGAAAGTCAACATGACAAGTAAGTATGTTTCCTTAGGATCAAAAATAAATTCCTCAATGAAAAGTAACTTAAAAAAATGTTGTCCGTTAAATTTTCCTATTGGGGAATCAAATACCGTTTAACCCTCCACAATTTTGTGATTTTCTTATGGTTAACTTTCTCCTAAACTTGTTTTCTATCAATCTCCCTCAGAACATGACCCTTTGCTTTTTCCTCCATATCCATGTTTTCCTACATGGAATCCTAGTATGGGTTAGCTTGGGTGACCTCTGTACTTCACTTTCTTTCTTTTAAAGTGATTTTTTTACCAACTCTTGTTTCGATGTGGGACTTTTAATGATGTTTCCTAGCCCAATTTTAAAATTGCGAGGTCACAATTCCCAATAGGGGGGAAGGATGTAACACCCCAGGTAAATAAAGAATATTACATATTTATATTTATCCCTATTTGTGAAAAAATATTAATATTACTTTAAAGGGAACACTATGCTCAATGGCGTACCCAATATGCGACAACGAGTTCCTTTGAAATCTTACGTTGCACTCTAATAATAAAATAATATTATTTTAAATGGTAGTTAACGCCTAGCTATTATAATGGTGGGAAAGAACATAACTAACTAAAAAATTATTATGTATGTTTGTCAAATATTTTTACTTTTTACAAAAAATGTTAGAGGATTAAAAATGCGAATGAATCCAATTTTAAGCGTAAACATTCTAATATTCTTTAAAAGGTCGATTAACTGCCTTTTGATGGAGAACCTCTTTTAAATCCACTTTTTGACAATTTTATGTGTTATATTTGACAAAATAAAATTATTCTTTATAATCGGGACATCAAAATTTACTTTGAGGAAATTTTTGTTATTTTTCCGATAAAGTTCATTTTATAATGAATAGTGAAAAATGTTGTATTCTAATTCAAAACCTCTTTTTAATCTAATTTATTTATATGATTAGATTATCTTTTGAATTTTTTTAAAGTTAAATTAGAATATATTTTTAACATTTATTCCAATAGTGGTCATTGGAATTAATTTCACTTTGAAATTGGACTTAAAATAGTGTCAATCTTTTAATAGATATTGTTTCTTTAAAACACGCTATTTGTTTGGACAGCAGGAATTAATTTTTAAATCAATTAATGAAACTTATATGTTTTGAATTTTTTAAAATATACATTATTTTTCAATTTGTAATATCAAATAAATCATAGGGTAAATTTTTGGTATTTTTCTGAAAAACTTCAATTTTAGATGAATAGTGAAACCATTATGTGGTAGTTTAAAAACAGATTTTCCGTTTAAATGAAACTTTACCACTTTTGTGATTTTATTTTCAAAAATCCAACATACATGTTTGTCATTATGATGTAAAATTTGATTCAATGGTATTAAAATAATTTTTTCAGTGAATAGTAACTTTTAAGTTTTTAATTGCGATTAGAGGTAATTAGTGTAAATTAAGGCAAAAATAATGTTTTAATATTATGAAATGAACTTGAAAGATGTCCTACTCTTATTGAATTAGTCATGGCCGACAAAGAAAATCCATGTATCAACTTGGGGACCCCATGGAGCCACATTGGTTGGAAAATGAAATTAATAACTTTTTATTTAAAGTTAAAATTAAAATGTCACAAACATGTGTTGTTTTACTAATACAAGGTTAAATGGGGTTATAAAGGTCATATTTTTTACTATAAATATCAATTAGAAAAATAAGAATATTTCCTACATCATTATTGTTTTTTTATAATTTTTAGACATTAAATAAATTAAATTATTTATGACACCATGATGATGCAGTGATTACCTCATTATATAACGATTTAAAAAAAATGAAAAGATAATGTAAAATCTAAGACCTAAACTTGTCAAAAACCTATTGGATGGGTGTATTTCGAAACCTTATCACCTTATCCTAGAAATATAACCTTTTTGGACCTTCAAAATCCGAAAAGCGTTATATAATAAAGTAATATTTTATAACTTTCCATGAGTGCCCCTCCTCTCCTCTTATAAAAGGCCCCCATCTCTACCACCTTACCCCACCTCTCAAGCCTTTGGCTCAGACAACCCCTGAACATTTAATCTCTCCACATCCCTATCTTAATCATTGAAGCCTATCTTTGGGCAAAATCCTTTCCAAGGAAGCCTTTGAGCTCAAATCAAAGAGAGTTACCCAATTTAAAGGTAGTGTCCTCTCTTGTGTTCTTATGTTTTATTTTGATTCTCCAACACTCTAAACTCTTTTTATTTTGTTTATTTTGTAACAATAAAAGTATATTCAATATACTAGGATGTTTTTATGTGAATTATTCTAGCTAAACTTACACACACCTTCGTCTAATGGTTAAAGAACATACTGTTTCTGTGGATGGAGAATTTCCGCCTCACGAAACGATGATTGTTCAATAATCTATTAACACCTTTCATAGTGGCCATTATGATGTAACTATATTTTATATATGATATATATGGTATTTATGTTTTCTATATGCTTCTGAATTTTATATTTAAATCATGCCTTTATGCTTTTCATGTTGTGCAAATGCGATAATTTCATACGAGGAATTCTGGACTACCGCCCCCTTAAGTGATGTGACTCGTTCATGAAAAACATGGAATGTATAAAGAATCAAATTAATGAAAATATGTGACATATATAACATAAATATTATACTGGAATTATAATATATATCTCTCTCAATTATTTTTAATTCAATTAATATGACAAAGAAATGAAAGTAGCGTTCATGCGTACGTACGGCCTACCGTCTCCATGAACGGTGAATTTCATTTCTTTTTATCTAAAAATGTTATGGAGTAGTATAAAATTAATATTTACTGGATATATATGATATTTAAATCATAAATACTATTCTGGAGATTATTTACTTATAACTACATGGACAATCATTTTCAAACAAGTTCATTTTTGACTCATGTACTAAACATCGACAAAAACGTCTGATATGAGCTCACATTATTAACCAATTATTATAACATTATTATATGTGATATTAACTGAATAATAATATTTAAAATATGTCCTTATGAAATTATAAATCGACCAAAGTTTATTATTCAGGAATATAAAGAAAAAAACAAGACAAGTCGTACTTGAGGTAAGGGATCCAACCTCTCTCGTTCTTTTTAAGTAATCTCTTTTTTGTCATTTCTTTTAAGCTCATATTTCTTATGATTTGGATGTTATTTTATATTAATCCTACTGTAATTTTTATGTTTATATGATGATAGACCCTATTTTCTCTCATAAATCCATTTTGGATGTTTTGAGTGGCGCCGTTTGGCTGCCGAATTTTCGTAAGGGATCCAATCTCTCTCTTTCTTTTTAAGTACTCTCTTTTATGACATTTCTTTTATGCTAATATTTAATATGTTGGGGGATGTTATTTTATATTCCTCATACTGTAATTTTTATGTTCATATTATGAGAGACCCTATTTGATCTCATAAATCCATTTTTGGAAGTTTTAAGTGGCGCTGTTAGGCTAAAGGGTTTTCGTATGGGATTTTAATCTCACTTTTATTCCCGTTAGATTTATGCAACATTTTACACCATTTACTTAGAGTGGTGTATGTACTTCCCATTATTATAATATTTGTGTAATATAATTTCGTTTATGAGTATTTACATCAATGTTTTATAGTCCTTATTTCATGGTTTGTATGTTTCGAAAGTTACCCAAGTCGGTAAGGGAACCTTTCACCCTCCTCTTTTTAAAAGACTTATTTTGTTATGTCTTTTAATTTACATATTATTATTTTGGGATATGTTATTCTATATCCTTATTGATGTAAAATTTATGTCCATGTGATTAGATACCATTCTCTCTCTCATCGACTAATTTTCTGGATTTTGAAGTGACGCCCTTATGCTGTCGAATTTTTACAAGGGAACGTCTAAACCCAATTTTGATTTCTTTGTGTTCAACAAGTACTTCGTGAACATGTCATCCTATGAATATGTGTGAAGGAAATATTATTTTTTAACACTTAATATCCACTTATATTAGGTGTATTTATATTTCTCACATATAATTATGTGATAGATTTATCCTTAATTTAAGGATACCATCTTTATAATGGATTTCATCTCAATTTACATTTCCATTGAGACTTCATTGTTGTTATGGAACCATTCACTCTTATATGGTGTGTATACAATCCCTTGAAATATTATATCATGAATACCTTTATTCTAATGATATTTTAAAGTTATTATTAAATGTTATTCCGCAATTATTTGTATTCAAGAGTCTCTCATTTTTTTAAAAACACTTTAACAAAAATATCATCTTAAATGTTTTAAAGATTTATTATTCTAAATCTTTATATTTAATGTCTATGTTTTCAAAATGGTTTTCAGTATTTATTTATATGTACATTAATGTTTTACAATTATAATTCCATTGAAATCTTCAAAGTGGTATGGGACACTTTGATTCAAAAATCACTTTTAAATGGTTTTTAAAAATGGATTTATTAATTCAATATCTTGGAATTACCTATTGTGATTGCAAATGAAATGTTATTGAAATGCTTATATTTTCAATATTTTATGTGTAATGATGGTACTTGGACATTTCATGGGTGGTTACGTGATAAACCATATGACGGGTGGTGTCGTGAATACCAGGACGGGTGGTTACGTTATAACCTCTAATGCATTGGGTATGGAAGTCGGCTGTATGGGTATTGCATTAAGTATGCATGGAAGTAGACCCTATGGTTATTCCATTTAAGTATGTTTATGTCCCAAGTTATCTTTATATGTTATTTGTTCTTTATATGGGTTTTATGGTAATTGTTTGGTTAGAAAAGGGTAAGTAATGGTCTTTTAGTCAGTGAAGAGTTTTTACTACTTCATAAGGGTGAAAATTATTACATTGGTAAAGTATTCATGGTTTACTTGTTGTTTTGAAAAGCTAACAGTTTTCCTTCTTTGTGTATCCTTTTCTGGGCTTTTTATGCTCATCCCATGTTTTTGAAATTTTTTCCATAGGACGTAAAGATGAATAGGGTCAAGGATGGGATCAAGGAAAGACATGCTATCTAAAACATGGAACTAGACATGTTTCTTTTTATGTTTTTATATGTTATGGAAACTTAGTAGAAGTGTCTACTATGTAATATTTTGAGATTTAATAGGTTTGACATAATTCTCTAAAACTCTAAACCTGAAAAATATCCTCAATGTTAATTATTCATTTAATTCAATATTAAGTAAGGTTTAAGGCTGGGGCCTTATAGTTGGTATCAGAGGTCGGTTTAGATAACTTTAGAGGTTAGGGTATTCTCTAAGCATAAGTGACATTAACAAAATGGTTAGGAATTCAAAAAGACTCATAGTTTTAGATAAATTGAATGAGTACGTATATCTTAGTGTTTATCTTCGTAATTAGTACATGATGGTTTTGTTGATATACTCACACTAACCTTTTTGGTTTTAGTAAATGGTTGGATCTAGCATGCACCAAAGTAATAGTGTATGTGAAGGAAAGTGTGACAGTTTTCTGAGCGTGTAACTGAATGTTATGGGAGCGGCACTGAGAACTCTTGTTTTTATCCTCAACCAACTATCTGGAGTCAGGAATGACCCCCTAAACCTTGGTGATTTCTATAGGGAATCATATATGCGAGAAACAAATCCCTACAGAACTACATGTAATAATTATAAAGGTAAGTGGGTTCAAAAACCTATGTGTCAAAGATGTGGATAGAAACACCTTGGAAAATGTTTCAACGGGACAGAAATATGCTATAGATGTGGAAATGAAGGTCATAAAAAAGAACCTTCCATGGAAAAAGTAAGCATCCAGTTGACTCGGGGAAATGGAAAGACGTTCTTTCTGAGGGATCAATTGATTGTTTTAAATGTGGTGTGCATGGTCATTATGCAAACACATGTCCTATGAAGAAGTTTCAGGAATAGGATCACCAATATCGTACAAATAATCGTTTACCAATACCTAATTCCATTCCGATTGAGGATGAAGAAACTGACAATGACCAATCAAAGGTATGGATTTATTTCTAAACTTTTGTTTTAATATTTTGGAATATTATGATATGATTCATGATTTTGTTCGTAGGAAAGAAGTATTTCAGAATAAGTTGGAAAGGAATGGTTAATGGATCATGAAGAATGTTGAATGAGTATGAAGTCATCATATAAGGGCTTCAAGAGTTATGGTGAAATTCTTAAGAGTATTAAGTCTCTTTTGATGATGGGGTTACATTAGAAGACTTTTTCCAGTATGTGGAACCCTGATGTTTGATATATGAATTTTTTTTTCAAGGAATAGTTATCTGTTCTTTGGTGGACAGAGTTATAAAGAACCATTTGGGTTTATATGATCCTTACTATTGCTGTAATTATGGGTTACTATATGTTATGATGGAAAGTGAAAGGCATGAGATAAAATTGAGGTTAAACTATGTTATGGTTATTTTTGATGATTTTATCTCTTTTTGGAGAATTATTTGAGAATTATATAGTTTGGAAAAAGGACAAAATGCAGACCGTGTGACAAACCGTCACGTCGGACAAAGTTATGGGAATTGAACCCACAACCAATGTGTGACTGGTATTTATCGCCTACCACTGGACTACAGGAAGTCCCTAGTTAGTTTGAATAATTTTTTTTTGTTAGATGATTTTATGAATTAAGAGTAAGTTGATTTTTGGATATCTATGGAAATTATTAACCTATCATGGAGGATATGTGATTAGGTTAATTACTTTTAAATACGAGACTTTTAGAGCAACTGATGTTGTTTGGAGATAAATGATACGATTTAACTTGGAAGACTATGTGATTAAATCCTTCAAATATTTGTGTTTCAATCTTAGTTTGGTTTACTTATGGTCTTCATTGAACTTTGGGTTTTGTTGGTCAAATTTTGGAGATTAAGAATAGATTTTCTTTTTATAAAGGGTTATCCTTTTCTGGATTATCTGATCTTGTACTAACCGTTTTGGTTTTGGTTTTGGTTAAAGTCTAAAGACATGGGAAGTATATAGTTCCCTTTTGTGGATTAGGTGATTCTCTAGAAGTTTATTATAGTACTGTTAATGTGAACAAGTCTTCCTAAATACCCATCATTTGGGGAAAATATGAGTTTTTGTAAGAAATCTAGTAAAAGTTGAAAGTCATCATGACAAGTAAGTATGTTTCCTTAAGATCAAAAATAAATTCCTCAATGAAACGTAACTTAAAAAAAAATTTGTCCGTTAAATTTTCCTATTGGGGAATCGAATACCGTTTGACCCTCCACAAGTTTGTGATTTTCTTGTGGTTAACTTTCTCCTAAACATGTTTTCTATCAATCTCCCTCAGAACATGACCCTCTACTTTTTCTTCCGTATCCATGTTTTATAAAATGGAATCTTAGTATGGGATAGCTCGGGTGACCTCTGTACTTCACTTTCATTCTTTTAATGTGATTGTTTTACCGACTCTTGTTTCGATGTGGGACTTTCAATTATGATTCCGAGCCCAATTTTAAAATTGTGAGGACACAATTCTCAATAGGGGGAAGGATGTAACACCCCAGGTAAAGAGAGAATATTACATATTTATATTTATCCCTATTTGTGAAAAAAATATTAATATTACTTTAAAGGGAACACTATTCTCGATGGCGTACCCAATACGCGACAACGAGTTCCTTTGAAATCTTACTTTGCACTCTAATAATAAAATAATGTTATTTTAAATGGTAGTCAACGCCTAGCCATTGTAATGGTGGAAAAGAACAGAACTAACTAAAAAATGATTATGTATGTTTGTCAAATATTTTTACTTTTTACAAAAAATGTTACAGGATTAAAAATGCGAATGAATCCAATTTTAAGCGTAAACATTCTAATATTCTTTAAAAGGTCGATTAACTGCCTTTTGATGGAGAACCTGTTTTAAATCCAATTTTTGACAATTTTATGTGCTATATTTGAAAAAATAAAATTCTTCTTTATAATTGGGACATCAAAATTTACTTTGTGTAAATTTTTGGTATTTTTCGGATAATGTTCATTTTATAATGAATAGTGAAAAATGTTGTATTCTAATTCAAAACCACTTTTTAATCTAATTTATTTATATTATTAGATTATATTTTGAATTGGTTTTAAAGTTAAATTAGAATATATTTTTACCATTTAATACAATAGTGGTCATTGGAATTAATTTCACTTTGAAATTGGACTTAAACTAGTGTCAATATTTTAATAGATATTGTTTCTTAAAAACATTCTATTTGTTTGGACATCAGTAATTAATTTTTAAATTAATTAATGAAAATTATATGTTTTGAATTTTGTAAAATATACATCATTTTTCAATTTTTAATATCAAATAAATCGTCGGGTGAATTTTTGGTATTTTTCTGAAAAACATCAATTTTAGATGAATAGTGAAACCACTAAGTGGTAGTTTAAAAACTGATTTTCCGTTTAAATGAAACATTACCACTTCTGTGATTTGATTTTCAAAAATCTGACACACATGGTTGTCATTATGATGTAAAATTTGATTCAATGGTATTAAAATAAATTTTTGGTAAATAGTAACTTTTAAGTTCTTAATTGCGATTAGAGGTAATTAGTGTATATTAAGGCAAAAATAATGTTTTAATAATATGAAATGACTTTGACAGATGTCCTACCCTTATTGAATGAGTCATTGCCGACCAATAAAATCCATGGGTCAACTTGGGGACCCCATAAAGTCACTTTGGTTGGAAAATGACATTAATAACTTTTTATTTAAAGTTAAAATTAAAATGTCACAAACATGTGTTGTTTTACTAAAACAATTTTAAATGGTGTTATACAGGTCATTGTTTTTACTATAAATATTAATTAGAAATATAAAAATATTTCCTACATCATGATATATTTTTTATAATTTTTAGACATTAAATAATTTAAATTATTTATGACACCATGATGATGCAGCGATTACCTCATTATTTAACGATTTAAATAAAATGAAAAGATAATGTAAAATGTAAGACCTACACTTGTCACAAACCTATTGGATGGGTGTATTTCAAAACCTTATCACCTTTTACTCGAAATATAACCTTTTTGGACCTTTAAAATCTGAAAAGCGTTATATAATAAAGTAATATTTTATAATTTTCCAAGAGTGCCCCTCCTCTCCTCTTATAAAAGGCCCCCACATCTACCACCTTACCCACACCTCTCAATCCTTTGGATCGGACAACCCCTGCCCATTTCATATCTCCACATCCCTATATTCATCATTGAAGCCTCACTTTGGGCATAATCCTTTCCAAGGAAGCCTTTGAGCTCAAATCAAAGAGAGTTACCCAATTTAAAGGTATTGTCCTCTCTTGTGTTCTTATGTTTTATTTTGACTATACAACCCTATTAACTCTTTTTATTTCTTTATTTTGTAACAAAAAAAGTATATTAAATATACTAGGATTTTTTTATATGATGTATTCGAGCTACACTTACACACACCTTCGTCTAATGGTTAAAGAACATATTGTTTCTGTGGATGGTGAATTTCTGCCTCACGAAACGATGATTGTTCAATATTCTCCTAACACCTTTCATGGTGGCCATTATGATATCACTATATTTTATATATGATATATATGGTATTTATGTTTTCTATATGCTTCTGAATTTTATATTTAAAACATGCCTTTATTCTTTTCATGTTGTGCAAATGCGATAATTTCATACGAGGAAGTGTGGACTACCGCCCCCTCAAGTGATGTGACTCGTTCATGCAATACATGGAATGTATAAAGAATAAAATTAATGAACATATGTGACCTATATAACATATATATTATACTAGAATTATAATATATATCTCTCTCAATTATTTTTAATTCAATTAATATGACAATGAAATGAAAGTAGCAGTCATGCGTACGTACGGCCTACCGTCTCCATGAACAGTGCATTTCATTTCTTTTTGTCTCCAAATGTTATGGATTAGTATAAAATGAATATGTATGGGATATATATGATATTTAAATCATAAATACTATTCTTAAGATTCTTTACTTATAACTACATGGACAATCATTTTCAAACAAGTTTATTTTTGACTCATGTACCAAACATCGACAAAAACGTCTGATATGAACTCACATTATTAACCAATTATTATAACATTATTATATGTGATATGAACTGAATAATAATATTTAAAAGAGGTCATTATGAAATTATAAATTGACCAATGTTTATTATTCAAGAAAATAATGAAAAAAACAAGACAAGTCGTACTTGAGGTAAGGGATCCAACCTCTCTCGTTCTTTTTAAGTAATATCTTTTATGTCATTTCTTTTAAGCTCATCTTTCTTATGATTGGGATGTTATTTTATATTAATCCTACTTTAATTTTTATGTTCATATGATGAGAGACCCTATTTTCTCTCTTCAATCCATTTTGGAAGTTTTGAGTGGCGCCGTTAGGCTGCCGAATTTTCGTAAGGGATCCAATCTCTCTCTTTCTTTTTAAGTACTCTCTTTTATGTCATTTCTTTTAAGATCATCTTTCATATGTTTGGGGAAGTTATTTTATATTCCTAATACTGTAATTTTTATGTTCATATTATGAGAGACCCTATTTGATCTCATAAATCCATTTTTGGAAGTTTTAAGTGGCGCTGTTAGGCTATAGGGTTTTCGTAGGAGATTTTCATCTCACTTTTATTCCCGTGAGATTTATGCTACATTTTCCACCATTTACTTTGAGTGGTGTATGTACTTCCCATTATTATAATATTTGTGTAATATAGTTTCGTTTATGAGTATTTACATCAATGTTTAATAGTCCTTCTTTCATGGGTTGTACGTTTCGAAAGTTACCCAAGTCGGTAAGGGAACCTTTCACCCTCCTTTTTTTAAAAGACTTCGTTTGTTATGTCTTTTAATTTACATCTTATTATGTTGGGATATGATATTCTATATCCTTATTGATGTAAAGTTTATGTCCAAGTGATGAGATACCATTCTATCTCTCATCGACTAATTTTCTGAATTTTGAAGTGACGCCCTTAGGCTGTCGAATTTTCACAAGGGAACGTCTAAACCCAATTTCGATTTCTTTGGGTTCAACCAGTACTTCTTGAACATGTCATCCTATGAATATGTGTGAATGATCTCTGATTTTTTAACAAATAATATCCACTTATATTAGGTGTATTTATATTTCTCACACATAATTATGTGATTGATTTATCCTTAATTTAAGGCTACCATCTTTATAATGGATTTCATCTCAATTTACATTTCCATTGAGACTTCATTGTTGTTATGCACCAATTCACACTTATATGGTGTGTATACTATTCTTTGACATATTATATCATGAATCCCTTTATTCTAATGATATTATAAAGTTATGATTAAATGTTCTTCCGCAATTATTTGTATTCAAGAGTCTCTCATTTTCTTAAAAACTCTTTAACAAAAATATCATCTTAAATGTTTTAAAGATTTATTATTATAAATCTTTATCATTAATGTCTATGTTTTCAAAATGGTTTTCAGTATTTATTTATATGGACATTAATGTTTTAAAATTATAATTCCATTAAAAGCTTCAAAGTGGTATGGGACACTATGATTCAAAAATCTCTTTTAAATGGTTTTTGAAAATGGATTGATTAATTCAATATCTTGGAATTACCTATTGTGATTGCAAATGAAATGTTGTTATTGAAATGTTTATATTTTCAATATTTCATGTGTAATTATGGTACTTGAACATTTCACAGGTGGTTACGTGATAAACCATACGACGGGTGGTGCCGTGAATACCAGGACGGGTGGTTACGTTATAACCTCGAATGCATTGGGTATGGAAGTCGGCCGTATGGCTATTCCATTAAGTATGCGTGGAAGTCAACCGTATGGTTATTCCATTTAAGTATGTTTATGTCCCAAGTTACCTTTATATGTTATGTGTTCTTTATATGGGTTTTATAGTAATCGTTTGGTTAGAAAAGGGTAAGTAATGGTCTTTTAGTCAGTGAAGAGTTTTTACTACTTCATAAGGGTGAAAAGTATTACTTTGGTAAAGTATTCATGGTTTACTTGTTGTTTTGAAAAACTAATAGTTTTACTTCTTTGTGTATCCTTTACTGGGATTTTTATGCTCATCCCATGTTTTTGAAATGTTTTCCACAAGACTTAAATATGAATAGGGTCAAGGATGGGATCAAGGAAATATATGCTATCTAAAACATGGAACTAGACATGTTTCTTTTTAAGTTTTTTATGTTATGGAAACTTAGTGGAAGTGTCTACTATGTAATATTTTGAGATGTAATAGTTTTGACCTAATTCTCTAAAACTCTAAACCTGAAAAATATCCTCAAGGTTAATTATTTATTTAATTCAATATTAAGTAAGGTTTAAGGCTGGGGCCTTATAGTTGGTATCAGAGGTCGGTTTAGATAACTTTAGAGGTTAGGGTATTCTCTAAGAATAAGAGACATTAACATAATGGTTAGGAATTCAGAAAGAGTCCTAGTTTTAGATAAAGTGAATGAGTATTTATAACTTATTGTTTATCTTCGTCATTAGTACATGATGGTTTTGTTGATATACTCACACTAACATTTTTGGTTTTAGTAAATGGCTGGATCTAGCAGGCACCAAAGTAATAGTGGATGTGAAGGAAACTGTTACAGTTTTCTGAGCGTGAAACAGAATGATATGGGAGCAGCAATGAGAACTCTTGTGTTTATCCTCAACCAACTATCTGGAGTCATGAATGACCACCGAATCCTTGGTGATTTCTATAGGGCATCATATATGCGAGAAACAAATCCCAACGGAACTACATGTAATAATAATAAAGGTAAGTCTGTTCAAAAACCTATGTGTCAAAGATGTGGAAAGAAACACCTAGGAAAATGTTTCAAAGGGACAGAAATATGCTATAGATTTGGAAATGAAGGTCATAAAAAAGAACCTGCCATGGAAAAAGGAAGCACCCAGTTGACTCGAGGAAAGGGAAAGAAGTTCATTCTAAGGGATCAATTGATTGTTTTAAATGTGGTGTGCATGGTTATTATGCAAACAAATGTCCTATGAAGATTTTTCGGGAATAGGATCACCAAGATCGTACAAATAATCGTTTACCAATACCAAATTCCATTCCGATTGAGGATGAAGAAACTGACAATGACCAATCGAAGGTATGGATTTATTTCTTAACTTTTGTTTTACTATTTTGGAATCTTAGGATATGATTCATGATTTTGTTCATAGGAATGAAGTATTTCAGAATAAGTTGGAAAGAAATTGTTAGTGGATCATGGAGAATGTTGAATGAGTATGAAGTCAGCATATAAGGGATTCACGAGTTATGGTGAAATTCTTAAGAGTATTAAGTCTCTTTTGATGATGGGGTTACATTAGAAGACTTTTAATAGTATGTTGAACCCTGATGATTGATATATGAATTTTTTTTAAGTAATAGTTTTCTGTTCTTTGGCGGACATAATTATAAATATCCATTTGGGTTTATATGATCCTTACTTTTGAGGTAATTATGGGTTACTATATGTTATGATGGAAAGTGAAAGGCATGAGATAAAATTGAGGTTAAATTATGTTATGGTTATTTTTGATGATTTTATCTCTTTTTGGGGAATTATTTTTGAATTATATAGTTTGGAAAAAGGACAACACGCAGACCGTGTGACAACCCGTCACGTCGGACAAAGGTGCGGGAATTGAACCCACAACCAAAGTGCGACTGATATTTATCGCCTACCACTAGACTACGTGAAGTCCCTATTTATTTTGACTAATTATTTTTAGTTATATGATTTTATGAATTAAGAGTAAGTTGATTTTGGGTTATCTATGGAAATTATTAACCTATCATGGAGGATATGTGATTAGGTTAATTACTTTTCAATATGAGACATTAAGAGCAACTGATGTTGTTTGGAGATAAATGATACGATTTAACTTGGAAGACTATGTCATTAAATCCTTCAAATATTTGGGTTTCAATCTTAGTTTGGTTTACTTATGGTCTTTGTTGAACTTTGGGTTTTGTTGGACATATTTTGGAGATTAATAATAGATTTTCTTTTTATAAAGGGTTATCCTTTTCTGGATTATCTGATCTTGTACTAACCTTTTTGGTTTTGGTTTTGGTTAATGTCTAAAGACATGGGAAGTATATAGTTCTCTTTTGTAGATTAGGTGTTTCTCTAGAAGTTGATTATAGTACTCTTAATGTGAACAAGTTTTCCTAAATACTCATCATTTGGGGAAAGTATGTGTTTGTGTATGAAATCTAGTAAATGTTGAAAGTCAACATGACAAGTATGTATGTTTCCTTAAGATCAAAAATAAATTCCTCAATGAAAAGTTACTTAAAAAATTGTTTTTCATTAACATTTCCTATTGGGGAATCGAATACCGTTTACCCAACACAAGTTTGTGATTTTATTATGGTTAACTTTCTCCTAAACTTGTTTTCTATCACTCTCCCTCAGAACATGACCCTTTTCTTTTTCTTCCATATCCATGTTTTCCTACATGGAATCTTATTATGGGCTAGCTCGGGTGCCCTCTGTACTTCTCATTATTTCTATTAAAGTGATTGTTTTACCGACTCTTGTTCCGATGTGGGACGTTCAATGATGTTTCCGAGCACAATTTTAAAATTGCGAGGACGCAATTCCCAAAAGGGGGGAAGGATGTAACACCCCAGGTAAATAAAGAATATGACATTTTTATATTTATCCCTATTTGTGAAAAAAATATTAATATTACATTAAAGGTAACCCTATTCCCGATGGCATACCCAATACGTGACAATGAGTTCCTTTGAAATCTTATGTTGCACTCTAATAATAAAATAATATTATTTTAAATGGTAGTTAACGCCTAGCCATTGTAATTGCGGGAAAGAATGGAACTAACTAAAAAATGATTATGTATGTTTGCCAAATATTGTTACTTTTTACAATAAATGTTAGAGGATTAAAAATGCGAATGAATCCAATTTTAAGCGTAAAAAATCTAATATTCTTTAAAAGGTCAATTAACCGCCTTTTGATGGAGAACCTCTTTTAAATCCACTTTATGACAATTTTACGTGTTATATTTGAGAAAATAAAATTCTTCTTTAGAATCTGGACATCAAAATTTACTTTGTGTAAATTTTTGGTATTTTTCCGATAAAGTTCATTTTTTAATGAATAGTGAAAAATGTTGTATTTTAATTCAAAACCTTTTTTTAATCTAATTTATTTATATGATTAGATTATATTTTGAATTCGTTTAAAAGTGAAATTAGAATATATTTTTACCATTTAATCCAATAGTGGTCATTGGAATTAATTTCACTTTGAAATTGGACTTACACTAGTGTCAATCTTTTCATAGATATTGTTTCTTAAAAACACGCTATTTGTTTTGACAACGGGAATTAATTATTAAATTAATTAATGAAACTTATATGTTTTGAATTTTTTAAAATAGACATCATTTTTTAATTCGGAATATCAAATATAGCTTATGGTGAATTTTTGGTATTTTTATGAAGAAACATCAATTTTAGATGAATAGTGAAACCACTAAGTGGTAGTTTAAAAACTGATTTTTCGTTTAAATGAAACTTTAACACTTATGTGATTTGATTTTCAAAAATCCAACATACATGGTTTTAATTAGGATGTAAAATGTGGTTCAATGGGATTAAAATAATTTTTTGGTGAATAGCAACTTTTATGTTTTTAATCGCTATTAGAGGTAATTAGTGTAAATTAAGGAAAAAATAATGTTTTAATAATATGAAATGACCTTGACACAAGTACTACCCTTATTGGATGAGTCATGGCCGACCATGAAAATCCATGGGTCATCTTGGGGACCCCATGGATCCATTTGTTTGGAAAAGGACATTAATAACTTTTTATTTAAAGTTAAAACTAAAATGTCACAAACATGTGTTGTTTTAATAAAACAATTTTTACATGGGTTATAAAAGTAATATTTTTGACGATAAATATTCATTATAAAGATAAAACTATTTCCTACATCATGATATTTTTTATAATTTTTATACATTAAATAAATTAAATTATTTATGACACCATGATGATGCAGCGATTACCTCATTATTTAACGATTTAAATAAAATAAAAAGATAATGTAAAATATAAGACCTAAACATGTCAAAAACTTATTGGATGGATGGATTTCGAAACCTTATCACCTTATCCTAGAAATATATCCTTTTTGGACCTTTAAAATCCGAAAATCATTATATAATAAAGTAATATTTTATAACATTCCAAGACTGCCCCTCCTCTCCTCTTATAAAAGGCCCCCACCTCTACCACCTTTCCCAGAACTATAAAGCTTTTGGCTCGGCCAACCCCGGACCATTTCATCTGTCCACATTCCTCTATTCATTATTGAAGCCTCACCTTTGGCAGAATCCTTGCCGAGGAAGCCTTTGTGCTCTAATCAAAGAGAGTTACCTGATTTAAAGGTAGTGTCCTCTCTTGTGTTCTTATGTTTTATTTTGCTTCTACAACCCTATAAACTCTTTTTATTCCTTTATTTTTTAACAACACCAGTATCTTAAATATACTATGATTTTTTTATGTGAATTATTGGAGATGCACTTACACACACCTTCGTCTAATGGTTAAAGAACATACTGTTTCTGTGGATGGCGAATTTCTGCCTCACGAAATGATGATTGTTCAATCTTCTCTTAACACCTTTCATGGTGGCCATTGTAATGTCACTATATATTATATATGATATATATGGTATTTATGATTTCTATATGTTTTGAATTTTATATTTATAACATGACTTTTTGCTTTTCATGTTTTGCAAATGCGATAATTTCATACGAGGAAGTGTGGACTACCACCCCCTCAAGTGATGTGACTCGTTCATGCAATACATGGAATGTATAAAGAATGAAATTAATGAACATATGTGACCTATATAAAATATATATTATACCGGAAATATAATATATATCTCTCTCAATTATTTTTAATTCCATTAATATGACAAAGAAATGAAAGTAGTGTTCATGCGTACGTACGGCCTACTGTCTCCATGAACGGTGCATTTCATTTCTTTTTATCTCCAAATGTTATGGAGTAGTATAAAATGAATATATACTGGATATATATGATATTTAAATCATCAATTCTATTCTTGAGATTATTTACTTATAACTACATGGACAATCAGTTTCAAACAAGTTCATTTTTGACTCATGTACCAAACATCGACAAAAACGTCTGATATGAACTCACATTATTAACAAATTATTATAACATTATAATATGTGATATGAACTGAATAATAATCATTAAAAGAGGTCTTCAGGAAATTATAAATTGAACAAAGTTTATTATTCAGGAATATAGAGAAACAAACAAGACAAGTCAGACTTGAGGTAAGGGATCCAACCTCTCTCGTTCTTTTTAAGTAATTTCTTTTATGTCATTTCTTTTTAGCTCATCATTCTTATGATTGGGATGTTATTTTATATTAATCCTACTGTAAGTTTTATTTTCATATGATGAGAGAACCTATTTTCTCTCATCAATCCACTTTGGATGTTTTGAGTGGCGCAGTTAGGCTGCCAAATTTTCGTAAGGGATCCAATCTCTCTATTTCTTTTTATGTACTCTCTTTTATGTCATTTATTTTAAGCTCATATTTCATATGTTTTGGGATGTTATTTTATATTACTCATAATATATGTTTTATGTTCATATTATGAGAGACCCTATTTGATCTCATAAATCCATTTTTGGATGTTCTATGTGGCGACGTTAGGCTGCTGAGTTTTCGTAAGGGATTTTCATCTCACTTTTATTCCCGTGAGATTTATGCTACATTTTCCACCATTTCCTTTGAGTGGTGTATGTAATGCACATTATTCTAATCTTTTTGTAATATAATTTCTTTTATGATTATTTAAATCAATGTTTTATAGTCCTTCTTTCATGGGTTGTATGTTTCGAAAGTTACCCAAGTCGGTAAGGGAAACTTTCACCCTCCTATTTTTAAAAGACTTCTTTTGTTATGTCTTTTAATTTACATCTTATTATGTTGGGTTATTTTATTCTATATACTTATTGATACAAAGTTTATGTCCAAGTGATGAGATACCATTCTCTCTCTCATCGACTAATTTTCCGAATTTTGAAGTGACACCCTTAGGATGTCAAATTTTTACAAGGGAACGTCTTAACCCAATTTCGATTTCTTTGGGTTCAACCAGTACTTCATGAACATGTCATCCTGTGAATATGTGTGAATGAACTATTATTGTTTCACACTTAATATCCACTTATATTGGGTGTATTTATATTTCTCACACATAATTATGTGATAGATTTATCCTTAATTTAAGGATACCATCTTTATAATGGATTTCATCTCAATTTACATTTCCATTGAGACTTCATTGTTGTTATGCACCAATTCACTCTTATATGGTGTGTATACTGTCCTTTGACATATTATATCATGAATCCATTTATTCTCATGATATTATAAATTTATGATTAAATGTTATTCTGCAATTATTTGTATTCAAGAGTCTCTCATTTTGTTAAAAACACTTTAACAAAAATATCATCTTAAATGTTTTAAATATTTATTATTCTAAATATTTATCTTTAATGTCCATGTTATCAAAATGGTTTTCAATATTTTTTTTATATGGACATTAATGTTTTAAAATTATAATTCCATTAAAAGCTTCAAAGTGGTATGTGACACTTTGATACAAAAATCTATTTTAAATGGTTTTTGAAAATGAATTGATTAATTCAATATCTAGGAATTACCTATTGTGATTGAAAATTTAATTTTGTTATTTAAATGTTTATATTGTCAATATTTTATGTGTATTGATGGTACTTGGACATTTCACGGGTGGTTACGTGATAAACCATATGACGGGTGGTGCCGTGAATACCAGGACGGGTGGTTACGTTATAACCTCCAATGCATTGGGTATGGAAGTCGGTCGTATGGATATTCCAATAAGTATGCTTGGAAGTCGACTGTATGGTCATTCCATTTAAGTATGTTTATGTCCCAAGTTAACTTTATATGTTATGTGTTCTTTATATGGGTTTTATGGTAATCGTTTTGTTAAAAAGGGTAAGTAATGGTCTTTTAGTCAGTGAAGAGTTTTTACTACTTCATAAGGGTGAAAAGTATTACTTTGGTAATGTATTCATGGTTTACTTGTTGTTTTGAAAAACTACCAGTTATCCTTCTTTGTGTATGCTTTACTGGGATTTTTATGCTCATACCATGTTTTTGAAATGATTTCCACATGAATTAAAGATGAATAGGGTCAAATATGGGATCAAGGAAAGACATGCTATCTAAAACAAGGAACTAGACATGTTTCTTTTTAAGTTTTTTTTTATGTTATGGAAACTTAGTAGAAGTGTGTACTTTGAAATATTTTGAGATGTAATAGTTTTGACCTAATTCTCTAAAACTCTAAACCTGAAAATATCCTCAATGTGAATTATTCATTTAATTCAATATTAAGTAAGGTTTAATATCGAGGCCTTATATTTGGTATCAGAGGTCGGTTTAGATAACTTTAGAGGTTAGGGTATTCTCTAATAATAAGTGACATTAACATAATGGTTAGGATTTTAGAAAGAGTCCTAGTTTTAGATAAAGTGAATGAGTAAGTATATCTTAGTGTTTATCTTCCTCATTAGTACATGATGGTTTTTTTGATATACTCACACGGACCTTTTTGGTTTTAGTAAATGGCTGGATCTAGCAGGCACCAAAGTATTAGTGGATGTGAAGGAAACTGTGATAGTTTTCTGAGTGAGTAACTGAATGATATGGGAGTGGCAATGAGAACTCTTGTTTTTTATCCTCAACCTACTATCTAAAGTAATGAATGACCACCTAAACCATGGTGATTTCTATAGGGAATAATATATGCGAGAAACAAATCCCTACGGAACTACAGGTAATAATCATAAAGGTGAGTGTGTTCAAAAAACAATGTGTCAATGATGTGGACAGAAATAACTAGGAAAATGTTTCAATGGGACAAAAATATGCTATAGATGTGGAAATGAAGGTCATAAAGAAAGAACCTTCCATGTAAAAAGGAAGCATCAAGTTGAATTGAGGAAAGGGAAAGAAGTTCTTTCTGAGGGATCAGTTGAATGTTTTAAATGTGGTGTGCATGGTCATTTTGAAAACACATGTTCTATGAAGAATTTTCAGGAATGGGATCACCATGATCGTACAAATATTCGTTTACCAATACCTAATGCCATTCCGATTGAGGATGAAGAAACTAACAATGGCCAATCAAAGGTATGGATTTATTTCATATCTTTTGTTTTATTATTTTGGAATCTTAGGATATGATTCATGATTTTGTTTGTAGGAAAGAAGTATCTCAGAATAAGTTTGAAAGGAATGGTTAATGGATCATTAATAATATTGAATGAGTAAGAAGTCAGCATATAAGGGCTTCAAGAGTTATGGTGAAATTCTTAAGAGTATTAAGTCACTTTTGATGATGGGGTTACATTAGAAGACTTTTTATAGTATGTGTAACCCTGATGTTTGATATATGAAAATTTTATTCGAGGAATATTTATCTATTCTTTGGTGGACATAGTTATAAAGAACCATTTGAGTTTATATGATCCTTACTTTTGAGGTAATTATGGGTTACTATATGTTATGATGGAATGTGAAAGGCGTGAGATAAAATTGAGGTTAAATTATGTTATGGTTATTTTTGATGATTTTATCCCTTTTTGGGGAATGATTTCAGAATTATATAGTTTGGAAAAAGAACACGCATACCGTGTGACAACCCGTCGTGCCAGACAATGCTGCGGGAATCGAACCCACAACCAAAGTGCGACTGGTATTTATCGCCTACCACTGGACTACGTGAAGTCCCTGGTTAGTTTGACTAATTCTTTTTAGTTAGATGATTTTATTAATTAAGAGTATGTTTATTTTGGGTTATCTATGGAAATTATTAACCTATCATAGAGGATATGTGATTAGGTTAATTACTTTTAAATACGAGACTTTAAGAGAAACTGATGTTGTTTGGAGATAAATGATACGATTAAACTTGGATGACTATGTGATTAAATCCTTTAAATATTTGGGTTTCAATCATAGTTTGGTTTACTTATGGTCTTCGTTGAACTTTGGGTTTTGTTGGACAAATTTTGGAGATTAAGAATAGATTTTATTTTTATAAAGGGTTATCCTTTTCTGGATTATCTGATCTTGTACTAACCTTTTTGGTTTTGGTTTTGTTTAATGTCTAAATACATGGTAAGTATATAGTTCTATTTTGTGGATTAGGTGATTCTCTATAAGTTGATTATAGTACTCTTAATGTGAACAAGTCTTCCTAAATACTCATCATTTGTGGATAGTATGAGTTTGTGTATGAAATCTAGTAAATGTTGAAAGTCAACATGACAAGTAAGTATGTTTCCTTAAGATCAAAAATAAATTCCTCAATGAAAAGTAACGTAAAAAAATGTTTTCTGTTAACTTTTCCTATTGGGGAATCAAATACCGTTTAACCCACCACATGTTTGTGATTTTCTTGTGGTTAACTTTCTCCTAAACATGTTTTCTATCACTCTCCCTCAGAACATGACCCTTTGATTTTTCTCCATATCCATGTTTTCCTACATGGAATCCTATAATGGGTTAGCTCGGGTGACCTCTGTACTTCTCTTTCTTTCTTTTAATGTGATTTTTTACCGACTCTTGTTCCGATTTGGGACATTCAATGATGTTTCCGAGCCCAATTTTAAAATTGCGAGGACGCAATTCCCAAAAGGGGGGAAGGATGTAACACCCTAGGTAAATAAAGAATATGACATTTTTATATTTATCCCTATTTGTGAAAAAATATTAATATTACTTATAGGGAACACTATGCTCGATGGCATACCCAATACGCGACAACAAGTTCCTTTGAAATCTTAGGTTGCACTCTAATAATAAAATAATATTATTTTAAATGGTAGTTAACGCCTAGACATTGTAATGGCGAGAAAGAACTGAACTAACTAAAAAATGACTATGTATGTTTGTAAAATATTTTTACTTTTTAAAATAAATGTTAGTGGACTAAAAATGCGAATGAATCCAATTTTAAGCATAAACATTCTAATATTATTTAAAAGGTCGATTAACCGCCTTTTAATGGAGAACCTATTTTAAATCCACTTTTTGACAATTTTATGTGTTATATTTGAAAAAATAAAATTCTTCTTTAGAATTGGGACATCAAAATTTACTTTGTGTAAATATTTGGTATTTTTCCGATAAAGTAAATTTTTTAATGAATAGTGACAAATGTTGTATTTTAATTCAAAATCTCCTTTTAATATAATTTATTTATATGATTAGATTATCTTTTGAATTGGTTTTAAAGTAAAATTATAATTTATTTTTACCATTTAATCCAATATTGGTCATTGGAATTAATTTCACTTTGAAATTGGACTTAAACTAGTGTCAATCTTTTTTTAGATATTGTTTCTTAAAAACACACTATTTGTTTTGACAGCGGGAATTAATTATTAAATTAATTAATGAAACATATATGTTTTGAATTTTGTAAAATAGACATCATTTTTGAATTCAGAATATCAAATATATCTTAGGGTGAATTTTTGTTATTTTTCTGAAAAACTTCAATTTTAGATGAATAGTGAAACCACTAAGTGGTAGTTTAAAAATTGATTTTTCGTTTAAACAAAACTTTACCACATCTGTGATTTGATTTTCAAAAATCCAAAACACATGGTTGTCATTACGATGTAATATGTGGTTCAATGGGATTAAAATAATTTTTTGGTGAATAGTAACTTTTATGTTTTTAATCGCGATTAGAGGTAATTAGTGTATATTAAGGAAAAAATAATGTTTTAATAATATGAAATGACCTTTAAACATCTACTAACCTTATTTTATGAGTCATGGCCGACCAATAAAATCCATGGGTCAACTTGGGGACCCCATGGAGCCACTTTGGTTGGAAAATGACATTAATAACTTTTTATTTAAAGTTAAAATTAAAATGTCACAAACATGTGTTGTTTTACTAAAACAATTTTTACATGTGGTCATTCAAGTCATATTTTTGACTATAAATATTAATTAGAAATATAAACAGATTTCCTACATCATGATATTTTTTTATAATTTTTAGACATTAAATAAATTAAATTATTTATGACACCATGATGATGCAGCGATTACCTCATTATTTAACGATTTAAATAAAATGAAAAGATAATGTAAAATCTAAGACCTTCACTTGTCACAAACCTATTGTATGTGTGGATTTAGAAACCTTATCACCTTATCCTAGAAATATATCCTTTTGGTACCTTTAAAATCCAAAAAGCAGTATATAATAAAGTAATATTTTATAACTTTCCAAGAGTGCCCCTCCTCTCCTATTATAAAAGGACCCCAACACTACCACCTTACCCACACCTCTCAAGCATTTGGCTCGGACAAACCCAGCCCATTTCATCTATCCACATCCCTCACTTTATCATTGAAGCCTCACTTTGGGAAGAATCCTTTCCAAGGAAGCCTTTGAGCTCAAATCAAATAGAGTTTCCCGATTTAAAGGTAGTGTCCTCTCTTGTGTTCTTATGTTTTATTTTGCTTATCCATCCCTATAAAATCTTTTTATTCATTTATTTTTTTAACAAACCCAGTATAATAAATATACTAGGATGTTTTTATGGGAAATATTCGAGCTACACTTACACACACCTTCGTCTAATGGTTAAATAACATACTGTTTTTGTGGATGGCGAATTTCTGCCTCACGAAACGATGATTGTTCAATCTTCTCGTAACACCATTAATGGTGGCTATTATGATTTAACTATATTTTATATATGATATATATGGTATTTATGTTTTCTATATTCTTCTGAATTTTATATTTAAAACATGCCTTTATGCTTTTCATGTTGTGCAAATGCGATAATTCCATACGATGAAGTGTGGACTACCCCCCCCCCCTCAAGTGACGTGACTCATTCATGCAATACATGGAATGTATAAAGAATGAAATTAATGAACATTTGTGACCTATATAACATATATATTATACTGTAATTATAATATATATACCTCTCAATTATTTTTAATTCCATTAATATGACAAAGTAATGAATGTAGCGTTCATGCGTATGTACGGCCTACCATCTCCATGAACGGTGCATTTCATTTAATTTTTATCTCAAAATGTTATGGAGTTGTATAAAATGAATATGTACTTGATATATATGATATTTAAATCATCAATACTATTTTAGAGATGATTAAATTATAACTACATGGACAATCATTTTCAAACAAGTTCATTTTTGACTCATGTACCAAACATCGACAAAAACGTCTGATATGAACTCACATTATTAACCAATTATTATAACATTATAATATGTGATATGAAATGAATAATAATCTTTAAAATAGGTACTTAAGAAATTATAAATTGACCAAAGTTTATTATTCAGGAATATAAAGATACAAACAAGACAAGTCGGACTTGAGGTAAGGGATCCAACCTCTCTCGTTCTTTTTAAGTAATCTCTTTTATGTCATTTATTTTAATCTAATATTTCTTATGATTGGGATGTTATTTTATATAAATCATACATTAATTTTTATGTTAATATGATGAGAGACCCTATTTTCTCCCATCAATCCATTTTGGATGTTTTGAGTGGCACCGTTAAGCTGCCGAATTTTCGTAAGGGATCCAATCTCTCTCTTTATTTTTAAGTACTCTCTTTTATGTCATTTCTTTTAAGCTCATATTTCATATGTTTGGGGATGTTATTTTATATTCCTCATGCTGTAATTTTTATGTTCATATTATGAGAGACCCTATTTGATCTCATAAATCCATTTTTTTATGTTTTAAGTGGCGCCGTTAGGCTGCCGAGTTTTTGTAAGGGATTTTCATCTCACTTTTATTCATGTGTGATTTATGCTACATTTTCCACCATTTCCTTTGAGTGGTGTATTTACTTCCCATTATTCTAATATTTGTGTAATATAATTTCGTTTATGAGTTTTTAAATCAATGTTTTATAGTCTTTATTTCATGGGTTGTACGTTTCGAAAGTTACCCAAGTCGGTAAGGGAACCTTTCACCCTCCTCTTTTTAATAGACTTATTTTGTTATGTATTTTAATTTTTATCTTATTATGTTGTGATATGTTCTTCTATATGCTTATCGATGTAAATTTTATTTCTAAGTGATGAGATACCATTATTTTTATCATTGACTAATTTTCTGAATCTTGAAGTGACGCCCTTAGGCTATCGAATTTTTACAAGGGAACGTCTTAACCCAATTTCGATTTCTTTGGGTTCAACCAGAACTTCTTGAACTAGTCATCCTATGAATATGTTTGAATGACCTCTGATTATTTCACACTTAATATCCACTTATATTGGGTGTATTTATATTTCTCACACATAATTATGTGATAGATTTATCCTTTATTTAAGGATACCATCTTTATAATGGATTTCATCTCAGTTTACATTTCCATTGAGACTTCATTGTTGTTATGCACCAATTCACGCTTATATGGTGTGTATACTGTCCTTTGACATATTATATCATGAATCCCTTTATTCTCATGATATTATAAAGTTATCATTTATCGTTATTCCGCAATTATTTGTATTCATGAGTCTCTCATTTTGTTAAAAACTCCTTAACAAAATATCGTCTTAAATGTTTTAAAGATTTATTATTATAAATCTTTATCTATAATGTCTATGTTTTAAAAATGGTTTTTATTGTTTATTTATATGGAAATTAATGTTTTAAAATTATAATTCCATTAAAATCTTCAAAGTGGTATGGGACACTTTGATTCAAAAACCTCTTTTAAATGGTTTTTGAAAATGGATTGATTAACTCAATATCTTGGAATTACCAATTGTGATTTCTAATGAAATTTTGTTATTTAAATGTTTATATTTTCAATATTTTATGTGTAATGATGGTACTTGGACATTTCACGGGTGGTTACGTGATAAACCATATGACGGGTGGTGCCTTGAATACTAGGACGGGTGGTTACGTTATAACCTCCAATGCATTGGGTATGGAAGTCGGCCTTATGGCTATTCCATTAAGTATGTGTGGAAGTCGACCGTATGGTTATTCCATTTAAGTATTCTTATTTCCCAAGTTACCTTTATATGTTATGTGTTCTTTATATGGGTTTTATGGTAATCGTTTGGTTACAAAATGTTAAGTAATGGTCTTTTAGTCAGTGAAGAGTTTTTACTACTTCATAAGGGTGAAAAGTATTACTTTGGTAAATTATTCATGGTTTAGTTGTTGTTTTGTAAAACTAACAGTTTTACTTATTTGTGTATCCTTTACTAGGCTTTTTATGCTCATCCCAAGTTTTTGAAATGTTTTCCAGAGGACTTAAATATTAATAGGGTCAATGATGGGATCAAGGAAAGACATGCTATCTAAAACATGGAACTAGACATGTTTCTTTTTAAGTTTTTTTTATGTTATGGAAACTTAGTAGAAGTGTCTACTATGTAATATATTGAGATGTAATAGTTTTGACCTAATTATATAAATCTCTAAACCTGAAAAGATCCTCAATGTGAATTATTCATTTAATTCAATATTAAGTAAGGTGTAAGGCCCGAGACTTATACACCTGGATAAAAAACACTAAGTAAAACTGTATAACAAGAGAGTGCTGAAAGATAAAGGGGCCGAAAATACAAGCCCAACTTTAATGTACAAGGAACTGAAATTACAACTGATGAATGAAAAATAGTTGTTGGGTCATCCGTCGAGGTTCCTACCTGAAGGGTATGTATAGATCGCCTCCTCAACACTCTAGGTCTGTCTGTCTCCTCCATGTATTGTCTTGTCGTATGGTCCACCTACGGGTATCGTCCGGTCTTGGTTCTCTCAACCTCAATCAGCGTTGTCCATTGTATCCATCCTACACAATGAGGTGCAAGCGTAACCTGTGCAGGGGTGAGTATAACGATACTCAGTTGGGTCACCGAGACCCTCATGGTCTCACAAAATCAAACAAGGATAAACCACAAGAATGAAATCAACATATAAACCCAATTAGGTATATGCCCATACATATACAAAAGTTATCAAGCAATCCATCTCAATCATGTGGAAAACACAAAAGTTACTGACTTTTCTCACAAAGGTATACAAATTATGTAGAGAGTTAGAGATTATTAGATTTAGCCACTAAATCATCTATTCTATCGAACCCATGTAGCATCCAGGAACAAAAGTCATAGGTGTCGAACCCATACCAAATCCAGGAACATTAAACAAATCTTTTGAACCCACACATGATCTAGGAATAGTCGTTAGAGTTGTCAAACCCACACATGATCTAGGAATAGTAGTCATAGCTGTCAAACCCAGATTGGATTCAGGAACATTCATCAGAGCTGTCGAACCCACACATGATCCAGGAACAATTTTCAGAGTTGTCGTACCCACACAGAATCTAGGAACAGTAGTCAGAGCACAACCAGCCACAGGGTTCCACACAAAGCATGCTTGATTCCGGGAGGGTCCGATCCTCAATCCAAGTGTCATTACATCAACTGCCATGAAGTCCCATGAATAAGTGACCCAAAGGTCTGCCATGTCATAAGGGTCACAATGAAACAGACATTGTGTCCATCAGACGCCCTGTCTCTAGGTTATTAGCCTTTTGGTCCCGTGGGGCCTGAATTGATTCGTGCATGATCCAACCTGATCATATCTCAACTATAACCTGAACTATAGTGGGGGTATACTCAAAGGGAACACCACGCTCCATGTTTTCCAGTTCCACTGATGATTCTTCAAATGGATGCACGGTGCCATAGATATGGAAAAATTAAAATAAAGGGTTACAGTGGGCCTTGGTCCGGTCTGACCGACCCAGCCCAACCCTACAGGTCGTGAAGGCCGCAAGTAGAGCGAGGGTGCAGACCGGTTGCGAGGCTGTGGACCAGTCGTGGGTTTTTGTAAGGGTGGTTCGGCCCGGAGGCACCGTGAGGTGCGCGGAAGACCGGCTCGGCCAGGCCCACATGGGGTGTGGCTCGGTGGCTTGACACGGATAGTCGAGGCTGGTTCGGCTAGCGCCGCGAGGGGTACGGCTCGGGCAGCTTAGCCCGGATGGCCGAGGATGGTTCGGCCTGCACCGTGAGGTGAGCGCGGGGCTCACGGGGCAGCGCAGTTCGTTCGGGCACTCGGGAGGCGGCCGGGAGGCTGCCGGGAAGGCCGACATGTGGCAGGGAGGCAGCCAGGCATGCCGGCGGGCAGGTCGGTGAGCGGTCGGGAGGCGGCCGGGGTTCTGGTCGGCTCAGGGAAGTGGCTTGACTCGGCGTGCAACACGATTGACAGGGGTGCAGCAGGGGCCAATTTGGCCTGTGGCGGTGCAGGACACCGTGGCGGTGGCGCGGGTCACAAAGGCCACAGGTAGCGTGACCCTTGTCTTCACCACCTTCTTCGCCTCATTGTTTTGTCACCATGTCGAAGGATATCCCAAAAGAGATCGTTGGAGGTTTTCAATCCATGTTTGTTTGGTCCACACCCTCAATTTTTATGGTGATAACAATCATTCCTTTATAATAGACCACAAAAATCCACCTGCAAAAAAGAAAGCATCCTCATTCTTCATTTTGAAAGAAAGGTAGAACTTGTAAATTAAATGAAATTAACCCCCTACCTTTTTTAGTTGTTCGATGATGAATTCGCAGAAAGAAGACACAGTTGATGTCATTCTCCCCGTCTTCCACACTCTTCCAATTTTGAGAACTCACGTCGGTTGTGGAATACGTTCCACATAAGTAGGAGTTTAGGGAAGAAGATCAAAGGAGATGGTTTCTGGTGTTCTTTGTTGAATTAAAGTGTTCTTTGTTCTTCATTGGGAGATGATGTTCTTTATTAAAGAACTCTATTTCTCACAAGATCTCCTCTCCCCAATATTCCACTCAAAAGAAAAATTCCAACCAAATTAATAGATTGATTTTATCTTTTGTTTCATTGTTGGCATAAAATTCAAATGGGTTAATTAATTAGGTTAGCTCCAATTAATTAATCAATAGGTTGGCACAAATAATTAATGTGGAGGATTTGGCAACATAAATTATTTAGTGTTGGCTCCATTAAGGTGGAGGGCGAGTGTCACCATTAAGTGGGGTTCTCAAGAGGTTTTTCCTCACTTAATGGGAAGTTCAAGAGGTTTTATCCTCGGGTGGTCCCCACCATATTAATCACGAAGAGGGGGATAGTTTCGTGTGGTCCCCACCACCATAACCTCTCATGGGAGGTTAAGGTGTGGTGGTCCCCACCTCCGACTTCCACATGGAGGTTTCAACCATCCAAATAAAAATAAAGCCACAACTTTATTTTTATTTAATTCATTCATTAAAATCCCAAAAACTATCTTTTCATTCCGACCGTCTTCCATCGAGGTGAAAGTCTTCTTAAGAGAATAATGGTGATGTGAGTTCAACGGTGCCTTCAGATTTCAATTCCGAGCACTAGTTCAAATTTATAAAAATCTACTCGTACGTTTACTGAATGTACGCAAACAGAATTTCAGAAATTGATTCCGGGGACACCGGGCCTCAGAATCACGCGCCGTCAATTTTTACGGACTCATAAAATTCCAATGTATTTAGGAAAAAAATTTCCACGGAATTTACTAGTATTTAGATTTCATGTGAATTTATTCTTCTAACATCATAAAATATTATTTTTCCATGTTTAAATAATAACATCAATTTATTAACTATAAATAAATGTTATTTCAGATATAGTACAACCAATTTTCAGTCTTTATTACATTCTATGGTAAATTAAAACATCCATCATGCATACAAGTGGATTCCCACCTCTACAAAGTGATGTGCTTCATTTTTTGTAACCTCTCTATATTGATAGTTATTATTATTGAAATAATTTATATATATATATATTATAAATGATATAATTAACATTAAATGACGAATTGATATCAATGATTAATTTAAAAATGATATAGACATTTGTGTGTAAGTGTAGACTACCTCCTCCATCATTTGATGTGATTCTATTTTCATGCATTCCTTTCAGCGGTGGTAAAAAATACATTTAGTGATTATAAATGATAATAATGAATGGATGTGAATTGTAGATTTTGTTTAATGATTATAATTTTGACCATGATCAACCTACTAAAAAGTCATTGGGTTAATGAACCGAATGACTTGACTGATTCAGACATAAACTTAACAAAATAAGTAACTATTTAAGACATTGAAATAAGTGACATAAATGGGTATTCCAGTGAAAAAACATGAACATGTAATTAATAAATAAAATAAGTGAAATATAATTTTCATTTAGGATGATAAAAATGGAACTTGTATTCCTCATATTTTCTTTGAAATATTATTATTTCACAAGCTAATCAATTGATAATTGGTTTAACGAGATGTTTATAATAATTAATAAGGGTTGAATGTATATCATTGTGAAAATTGTTTCATTATTCATTAGTTAGTGAAAATAAGTCTTGATGAATTATATTTTTCCATTAAAATTTATTTTTAATTTTTTTATGAAAATATTAGGATGCCAATGTTGATTTTCTATGAAGGAAAATTTTATTTTTGAGATCAATGATTATTATGAAAAAAGAAACTTTTAATAATGTGTAATCATTGACTAAAATTTTTCTTTATTTAATTCCATTATATTTCAATTAATTATCTTTTTTTTAACCCATATATTTTAGATATAATTGTCATTGGGATTTAAGGATGCATAGGGATGAGGATGTGGTACATATAACAATATTTATGATAAGTCATGAAATAAAAATATGTTATATCTTAAACATTTAGTTTTAAAAAAATGAATAATGATTTGAAGTTAAAACTTGGTAATGTAATATTTTTATTTATATGTTTATTTACCTAGTTTAATAAAATAGTAATCCAAAAATATTGTTAGGAATGCTTGAAAATGAAATCTTTCCTGATGATTTAATTTTCACATTTCCAACAGTTGAAACCATACAGTTAGTATAAAAGGGAATATTCATAAAACATTAAATGCTTTGATAATTTAATATGTATCATTATGAAATTTTAATTTATGGTAATTATATTATATAATTTGTGGGTTACCATGTTGTTTCATATATCTTATTTATTTTTTGAATGGTTTCATGCACATGGAATGGGGAATTCGATGTAGGAAAGTACCAATAGAGAAATATCAGGTCCAAATATGCAATCAGGAATGGTATTAAATGGAACTTAATTTTTATTTGTTTTTATGGATCAATTGAAACACACTACTAATAATAGAGGTTATCACATTGGATCTATACCAAAATTTTGGAAGACCATTGGTATGGGTACTATTGATATACCATATATCAATGGTTTTAGAAAAACTTTTTTGTATATGTACAATATTGGGTCCTTACAACAATTATTAATCAAAAACCATTGGTATGGAGAACACATAGAGATACTATACAAATGGTTTTAAAAAATATATTTTTTTGGTCCCCTGTATAGACCATATACCAATGGGATTCCAAAATCCATTTTTATATGTGAAAAAATATGGATAACCATAAAAATGGTCCCCTAAAAGTATTGGTATAGATCTATACCATTGGTTTTGAGAACCGTTGTTATAGGTAACCAATTTTTTTATCAATTAATTTTTCATATATAATTAAATAAATTATAGATTAAATTTCATGTAAATATACATATATTTATTAATGAAATTATTCTCTCAAAAGTCATTATAGCTTAACTGAAACTTTGATGAAATATAATTTGTTGGTGTTGGGAAAAAAACTTGCTAGGTTTTTTACAATAATGATAATAAATGTTTCAAAACTATTAGTACACTTATTTCATATGACAAATAGTAATGGTTACCAACCAATTGGTATATACCACCTATTATAAAGCCAGACTACCCAAAAACCCTCTAAACCATTCTTATATGTTATAACAACAGTTCAAACCATTGGTATTTGCTTTTTTAGAAGTGGTTGGATATAATTGGTGGTGGAATCCTGGCATGTGTGAATGTGGATCTAACAAAATGGAACATATTGATATAGTATCATTTTATGATACAACACACTCTTGTATATAGAGGATATCTTGACTCCTTGGTAGCTAATATATGGATTAATTCATTGGAAAATACATTTGAATTTGTGGATTTTTCATGTAATCAAATGGTAAATCATTATATTTACCATTAATAGGGTGAAGATAATTAATGGTGGTCAATAGTTAAGAATTCTATATAATTATATGAGATTAGAACCATAGAATTGGACGAATTTAATAATATTCTATTTGAGTAATATATTCTTATATTTTTCAACTTATGATTGAATATTTATTATCATAGTTAAGGAACATATAAAAAGATTCATTAGATTTTTATGAAGATAAATTCACATAATTGGAATGGTATATACAAAATTTTGTCTATGATAATGATATTTTTATTAATATATTTTTCTCTGGATTATGGCCATAAAGAGAGAGAGTAATTGAACCTATAAAATGTAAAAGTTAAGAGAAACATGTTCAAGATAATGATAATATAACAATGGTGTTTTTTTATGACAATGATTAATATTAAAATAAATAGATAAATGGTTGTATGTGTATGGAAATGTTAATGAACCCATAAAGAAAATATAACGGGTAAAAAATAAGTTACGAGTTTGTGATAGATGTTGTAAAAAACACCCCGGGGAATGTCTTATGAAATATAAGAAGTTATTCCAAAGTGGAATCTTTTAGAATATGGATCATGATTGAAAATAAAATTATCTTATTATTGGTGAGAATTTTATTGATAATAACCTAGTAATGTGATTTAAATGGATTGTTATGGGTCATTATAAGGTTTTTTGTCTAAATAAGGGAACAAATGACGTGAATTGAAATGACTATAAGAAGAAGTGTGCGGTGAAATCCTTTGACACTATATTGGTGGATATTGGGAAATAAATTGAATTTTTATCACATTTATTACATGTTTATTCATATTATACTAATTTATTTTTAGACTCAACATCTATACAATCATTTATTTCTAAATAATTTGGTGGTAAAATAAAAATTTCACCTTAAAAAATGAAGTCATGAATTTCTACAAAAATACATGCAGTAAGTTTTAAATAAGAATGAATTTATTAATAACATAATGTTTACATATATTTATGGAGTTTACATAAAAACATATTTATTTTCTCATTATAGAGTGTGATGTTATTATAGGTATTTATTGGCTTTTAGTTCATCAGGGCATGATTTTTTTCAAATCCAATGATTTTATTTTCTGAAATGAGTTGTAGTTGGTGTATAATAATGAATTCATAAATTTAAAAACATTTTATGAAGCTATAAAACTAATAAAATATTGAAAAGTATTATACAATTCTCATATTGTTTAAAATAGATTAAAGGATCATATTAATGACGTTTTAATAGAAAATGAAATATTGAATTTTTTTCTAATGGGGTTTCATTTTTATTCATGATAGGGATGATGAATTTTAATTTGATATAGTGCCTCATGATAATCAATCTTCAAAACCAAAATTCTATATGGATCTTGTTTAAAACAAATAATTTAATAAAAAATTCATGATAGTGGTTCCATTTGTCATTTCACTTCACCATAGGGAGATCTTATTTTATTTTGTAAAAAAGAATGGTTTCACGATGCTTCACATTGATTATATAACATTAAATAACACAACTATTAACAAGAAGTATTTTCATGTTCATATATATAATTTTTTTTGTTATCTCCAGGGATATTAGTATTTTTTGAGGTTTATATCATGTTCGTATACCATTAGCTAAAGGTGAAAGAATATGAAATCCAAAGGATATCCTTTCGAACTAGGTATAGTCAGTATATGCATTTGGTTATTCCCATTGGGTTGACCATTACTCCACCTCTATTATTCCATCATTAGTAAAATCCAAAACTTTTTAAAGATAAGGAAATCAACTAATGATTATTTTTAAAACCATGAAATAAAGTATGTTATATGAAAATTTTAGTATTATTTTGTTCACAAATGATTTTATTCATTGTAAATATAATCAATTAATATTTTATAACCCATGGTCATACATAACCATTGGGGATTAATAATGGAAATTACCTAAAAATTATACTGAGATTCATTTTTTTCATTGATTCGAAGGTTAGTTCAAATGGTTTGTTGAGTTTTTTTATAGTTATCAAGCCCACTAACATGGGTATCATGAAAATGAGTTATATTAATATGGAAAAATAAATTAAATGACTTATTATAGGAATTAAAAATAAGATGGGTGAATAATCTAGTTTTGTACATAACATGTAGAAATTGGTACATAGATATCTAAAAACAGTTCATATTTGATGGGTTTGGATTCTATATTAATGTATAGTTAATGGGGATATTATTATTGTCTACATTAATTAAACCCCATAAGAAAAATTATTCTACACGTGACCATGAAATGGATGATATAGATCCCTCTTCAAAAAAATTGAGGGATCACTTATTTGAGGTAAACTCAGAAATAAATACTTATCATAATTGGTTGAATTATATATTTACATATAATGATTTGAAAATGAGATTGAGGATATGAATATAATTGATAATGGATTGTTATAGCACAATTAATTACAAACAAGATAAATAGAACTTAGTTGGTTATGCATTTAGTCATAATGATTATCATTAATTCACTATGCAACATCAACAAAATGATCCATTAGATAAAAATATTATGAATTTTGTTTTATAAATTTCTCTTACAAGAAATCCCTTATTTTTTATTCGTGGTTCATTACAATCGTATATCTCAAGAAAAAATTAATAAAGCTTATATGGATTATCTTTAGTTATGAAAATTTAGAATTCGTTATGAAAATTAATTTTCTAGAATTTTAAAATGATAAAGAATGCTATTTGAGATTCCAAAAAAGGTTATATGTATCATGTGACCGCTATTTAATTAATGAACCATGAGGTGAGATATATAAATCTATATTCATAATTCATCTATGATGAAAATATTGTATAAATACCTTGGGTAACATTTATTTTGGGATCGAATGACGAATTATATTACTAATTTTACCAAGAAATGCTTAATTATAAATAAGTGATAGCTGAATGAAAATTACTAAATGGTATTATTAATAACATTTCAATAAAAGAATGGTAATGTAAAAATATATCATTTTATTTGATCATGATAATACCAAATTCATCTTGATTTAATAATTTATTTATTTTTATTTCAGATTGATTAACCTAAAATGATCATTTTCTTTACAATAGAGATGATATGTATTTGGAAAAACATTCTTCAAATTATGATAAATATATTGTTATATTACATGGAGTCTTCCAATCTATTGTATATTATAGTGATTCCAAATTATCTTTTAATTTACATATATTTTTATCGACTTAATTGGATATTGAATAACATTTCATGGAATCTTTTGATCCTCAATATTCTAGAATCATAGAGTGAATAATTTAGAATATGGAGGTTTTTTTATCTTGATTGACGTATCATCAAAGAACAAGGGATCGAAATCTAACATTGGTTATGATTTTTCACAACATGTTATTTCATCCTAGTACAAAAATGCATCCTTTTGAGGAATTATATGGAATGTAGTGTCGAAATCCATAATTTAGAGATGATATTAGGGAAATAATGTTTTTTGGACCAAAATTGGTAAAATAAATGATAGATAAGGTAAATATGATTTAATAAATTATTATTATGGATAAAATCAGGAAGAAACATTATTTAGATATTCAATAGAAATATTTTTTATTCAAGGTAGGTAATTATTACTTTCTTAAATTGTATCTATGAAATTTTTTTATTTATTTTGCTAAAAATGAAAAGTTATGACCATGGTTATTTTAATTTTATGAAATTTTCTAGAACAATTTTTTTATTTCATATTGTCTTTCTTAACTCTATGTTTCTCACTTGTAGATCATAAATTTCATGTTTCAATTTTATGAAAATATTTGTCCTACATATCTACCGTTTTGATCCCTAAAGAAATTTTGTATGAAGAAAATATTTCATTATATGAACAGCCTATTAAAATTCATAACATAGATAGAATTTGTTGTGGAAAACTATTATTCAACGTGTTATGGTTTTGAGAGAAAAATTTATGATTAAATAATCAAAATGGGAATTAGAAAATTTTATAAAAGAACAAATAACCACAAATATTTATATAATGAATAAAATTATGAGATCTTATTTTCTAAAAGAGGGGAATAATATAAAAACCTAGTTAATGTTAAAATTAAATAAATTTCATTCATTATTGATTTTTAATGTATATATTTTATTGAATAAATATAATTATAAAAAGTAATCTTAATATTTAATTAAAATAGAAATATTTTTATTGTTTTTCAATTATTTTTCACGCAAGGTTTGTTTTAAATAATTCATCCATAAATTTTATGATTTTAATTTGAGATGTTTTTTTATCAATTACCATATCAAAATTATTTTCATTTTATATAATCATTACATTTCAAAAATTATTGGTTTTCCTGTTAATATTTAGAAATTCCTATTATTGTCAAACTGTCATTTATATTAACTAAATAAAATAACAAAAAATTATAATTATTATTTGAAAACATATTTATTCCATAATATTAAATAATTTATTTATTATATAGGAATAATCAATATATAGTATTTTGGTATAATCCTCATTTTGGGCCTAAATGATATTTTTATAAACATTATTTAATAAGTACTTCTTGTATGTATTATAATAAATTTCTTATAGTTGTAGTAATTGAATTATAAAAAATGGTTTCAAATTTTTATTCAGTAGGTTGAAATTTTGTAAATAGGGTCCTTTATAATTTTTTCATTTTTAATAGCAACCAAAGTAATTATTTTTCACCTTATTAAGGGTTAATTGTATACTAATTTTTAAATATAATTATACAATTCTGAATAAAATCCCTAAAACATTTATTTATTTATTTGTTTGTTTATTTCAACTATTATCATCAATGATTTGGACTGTTGGGAATTTATTTACCCATTATTTTGTTTTTAACATTTATATTATTCTATATTAAGGATAAATTAAAAAATGTAACTTTATTAATTTTCGTATTTATAATATTTTTTGAAAAGGAAAAAAATAGATAAGTTCAATTATAAATATTTATGTATTTTAATAATTATTTTTTTCATTGTGATATATTTTATATATATAATTTTTAAATAATTATCTTAAATTACCACATAAAGCTGACAAAGTTCTTGTTTAAGTAAAACAAATATAATTTAAATGATTTTATAAACATTAAATGAAATATTATATGAATAAATTAATAATTCTATTGTATTTTGAAGATAAATATCTCATATTCATGATGTTATAAAATTCAACATGTTCCCTTACAATCTAAATGATATTTCGTTCAAACAAATTGAATAGTCATGAAAATGGATTTATTGATATATTTTGTTCAATAATATTTTATACAATGATTTAAAATTACTAAAAATAAAATTTTAGATAATTATTATTGGATATTGTCTTGAATTTTTAAATTAGTCTTTTTTTATCACTTTTCCATTTATACTATCATTCTTAGCTCCAAAATTATAAAAAAAATTGATTTCATTGTAACACTTAAATTGTTTAATGGGGTTTAGAACTATTATATAACGGTTAAAATATCATCAAAACATGTGAAAATATAATTTATGAAAATAAATTAGACTCATCCTATTACTATCATTGATATATATCATTATTATGTAATTTTTTCAATAATTCTAATTTATATTAATTTAATACGGTTGGTATTTCAAAGTGTTCCCCTCCCCTCACATATAAATAGGCACATCCTCTCATTTTTTACTCACACCTCATGGGACCCCTTGTTTAACCAATACCTACCCATGTATCTTACTAACATCATTATTTAAATTATATAGTTCTTAGTATCTACAAAAGAACAAACCAAGAGGGTATATGATGTAAATAAAGAGGTTATCTGAGATAAAGGTATACGTCCAATGTGATTTATTTCATGTAAATTTAATCATATATATTATTGAAATACAATTTATCAACAATAAAATAATATTATAATTAATTGAAATATAATATAATATTATTATTTTAATGTTAAAATCATTTTTCATGTTTTTTATAATCCTATAAAAATTCAAATCATCGCTCATATGTTATGGGGATTACAACCTCCATGAAGCGATTTATTAATTTTTTTCATCACTACAAAAAATAATGTTTATTTTGATGGATTTATTTAATATATATGATACACATGAAATAATTATAAATATATAAATATAATATGTCATTTATATATTTCAAAATAATAACAATGTTTATGTGTTTGTGTGAACTACCACCACCACGAACTGATGTGGGTTTCCTTTCAGGTATGATTTTTGGGATGATTTTAAAATAATATTTAAAATAATTATAATTATAATTTTATCATTAATATTTTTGAGAAATGGGAAAATTGTCCCCATTTTTCCATAATCAACATACTGAATCTATTTCAGATTTATGAAGAGAGGATCCTCAAATAGTCCAATATAAACATGACTGGTTAGGTAAAAAAAATATTCATATGTAATATAAAAGGGATAATGATATTAGAATTATCTTTTATAATTATCTTATGAAATTAAATAAGTAATATTACATTATTATTCAGGATGATAAATTGAATATTTGACATGCCAAACTTGAGGTAATAAACACTTTACCTTAAAATCATCATTTTAATTGTTTTAATGATTTATTTTATAAAAACCTTTCTCCCATAACCATGTTATAAAATTATTTTATAGACAACATTTTTTTGTCCAAATGAATTACATGGGATAAATTTCTAAATATTTCAATTGTTTTATAGGGAATATTTTTATGGAATGTTTTGAAAAAAGTCAATGTGAATGTACTATTTTTACATATATGGAATAAATAGAAATTTAAACCACCACATATGATATTTGATGTTTGGATTTATTCAAAATATTTCATTTTATCCTAATATAAAAACCCCTCCTTCCATTATTTAGATATATTTTAAAATTTTATATAAAGGGAATGAATATTTTAATATAAAAAATTATTTTCTAATGTGTTGAAGGAATATTTTTATTAGTATGATGCTAGAAATTAATTATTTCATGTATTGTGATTATTTTATGGTTATTATGACTATTTTATATTTAAGGTTATTCTATATATTTCCCATGATGATGGGTTAGCTTGATATTGGTCTTTAATTCACATTGTGAAGGGATATAGAAAACCAGTTATGTTTCTCCTAAGAGATTATTGTTATTTAATGGGTAGGTTATTCAATTTAAACTAGTTAATGAATGAGTGATATGGAAATTATTTCCAAATTTACCTATATTATTTATCTATTCATTATGTGTATTTTATTTAAATTTTTATGATTTCCCATTGTATGATAATGAAAATATGTTTAAAGGTAATATTATGAAAATTCTTAACTGTGGAATGTGTAGCTTTTATAGAAAGATTTCACAAGTTATTCATCATTTAAAGGATTAGTATATGAGTTTTATTTTTCTATTAAGATTAATTAGAGTATCTTTTATGAAAATATTTATTCTACAATGTCTATTTCTTATGTAGGAAAAAATTTATTTTAAAATCAAAGCTTATTATGAAAAAAGGAAAAAATTTATAATCAGTATTTAGGGACTAACTTGATAATTTCTTTTATAATTCCCATACCGATATATTTTGATCCCCATCCATTTTTAGAGGTTTTCATATGGATTTGAGGATGTTAAGGGATATGAATTATTTCAATATGAAAAATATTACTGATATTTCATGGAAAAACTTTTTTATCATGAATTCTTTTTATTGGGGAGAAAATGTATAATGTGGTGATTTGTATATATTTTGATTTAATATTTTATTTAATATGATATTTGAACTTATTATATAAAAATATAAAAAAACATATTTAGGAATGTAAGAAAAATAATTTTTTAATAAGGATTCAATTTTCATATTGTCAAAGGACGGGTCCATATAACTATTGTTGAAACACCCTTTGTAATTAAAAACACAAATTAATACACATAAATTTTATTTTTTAAAAATAATTAAAACATTAACTAAAAAAATTATTTACTAAAATATATATTAAAAATGAAACATTCTACCAGGGTTCATGGGAATGATGATAAGTATCCATGTCAATATATAGTACATTAATTAAAACAATTGAAATAGATAAATACTATTTAGAAGGGTGTTTCATTGAATCAAAGATGATAAAATATACTGTAATAGAAAAAGTATTCATATATAATATACAAGTATAATCCATAAAAATTATTTTGTATATTTTTAGATGAGTCTCCCAAAAATGTTAAACAAATTTCTACTCACATTTATATCATTTATTTTATACATATATTAGTTAAATGTAAATATAAACTTTTTCACCAGATTTAAGACTTCCTATAAGAATTTAATAAGGTGTGGGGTAATAAGATTTTCCACATAAATAACTATAATTGATGACATAACCTCCCAAGACTAATATTTGGGGAATAAAATGTGAATACTAATTTTTTTTAAATCCCCCAACTTAATAGTTACATAATAAATGAGATAATTCAATATAATATATAAAATATATAGGATTCCATGATCGTTGAATTTAGTTGTAGGAACATGATAGATCAATGATATTATTTTCCACTCAGTATTACCCTTTAACCCCACAAATACATTTGTGGTATGTGCATATCTCCTTGAAAAATTATATTTATATTTGATCATTAATTATTTTATAAATAAATTAAATGTTTTCCATTATATAAAAAACTTATTGGAAGTCTCTATTCTTTTTATTTTCATTATGTTTACCTGATTAGTTTTGTTGTTATAGTTGGTGCCTTGGACCTAACAAGAACATTTAGCTTTCGATTACCATTTCATGTATACAGTATGATATATTCAATTTTTATACATACCAATATAGTAAAAAATTGTCATCATTTATTATATTGGTTTTTATCATAAGTTAAATGTCATATCAAAAAGCTGTATAATCTATTATCTATAATGGTGACATATTCAAACTATAATAGTAATCATAGTAATATTTCCTATAGTCTAGATACATTAGTTAGAGATAATTTAAACATTGTTTAATTATCATGTTCTATGTGGTTATAATAATTATTACATCTCTATAGGATGTTCTCATAGGATGATCTGAAGAATATAATTTTTATGATGTCATACACTACTAAAATGTGAAATATATACATTTGGTGTCACTATATGTTTAAATTTAATATATTTTTTAATATATCTTATCATAATTAACATTAACATTTTCCATGAATCACATAATTTGTTTCAAGATTAAAACAAAAACACTTTTTATTTTATCAATTGTAACATGAATTTTGAGATTCATATGTGGTATAAAATTTATTGAATATTCATAACATGATTTTGTAATTCTATATATAACAAATGGATATAAATTTCTCGTTGACATGGATAATGTACCTTCATTAACTCATGTCAATAATGTATGAAGGAATTTTTTTGAAAAACAATTAAATAAATATATAAATCATGAATAGATAGTGACACAATGTATGAGTCCATATTTATTGAAGATGATGAGACAATATGATTATATTACCTAATTTTTTTAATAGATGGTTTTCATATATATAACATATTCTTATCTCTTTTATAAGATATAAATAATTTCTAGATACACTCTCGATCTACAAGTTGGGATCACTACTATCGAGATAAGATCCAAGAGTGTGGATAATAATATATACAAACATGTTTATGATATTTAAATGAATAATTTTTTAAGATGAAGGTGTCCACATTTCCATGTGGTCATGAACATCAACGTGTGAATGGAAATTGGTAAATAAATATTTAAATTCAATAATAAATTATTTTTGTTTAGAATAATGTGATTTTAATTTATTTATCAAGTTATTCATAGGTTCTTTCAGCGAAAAAATGAAAATTTTAAACTAATTTTTCCAATTTTAAATTTATTATTTGGGAGGATATAAAAATATATAGGTGAATGAGACAAGTTATAGGTTATCAATTCATCTTGTGAAACATGAGAGAAAAAATAAATTTCACATTTATGATAAGTTAATTAGGTCATCATTGTTATTTTTTTCATTTATAAATTTTTAGTATCTATAGGGTCATAAATGAATTTAAATAAAGCATGAACCTTTTTATAAATTCATATTTTACACCAGAAGTTGTTAGGTAATACAATGTCTTGATCTATCTATCATCCCTCTAATTTACTAAATTTCTAAAGAGAGATATTGATAGATGCACCATCAATGATAATACCCAATATTTTCAAGTACAGGTCATCATGTTTGGGAAATTATAAATGGACTAAAAATAACTCATTTATTAATTACATGTATATAAAGAAATCTTATCAATTAAAAAGGGAATTTTTTGTATATATAAATGTTCTAAATAGATATTATATTCAATTATAAATGAAATGATGAATGAATTCATGCAATGATTATATGGATCACAAAAATCAAGGACATATTATTTTGATCAACTTCATTATACAAAAATTCTAATATATATAATATCAGTTTTAATCTAGGAACTAAAATTCTAACAGTTTATTTACAATATTTATTTTGGAGAAATATTTTGCAAATAAAAATAAAAAACCCTTACATTGCACACATTTTCTTTCATATTTTTCATAACATTACCACACACAATTTATTTATATAATTTTAATTTAATTGACATTAATTAATGAAAAATTCTCCAATATAATCCCAATGGTTTAGATGGTCCACCAATCAAAATTTTGTTGTAATTTTTTTATAAAATCCAAAACATGAAGGAAACTAGTAAAATAATTTTAGGGGAGGTAAATGAATGTCATACAATTGTTGGGATTTAGATTCTATAATTAATAATATGAATTGAGAAAATTTACAAAGGAAGGAACAATGTCCAATGTCATGGACCCAAGTTTGACTGGCTGAATTGATCAGGGGTTCCCTAACCCCACATTTATAGGTATAATAATGAATTTATTTTAAACATGTGTATATTCAACACTCTCCCCCTTGACCGAGTGAAACAAATTTAACCGAATATAGATTGGACCCTGTTTGGACCTACCCTAGTCACCCAAACCACCTAGTCCATTTTAGCTTGAGTTTACCATATAAGGTGTTCTTCAAAAACAATTATACCCAATAATTTGGTAAACACAAAAAATAAGATAATTATTTATTAAAATTAAATTATAATTTTTTTATAAGAGTATAAAATAACATTAATGAATTAATATAATTTTTCATAAAAAATAATTTCAAAAAAATTACCTTATAGATAAATATATCCTATTTATTTGTTTTATAAAACATCTAGGCATGTTAAATAATACAGATCACAATCAATCTATGTATGTTTGGTTTTTTATTTAACTAAATTTAATTATTATGAAAAGTGATATTATTTAATATTTAATTATCAAATATTACTTGTGGGGAATTTTTTCATTATCCCACATATTTTATAAAATATAATAAATGGTTTGAATATATGTAATTATTTAATTTCAATCCTACACCCTAGGACCCACTCATATGTTTAAGTGTATATTATCACAATTATGTGATTCTTCTTGATGCAATTGTTTAGGACATGAGCTCGTGCACATCCAAAAAAGTAGAAATGCATGGAAAAAGGGTGTTGTAACACATTCGAAGCTAATAGCTCATGGACTTTCACTTGAGTCTTGGATAATCCAATAACCACTCGATTAATCATATATAACTATACATCCCATGATAACATCATTATTTATTTAATTTATCACGTATCATTAATTATTTATTATTATAATGTGTGGATGATATTAATTGTTAATTTTATATAAGTGATCACATATGTTATGTCCCTAAAATTCAATGTAATTTTTTTAAATTACATGGTATTAATAAAATTATGAAAAATTTGATGGAATATGATTTCGAGGCAAGGTGTACCTAGAATGAATATCTAAACTTTTTTAAAGGTACTTTCAACAAACGTGGGGGCGATGTTTTCTATCTTTTTACCCGTTGCTCAGATTAAAAATCTGAGGGCACTATTGAATCTGCAGTTCTGGGATTCCCCTAAGGAAAGATTAACTTCATCTGCAATAGGTCGAGAGAAAAAGATAAATTTTGGACTTTTAAGAGAAAATAATAAAATAACATAAAACGTTATTTTATTTCTTCATCATTAGCAAATGAGTAGCGTTGGTGGGGACCAGTGACTTTTGAATCCAATTAATGTCTTGAATATTTTTTATTGGTAACCACACCATTGGGTAATTAAGAGGTTAATTAATTAAATAAACAACATTAATTCGACAGAGGGTTACTCACCTTTTCCTCTTCTATTTAAGTGAGTCTCGAGGTTGAGTTTTAAAACTACTTCACCAAGAAAGGAACCTATGGAAAAGTGACATGAAGTCTTCCACTGGCGGAGGATTGAATGTTTGTAAGCGACGATCCGGGATCAACAAATGCTGACGAACTCACTCCTATAGAGACTCTCTATCTTCCAACAACTGTGATACCTCTGATAGTTCACAAGGTTGGGGTTGTAATATAATTTATGAAATTTTCACATTTCACTCCTCGTTCATGAATTTGCAGGAGATCGATGCAGGGGATTTAAAAGGGGTCTATCAGTATTTTTAATTTTATGTATAATTTACACCCACTTGTTATAATGCTAACAAGGAGGGCGCATGCCAAATGAAAATGGCCTAGACCCTCTGATGCTTGTTTTTCATTGCATTCTTCATAAGCGGTTTGTTCCAACAAGACATAACCTTAAAAAAGAGAGGTGCGCAATGACAGTGGCATCTAGGGAGGACTGTATGCACATCTGTAAGGAAGAATGGATAACTGGAGCTCACCCTCTATCCCATGAAATAACCACTGGCATAGGAAGATGAGGGCAGTGGCTAGGAACTGCTGGCCGTGATCCTCGGACAGGAGGTTAGCAGTGGCTGACTGCGGAGGTGGAGGTGGAGTGCTATTCTAAAGGGAGTCGCGGGTCAAATACATGGTGATACAAGAGACCTTCTATCTATGGGTCCCATGGGTGACGTGGTGGACCCACCAGGTGCTGCCAATAAAGGTTCTGAACAGCTTCTTTGAGCTGTTCAGGAGCTTCATACCACACAACACCGTGTGGGTCTCGGCAGCCAACGGGCTGGACCGCCCGATGGTCTGCACCCAGCTGGCGGGCTGGGATGGACCATGCCTGTTTGAGCTGGGCCTGGTCAGACACAGGTCGGGTCGGTCAGACTAGGCCAGACTGGACCCGGACCTCTCTTGTGCCTAAATATGCTTAATTCGTCGTATCTTAATAATCAGACATCCATTGGACAAAACATATGCAGTTCTAGGATCCTTGAAGTGAGAAGGTCTTTTTTAGATACTCCACATAAGTTTTGGAGAATGTTGCAGTGTGTCCTGGTTGGATCGAATATGAATCCAACTGAGCCCTTGGCACTAAAATTCTAATAACATATGGATTGGATGTCTAGTTGACACAACCTCTTTCGCATTAGGACCCTTATGATGTGACAGATAATTGGGTTACTTATTCGTTGGACTTTGTTCTGGTTGAAATATCATTGATGGATTTAGGAGCATTTCTACTAGAATCTAGCATACTATGATGAGGAATCAAGTGGCTGGTAGGGAGGCAGAGGTTAGAGACTGATCATACAGAGGTTAGTACCAAGCGATCCTATATAGATCAACACCTTGAGATCATGTGTGGATCAGCAGTGTGCGACCTGACAAGGACCATCCCCAGAGTGGCCCATTGTGGATCACTGACATACCAATCCTATGTGGGTCATATCCTTTGTGGGTCAGCACTCAGCGATCTTGTGTGTGTCAGATCTTATGTGGGTTAGTATTCAGTGATCAATTGGTGGTCATCACATACTGATCATGTGTGGGTCAGATACTATGTGGGTTAGCGGGGGTTAGTACCTATCAAATTCTGGTATGTGAGATCCTATGTGGGTCTTGTGTGAGTTAGTACCTATTGATCTTATGTGGGTTAGACTCTATATTGTCAACAATAGTGCCTCTTGATAGAATAAGATGATCTAGATTCACGATTTGTCATATGTACTTTTTTCCTTTACTTATACCTGGTTTTAGATATGTCTATTTCTTTGTGCTTTGTGATTGAGATCATGATTGGTGGTTTTCCATTGAGGAATTCTATGAGACCTTTGGGGTTCTCGAGGTCCCTATAAGGTGTTTTTATACTCACCCATGCACGGGCTTCACCCACATATTGTTGTGTCTTGTGTAGACGACCAGAATCTTGGCTGAGACTTGAGGGATCTGGGACCATACAGTATACAGAGGAGATTGGCTGACGTGGAGAGCAGTGGAGATGATCTGTACCTACCCTACAGGTAGGATCTTCGGTGGATGATTCCAGGATCCGTTTTCTATTTTATTATTGTATTTGTACCATTCAGTTGAGATTGTATTCCGACCCCTTTACTTTAAGTACACACCTTTACAACATCATTTTTACATCATGGTTTCATATTATTGTGTTCTTGGATTGATTGTTGGTACATGTTTAAATTCAATTACTTCCCATTTTTGGGATACACTTTTCCAATGCTAGTCACAAACCACTGTCCTATGGAAGGCAACCATCAGGTAGCCACAGCACGGGCCCTAGGGGATGGGTCATTACAAAGTGGTATCAGAGGAGTCTGTTCTACCAAATAACTAAGACTCTGATCTTTTAATAGTGTGATAGTGTTGTGTGTTTTGAGTGTGGAATTTTGTTCTGAGAGTATAGTGTTGGTGCAGAGTGTAAGAACACTGATCTTTTTTAGGTATGTTTTCTTTCATCTAGTCATATTTGAGAAAAAAAAATTTCTGTAAATTTCTGAAGTACATGCCTTGTACATTATGAGAACATGCCTTGTACGAGGTTTCCAAAGGAGGCCGTGTGATGGCCACAGACATGAGCACATGGGGTGACATGGAGGCCGCCTAATGCGGGATATGGAAACGGAAAGTACACGTTGTGTGCTTGCAATATACATGCTGTGTATTTTCTTTTTTTTTCATTAAACACACCGGGTTCGTGTCTGACGGACAGAATGGGCTTCTTCTTGGTCTGGTTCTTCCAAGAGCATTCATACGACCGTGATTGTTCTCAGAGCCCCAAATTGAGCATCTTATCTCTGATGATACCACTATTTATTGCATTGGGATCGCCTCAATAAGCTCTCTCTTCTGCTTGAGCTTCATTTCCTAACTCCTCCTCCTTCTCAAGTTATCCTCTATTGAATGTTTTAGATGTTTTTGTAGATATCTTAAATTCTACGGTAATTCAAGCCCTAAGACTCATGTATATTGATCTTCCAATGCCGAGGTAGGTGGCTTGTACCTTTCTATTAATTGTCATTGAGTTATATGTGCAATTTTTCCCAATACCCATGAATGGGGTATTGCGTGTTTAGAATTTTAGCTTTATTGTTTTCAATCTTTGCATGTATGCTTGATTAAAGGATAATTGAAGATGAATAGGGATATTTTCTATGATTTGGATGTTTTTTCACATGCATGATTCCCTATATTGACCATTGGGTCTAGTTTTCCTATTAGTCTGCTTTTTTACTTTCACATGCCTAATTTTAGGATAGTGTGATTGATCTGATATGCCGATATGTTGTATATTGATAACCAATTATTTCATGAGGGTTAATTTGGCTGATACACATTTCTATTTCTACTTGAATTACACAAGGCCATTAGAACATGATGTAGTAGACCATAAGGATAATAGACGTAAGAGCTTCTCCAGAGTGTCTAATTTTTCTTAAGATGCGACACCACATTGGGGGGGGGGGAATTGACGTAAGTACTTCCTCAGAGTGTCTGTAGTTCCTTGATGAAGTCCATAGAAGAAATGTGATGTATGTGATTCCCTAGAGTGCCTTTAGTTACTGATACGAGACTATTGGATGAATTGATAGTGAGTGCATCCTCAGAGAGTCTATGCTAGGTTGGACCAGAAGGGATAGGCCATGAGTACTTCCCAGAGGGTAACCTTTTGTGTTTAGCTGCATGCTTGTGATGCTAGGTAAGAACGGAGGGGATTGGCAGTGAGTACTTCTCAGAGGGATTCTTGTTTGTTATTACCATCTTGTGATTATCTATTTTGATTAGCTGTTGATTGATATATGAAGTTGAATGCATTGAAAGTCTTGATTGTTTACTATTGAGTACTTCGTTGTTTAATAATTTTTGTTCTTATTACCTAGCATATTTTCACTGACTATTTGGAATAGATCTTGTGGTGGTTCCATACTAGGATATAGTCTCACACCCTATTTGGGAAATTAATTTAGGCATAAAAAATTATATTGTGGCAGGTATAGATAAGGGAAAACACCCCTCTAATTCAGGTAATTTATTTTTTGTGGACCTGAAGAGAATGGGACCAAGCCATGGCTTGCGATGCTGAGGATTTGTTTACTATATTTTTTTACTTGGGTTTCATACTGTTGTATTTTAGCATTGTGATTTTTTTGGTTGTTTTCCTATACATATGTATCATGAATCAGTCATATATATATATGTGTGTGTGTGTGTGCACCAATTTATTATTTTCTGATCTTCTGTTGTTTACTTTTGTATGGATTATTTATTCTTTCTATTTAGCTATTTCTTTCTTCCACTATGTCACACTGCCGTTGAGGGCCTAGTTTCCCCACTACCACACCCATGACCCACTCTTCTAGTTGGAATCCTCATTCATTCAGGGAAATTCACTTGATTCCATTTGACCAACCGGGTACAGGGCGCCTCTAGGTGGTATCAGAGGATTTCTTTTCTCTTGTCTTACTTTTTGGAGCCTATAGCCATGGATATGAGGGAATATGTACTTGGTAATAAGATGTGCCCTGGACTAGATAACCCGTGTACAAGGAGAAGTCATCCTACCTCTTTACATCAATTTTTTCTAGTTTTTTAAATTTAATGATGATTTTATTTCACTGTTGGGTGATTCACATGTTTTGTGTTGTTATTGTTGCTAATATTGAGGTTACATTTCTATTACAACTAGAATTGATGAGGATATTCAATCCCATGCATCATAAAAGAACATTTCTAAAAATAACATGTCATTCATTCTTGTCCTGATATTTTCGATGCATTAGCGATTGCATGTTGTTGTGATAGATGTTGTACTAGATATTCATATTGTTGTGATAGATTCCTCAATAGAATACCTGATTTTGATACGGTATTTCTTTGTGTAAGGATTTATTTGAATGAATGCCAAACTTGTGTTCCTGAGGTGTTAGGAATCCTCATTGACCGAAATTTGGTGGATCATTGCCTTTTCTTTCTTATATAAGACATGTATAAGATGAGATGATTTGATTCGCAGGGAGTTTGGGCCCCCACATATTGGAATTTGGAACATAAATGATCATTTCATTGTTATTATGGGATCTATAGTTATTTTTAAGGCTTACCGTCCACAAAAACACATAATAAACACCGTGCAGTTTTGAATACACGACTTCTGATCATCGGTTGGGGAAGAAAATATTTTTCTTAAGTACACACCATGTACTGTATGTACACGCCATTTAGTCTCTAACTGTGTCTCAGACTATGTGGGCATAGACATGGGGTTTGGAATCTTTGGTAAGACATGTCGTGTATAGGATGTACATGTCGTGTCGTAGAACAGTGCAACCAGTCATGTCACTAACAACATGGCTCATCAAAATCTTCTTAGTACACATCGTGTTTGTCAGGAACATAGAGTGTGGTGTAACCCAGGTACCCGATGGTGTAACTAACAACACAGGTCTGTGTTATCCTTTCCCATACACACCATGTCCGCATAGAACACACCACGTAGTGTGATCCATGTAAATATTCATGTATCTAACAACAAGGGTTAGTGAGGTTCTTCAAGTACACACCATGTTTGGCACTAACACGCTGTGTAGTCTTCTTATAAGGAGAACAATGTGGCTTAGCTGTGTAGAAGGACTCAAGTAGGGGACAAGGATTCAACTACATGTCGTGTGTTAGGTGAACACACTGTGGGTATGGGGTGTTACACAACCAGTTCTAGAAGGAGTACACGCCCAGGTGAATGGTTGAGGGGAACACACTGTGTAGGGGTTATACATACCGTGTAGTCATGTTTTGAAAAAACATGAATTCTTTCCTTTTCATGTTCCATTTTTATGTTTTCAATTTTTAGTCCTTGATATTCGGGATCTATGGTGTGTGTTTGACCTTGCAGAGTCATGCCTCTGAGACATCATCTGTTTGTATGCCAGTTTCATGGTAGTGATCAGACACCAGATATGGCTGATTCAGGACAACCTATAGATCCTCCCATTGTTCTGGTCTTGGCACCAACCGTTATACCAAACACAGGTGATAATTCATAGTTTTGGGAAGGATTTATGAGGATGATGCAGTCCATTCAGGGAGCACCACCTCCTGGTCTGTCGATGGCAGAATTGACATGGGTCTTTCAGAAGTAGAATAAACCCACTTTCTCAAGAGGTGGAGGACCCCAGGCTGCAGTGTCATGGATGGAATCCATGCTGAGGATCTTCGAGCATCTGGAGATACCTCCAGAGAAGAGGGTGAAGCGCGCTGCGTATATGCTTTGGGATTCTACCAAGAGTTGGTGGGATGTGATCTCATAGGTGGTACATCAACAAGTTATGGCTTGGGAGGAGTTCCATTGTATCTTGTATGACTAATTATATCTAGAGACCTTGAGGGTTGATCGAGGGAGAGAGTTTCTTAGTCTAGAGAATGGTACACTTTCTGTTATGGAGTATTCCTCTCACTTTATCGAGCTGCATCATTTCATGCCTATTCCTTGATGTAATCATTTATTGTTGGAAAGGATGGTCAATTTTGGTCAGAGGAACGACATACAATCATGGGTGAACATATTCAGGTTGACATCTATCACATCTATCATCAACCAGGCTCATATTAGGGAGCATAATTTGAGAGATTTTGGAGTTGAGAGCCAGGGCGGCATGACATCTAGAATTAATATTCCCCTTACTGGCAGCAAGAAGTGTTTTAGGGAGTCTATACGCAAAGATCCAAAGAGGTGAGATACTTCTTATTGTAGTTATTTGGTGTGATCACAGTGCTAGAAGAGTGGGAATATGATGACACACTACTCGAGAGACCCAGTGGAGTGCCGATCTTGCGGAAAGATGGGTCATCTTCAGCTCTTCTATCAGATCTTCTCACTAGAAGCTGGTGACAGGGGTTCTTCTATGACTCCTTGTTCAAGAGCAACACCACATGTTTCTCACCAGTCTGGGAACTAGTGTTCTTCTGGCTGTTCAGGCTGAGGTGGAAGTCATGGCTGTGGTAGCCAGTCACCCAGTTTTCATTGAAAACAGGGTGGATCAGCATCGGGTTCCCAAACAAGGCCACATGGTCACGTTGCAGGTCAATCTTTTGCAGTGGAGAAGACCCAACATGAGCAGGATCACATACCCTCTATAGTGTGAGGTATGATCGTTGTATCCTCAGTTTTATCTTCAGATCTTTTCAATAGAAGGGCTTCTCAATGCTTTATATTTGATGCTATCATGGAGAGCCTTGAACTCTGTATCTTTTTTCTGCTGATATCTTGACACCACACACATCATTGGGGATTAGAACGATGAGTGTTCATCAGTGCAAGGAGTTTCCTCTAGAGGTAGGTGGGTGTAACTTTTTATGGGACCTCTATGTCCTAGAGATGACAGGATTTGATGTCATTCTTGGAATGGATTGGTTAGTTCCCTTCCAATTAGTCGTCGATTTCTATCGCCATAGGCTGAGTTTCACATCACCAGAGGGTGGATCATTTCTTCACAAGGGCGAGTGGTATGTCCAAGTAGGGAGAGCGGGACCCAAATATCATTGGATAAGATGACATAAAACCTAGATATCATGTCTATATCTAGAAGACTAGGGTATTTCACACATGGACTTTTCTCCTGTGTTGGATCATTTTAGTGATGTCATTCTAGAAGAATTTTTAGGTTTTCATTCAGAGCATGAGGTAGAATTTTCTATTGTTCTTGTTCAAGGAGAAACACTGGTGTCCATTCTTCCACATAGGATGGATACACCAGAGTTACAGGATCTGAAGATGTAGTTGGAGTAGTTGCAGGAAAAGGGTTTCATCCAACCCAGTACTTCTCTATGGGATCTGCCTATCCTGTATGCAAAGAAGGTATACATAACCCTTAGGCATTGTGTGGACAACCAGAATTTGAACCAGTTTACAGTTTGGAACTGATATCCTTTAACAAGGATTGATGATCTCTTTGAACATATTCGAGGATCCCAACTATTCTTGAAGATTGACTTGAAGTCCGGTTACCATCATTTTCATGTTAGAACATTAGATATACCTCTTATAGCCTTTCAGAGTAGGTATGGTTAATACGAGTATATGGTTATTCCGTTCAGTCTCATGAACGCGCCTGCAATTTTCATGGCACTGATGAACTGAGTATTCCATATTTACTTGGATTCCTTTGTGGATTTTTTTGTGGATGATATCTTGGTGTACAATAACACATGACACGACCATGACACACATCTTGAGATCATTTTGAGTACATTGATAGAGCATCAGTTATATGCTAAGCTCTCAAAATGACACTTTTTGGATGGATCAGGTTAACATATTGGTCATGTTATCAATGAGACAAGAGTGTCAGTAGACCCATAAAAAGTGTGAGCAATAATTTCCTAGGAGCAGACTAAGAGCGTCTTTGAGGTATAGAGTTTTCTAGGGATTGCTGGATACTACTGACACTTCATTCAAGACTTCTCATGCTAAGCAGCATCACTGATGGGTGTGACTAAGAAAGGTGAAAACTTCTTATGGTCATATTCTTGTGCATCATCCATTCAAGAGCTAAAAGGAAGGTTAAATTCAGCCCCGATACTAGTATTTTCAGAGTTGGGAAAGAGATATACAGTGTACTGTGATGCTTCAAGTAACGGGCTGGGAGTTGTGCTTATAGAGAGAGAAGGAGTTGTTGCGTACATGTCTCAGAAGTTTTGGCCACATGAGAATAATTCCTAGATGCACGATCTCGATATATTTTCTATTGTTCATGCCTTACATATTTGGATACATTACCTTCTAGGAGTGAATAATGTGGTATTCACCGAACACAAGAGCCTCAAATACATCTTCAATCAGCATGATCTGAATTTGAGATAGCAATGGTTGGTTGAGTACCTTCATTATTTTGACTTTGAGCTTGCCTATACACATGTGAAAGGGAAAGTAGTGGCTGATGTGTTGAGAAGGACTCAGATACTGGCAATTCTAGAGTCCATTTGTTAGTAGATGCTTATGGGTCTATTCTCTGGGATTCATTTGGAGGTGCATGACAGACATGGGCAGTCATTTCTTTCTTCTGTATCTTTTACCTCTACCCTTCTTGATCGAGTTTGAATGAGGAAGCTATCAAATTTAGATGGCCTAGTTTTACGGGAGAGCATGTTAGGAGAGGACCATATTCTGGGATGTACATATCTTGTGTTTCCAGGGGTGCATATGGGTGCCAGCAGACATACGCAAGGAGATGATGCCACAAATTAATTCCTCAGTTTGGGCAGTTCATCCTGCTATCAACAAGATGTATCATGATCTACACCATCAGTATTGGTGGATAGGTATGAAGAGAGATGTTGCTGGGTTTGTCATGAGGTGTTCCACCTATCAGCAAGTGTAGGTGGAGCATCAGTAACCAGGAGGGATTTTACAACAGTTAACCATTCCCAAGTTGAAGTTGAATGATTTCCCAATGGATTTCATGATAGGTTTACTGAGGTTTCCCCGAGGGAATAATGCAGTTTGGGTTTTCATTGACAGAATCATGAAGGTTTCTCACTTATTGCTGATCAAGGAGACGTTCAGTGTGGATGAGCTGGGGAAGTTGTACATTCGAGATATTTTGAGCTTACATGGATCTCCACACTCCATTTATTCAGATAGAGATGAAAATTTAACTTCTTGGTTCTCGAGGGGATTCAGAAGGATTTTGGTACATAAGTACGTTTGACTACAACTTACCACCCCAAGACAGATGGACAGTCCGATAATACAAATCAGGTGCCTGAGGACATGCTTCGAGCATGCATTCTGGATTTGGGAGGTTCTTGGGCGAAGCACATACTTCTTGTGTAGTTCTCCTACAACAATAGTTTTCAAGAAATAATTCAGATAGCACCTTATGATGCTTTGTACAGTAGTTCATGTTGATCACCCTTTTGTTGGTTGGAGGAAGGAGAGGCATGTTTTCTTGAAGCTCGTCTTGTTCAGGAGACCTTAGAGAAGATTGAGTTGATTCAGAAGAGGATGGCTACTGAACAGTCTCAAAAGAAGACATATACTAGTCAAAGGATATAACCTCTGCAGTTTGAGGTCAGGGATCAGAGATTTCTACATTTCACACTGTGGTTGGGGAAAAAAACGATTTGGAAACATCGTAAGCTTTCTCCAAGGTATGTCGGGCTATTTTAGGTGTTGGAGAGAGTTGGGTCGGTTGCCTATTGGTTTCAATTACCTTAACTATACCGGGAAATGCACGAAGTCTTCCAAATTTCTTAGCTTTGACGTTACATCTCAGACCTATCACATGTCTTCCAACACGAGGAGGTTTAGTTGAATGTGGATGAAACATTTGAGGAGCATCCTATCCAAATTGTTGATTGAAGTATGAAGGTTCTCCATGGCTGGTATGTCCCTCTAGTATGAGTGCTACAGCAACACGAGTGATTATAGGATGAGAGTTAGGAGAGGGAGGTCGATGTACGAGCACAGTGGCTAGAGATATTCATGGTTTTCTTCTTCTACGCCACCATGATAGGGAAATTCATGGATGAATTTCCTTAATAGGGGAAGTTTGTAAGAACCCAGATCTTTTTTTCAAGTATGTTTTCTCTCTTCTAGTTGTTTTTATAAAAAAGGGGAATTTCTAGAAATTTATGAAGTACACATCGTCTACATTATGAGAACCCGATGTGTATTGGGACGTCGTAGGAGGTTGTGTGCTGGCCATGTGATGGCCACACACACCGCAATGTGAGGGTGACCTGGAGGCCTCCCAATACAGAGTACAAAAATGAAAATTACACGAAGTGTAATTAAAAAGTACAATCCGTGTATTTTCTTTTATTCATTAATCACACCAGGGTCGCGACTGAAGGTTATAAAGGGCTTCATCTAGGTCTGGTTCTTATGATATCTCTCATACGGTCATGATATTCCTCTGATCTCCCAACTGAGCATCTAATCTCCAATTCAACCACCGTTGATTGTGTTAGGATCACCTCGGTAAGCTCTCTCTTCTATATGAGCTTCATTTCCCAATTCCTCTTCCTTCTCACATTAACCTCTGTTTAACTTTTTAGATTTTTTTGTAGATATTTAGTATTCTAAGGTGATTCAAGCCCTGAGAGTCATGTATATTGATCTTACAATGTAGAGGTAGGTGGTTTGTGCCTTTCTGTTAAAATACATTGAGTTATATGTGCAGTTTTTCCCAATACCCATTAATGGGGTATTGCGCGTTTACCGTTTTAGCCCTATTGTATTCCCGATATGCTTTTATGCTTGATTAGAATTTACTTTAATGTGAAAAGGGATTATTTATATGCTTTGGAAGTTTTTTCCCATGCATGATTTCATGTTTTGACTGTTGGGTCTAGTTTTCATGATAGGATACTATTTACATTCCCATGCCTAGTTGTAGGATGGTGTGATTTTTCTGATATGATGAAATGTTGTAGAATGCTAGCCAAGTAGTTCTTCAGGGTTAATTTGGCTGATACACTTCTCTATACCTACTTTAATTACAAGGGGCTATGAAAAAATGGTGTAGTAGACCATAGGGAGAATAGAAGTAAGGGTATCTCTAGAGTGTCTGTTTTTGTTTACGATGCGAGACCACTGAGAGAATTTACATAAGTTCTTCCTTAAAGTGTCTTTAGTTCCTCAATGTGGGACCTAGAGGGAATGTGATGTAAGTGATTCCCTAGATAACCATTAGTTACCGATCAGAGACTATTAGATGAATTGCTGATTAGTGATTCCTCCGAGAGTCTATGCTATATAGGACTATATGGGATAGGCCATGAGTACTTCCCAAAGGGATACCTTTTGTGTTTATCTACTTGCTTGTGATGCTAGGTAGGACTAGAGGGGATTGGATGTGAGTACTTCCTAGAGGGTTAGCTGTTTTTTATTACCTATTTTTGATTATCTATTTTGATTTGTTATTTCTCTATATATGAAACTGAATGCATTGAAATTGTGGATTGTTTACTGTTGAGTAATTCCTTCTTTACTACAATCTATACTTATTACCCGCCATATATTCACTGACTATTAGGCACATATCTTGTGGTGGTTTCCTTTTGGGATTTAGTCTCACACCCTATTTGGGCCATGATTTTGGGACCAAACAGATTATATTGTTGCAGGAATTGATTAGGGAAAGCGAACCTCTACATCAGGTAATTGATTTTTTGTAGTGCTGGAGAGCATGGGACCAAGCCTTGGATTCTGATGCTGATGAGTTGTTTACTCGATTTCTTATGTACATGGGTTTAGTATTATTGTATTCCATCATTGTGATTTTTTTCGCTGCTTTCCTAGACATATATACCATGCATCATTCCTATATATATATATATATTGATATGTGTGCACTATTTTATTATTTTCTAATCTTATTTTGTTTAATTTTGTATGGATTATTCCTACTTCCGCTATTTCTATTTCTTTCATCTGCTGTGTTACTCTGCCAATGATGTCATAGTTTACCCACTATCACACCCATGGACATCACTGCTAGTCGGAAGCCTCTAGCATTCAGGGAAATGCACTTGAGTCTATGTGACAAAAAAAGTTTGGGGAACCTCTGGGTGGCTTCTCGAACTGGGATTCTACACAGAGGTCGACGTATCTATAAACCAGAACACTGAATTCTGATTTCAGACTCAGTTCATGAAAAAACTTATTATGTGTGTTTTGTAAGTGATTTTCTTCTAACCTCTTGGAGTCAGCTCACGAGATATAACTTTTTGATCGTGGAACACCTATTTTCATTCCGTATGTCGAAAATTAGACAGCCAGCTAGGATTCCAGAGAGAGTACATGATGATGGACCACTAAGAAATAAGGCCTCAGTGCAGGGCCCTCTTACGGTGTTAGCATATTCGGGTGGTGTACTAGCAGCACCACTACCCATTTGGTAGTTGTTGCCACCATCCCCACCTACAGACCATGCATTCAGACTGGGAGCATTACACGTGCTTGAGAGATAGAGGCCTCTGAGGTTTCAAGGCGAGATAAAACACCAGGCAGTTTTGGACTGACTGGTGGCTGTGGATAGAGTTTTTCTCTTGGTTGAGACACCAACAGAGTAGATAGTTATCCTAACTACTAGAATTTTCTCGGAAACAATATAAAGAAGTTGGATCCTGAAACTCTAGAAAAATGGTGAAGCGAACCTCACCTGGACGGACTTTGAGAGCCTCTTCAGGGCGGAGTTTGTTCGAGTGAAAATATGCTCAATGCGTATCGAGGAGATACTTCCCTTACAGTAGGGAATCTTATCAGTGGCCTTATACTCTTCAAGATTCAATGAACTCTCTCCATACTTCACCGACATGGTATGGGACCCATTCTTCTGGGACCAGACCTTTGAGCAGGGTCTCCAGCAAGATATCAGAGCATCAATGATATCACAGAATATCCTGACAAAGGATGGAGTGCTCAAGCGAGCATTGATGGTGGAGTGCATCATAACAGAGTAGGAACTAATGGTTAGAGCGACCAATAGATGACAGGTAGATGAGTTATCTATAGGAGGCAGTAGAAAGATGACATATAGGTGCATGTGGGACAGACCCACCAGTGGATTATCCCAGGATGTTGGGTTAGAGGTTCTGAGTTCATGAGGTGGAGAAGTTTAGTTGGGAGGCATACTATGCTTCACATGCGGTGGGAAGTGCCACATGGCTGGAGACTGCCCAACCTGCCATGCTGACGATCAACAGACGGTCAAGGGACTATTGAAGAAAATATCTAGATTTGAGCAAGGAGGTCCGTAGGTAGTGGACAAGGTAGAGGACCAGGTCTTGCAGTAGGTGGTGGGCGGCGATTTGAGGTTCTACCAACACCACCACCATGAAGTCCACCCAGACAACAGGGATCTGGTGGACAGGGGTGAGCACAGATTAAAACAGCTCGAGCCTATGACCACAACACTAGAGAGATTATTAGTGGTATGAGATATGTATATCCCACCCATTCTGCTATTCTTATAGACACAGGTTCCAGTCACTCTTTCATTAGCACAACACTCATTTAGATCTCAAAGATTCAAATGGATCTATATGCTCAATCCTTATGGTTAGAGACTCCTGCAGGAGAGGAGTCGATAATCACACACTAGTTTCAATAGTTTTGGCTTACTCTATTAGGTGGGGGCTTCATATGGGATATCATAGTAGCAGTGTAAAGGCCTTACGACGCCATCTTGGGTATGGACTTGCTATCTACATTCCATGATCAGATTGCCAGTTTTAGGTGCAAAGGGTGTTGTGTCTATGAGGATGGGATCAGGTTTTTCATCACTAGTGAGATAGAACCCATTTCATCATAGGACATGCTTTCTCAGGGGAGGTTGTAGCCGATCACTCGCCAGTTTTCTAGCCTCACCCTCTGATTAGTTGGCGTGAGGAGTCCGAGTTATCCTGTAGTGGTAGATCAATGTGCTGATGTCTTTTCTGATGATGTTTTAGGACTACCACCACATAGAGTGGTAGAATTTTAAATATACCTATACTCCAGGACACCACCGATATCTACAACAACATATTGGATTTCTCCCATGAAGTTTCAGGAGTTGCGGGTACAACTAGATGACTTGTAGGGAAAGGGGTTCATAAGGCCTATTGTCTCAACATGGGCATCCCTGATCTTGATCTCCAAGATGGAAGATGGATGATTGATTCTTTTTGTGGACTATCAATGCCTGAACCAGGTGACCATGAAGAAAAAGTATCCACTCTCAAGGATCGATGATATCTTCTACCAGCTGAAGGGAGCTCGATAGTTTTCGAAGATAGACATCAGATCAGGCTATCACCAGCTCAAGGGACGATATGAGGAAGTTCCACTAATAGAATTCTGATGTCTGTGTGGTTATTATGAGTTCTTGGTGATGCCTTTTAGTGGAAACAATGCTCCAGTAGTTTTTATGTGGCTAATGAATAGGATCTTTTAGCCACACCTCAATCACTTTGTGGTGGTCTTCATCAACGACATCATGATATACTAAGCATCGGAGGAAGAGCATGTCACACACCTGTAGAGATTCCTAAATAAACTCCTAGAGAACCAGTATTATGGAATGATCTCTAAGTGAATGTTCTTGATACGGGAAGTCCACTTCTGGGGGTAGGTCATCTTGGAGGCTAGCATTGTAGTGGATCTAGAAATGATAAAGGAAATACTTTCTTGTGAGCCACTTGAGAGTGTTACCGAGGTACCGATTTTCCTAGGATTGGTGGGGTACAACCGTATATTTGTATTTGACTTCTCCAAGGTAGCAGCACCCTTGTCGGCCTTGATGAAGAAGGGGAAACATTTATTATAAAAAAAAGAAGTTCCATTAGAGTTTCCATGAGCTGAGCCATAGACTAACGAGTTCTCCCTTATTGAGGCATCCAAAAGAGGGTGATGGGTATGTAGTTTACTGTGATTCATCAGGGACTAGACTGGGTTGTGTCATGATTCTAGAGCGAGTGGTGATCACATACAGCTCACGAAAGTTGAGACAACATGTGCAGGACCATACTATCTATGAACTTGAGTTTGTAGTAGTGGTCATTTCACTGATGATGTGGAGACACTGCTTGATGGGTGAATAGTTTACTATTTACTCTGATCACAAGAGTCTCAGGTATATATTCATCTAGAAGGACCTCAACATTAGACATTGATGATGGCTTGAGTTCCTACAAGACTATTAATTTGAGATAGTCTGTACTCCTAGGAAGGGGAATGTAGTATCATACACACTCAACTGGAGGTCTAGCCTATAGTTACTAAGTGAGGCAACTAAGAAGCTACACACGTTGCAGATGTTATTTATGGATAGAGATAGAGTAGAAAACCTTCAATCGATGAATGTCACTCCCCCACTTCTTCAGCGAGCTCAGGAGGCACATCTTGGGGATGTAGACTTCAAGGCCCAACATGCACATATATCCTTGGGATAGGATCTCGATGGATTATTAGAATTTGGGGGAACGTTTTCCTCTTCATAGGATACACTATGGTACCAGTGACTCTTCGAGAGTAGGTGTTGAGAGAGTACTAGACATCCCCTTTTGTAGTACATTCAGAAGTAGAGAATATATATGAGGACCTCTAACATTTGTAATGGTGTCCAGTGATGAAGAAAGCAGTGGAAGAGTTTTTATCCCGATGCCTCACTTGTAAGCAAGTGAAGGCCGACCATCGGGTACCTATAGGCTTTGCTAAGACACTTGACAAACCAAAGTAGAAGTGGGATTGTATCTCCATGGACATCGTGATAGGGCTACCACGAATGTCTAGGGGCCACGATTCCATCCGGTTGATTGCTAACCAACCCACTATGATATCCCACTTCCTACCCATTGGAGAGTAGGGATTAGTTGAGATATTGGGACACATCTACGTGCAGTATATATTGGTACTTCACGGAGTTCTGTCTATGATAGACTCAAATCGCAAAACATGTTTTACAACCCGCTTGTCAATGGGATTACAGGAGGCTTTCAGAACTCAGCTACGCATGAGCAATGCCTTTAACCCTCAGACAGATGGTCAAGCAGAGCAGACCATAGAGACACTCGAGGATGTGGTTCCTACTTGTATCCACAATTTTGGATGCATTTGGGAGGACCACCTTCCACTAGTGTAGTTTGCTTACAAAAAAAGTTATCACTCCACCATCAACATGAAACTGTTTGTGGCCTTGTATGGGCGACCAAAAAAATCACCTCTTTTTGGACAACCCCAGGGGAGTAAGAACCTATTGGTCCATAGTTGGTACACACTACCATAGAGATGGTGCAGGTCATCTAGGAGTAGATGAAGACTGCACAGTGTTGGAATAAGTCTTATAAAGATAATAGGGAAGCAACCTTGATGTTATAGGAGGGAGACCATGTCTTTCTATAGATATAATACTGACAAGGATTAATGAGGTTTGGTCTGGGTAGCTAGCTATCTCTGAGTTTCATCAGTCCTTTCAAGATCCAATGCAGAGTAGGTGATTTTTCATACCATCTAGCCCTTCCCCCATAGATGCACCTGGTGCATAATGTATTCCACATGTCGTAGCTGAGGAGATACATGCAGACCCATCACACGTTATTGACTAGGGTGTACTGGACATTGGTGATGGGATATATTTGCGGAGTTCCCGATGGAGATAGGGGATAGACAAGAGTGGGTCCATCAAGGGTGGTCGATTCCTCTAGGGTGAGTTCATTAGAAGCATAGGAATCTCAAAGAGAGAACATAAGAGAGGGAGGATAATATGCATGCTCAGTACCCCCATTTGATCCCCTAGTTTTGTTGTGGCTTTTAGGGAAGAAAATACCTAATGTGGGGAGAATGTTAAGACCTGAAAAATCCATGTAAATTTTTTATATTATTTGAGATTATTACATGTCCCCAAAATTTGACAGCATTTGATTCTGAGGCCTGGTGTGCTTGAAATAAATTTCTGATCTTTTTTTTGAAGGTACGTTCATTGAACCCATGACATGAATTTTCTATCTTTGGAACCAATGATTGGATTAAAAATATGAGGGCATCGTTGAATCTGTAGTGTCGGGATTCGCATAAGAGAAGATTCACATCCACCGGAGAAGGTTGGGAGAAAAAGTTAAATTCTGAATATTTCAAAATAAAAAACAAGAAATTAACTTTACAAGTTGTTTTTACATTTTTTTCTCCAGCGAATTAGAGGCAGTGGTGGGGACCTATGAATTTTCAAAACAATTAATGGCTTGACTCTCCTTTATTTGTAAGCACACCACTGGGTAATTAAGAGGTTCATTCATTAAATGAATCTACTTAATTACATGGTGTGTTACTGCTCTTTTCCTCCTCTATATATGTGAGGCTCGGGGTGCAGTTTTGACACATTTTCACCAAGCAAGGAACCTCTTGCGAAGTGATGCAACGTCTTCCACTAATGGAGGATAGAAGCTTGGTAGGCGGCGATCTGGGATCCATGCATGCTGACAACCTCAATCTAATGAGGAATCTCTTTCTTCCAATGACTATCATGCCTAAAATAGTTCATGAGGTTGGGGTTTCCATCTAATTCAATAAATTCACACGTTTCTTCTCCCCATTCTGAAATTTTCGGGTTATCAATGTGGGGGATTTTAACGAAATTTATCATTATTTTTAATGTGATTTATAATTTACTCCCACTTTTTATAATGATAATGTGGATGGAACTGGCCAAATGAACAAGGATCGGACCCTCTATCACTTGTTTTTCATTACGTTCTTCAGAGACGGGTTCTTCCTACATGACAAAACAATGAATCCAAGAGGCGAAAAATGATGGCGGCATCTTGAGAGGATTGTAGGCGCATCTAGAAAGAATAACAGATCACCATATATCGCCCGGTGGCCAGAGGAATATGCGTTGGTGTCGGAGACTGGTGTTGGCGGACAAAGGTGGTTGTTGGAAAATAGCTGGCAGTGGTGGAAGAGCGGCACCACTCGGTTTTGCAGTGGTCAGAGAGGTGGGTGATAGTATCCATGTGTGGAGGTGGAGGCATCATGCCATCATGCGCCAGGCTAAGGGGTGTCATGGTTTGAAGCCACAACGATGCAGGGGACCTGCTCCCCCTGGGTCCCATGGGAGACATAGAGGTGCCACCTGGCCTCACCAATAAATGAGACGAATGACTCCTTTGAGCCGTTTGGGAGAAGTAGACCATGTGACCCCGTGTGGGTCACGCTAGTTAGTGGGTCATACTGCCCGGCGGGCCGGTCCATGCCCCCACCTCCTGGCCCAACTAGGAAACCCTATGCCAGTTTGGGTTGAGCAAGGTTAGACTCGGTCCAGGTTAGTCTGACCGGGTCAGACCAGTATGACCAGGCTAGACAGGACCCAGACCCCTCTCAAGCCCATGTACTCTTAAATGACTGTATCATGTGAACCAGACATCCATTTGACGAACCATCTGCGATGATGGGATACTTGGAGATAGACTATATTTTTGAAATACTCCAATTGTGTTTTGGAGAAAGTTGTATTGTGGCCGGGTCGGATAAGCTCTGAATCCAACCAGGCCCTTGGCCCAAAAATAACAATAACATATAGACCAGACGTCTGGTTGACGCATTGTCTGTTGCGTTGTGACCCTTATGATGTGACAGATCCTCAGGATATATATTTTTGGGAATTCATGCTAGTTGAAATATTATCAATGGATTGAGTAGAAGTTATCCCATAATCAAGCGTACTATGAGTGGGAATCCAGTGGCTGGTAATGAACAAGAGGATGGAGACAGATAATACGAAGGTTAGTACAGAGCGATCATGTGTGTATCAGCACCTAGGGATCCTTTGTGGATCAGAAGTGTGAGACCTAATGAGGACCAGCCTGAGAGCGGTTCATCACGGATCAGTGATATACTGATCCTATGTGGCTCATCTCCTTTGTGGGTCAGCGCTCAACGATACTATGTTGGTGAGCGCATTCCGATCCTTTGTGGGATAGATCCTGTGTGGGGAATGCTCAATGATCCTGTGTGGATCAGCGCATACTGATCCTATGTGATTTAGTGAGGATTAGTATCTATTGACTCGAGGTGGGTTGATTCCTATGTGGGTAATGCGGGATTTAGTACCTACCGATCCTGTGTGGGTCATACTCCATATGGTCAGCAGCATTGCCTCTCAACAGAATAAGATGATCTAGCTTCTCGACTAATCATATGTACTTATGTTCATTAATTATACATGTTTTGAGTTGTTTCTACTACTTTGTGTATTGTGATTGAGATCATGCTCTATGGTTTTCCATTGTATAATTCTATGATGTCTTCGGGGGTCTTGGGGTCTCTACTGGGTATTGTTATACTCACCCCAACACGATCTTCACCCAAACCATGTTGTGTCCTATGAAGACAATGAAATGCATGATTGAGACTTGAGGGAACCTGGACCAGATGGAACACAGAGGATATTAGATTATGTGGAGAGTAGTGGATATGAGTTATACCTACCCTTCAGGTAGGATTTTCGGTGGATGATTCTAGGAGTTTTTTTCTGTTTTTCTGTTGTAGTTGTTCCTTTCAGTTGTGCTTGTATTCTGGCCTTTTTAACTTCAGTACAAACCTATAATACAACAGTTTTACTTAATGGTTGCATCTTGTTGTGTTCTTCTATTGTGTTTCTATACAGGTTTAATGGAAATGACTTCCCATTTTTGGGATATACCTATTAGATGCTAGTCGCCAACCCCTGGCCTATAGAAGGCAGGCATGGGGTAGTCACAACATAGGCCCCAGGGGACGGGACAGGACAACATAGTTAAATTAAAAATCAAGAAAACTAGAATTGGATTTTATATTCATATTATATAATGGATGTGTAAACCATTTAATCTAATATTTTGTTTCCAAAATCGTTAGTCACATCAATTCGAGTGTAACCGTAGTTCATGGTGCTTATTAGACAGAATTGAGGGTGCCTTGTACTATTGGTTATTTAAACTAGTTGGGGTGTGTTATCTTAATTAATATAATATTAAAATAAGTACTTATAGATTTTTTGGTATATTTTTAGTGGTCATGTGTTGAGTATATCCAATATTAGAATTTACAAGGACATATAATCCTATCAACAAATCAATGAGTTAGAAGTTGATATACTTTGCATGAAAAATTCCTACATGAAACTCTATATGTAATTTCATTCAAAAATTATAGAAAATGTATTGAGTGTTATGGATCCATTCCCATTATAATGTTTATAAAATTGGATATTAAGAATAAAATAGTTGAGGTATATTAGTATTTTCTAAAAATCACGCGAGACATCAATGGATTATAAATAAAAAAATATCTAAAAAGTTTTAAATCTATATAAAATTTATAATCCCAATTTTTTATATTGTATAAAATGAAAATAAAAACCCAAAATACTCCTATGATTTTTTTTATAATAAACATGTACTCTCTAATTCAAATTTCTTGGAGTGGTATAGGAACTTGTTTATTGTACTTTGACATGAAAGGAAATTTCATATTCTTGAGTTCCCTCTACCTAATGAGCCACCACGTGAAAAACTTTTTTGTGAAAAGTCCCATATAAGAGACTCATAGTCATTGTGTTAGATGTTTTTTATATAATGTTTTGATAAATTTCATGTGAATGGAAAAGGAAACAAAGATACAGGGAATGTAACATTATTTTCTAACATCTCAAATAAAATTATGAAGATAATATATATACCAAATGAGGATTCTCATAAATAGAAATTACATATTATTATATGAATATTCATTAGATTACAGAAAATCTCACCTAACAACCATAAACGTTTACTGTATTTGGTGGCTATGTACGCAAAATTCAATTTTGTCGAATGACCTTCATCATCTCCCCTAGTGATCATCCCACAAAGTACTCTTCTTTTTAATAAACTATAAAAACATTTCATCTGAACCATAGTAAGGGTACCATAATAAATGGTATGATTAGATAATTATTAATGGTAAATAGGGGAGATATATAATCATAACAACAATATAATGGTATAAGAACAGGATCATAGCATTTGAAAACCATACCCTACATATCAGTGATCTTAATGATGGGTCTTGGAATATGTATTTGTAGATCATATTACATGAGTCATAATTAAATTAAACAACATGGACCATGAGATAATACCATTAAATTTAAACATCAAATTATGATATACAAATAATCATGGAAAATAATTTCCATAGTACACAAGGATCATTTCCAAAACCATCTCAGTGGAATTGTTTCGGTACCCTAACAATCATAGTAGATAATGATCACTCCCAATACCATCTCTTCATACAAATTCCCTTACTGAACCAAGTTCAATCCCCATCCTATGTTGTAACCACTTTGTGTATAGGTTTGTATTTGTTGTCAATAGTTGTCAATGGAATATCAAAATGAAGGAGATCATGAAGTACTCCGATGAAGTAGAGGAGTAGTGATTCAGACGATTGTTGTGTTGATCATATGTTCAAAGAACATGTGTCAAAGGTGATACATTGTTTACAAAAATGAAGAATGTGAGGAGTAATCCATTCAAGGTTGATTAAAGAAGGATGGTGTTTTTGGATGAAGACCATGAAATTCCTCCTTATTGCATAAGAACCATGGGTTTTGATGAAGACCATACAATTCCTCATTATTTCATGAGAACAATGGGTTTTGATGAAGACCATGCAATTACTCATGATTGCATGAGAACCATGCTAGAGACTTCTTGACGGATTGAATCACATGGTTTTCATGAAGTTGATCATGACAGTTGATGAAGGAGGCAATGTGCCAATGAGTTGACTTATGAAATGGCCATGCACATCACATTGTCATAGAGGATGATGGTACTAAATCTGTTCCTTCAAATAATACATATCACAATAGTGGAGTTTGTGATAAAAGCAAAAGAGTTGTTGAAGGATACAGATCACCAAGAAGAAGTTTTGTTGAGGTGATCGTGCTTGTCGACAAATCAAACAAACGACATACAAATTTGTTGAAAAAGGAGATTCCATGGTGACAAGTCGAGTTCAAGAGTTGTGGTCAACGATCTATTTTTTATTCAAGAACATCGACAGAGGAATGGATGATCTGGAGGCGGTACAAAAGAGAAGATACAAGGTGACGCCGTTTTCCAGTGTTTGCCAATTTTCAAGGCCTCAAAATCAACAAATGAAGAAGAGTGATTTTGTCAAAGGGACTTGCGTTCCATACTCTTGGAAGATAGGAAACTTGCGTGCCATATGTTTTTGAAGATATGAGCATCAAAATATGGAAAAGGGATAAGGGTCGCGAAAGTTTTGGTGAGGTCGTGTAGGTGAATTATGTACCGGGAAGAGACTTGTGCGTCGACGCCTTGAATGCATTATAACTTGCACGCCTATAGTTATTCGTGATCAGAAGATCCAAATTTGGCAAAGGCAAGATGTTCGCGCAAGTGTGGATGTTGATCGCGCAAGTGCCTAGAAGGGGCTGAGACTTGCGCGCCGATGGATGACTTGCGCGCCGCTGTGCAGGGGGTCCAGTTTGCCTATAAATACTGGACCAACCCTCCTCATTTCTGACGGAGCTCAAGACTTTGAGATTGTTCGAGCTCTCGTCGCGCAGGTGGTTGAGCCGCGCAAGTGGTATTTTGGTCGCGCAAGTAGAGGATGCGCGCCAACTGATGGTTGAGCGCCCCAGGTGATTTGGGCAAGGAAGGAAGTGAGTCGCGCAGGTTTGAAGTTCAAGAAGGCAGAGTCGCGCAGGTGCTTTGGAGACACTTGCACGCCAGTTTATACTTGCGCACCTAAGACTTGCGCGTCGGGGGAGACTTGCGCGCCGGGCTTGAAAAGAAGAGCCAGATATTATTAAAGCACGCCCGCCTTTCTAGAGCTGCACAAGAGCTGAAACATTGCCTGGTACTTTTGGTGCAAAGTGAGATTGAAGAAGAAATCTAAATGATACATGCATAATCTCATGCATACATGGAGAAATGATTCTGACAACGCTGAGTAAGCTAAGCTTCATTAAGTAAGCAATCACATAAGTGATTGTGATTCAGGAAAACAAAGACAAGGGGATCTAGTGCATTCATTCATTGCACTAAAGAAGAAGGATTGAACTAAAAGCAGCATCAAATCTAAACCCTGATGCAAGCAAGGTCTCATGTTGAACAGGAGACGAAGAACTTCAATGCACACCTATTGAAGAGACCTTCATGTCTATAAACTGAGTGGGACTTCACCAACGGAAGTGAGCCAGGGGGATTCAACGGGAGTGACCCGAGGGAAGCAGTGAGCTATCCCTAAACAATTGTAAAGGCAGTGAGCCTGGGACAGAGTGACTGTACCCGAACCATTGTAATCTACAGCTAGTGAAGCATAATGGATTTAGGTACGACCGAAAACCTGTCAGCGTATTCTCCTTGGACGTTGCCCTTAGTGGTGAACCAAGTAAAAATAGCTGTGTCATCTGTCTCTGCATGTGAATGTTTAATTGCTGATCATATCCATCATACAGGTTTAAGAAGTTCCTACCAACGTGGGAACAAGATCCACAACTAAAAGAAGAAAAAGATTCCACCCTGATTCACCCCTCCCCTCTCAAGCTGTCCCGGGGTCCTACATCCTATTCATGTCTCTCTTGTGATATATAAATATTAATACATTTCATTGTAGGGTGATATAAGTCCCACTCATATTTGGTTACAATATAGAAATTGTTTGTGGTTATATCATAACACCAATCATTGGTTTTGATGTAACCACCATCACATAATAAAAACCATACATATGTGTTCCTCCAGATCATAAAACATCAAACATATTATTTCACGAAATTATGCAGGTCAAATAAAAATCTGTCATCCAAGATGGTATGTGGAATGGCCCAGGGGGAATTCCTAATACCCATAGGCTGGATACTAGTGTTGTTCATTAAAATTTAATCGATGGAAACAATTTTCCCCTAAAAAATAAATAAATAAACAAGAATATACAAAACCATAAAACTGAACTCTAGTAGTCGGAAAATAAATAAATAGAACAACTCAATATACCTCCACATGACCTTCCATTTCACCACCAAACCAAAATCCATCCTTGTTCCAATAATGAGAAACTCAGATAATAAAAACTAGACAAAGGAAACATGCAACATGAATTATAAAAGAGGTGTGATCATAAAAAATGCTCCATAGGGTTTTGGAGATAAACTAGAGAATCCAACATTTCCATTCCCTAAATAAACCACTGATTTTTTTTTTGAAATATATAAAAGTAGAGTTTTTACGTTTTAAAACCGGAAACATGTTTTCCACATTTAAAATTCCTACACACATGACCTACCATTTCTTAAATAATTTTTTATTTTATAATATAAACCCAAAAGAATGTATTTCAATGCTGGGATAAAGTATAATAGGTAAGCAGTGTATGCTGGAAATAAACAAGTATATCGGAATGTGAACAATCAATGAAAAATAATCCATTAATCATGGGTGATACTAAACATCTCTAGAATACCCCTAGATGTACTCAGTTCTGAATATCATGCCAGCATATGGTGAAGCCCCTAAGTCTATAACCAATTGGCCACCCTAAAACTCACCAAAACCAGTGGTAGGCCCTTCCAGGCCTAGAAATGAATATAGGGTGTACCAACCCATCTAATCAGGGTCGATCAGTAATCATCACTTGATTATATAGAAGAATCCCCTGAACCCATGGTGGTTATATCATTATATAAGTGGGATCCCCCCGCATGTGTGACTCATCGTACCGTACTTCTCTACACTAAACACAGACACTCTATACGGTAACACATAAAGGGATATCCCCCTGTAGAGGTACCCCAAAAATATATATAAATAATTATAAATGTCAAATCATCATAGGTGCCAAATGGGTTGTCACACCATATAATCATCATAACCATTAAAAAAATTGTCAAAACAATAGAGTTTCCAAATGGACACACATTTATCAAACACCACCCCTTCATGGAATCAACACAATCATTACACTAAAAAAGAATGTTCCAAATGGACCATTAATTTGACATGTCCAAAATTATTACCCAAAAAAACACACAAAAAAATGATCCATATTAACAAATCCAAACAGGGCCTTAGGTTCCAAAATGCACACCAAATCATTTTGCAGCCAGCAAAGGAGTCTCTATCATTTTCAAACTCTTTTCACACAAATTTAAAAGGATAATTATGGTGATTTAAAGAACACATTTAATGACTGGATTAGAAATCACCCAAGGAGAATAAACATTATTTGGAAACCAAAAACCCTTTATGTTACCATAGTTTAAATAGATTTTTTTTTTCAGTTTTCATTTTCATTTGAAAGCACATCCAATGGTACAATAAACAAAAAATAAAATATTTGAAAACCCTTTACACAATTTCCTTGATTGATTTAAAAACATAATCCAACCATCCACAACATTGGGAAAAATAAAAACAACCTCAAAGAGACCATAAAACCCCCTCCATGAATATTAACATAAATATTATTTAGGAAGCCCAACTCATCACATTAAAACAAAAAACCATTTCTTTAATAATCATAAAAATTTTCCAAAACCATTTAAGAAAAACAATAAGCTCAAATGTTACCTGGACCCAATTTATCAATCAAAAAATATCATAGTAACTTCACAAAGGTATAAAAATTTCATTAATTATACATTTCCAATTTCGATGAGAAAAGGAATTTTATAAAATAATTTGGATTCATAAAAACATAAAGAGGATTGTTGAAAAAATTCTTATCATGATTTCAAACCACACAAAATCAAATTCTTAAGGTAATAATGGGTATTAATCAATCTATTTTGGAAATGGATCGGAAAAAAATGTTTAAGGAAATTCACTAAATCCTTTATTTTTAACAAAATCTAACTTTTTAAAAACACTGTAGAAAACCAATGAAGAGTAAAATAAAGTTTTGAATTAGATAAAATAAATAATTTGATGATTTAAATGATAATAGAATTCATAGGAAAGGATAAACATAGACTCACCTACCTCATGATGGACATGAAAACGCTTGGCATTCGATGATTTCTAAATCAAGCAGTCAACCATTGTCACACACATACATCCATATATAACTATGTATACCCTATACCCAATTCAAGATTTATCTGTTCAATGAGGTAATATGCACATAAATGATATACACATCTATATATATGCATAACATTGTATATGTTGGTAGGTCGTTCAACAGAACTAGAAGCACTCAAGGTTGTGCGACTACGATACCTATTAGGCGGAAGGAAAACATCCTTCTACGCACCAATCAAAAACCTAAAAACACTAGAAAAATTCACTAAACAACCCCCAATATGTTAGGGTTTTACCACTTAGATAAAAAAACTGAAAATGGAATGAAAACTACCATAGCTGAGGTCGTCGGACTGGAGAAAACACATCGGCGAGCTGGAGGGAACCAAAAAGGGATGTGTAGGGAAGGTTTGGATGGCATGAATAAGGGAATGGAAATGGATGGTTAGTTGGAGGTTGGATGCACACTTAGACAGAGCAAGGAGGTCAAAGTGCGGCCTGGCCATAGGTGAGGAAGGCCAGAGGGTGGGAGGCTATAGCAAATGAAGCCGGTGTACGAGTGGTTAAATGAGGTGGTCTGGTCAGGTGTACCAATGTCGGGGTGGCAAGGTCAAAGCAAGAGGGTCACTAGCTGTTGGGAGAGGGTGGAAGGGACCCGCATGGGGTGAGAGGTAGAGCAATAGGAATATGGGCACACATAGGGGCTGAGAGGGTGGCACTACTGTTGTTGGGGGGGTGTAACGACCCAATCTTTTTGAGTAGTATATTAACATACTCTTATTGATTTAATAAGATGTTAATGGTTAATGCAGAAAGAGGAGTCGATGGCTTCATCCAGTAGACTCGACCATTATGAAGCCCACTTATCAGAGCTTGGGAAGGAGGTAGCATCTGTGGGCTTCGCTTTGGACCAAGCCCAAGCCGAACTCCAGCGTGTCAAACTTCAACGGAAATGCCTACCGGAGAAGTTCATGTTAGTAGAGATTACTACTAGGGAAATGTTATCTGAGCCTCCCTCAGATTCTCTCACCATTGCACACCTTACACTTAGGTCTTATGTCGGTGTTATAAGGGGCTATGTGACGAGACCCTAGTTTCCTTGTGAAATCCTTTCGGGTGAATGAATTGAGATTTCTTCCTTTAGTGATGTTTGTGAAATTTCAAATGTCCAGATAATTTTAGAATGTATTTTATTGATGAATTTTGAAAAAAAGGATATTTTAAAATATTTATGAAAACCCTAAATTAACTAATGATGTGTAATGATTTTCAAAAAATGGTCTTCTACAAAAGTGTTCAGTAAGGAATTTGGAGTCTAATAAGATCAACTTAATTTGTTATGAATAGTAAATTATGAATAGTGATTTTACGCTTAGGATTAGTAATGTGACCAAATGGATTATTAATTTCACTCAAATCAAGTTATAATATAATTGAGACACCTAGATTAAGTAATGTGATTCAATAAAATGGGTAAATAACGGTTTCATAAATTATTAGTCAAGTATTAGATTTTTCGGATGAATAGTGTTTTGTAATTAAAAATTTAATTAAAAATAATTAGAAAATTATTTTTATAAAAAGGACTTTATTTTTGAACTCAGAGCATTGATATTATGTTAAGGTAATTTTTGGGGTTTTTTCTAAAAAAATGAATTCTCGATGAATAGTTTTTTTATTTAAAAATTAAATTAAAAATATTTAGAAAATTATTTTTAAAAAATGGATTTCATTTTTGAAATCAGAGCATTGATATTTGGTTATGGAGAAATTTTGAGATTATTCTGAGAAAGTTGAATTTTCGATGAATAGTGAAATTATAGTTTTTAAGTTACGGATGTTTATTGACATCATTAAATGATGTATTAAGTATATATTCAATATGTTCGAATTATGAATAGTAATATAAGGTATGATGTGTCACAAGTGTCCAATACCATGGGCAAATACCATGGGCAAGCCCATGGTTTTTCCAAAACCACTAGTGAGGTGTCCCTTGGCCATTAATGCCTTGTCCCCTCACTTTCCCTATAAATACCCACCCTTTCCTCCATTAGTTTTCACTCAAAACTCTCCCCCAACGAAGTTCTGGTCTTCTTACCTTCCAAGGAGTCCTCCCAAGGTGCCCCCAAGCCCTAATGGTCCAAAACATTGAGTTTCAAGAGTCACGTTTTAAGGTAAGGGATCCGACCCCTCTCTTTCTTTTCATGTAATCTCTTTTATGTCATTCCTTTTATGCTCCATGTTTTTATGTGAGAGGATGTTATTTTATATTCCTATTACTGCCCATTCATATTTATATTATGAGAGATCCCCTCTCACTCTCATCATTTCGTTTTATGAAAGTTTAAGTGACGCCGTTAGGCTGCCGAATTTTTAAGGGATTCTTTCACCCTTCTCATTTTTCAAGTTCGATTTTCATGTCAAGTTTTTCAAGTTCCTTTTTATTATGTTGGGGTATGATCTCTATATCTATAATACTGATATCTTATGATCATATGATTAGAGACCCTATTTGATCTTGTCAGTTCATTTTTATTGAAGTTTAAGTGACGTCGTTAGGCTGCCGAATTTTCATAAGGGAAATCTAATTTTTTTCCTTCCATGTTTTTCATTTCAAATGGTATGTCCCTAAAATTTCATTACCATGTCCATATATCCTTCTTATTCTATCACCCTACTGTTTTATGGATCATTTATTAGTGGGTGACCCATGTACCCTCTCATTTCAATGTTTTCTAAAACCCTAAAACATAGCCGTTATGCTGCAGAATTTTCGTCTCAAAATGCCTCTCTCTTTTCTCAAAATTATTTTATGTTATAAAGTGAATACTCAAAGCTCTTATTTCTACAAGGGTATTCACATATATATATCAAAATGGTCTATTTTAAATTCTGTTATTTACATACATGAGACCCACTTTCCCTTTCCGTGGGTTTAAAGTGACGTAAGGATCATGTCCTCAAATTAGTTTTTTTTAAAATTTATGTTTATGAAATGAAACCCATTTATTTTATGCTATATGGGTTATTTATGAAATTTTAGATGATGATATATGTGGATCACATGATAATAAAGACAAATTTAAGGGTGCACCCTGATAGCACTCCAATGCATTGGGTAATGATGTAACCACAAGAGATTACAATTTTCACGATACCTTGGTGAATAACCATGGTAATTTTCAAATGACACCTTGGGGATGGACCTTGGTGATATGTTCATGATTGTCTATGTTAAATGATGTAGCCACATCTTCATGTTAGGAAAAATGTTATTTTTACTATGAACTACCTCATGATTTCTTTCTCATGCCTTAATGTTCTTTTCATGTCCTTATTGAAGTATATCAAGTTCACATGTAAAATGTTCCTCTTGTTTCCCATAATGGGCCTTTTGCTCACCCTTTATTTTGATGTATGTCCCCAGGTTATGAGATGCAGTAATGAACCTAGGATGAACTTAAGGAGAAGCCTTTAAAGTGTTTAAGAAGAATTATTTATGTTGTTTTCATGTATTATGTTCCTGGTTTCCAAGACACTAAACCATAAAGATCCTCAGTTTTGTGTAATGTAATGAAAGTTTATGTTATAAAAAGGAGGGATGCTATACTTGGTATCAAAGGATGGTTTAGCTATTTTTGGAAATTAGGATATAAAAACTTTAGGAAGAGCCCTATAGAAAAGTTTAAATATAGGAAAACTTCATGGTATTTTGGTAAGTATTGAGTAAGTGGTTTATCAAACAGATACATCCTTGTCTGGATACGAGCAGGTAGAGGCGTCTCTGGCATAGATGTACATAGGGGTAAAACCCGAAAACACCGCTTTGAGCTAGACTCGAAAAGGAACTAGTGCACGATAACGGTCCTTGCTACACTCTTAGTTACGACACTCCCGGTGGATATGTTTGGTTAATCACAAGCTTTTTATGAATCATTATGAAGGAATTATAGTGAAGTATACTTTTTTAAGAATGAAGTCTTAGTTAAAAGATTCATAAATGAAATAAGTTTCTCACTAAGGTATTATTCTTTTAGAAAATGTCGGGTAATAGGAGAAACTGTGCCGATGGTGACCGCAATGCACCATGTGCTGACGGCCCTTCGATGGAAGCCGGAATAGAATCATTCATGCGAATGATGAACCAACTGACTCAAGTTATGAGTAATAACATGAATCAAGCTGAGAGGCCGATCTCACCATGAAGGGAGAAACTTTCTATTGAGTCCTTTATGTGTCAACGACCGCCAACATTCAGTGGATCTATTGACCCATTGGTTGTGGAACAATGGATAAGCTCCAATGAAAAGATCTTTTATGTACTTCATTGTTCGGAAGAAGAAAAAGTCACCCTTGCTGTTTACCGCCTAGAGGGAGAAGCTGATCAGTGGTGGTCACTGATCAAAAACACGAAGCCATGAGGAGAGATGGAAGCTATGGAGTGGGAAGAGTTCCGTGGAATATTCATTAACAAGTATTTCCCTCGTTCGATGAGAATGAGAATGGAGAAAGAATTTCTCGAGCTGAAGCAAAAGGAGAATGAATCAGTTAGAACCTATGAGATGAACTTCACAAGGCCTTCCCGTTATACCTCAAGCTTTGTCATGGACCCTAATGGGAAGGTTGATAGATTCTTTGGCAGACTACGACCTCATCTGCGGAGGAATCTAGCCAACATGGACTACGATAGCTATGAAGAAATAGTTCGAAGTGCTATGAAAGTTGAACTATAGTTTGGGGAGACACAGTGGTCTCACAAATCTAATGAAAAGAAGAGAACTCTAGAACCAAGCCTGGGAAGAAGTTTTGATCAGGAAAGAGGTGGAATGCATATGCAACAAGCCACATGCAATAAATGTGGGAAGAAGCATTCGGGGAAATGATTGATCGGAAGTGGTAAGTGTTATAGGTGTGGAAAAGAAGTCCATATTTCACGGAATTGTCGTAGTGATGTGAAGCCTCAACTTCCCAACACTAACGATAGAGGAAAGATGGTTCTGGCCCTACCCGAAGTCACATGCTTCAAGTGTGGACAGCTCGGGCACTTTTCTAATCAATGTCCAAATCCGAGGGCGGTGGAGGGGAATCAACATCAACCTCAGCAGAGGCCAAGGGAGAAAGGTCGTGCTTTCGCTATCACAACAACTAAAGTTGAAGTTCCAAACGATGTGGTAGCAGGTACTCTTTTCGTCCTCTCAAAACTAGCAAGTACTTTATTTGATTCTGGTTCTATGCACTCCTTTATTTCCTCCATGTTTTCAAGGAATATAGAATCAATCTCTGAATTGCTAGAGGTAGAGTTGTCAGTCAAGACTACAAGTGGGATTATCCTTGCATCAACAGTATTTAGAGACTCTAGTGTTTACTTTGGTGAGAAAAATCTTATCGCAAATCTAGTAGTCATTCCCATGATGGAATTTGACATTATACTAGGGATGGACTGGATCTCAAAGTATAATGCTAAGATCAAATGAAAAAGTAAGGAAATATCAATAGTCTTGAATGAACGACCAACAGTTATCTTCCAAGGAGAGATATCCCGAACTGATCACTATCTAGACGCACCTCCTATAGCTTTCTTCATGGAGTTAATCGGTGATGATGAAGAAGGAAAAGGGATCATACAAATAGAAGATGTTCCGATTGTTCAGGAATACATGGATGTATTTCCTGAGGAGTTACCTGGACCTCCCCCAGAAAGAGAGGTAGAGTTCTCTATTGAACTCGTACCAGGGTCTCAACCGATATCAATGACTCCATATAGAATGGAAAATGTGTAGCTAGAAGAGGTAAAGAAACAACTCCAAGACTTGTTGGAGAAGGGGTTTATCCGACCGAGTGTGTCTCCTTGGGGAGCACTAGTTCTCTTTGTGAAGAAGAAGGATGGATCAATGAGTCTATGCATTGATTATAGAGAACTGAATTGGATCACAGTGAAGAACTAATATCCTCTTCCAAGAATAGATGATTTATTTGACCAACTTCACGGGGCTCAATTCTTCTCAAAGATTGACCTTCGATCTGGTTATCATCAACTAAGGGTGAAGAAGGAAGATATTCCAAAGACTGCCTTCCGATCAAGATATGGGCATTATGAGTTTACTGTTATGCCCTTCGTCTTGACTAATGCTCCAGCTATTTTCATGGATTTTATGAATATAGTCTTTAAGGACTACCTTAATAACTTTGTGGTAGTTTTTATTGATGATATTTTGATATATTCAAAAAGACGTGAGGAGGATGAAGATCATCTAAGGGTTATATTGAAAACTCTGCAGAAGGAGAGGATCTTTGGAAAGTTCAGCAAGTGTGAGTTTTGGTTACAACAGGTGGCTTTCTTGGGGCATATCGTAACCAATGATGGAATCTCGGTTCGCCCTGAAAAGACAATGGTTGTGGAGGAGTGGCCTCAACCCACAATAGTAACTGAGATTCATAGTTTCCTTGGTTTAGAGGGATATTATAGGAGGTTTGAGAAAAACTTTTCATGGCTTTCTAATCCACTAACCAAGTTGACTCAAAAAGGGGTTAAGTTTATCTAGACAAAGGAATGCGAGGATAGTTTCCAATAGCTGAAGAAGAGATTGGTTACTGCACCTGTGTTAACACTACACTCTATGGGAGAAGGATTCGTTATTTTTAGCGATGCATCTCTGAAAGGGCATGGGTGCGTCCTCATGCAAAATGACAAGGTAATTTCTTATGCATCTCGACAGTTGAAGATTCATGAGAAGAATTATCCTACGCATGATCTAGAGCTGGCGGTAGTTGTTTTTTCTCTAAAGATATGGAGGCACTAACTTTATGGGGAGAAATGTGATATATACACTGACCACCAAAGTCTAAAGTATATTTTCACACAGAAAGAATTAAAAATGAGACAAAGGAGATGGTTGGAGCTTATTAAAGACTATGATTGTTCAATTCATTATCACCCTGGATGAGCAAACAAAGTCGCGGATGTGTTATGCAGGAAAGATCCTTTTGTTCTGGCAATAATGAGGATCCTAGGAGATCCCATGATTAATGATCTAGTAAAAATGGACATGGGAATTATAGGGAAAGGGATATTATCAACCCTATCCCAAATGATTTCTCAACCATCATTACTAGAGAAGATCAAGAAGGATCAAAAAGATGATCCTTTGCTGAAGGATAAGTTCGAGGCTGTAAAGGATGGGAAGTTCCCTGATTTCAATATTGATCAAGAAGGTGTATTCAAATATCGTAAAAGGCTATGTGTTCCATGTATTCCGTAGATTAAGAAAGAACTGATGGATGAAGCTCATAACTCTACTTTCTCTATACATCCGGGAAGCACTAAGATGTATAGAGACCTTCGTGATCATTATTGGTGGGATAACATGAAGAGGGAGATTGTTGATTACACTACAAGGTGCCTGGTGTGTCAGCATGTAAAGGCCGAATGAAAACTTCCTAAGGGGGTATTACAACCGCTACCCATACCAGTATGGAAGTGGGATAATATCACTATGGACTTTGTAACTGGTCTCCCGAAAACATCCAAAGGAAACAATGCGATATGGGTTATTGTGGACCGCCTCACCAAGACAGCCCATTTTATCTCTATTTAGGAAGATTTCTCTCTGGATCAGCTTGCCATGATATACGTGAAGGAAGTGGTAAGGCTTCAAGGGGTACCACTATCCATCGTATCTGATCGTGACCCAAGATTCACATCAAAATTCTGGAGAAGTCTTCAACATGCTCTGAATACTGAATTGAATTTTAGTACGGCCTATCATCCTCAAACTGATGGCCAATCTAAAAGGACTATTCAGACACTCGAAGAAATGTTGAGAATATGCTCAATGGAATTTAAAGGTGGATGGGATCAACACCTCCCATTATTGGAGTTCTCCTATAACAATAGCTTCCATGCGAGTATTCAGATGGCACCCTATGAATCAATGTATGGAAAGAGGTGTAGAACTCTTACTTGTTGGGATGAAACTGGTGAGAGGAAGCTTCTTGGGCCTGATCTCGTGCATGAGATGATGGAACAGGTTCTTGCCATCCAACAACACATAAAGGCTGCTCAGAGTCGTCAGAAGAGCTATGATGACAATCATCGAAGGGACTTGGAGTTTGGTGTTGGTGACAATGTCTTCCTTCGAATTTCTCCATGGAAGAGAGTCATGCGGTTTGGGAGTAAAGGGAAGCTCAACCCTAGGTACATTGGCCCCTATGAAATCCTTGATCGCATAGGAGCAGTGGCCTATCGTCTAGCACTTCCACCGAACCTAGCTCAAGTTCATGATGTCTTCCATGTCTCTCTCTTGAGGAAGTACATACCCGACCCTTCGCATGTACTGAACCCAGAGGTGGTACAACTGGAAAATGACCTCTCTTATGATGAGCAGCCAGTGGAGATCTTGGACCATAGAGACAAGGTCCTACGAAACAGGACTACCTAACATGTGAAAGTGTTGTGGAGGAATCATAAATATGAAGAAGTGACTTGGGAGCCTGAGGAAACAATGAAGCAAAAGTACCCTCACCTTTTCGACTAGGCCTCAAGTATAAATTTCGGGGACAAAATTTCTTAGGGGGGAAGAATGTAACGACCCAATCTTTTTGAGTAGTATATTAACATACTCTTATTGATTTAATAAGATGTTAATGGTTAATGCAGAAGGAGGATTCGATGGCTTCATCCAGTAGAATCGACCCTTATGAAGCCCACTTATCAGATATTGGGAAGGAGGTAGCATATGTGGGCTTCGCTTTGGACCAAGACCAAGCCGAACTCCAGCGTGTCAAGCATGAATGGAAACGCCTATGGGAGAAGTTCAAGTTAGTAGAGATTACTACTAGGGCAATTTTATCTGAGCCTCCCTCGGATTCTCTCACCATAGAACACCTTACACTTAGGTCTTATTCTGGTGTTATAAGGGGTTATGTGACGAGACACTAGTTTTCTTGTGTAATCCTTTTGGGTGAATGAATTGAGATTTCTTCCTTTAGTGATGTTTTTGAAATTTCATATGTCTAGATAATTTTAGAATGTATTTTATTGATGAATTTTGAAAAAAGGATATTTTAAAAAATTTATGAAAACCCTAAATAACTAATGATGTGTAATGATTTTCAAAAAATGTTCTTCTACAAAAGTGTTCAGTAAGGAATTTGGAGTCTAATAAGATCAACATAGTTTTTGATGAATAGTAAATTATGAATAGTGATTTTATGCTTAGGATTAGTAATGTGACCAAATGGATTAGTAATTTCACTCAAAGAAAGTTTTAATATAATTTAGACACCTAGATTAAGTAATGTGATTCAATAAAATGGGTAAATAATGGTTTCATAAATTATTAGTCAAGTATTAGTTTTTTCAGCTGAATAGTGTTTTTTAATTAAAAATATAATTAAAAATAATTAAAAAATTATTTTTTATAAAAAGGACTTTATTTTTGAACTCAGAGCATCGATATTATGTTAAGGTAATTTTTGGATTTTTTTCTGAAAAAAATGAATTCTCGATGAATAGTGTGTTTATTTAAAAATTAAATTAAAAATATTTAGAAAATTATTTTTATAAAATGGATTTCATTTTTGAAATCAGAGCATTGATATTTGGTTAAGGTGAAATTTTGAGATTATTCTGAGAAAGTTGAATTTTCGATGAATAGTGAAAGTATAGTTTTTAAGTTACGGATGTTTAATGACATCATTAAATGATGTATTAAGTATATATTCAATATGTTCGAATTATGAATATTAAGATAAGGTATGAGGTGTCCCAAGTGGACAATCCCATGGGAAAATACCATGGGAAAGCCCATGGTTTTGCCAAAACCACTAGTGAGGTGTCCCTTGCCCAATAATCCCTTGTCCCCTCACTTTCTCTATAAATACCCACCCTTTCCTCCTTTAGTTTTCACTCCCAACTCTTCCACAACGATGTTCTGGTCTTCTTTCCTTCCAAGGAGTCCTCCCAAGGTTCCCCCAAGCCCTCAAAGTCCAAAACGTTGAGTTTCAAGAGTCACGTTTTAAGGTAAGGGATCCGACCCCTCTCATTCTTTTCATGTAATCTCTTTTATGTCATTCCATTTATGATTCATGTTTATATGTGAGAGGATGTTCTTTTATATTACTCTTACTGCACTTTCATGTTTATATGATGAGAGATCCCCTCTTACTCTCATCATTTCGTTTTATGAAAGTTTAAGTGGCGCCGTTAGGTTGCCGAATTTTTAAGGGATTCTTTCACCCTTCTCATTTTTCAAGTTCGATTTTCATGTCAAGTCTTTTAAGTTCCTTCTTATTATGTTGGAGTATGATCTCTATATCTATCATACTGATATCTTATGATCATATGATGAGATACCCTATTTGATCTTGTCAATTCATTTTTATTGAAGTTTAAGTGACGCCGTTAGGCTGCCGAATTTTCATAGGAGAAATCTAATTTTTTTCCTTCCATGTTTTTCATTTAAAATGGTATGTCCATCAAATTTCATTACCATGTCAATATATCCTTCTTATTCTGTCACCCTACTATTTTATGGATCATTTATGAGTGGGTGACCCATGTCCCCTCTCATTTCAATGTTTTCTAAAACCCCAAAACATAGTCGTTATGCTGCAGAATTTTCGTCTCAAAATGCCTCTCTCTTTTCTCAAAATTATTATATGTTATAAAGTGAATACTCAATGATCTTATTTCTACAAGGGTATTCACATATATATATATATCAAAATGTTATATTTTAAATTCTTGGATTTACATACATGAGACCCGCTTTCCCTTTCCGTGGGTTTAAAGTGACGTAAAGATCATGTCTTTAAAGAAGTTTTTTTAAACGTTATGATTATGAAATGAAACCCATTTATTTTATGCTATATGGGTTATTTATGAAATGTTAGATGATGATATATGTGGCTCACATGATTATAAAGGCAAATTTAAGGGTGCGCCCTGATAGCGCTCCAATGCATTGGGTAATGTTGTAACCACAAGAGATTACAATTTTCATGATACCTTGGTGAATAACCTTGGTAATTTTCAAATGACACCTTGGGGATGGACCTTGGTGATATGGTCATGATTGTCTATGTTAAATGATGTAGCCATGTCTTCAAGTTATGAAAAATTTTATTTTTATTATGAAATACCTCATGATTTCTTTCTCATACCTTCAAGATTTTTTCATGTCCTTATTGAAGTATATGAAGTTCACATGTAAAATGTTCCTCTTGTTTCCCTTACTGGGCCTTCTGCTCACCCTTTCTTTTGATGTATGTCCCCAGGTTATGAGATGCAGTAATGAACCTAGGATGAACTTAAGGATACGCCTTTCAAGTGTTTAAGAAGAATGCTTTATGTTGTTTTCATGTATTATGTTCCTGGTTTCCATGACACTAAACCTTAAAGATCCTCAGTTTTGTGTAATGTAATGAAAGCTTATGTTATAAAAAGGCGGGATGCTATAGGGGGGTTGAGGGTGGTGCTTTCGGTGATTGGGGTCAAGAGAGATAGGAAAAAGGGAGACATGGTAGATGGAAAATCGGAGGTGGGGTCCTAGAGTGCAGCTGGCGCAAGAGGTCAAGGGAAAAGTGCAACCAGGCGGGTGCTGCTGTACGCCGAAGGTATGGGGGATGGGTGATGTCAGTAGAATATGATTGGGGTTCTTTTTTTCATTTTCTCATATAATAATAATAATAAAACCAAAGATAATAGTAATAATAATAATAATAATATCACATTATTAATAATAATATAATTAATTAAATAATAACATTATTATTATTACAATTTAAAAACTTCACTCACATTATTTACATAAATATGTATTTATTTTAATCATTAAACATTTTCATGGGAACCCGAGCTAATTACACCTCTACCTTCCACTGTGCAGTGACCGTACATGGGTTTGAATCAAATAAAAATTATTAAATGTGAAAAATATTTGACCTGCACTCAACATGAACCTCACGAGGTCAATTGAAGGCATGAAATAATAATATAATACTAAATTAAAAAGTCGGGTTGCCATAATTCTCCCCAATATAGTAACATTATTCCACGAAATTGTAACCCAGTCGAATAATAGAAAAATACAGAAATGTTCCCAAATAAAACCAACAGTAACCATAACACTAGAGAACTGTAGAACACGGGAGGGTTCTCCCCAACACAAGAATGCAACTAGTGCAAATATTTATTTCCCAAACATATGACCCAAGGAAGAGGGGGCCAACACATGAACTCCAAAACGATCCAAACTAAATTCTATAGCACAAGCGAAACCACACCTCTGCTGGAACATGGAACACTGGACCCAGACCAAAAACCCCCAACAATAGAGAAAAATCTCTGAGTAGAACATACCCCAAGTAGTTAACCCGATAATAACCACAAACATCTGTTCTTCTATATGCACTTACACCTCCAATAAAGCACTGCAAAACCCTGATCAACCCATACAAGGGTTAAACACACTTTTATGAAAAACACAGGATTCTGAATACCATAATCAGACAAATGGGAATGTTTGGATTACAATAAAACATTTCCATCATAACATCATGATGAAACAATGAACCTACACCAACTTCAAAACATTAGTAGTAGAAAAACAAGAACTAATCATCTTTAAATGTTCCAATTACCAAACAGAATACAAAACCTGAAATGACATTGCACACCCTTGGAAACTCCTAACTGTGAGAGATCTTCATCCCGAGACATGTGGCTGGGGATCTGATGGTTGAAGCATATCCTACCTCACAGTCAGGCACTAGAATCCTCTAGTCACACTGTCTTCTATAGGTGATGGTTCCTATAGAACCTATCTAGATAACCCAGAAAACCGAAACAAAGACATGTCTTCAGAGGGATGCGGCATGATGATGTCACAAACCCAAACCAGAAACATTGGTGGAACACAAATGAATTGTCATATCAACTTGAATCTAGAACCATGTTAGAGGACTGTTTGAAAATAGTCCCCTCTACTACATATTTGTTTCCATATGGGGAACCTTCATGAATAACTGGGTACACTGGTTTTCCAAGAATCTACGATCTAGAGACCAAATCAGCTGGGAACTCATTATCACCCAGCATCACAAAATAATGGTCTTTAGAAGGGAGGACCCTCACCGTGATCTATGTACGACGACCCCTAATTAAGAACGAAGTCTTCATCAAATCCTACATCACAACCCCTGTAGAAAAGGAAAAAATTTCCTTACAATGGTCAATATATAATTTCATCATCTGTTGGCCTTGTTGAATACCCATGTGCTATTACCTTTTCGTCGTCATCACTTCTTCAGGTATGAGTCATTAGATGGAGAAAAATATAATTAAATCCCATTCCATACCAACCTGAATTGATTGTGTGATGAACAACTCCCATTATTTTTGATATGGACATTCAAATAGTACCAAAACGGCACACACTCTAATAGCTTCGACAGTTCGCAATATCCTAAACAAGTGCTCGACCTATTCTAGCAACACTATTGCCTCTAATAGGTCTTGATCACCATAATGTATAGGCAATGTCTTAGAAGGGCCAAAAACTGGTCATGATTTATCTAAAACCCTAGGAACATTTTTGGGATGCATTCTCTAAAAAAACATATAAAACACCGAGCCAAACCTAATATCAAGTCGAAGAAACATCATTGAAACTTCCTTCATACAAAAATAGTCAGGTTAAAAACCTAAAAAATACAAGAACAACACAAAATTACCTTTTCATTTTAGATTAAAAAACATCCATCTATCAAGGACACTTTCAAAATACCAAACCCTATTTTCAAAAAAATTAAATTTATAAAATCAATTCCCTTTTTTAAAATCAATTGATAAAAAAAGTTCAAGACATTAATTCCATGTAACCACCCCAGTAATCCCATGAACCATTACACAATTCTTCATCCTCTATATTCCATATGCACTAACACACACTTATCATGAAATCCCTCACATGTACAAAGGTTCATAAGGAGTAGTTGCGGTTTTACCCGAACCATTTTTTTACCAACTCCAAGAAAACAACAGATTATTTTTTGACCAAGATATTTCAGTTTTAAAATCCATTTCATGAATTTAAATCCATTTAAAATAAATAATCTTCATATGAAAAACACATTTTTCATTCTCAAAAGTGAACTTACACTAACTCAAACAAAGACAACACTCAACATACATCAAACTATCAAAGTGAGGGACTTGTACTCATCCTTAACCTAGATATAAGGACGTGGGCCATGCCCCATGTAAGAATCAACAACTATGAGATATTTTAATTGTGTACTCAGACTCCACATGGGTCACTACCCTATGTGAAATCACGATGTAACAATGGATTGACTCTTCTGTCATCCCTAAATCTAAAAAAAATCAGAATGAGACCAGGACTCAATTCCTATACAATCCCTGGTGAGTCGAGTTTCATAACGAGCGAGGGTTCATGACGCTCTTCCCATACCTACCTCCTGAGTCCCTACAGTCCTAATCTCTATATAAAGGACACCACATATAATGAGGTCCTCCTTTGATATGATTTAGTGATGAACCAACCAGGGTCGACTCTAAACCGGTCATTCGAGCATGTCTATGACATGGCCTGAGGTGCCTTCCTAATCCCCATGTGCTCGAAACTAGTGTCACGTATCAAAATTAAATAATTGGGAATGATTTGGAACAAAAAAGATCTATAAATAAAAAATAATTAAAAAAACTGAACTATAGTAGTAGAAAAAGAAATAAACAAAACAGCTCAAGGTACCTCCACGTGACATTCCTGGTCACCACCCAACCAAAGGCCGACATTGCTCTAATAATGATATACTCAATCAAGAAAACCTGAGAAAAGGAAACCTACAACTGAAATGATAAAATAAAAGTGAGCATTATAAATTCAAAGAAGGGTTTCTGAGATAAACCACAAAATCCAATGTCTCCTTTCCCGAAATAATCCACTAACACAAGGATTAAATACAAAAGTAAAATTAGGGTTTTCCAATTTTTAAAAAAGATACATGTTTTTCTCAATTAAAAAACTAGCACACACGATATACCATTTCCAGAATAATTTTCCATTTTATGATCTAAACACAAAAAAATTATACCAAATTTGGGCTAAAGGAGAACTGGTATGTAGTGTAAGCTGGAAATAAACTCGTAGAATAGAAAGCGAACAGGTAATGAAAAATAATCTAGCCACCATGGGTGATCATAAACATCCCTATAAGACCCATGGACATACTCAATTCAGAACCACCTACGAGAATTTTTTGAATCCCCTATGTCTATAAATATATAGAAACCCTTAAACTTACCGACACTGGTGGAAAAGCCCTCCTGGCCTAAAAACTAATTCAGGGGGTACGGACCCTTCTACTTAGGGATAATCAAAAACCATCACACAGTCTTATGAACGTTTCCAAGGAACCCATGGTGGTTATATCACTTTGTATGTATGAGGCCCTTGCATGTGTGACTCATCTCGCCATACTTTCCTACCCCACACATGGACACTCTATAAGATAACCCATAAATGGATATCCCCTTGTAGAGGTGCCCGAAAAATATATATACATACAAACATATGTCATATCATCAATGGTGCCAACCTGTCCATCACACAATAAAATCATATGAACCATTTAAAACATTTTACAAAATAGTAGATTTTCAAAATGGGCACAAAGTTATCAAACCCCATCCTATCAAGGAATAAACACAAACAATACACTAAATAAAAATGAGACAAATGTACCTTTAACAAGACATGTCCAAAAGTATTACAAAAAATATCACATAATCACTATTTTTTTATTTAAAAATCCAAATGGTACCTTAAGTCCAAAAATTCACAAAAAAATCATTTTGAAACAACCAAACAAGACTTTATCATTTTTAAACTTACATAAAACACATTTCAATGCCATATGACCATTCATTTAGGAACAAATTTACATTATTCCTTAGAAATCACCCAAGGGGAACCAACAACATTTCAATACCAAAAACCATTTATGTCACTGAGGATTAAAGAGAAAATAAATTTTCAAGTGTCATTTTAATTTGGAAATACATCCAATGGTACACCATAAACTAAAGAGAATTTCTCAAAAACCCTTTCCACAATATCATTTACTAATTTAAAAACCAACCCCAACCATCCAAAAAATATAGAAAAATACAAAACAACCCCAACAAGACTATAAAAACCCCTCTAGGAATTTTAACACACACATTGTTTAGGAAGCACCACTCATTAATTTAAAACCAAAAAACCATTACCTTCAAAACATAAAATCATTCCAAAACAATTTAACACAAAAAATATTCTCTAAACTTACCAAAACCTAATTTTTTGATCAATAAATATCATCGTAACTTCATAGTGATGTAAAAATTTCATTAAGGATACATTTACAATTTCAATGAGAAAAGGAATTTTATAAAATAATTTGGGTTCATAAACACAAAAAAATATTTATTGAAACAATTTTAATCAAGAATTAAAATCAAAAAAAATTCCCTAATACAATAATAAGTATTAATCAATCTGTTTTTTTTCAGTAGTGTGGATAAATTTTTTTAGACGAATGCACTAAAAACATTATTTTTTATAACCTATAACAATTTAAATACACAATATCATACCAATAAAGAGTAAAATAAAGATTTCATTTGGATAAAATAAATACATTAAAGAATGAAATGTCAATAGAATGCATCAAAAAAGAAAAAACTTAGATTCTCTTTCCTCAAGAAGGCCAAGACAACACTTAGCATCCGATAGTTTCTAACTCAAGCATTCATCCGCTCATGAGCACATACCTCTATATATATCTACGTATAACCTTTAACCAATTAACGTATTCCCCACGCAATGATGGAATACACATGAAATGTATATAAAATATATATATATATACATAACTTCGTATATTCACGAAGGTCATCCAATGGTACTGTTAGCATTCAAGCTCGTGCATCTGCAATGCTACTTCAGCGGAAGGAAAACAACCACCTGTGCACCAATCATACACCTAAAACCACTAGAAAAATTCACCAAACCACGCCTAAGATGAAAGGGTTTGGCCAAATAAAAAGAAACACTTATAATGGATGGAAAATTAACATAAGTGGGGACTTCGGACCGGAGAAATCACGTATGTGAGTAGGAGGGTCCCAGAAAGGGAAGAGCGAGGAAGGTTTGGCTCACTAGAACAAGGGAAAGGAAGCAGCTAGTCAGCTAGAGGTTAGATGCGCCACTAGTAGGAGCATTGAGGCCAGAGCACGACCTAGCTAGAGGTGTGGAAGGCCATAGGATGGGAGGCCTGACCATAGGAGGTCAGTGCCTGGGTGGCTGGAGGAGGTGGTCTGGTTGGGTGCGGTGATTTAGGTGGAGTGAGGTAAATGGAAAAGGGTCATCGGTTGTTGGGAGAGGGTGGTGTGGGCCCATAGGGGGCGATAGATAGAGAAGTAGGAGCTTGGGTAAGCAGAGGGTGCGAGAGGATGGCATTTCCAGTATTTGTTGTCAAGGGTGGAACTACCGACACTGGGGGGTCGATAGCGATAAGTGGAGGGGAGATATGGGTAAAGGGCGAGTGGAGGAAGAGTCTAAGAGCACAGTAGGTACTGGAGGTCGAGGGTGAAGGGGAACGAGGGGGCGCTGCTGCATTCTAAATGTAAGGGGGAGGGGTGATGCGAGTAGTTTAGTGATTGGTTTAATTTTTTATTCATTTTATCTTATAATGATAATAATAATATATCCCGAGATATTATTAATAATAAGAATAAAAATAATAACAATAATAACAATAATAACACCTTATTAATAATAATTTTATTAATTAAATAATTGCAGTATAAGAATTAAATACACTTTATTGAGATAGAAATTTATTTATTTTAATCATTGGACATTTGCGTGGGCACCTGGGCTAATGACAAGGCTGCCGCCCACTGTGCGGTGATCGTTCACAGGTTTGAAACCCACTAAAATTATTAAACGTCAAAAAATTTTGACCCACACTAAACCTTCACCTTGATAAGGACAACCAAGACATGAAATAATAAAATAAAAATAAATTAAAAATTCAGGTTGTGACATATTATAAATCATGAAATTATATGCGTTTCATACACATTTCATCATATCATATCCTATGGGAAAGTGACAGGTTTTATAATCATTTTTCATTTCATCATAGAATACCTTATGGAAAATAAGTGGGTTTTAAAAAATTTTTATCATGTTATGACACCTGTAAAAAAATTGGCTTCAAAAAAAACTTTTCATCAAAAACATAAACCATTAAAAGAAATAACAACAACAAAATCCTTCAATTATTTCCATAATAAATCCTATGTTACCACGAAAAATATCAACTTATCTTTAGTATGATTTTTAAATAAAAATCACATGGAATGTGTATTGAGGAAAATAATCATTCATTTAAAACTATTTTTTAAATCTCAGTATTATCAAATATTATGGAATAAATTTTCAATGAAAATTTACAATGAAAAATTGTATGGGTATATTTAAAAATTATTTAAAATATTTAATGATGATAATATCGTATCAATATCTAAAAATATTTTAAAAAACATTTTCAAAATCCTTATTTACGTTGAAATGATTTATTTAATAAATAAATTTTGATGAATATTAAGGAAACCATTTTAACATAAAATAACATGAAAAAGTTTATAGAATTATTGAAATATTTGAGATTTCATGATTGTTAACAATATTTTTTATGTTATGCACGATAAAAATAGAGATTCATTTAAAATTTTCAGAAAAAGATAAATGGGAATTGATTGGAAAAATATTTCATGGTTACTTTCAAAAAAACATATAAAAATTAAAACATGGTTGATATTTTATTTCATAATTTTTATTAAAACGTATAGAAAGAAATATAATGGATAGAAAAGTATATTATAACGAAGTGAGAAAGAGATATGTTTTTTCATAAAAACAGAATTTTCAAATAGTCTGTACATAAAGAGAGGAAACAGAAGGGAAACAATTTATTGTCCATATATAAAAACGTAGAATAAAATTAATGAGTTAAATAATATATTGGTCATAACATTTCATCATTGTATTTATGTTCATAAACATTCTAGACAAATGATGATATTTTATTGTAGAACTCTAACCAATTGGGAAACATTGAATCATTGGACCATCAAAAAATAAAATTATAAAAAAATTATACCATATATTAATAATAAATAAATTCTTAATATTACATCACCATTGGGCTATATACAAACCTCATAAAATAATATAGGTTCCTAAAAACCAAATTCTTCAATGGGGAAAATTTGAAAAAAAATCCCTTCCTACTTTGGTACCTTTTTAACTGTAAACCCCGTGAAAGAGATATCCTATAAAAGATAAATAAATACCAATTATAATTGGTTTAATGATCATAAAATATATTCCTATGATGTATATACACCACATAGATGAAATATTTGGTGAATACGATATGTGACTCAAAGAAGTAAAAAGTGTGGGGGAAAACCCTTACCACATTAGTTACCTTTTGAATCATATAACCAATTAAATAATAAAATCAAATGAAAATTTAAATATATTAATAGAATTATATTCTTGTTATAAAATTTTAAATGGGTATTCAATACACCACACAAAATAAATGAGTTGTGAATTTTCATAGGTCTCCGAGAAATGAAAGAGAGGCTATATATTCCTTTAATTAAGTCTAGAATTAATTGAAACAAATTTTATTCTAATATATAATAAACATAATTTTATTATAAATATATTATGGAAAATTAGTATTATATATATATCATAACTATATGATATACCTATGAATATAAACTACCCTTTTATTAACAATTCCTTGTTAAAATCAGGTTTTTTGTAATAACTGATTTTTTCATATATATATATATATATATTGGTTTTTTATTTGTGGTACTCTAACATTGGATGTTGTTATGTAATTTAAAATATATTATTCATTACATAATTATTAAAATTATAAATAAATTATAATTTTATAAAAAAATAATAAAAAATTGTTTTTGGAAATGAAGTGCTTTATGATCATTGAGAGGGTTGGTCATACAAACGCATCAATAATGTTTCCATTTTTCAAAATTCATTATGTGAATGAGTAAATTATTATTTAACATTTAAATAATTTATATAATTTCATAAATATAACATTATTAAATTAAATATAAATATAAATTTCACCCAGGTTGTGTCATCATGACAAGAGAGATGCATATCACTTTGTAAAGGGGGAAGTCTATACATATAGGAACAATGTTATTGCCATTAAACTAATTAAAAGGTAAAAAATTAAATGATATATTATATTATAAATATGATAAATATTTCATAAATATAATAATTATTTCATGTATATTTCATATATAAATTAAATTAATATGTATTATCTTCAATGAAATGAGTTAGTGAAGATGAATCACATTGCATTGCGAGGCGATAATCCACCATACACACAAACGATGTTATCTTATCCCCTGTGGAATGGAATGTAAAAAAGTTATATATTAGATAATGACTCAATAGTTATAATTATGTTATAAATATCATAGATAAATAATTTATATACATCATTATTCCCAACTAGTATAGTTGATAGTAGAAAAATGAATGACATCGGTTTGTGATGTGGTAGTCCTCCGTCAACATGAATGACTATTTCGTAATCTATTTGGTGGAAGTGGAAATGGATGTATGTCATAAACATAACGTAAAAAAATATCCATATATGGAATATACATATTTTCATATCAAAATTCTTATATGTATTTAATTCGATTGAGGAATTAATAATACCAAAATTCTCAATGAAGAACATTTCCTCTTCTTTAGGTAACCTCCATATATTTTCCCAAAAATCAATCCCATGATTGGTTTATTCATAAAATAATCAATATATAATGATGTTTGATTATTTATTATCTGATTTGGGAATCTTTTGTGAATTTTTTTTGAAGTAGTAAATATAATAGGAGAGGGGTTATCCATTGATAAGTGATGTTAGTGGAACACTTGTAATTTATGGAAGGAAAAACGTGTACTGACAACTTTCCCATGAAGAAAGAGTAAAAAACGAATATTCTCAATAAATAAAATTTATATTGTTGACATATTTCAATAAAATAAAATTTATACAAAATATTTAGACAATTTAACCCTTATCGTTTTAGATTAACCCTCGATATTCCCATTTTTACCTAATTATGGAAAAAAAGTTTTACTTATTTCCCTATTAATTTTGATCAATAATTATTTTCACACTATTAGATAATGTAAATAATTATTTAATCCAAAAATTTTAAAAAATATTTCATATAAAATAATAGAATAATATTTTTTTTAAACTTAAACTCACTAATGCGTCTAGAATGTTGATTTTCAAAGAGAAATTCTTCAAAAGATTATAATGTTTTAATATAAAAATCAATATGAAAATCATTCCAAACACAAAAATTGGATTAATTGATATATTATAAAAATTATTTTAATTTAAATCAAATTTGAATAATTATTTTAATTTACAAATAATTTATATGAAAATTCAGTTTTCAAATATAATTTAGTATTTTTCATTAGTCATCAAAAAATTAGTTTGTTCAAAAAATTCCCCAAAATTCACCTTAGTTTAATTATGAAATTTTGATTTAGATATTGGATTTAATTTTTCAAATAAAGTTTCTTATATTGAAAAAAATTCATTTTGAAATTAATTGTGAAAAAAGGTTATAAAATAACTTTTTTGAAAAATATTTTTTTTAAAAAAATTGTCTTTTTTTATTTCTTATTAAAAAAATAAATAAGATAAATTTTTTAAAAAATATCGCATTAAAATAATTTATAAATTCCATTAATATCTTTCACCAAAACTATTCTATTTAATTTATTTGTTTACAATGCAATATTTTCATAAAAATGGTTTTCTAAGAAAAATGTTTTTCATTGTTTACAAAAAAATTATTTTCACTTATAAATAATTAGTAACAAAAATATTAAATTTATATACATGAGTAAAAAATATAATATTCATTCTTTTGGTAATAAAATGAGTAAAAACCATTCCAATAACTTGGTGACAAAAATCATATTATTTAAATAATATGTCACATTTCATTTAAACATAGTGTTGTGTGTAACATAACATAAAATCTATGTTATATTTAGGGGAAAATATCAAAAAACATAAAACACTTCTATAAAAATATATATCAAATATAATTAGGGTTTTACATTCTACGGCCATAAAATGAATTTTTCCATCTAAAGAAGTCTCGGTCACCAATGGTTCAACATTTCAATATTAATTAAAAGAAACCCACAATGGAAAAAAGGATAATAAAACAACTTCTTGAAGAAGAGAAAGGGTTGTTTTAATATTATCTCGAATAAAACATATTTGTTTTCCAAATAGGATAACATAGATGGGAATTGAAAAAATGGACATATAATATAGAACTATGTCAAAAATACTGATTGTGAGTGATCGTGAACATGGTTTGGGGAAAGAAGTAGAACCCAAATATATAAACCAATGTGGCATGATAATGTTTATTTATATCCTAAAAAATGATTATATAAAAAATGTTTTTTTATTATAATATATTTTTCCTAATGTTAGTGAATTCTATTGACATATAGATAGAGAACATATGAAAATTTAGTAACTTGAAATATTTTTTATTTTATAAGAACAATTTTATCCTTCAGATATTCCTTGATAAATCTACACTTCATCTCTTACTTTAAGAGATAATATTTTTTCATGTCTAATGAACTAAATAAGAACAATGAATTAATTAAAAGTCATTCCTTATATCTCTAGTTATAAAAAATGGTATCATTAGAAATCCAATATGGATAAAAATGCATTTGTTGAAGTGATATATTAATCTCTAAAGCCACATCTAATGTTTAATATAAACAATTTCATAAATTTGTAACCATAAGAAACTTCCGGAATTAATTTTTTTTTAAATATGGTCACGAAATTTCCTAAATATAACATATCATTAATCTGAAAAATATTATTTAGGAAATCAGAATGGTCATATCACAAATATGTGAATATCATATTCATATATTCTCCTAAATAAATGTAATAATAGTAATTACTATTAAACTTGAACAAAATAATGAATTATTTCCCACTACAAGAATAAAACCAAAGATTATTGAACATGTTCTATAGATCCAATAATATTGTAATCTCCATCAATGATAACATAAATCACTTTTTTATCAAATCTTTTATATGTTATAAGGTAATGAATAAAATTAAATTTACATGATTCTTATCAATCATCCCAAATGAATAAAAAATTTTGCTGTCATAGGATCATATTATTTTTTACATCCCTTAATAATTCATTTTCCATAAAATATTACCCCATTTGTCTAGATCAAAAGTATTATTCACCATAACATTGAAAATACTCAATAAAAACATTTACTAAACAATTAATGTATATTTATTGACTCATTTATCATAATTAATAAAATCAAATACATAAAAACATCAATCAACCAACTTATTCTTAAACCATTAACGAGGCTAATTTGTCTTATTCCATATACTAATTTCCTTTAATATTTAATTTTTAGTCTATTTAACATCATCAATATAATCATTACTCATACAATATTACTATATTTCTTTAGTAGCATTCCACATAGGACATTGATTTGCATAATTCATATACATTCCACATTTTAACCATTTATAAATCAATGATTCCTTTTGGATACAATTATTATCATGTATTGTTTTATCTGAATTTTTCATTTTTCATTTTTTGTTGCATTATTTGAATACATAATTTCCACACTCAAAACATCTTATCATCGATCTGATACATTACCTTGAGTCCTACTTTCTACATAGTCAATATATAATAAATTGAATCGTCTTTCCTCTATGGTCTCCACTACCCAAAATCACATAAAACTCTATCATTGTATTAATTATTGGGTCTGATAGTTGATTATAGTGAAAATTATTAATCATGTTCTATGAAAACATATTACCCATAATAATAACATCGTCCACCTTAGTAGTCATCCCATTTGGCTTCTCATCAGTAAATTTATTACCACAATTAATGTAAAACCAGTTCCTTTTAGTTCCCACAATTGACTCAAACCGAAAATCATTATGTTAGAAACATGAATCATAATGTAAAGCGATATAATCATTAAATACTCTTATTAGATGTATAAATTGTTAATCCTTAATTATAATCATTGAAACTGTAGGTTTATCCCAGGTCATTCATAGTCATAACCTATTTAAATACATCATGATTTTTCAAAACATGTATGTGAATTTAAAAATCATAACCCACAAGAGTGTCAAACTAGGTGTACGTCAAAGACCATTATCGCGAACTAGATGATGATTGAGTCCATATCAGCGGTCCGTTTTTTGGAGTTGTTACACCTACGTACCTCTGTGTGAGAGCCACATCCCCATGTAGTATCTAGACATGGATACAACTTCTTGAAACCAACATTCTCTATCCTTTACCAAAATTCCCTTACATTTTTTATTATAATTTAACTCTTCTCCTGAATTATCCATAGAGACATACATATACATGTCCATTGAAATATCCCAATATACATCCCAAATGTTTTTTCATCCTTGTTTATAATTGGTAACTAAACCTATCCTATGATACCAATAGTAGTGACCGATTTCTCTCATACATAGATATTAAATATATTTAGATTAATATTTAATACAATTAAAAACACATCATTGAAGACAGTAATTTGTTAGGTTTTTTGGAGAACAGGTACACAATATTCTAATAGGTTGAATTATATTCAATATTACCAGTAAATTTGGACCAATATAGTACTCTTCATAGGAATTCCCTACATAAAACATTTCTTCATAACCTATGGAAAGGAAACAAAATAAAGAGTGAACTCAGATGCTCAGTATCTCTGTTAACGAGAGATTAATAAGTATAAAATGGTGATAATTGTATGATAAACCGATCATGTAATTGGAAAATCATACCTATAATATCAATGATTATAATCTTGATTTACGACATAAATACTGGCAATTCATAAGACATGAACCAAAATGAATGCAATGACCATGGGCCATGAGAGATTTATATTTTCAAAATAAATATAATTATACCATTAAAATAAGGGTAGAAAAACATTTCCATATTATAAGAGGATCATTTCCAAAACCAGCATAGAGGGATGGGTTCACTCCCTAAACTGTTATAATAGTCAATGACCAATCTGAAGACCATCATAGAGGACAAAGTCCCTTTCTAATATAGTTTCACTCCCTATTCTAGTTCTATCTATATAAAGAGATATAAATAATTACCCAATGAATTGGAGGGAGATATAGGTCCCAATAATATTATTTTATAACATACCCACCATCATTGGTTAGAAGGTAACAACCATCTTTAGATATAAAATAATCACCGTCACATGATGTAAATCATACATATCTGTGGCAGAAGGCCACAAAACATTCATCATATCATAAACCATGAAATGATATGCATTTCATAAAAATTTCATCATATCATAAAACATAATAAAAATTAAGGTTTCATAATCATTTCATAATTTCATTGTAGCATATAATATAGAAGAAGAAACTGGTTTCATAATACAATAATCATAGTGTAGGTGATGGAAGTGAAGTGGGTTTCAAAAAAATCATTAAAAACATGATCAATTTAGAGAAATAATATGAATGGTATATTTGTATCACATCCCTAGTAATTTATAAGTAACCTCAATGGATTTTATATTATATAAAAAATTATTTTGAAATAAGAATCACTTTTAACATTTCTTAAGGTAAAAACCTTACATTGAGAATAACTTATTAAAAATAAATATTAAAAATTATTTTGGAAATAATTTTATTTGAAAACAAAAAATGAAAAAATATAATATAATGTATAAAAATAAATTAAAATATGATTCGATTAAAATAACCTTTACACCAAGAAAAAACACATTTTAGAAAATTTATAAAATCCTCTTTTTACTTTGAAATCATTTAATAAGAAACTAAACATTTCATAAATATTATCATGAAAACTGCTCCTAAAAAATTAAAAATTGTAAGGGAGTACATAAATCATTGTGTGTTAATTAAAATGTGAAAGACTATTTTTTTCCTTTATTTAAAAAATATAATTTTTACGATTTTTTTTGTAAATGAAAAATTGTCATTTTTTGGAAAACAATATAAATATTATATTACTTATTTTGAAAAATTAATACATGGATAATAATTTCATTAAAAAACCATTTTTAAAATTATTATAATATTATTAAAAACATTTTTAAAGACTGGGATTTAGAATAATAATGGTTTTTGATCGAAGAGAGAAATAATGAAAAATTTACTTAAAAATGAAATTTTGAAGTTATAATTACCTAAAGTGAGTAAAATTAATTGAAATAATTTGTTCTATAGAAATAACTAATGGATAAGAAAAATCATAAGATTCCAGGGAGATAGTTTATAAGATTTTATTTCTAGATGGATAATTATTAATGATCATGATAAATGATGATATTGTTGCATTAAACTATTACAACTTTGATAATGTCGAATTGTAATACCCATAAGATAATAATGTTAAAATAAACATAAAAAACTATGATAGTAAATTAATAATAATATTTAATTTAAATTGTCTTATATATAAACATCATTGTAATACGGCTTTATAACATAACATATACCTCAATGAAGACATATTGAAACAAAAATCTCTTACCACATTGGTATCTTTTGAATTGTCTACCCCATAAAACAGATATCTTCGAATTGATATGTAATTAAAAATAATTATTAAGTTAAGAATCATAAAATAAATTCATTGGGATTATATTACCTATATAAAATAAAATGTTTTTGAATATGACATGTGTCTCAATGATGTAAAAAGTGAGACATATATCCCTTACAGCATTGGTAATCTTTTGAATATTTAATCCAAATAAGTAATAACATAAAAAATGATTCATTTAAAATCATGAAGATGAGGAAATTATTTATATACAATTTAAAAGGTATAGTATATACACCACAAAAAATAAATAAGTCGAAAACTTCCATATGTCTACTAAAAATAAAAGAGACTAGAAATCCCTTAACTTATGTCTCAAATTCCTACATCCACATTCAAAACACCTGTATCATAAATATAAATTTATTAAAAAAATATTATAGAACCATAATTATTTATATTATATTGTATATTATTTATTTTTTATTATTTATTATCTGTTAATTATCAATTTCCTGTTAAAATAATTATCTGGGTCATAATAAATTTTCTTCTCGTATATTTCATTATTTTTTATCTTCAATCCTCTTACTTTGATCATTGTTCAAATATGTACATATTATTAAAAATGGGATAATTATCATACTTTTATGTAAATTATAAATTTAATACCAATAATTAATGATGGTTTTTGATAATTAAAGTATGTTATGATCCTTGAGAGGGTAGATCGTTTGTACACATGAGTAATGTTTACTTTTTATGAAGATCATTATATAAATACGGTAAGTAATATTTTAAAATTAATTAATGATAATAATATCATAAATATAGTACTATTTCAATAAATATACTTATACATATCACCCTTTTAGTTTTATGAGGAAATGAGAGAGTCGCGTTGCTTCGTGAAGATACTAGACCAGACGTGCATGAAAGATGATAAAAACATTCAATTAGTTACAAGGTAAGAAAGTGAATGATATATAAGCTTTTAATAATGATAAATTTTTTATTAATATCATAATTATTTCATTTATATCACATATATTAATTACAATTATACTCAATATCTCCAATTTAAATTGTTAGTTAAAATAAATCTCATCACTTTATGTTACAATGGTCTTCCCTACAAATGAATAATGTTATTGTATCACCTAAAGAGTTGAATATTAAAAATTTATATGTGATATAATTTCTCAAGAGGTAAAACAATGATATAAATAACATATATATAAATTATATCCATCATAATAAAAAATTGTTAGATGTGGTAATGGAAAAATGAATTGCATCGATTTGTGACATCATATTGTATTTTACACTCAAATGATGATTTAAAAAACCATTTGATAGACGTTTAGATGGTTGTAGGAAATTACCTTAACATAACATCATATATATATATATATACTTAATACGATATGTATATTATATAATAATTTTTTAATATTAACTTAATGAATTTGACGAAGAAATAAAATAAAAACGCTCCAGGAAAAATGTCACCTCTTCTTTGTGTAACCTCCTTAAGATAGCACAAAATGCCTTCCAATGTTGAATTTAATATATAATTAGGGATTATAGGATAATAGGAGGGAGTTTGGTAAGTTATTTTTCATTTTTTATCTTGAAAAAGTGTTTTAATTTGAGAATTGGAGTAGATAGTCGGTGACCTTTTATAAGTGAAAGGAGTAGAACACTTATAATATACGGAAAGACAAAAAGGTTTACCTGTCTTTTTTTCATAAAACAAGGCTCCAAAATAGGTTATTATCGAGAATTATACATTATATGGTCAAAAAAATCCATTACAAATATTTTATACATTTATTTTGGTCATTTTAAATTAAATATGTTTAATTTAACACATTGTTAAACCCATTTTTACCTTAATTGAAGTAAATATCTTTTACTGTATTTACATTTTATTTTTATAAAAAAATTAATTTGACATTAATAAATTAAATAAATTACTTTATATAAAAATATTTAAACCATTTTCATATATTTAATTCAAATAATACGAAAATTTTAATTTAAAATTAATCCTATAAAATCAACGACCTAACAGTTTATCAAAGTGATAAACCATACAAGATTTCATGATTTTTATATCAAAATTCAATATAGACTTGATTCCCATGTCCTAAATTAGGTTTATAAAAATATAATAGATCTATTTTAATAAAATTAAATTAATATATATATTATATTTATCAATAATTTAATCATTAAGTGTGTTTTCAATTAAAATTTTAAAATTTTCACTATTTATTAAAAAATTAAGTTTTTAAAACAAATTCAGAAAAAGATCATTTTTAAATTATTATTATAAAAACGTCATTATTTTGAAAATTAATTTTGTCTAAAAGAGTCAAAAAATATTTTTAAATTTATTTTGAAAATAAGAAACACAAATAATTACTAGAAAAATTATGGTTTAAGAATAAAATTAGATTTCATCATATATCATGTCTGGAAAACATATTTGACAAAGTTTATCCCTTTTTTAGAATATATAAAATATATAAATTTAATTAAAAAAATTCAACAAAAGTTTTTTTTTAATTTATATTGCTGGTATGATTTTTTTTCATAGAAAGTTTTTTAGAAACAACATTTTTTATAAATAGTTTTTATATTCATTTATAATTAATTGGTCACAAAATAGTACATTTTATAAAAATTCTTATATAAAAAAATCATAAATAAGTTATAACTATACTACCCACCATTACAATGGCTAGGTGATGACTATCATAATATTTTAATAATATTTTGGGTTTCGAATAAAATAAGTGTTGAATGAAATGAATGCTATATTCAATGTTATGTGTAATGAGAAATACCAAAATTATTAGATTAATTTTTATATATATTTGAATATAAATTTTGTAAATAATTAGGGTGTTTTAATATAAGGAACCAATGTATCATGATTATCAATACACTGCAAATACTTAAATTAGAATATGCATTCTGGTCGGGTCCCTATGTAATGAAGATGATATATTAAATTAATCCATTTTTAGAGTTTAGATTATTTTTTATTAATTATCTATCCATGGATAATATAATATCACATTTATCTCCTAGTTTATCTAGATTTTTTAAAGTGGGTTTCATTTACCGAAACAATATAATAATTATTTACTACCATAAATTCATATGTATGATATATAATTTCCATAGAAGTAACAAAAATTATGCCTATAATATATAATGTTATTTTCATTGATTTAAAGTCATAAAAAAGGTGATTTATCATTCCATTTGTAAAGAGAACCTTATGATACTATAATAGTAATGTTAAACATATGTCTGGTTGAATTAATGAATAAATTTTTTAGAATATAGATAATGTAAAACTATCAGGAATAGGGGGAGCATAAGAATGTAGACCTATTATTGTGTTGTTCACAAGTAGTAAAATTCTGTAAATAATATCAAGAATTCTGACATGATAATAGGAACACATTAGGTTTCATTTATTATTGGATGTTCGTTTAAAATATATGTTTCTTCAAATCATTTCATGATAACATTATCAATGTATATCATCGATCTTGTAAATATATACACAATGAAAACCATAATATAACATCTATGTTTCTTGTTATGTTTCCTTAGCTCTATCATTAGTGGATTGTCATTAACATAATACAAAATATATGATTATCACAGATGAGTATATAAAGATGATATATTCAAATATTTGAATAGATTAGAACTACTAAGACTAAATCCATGACAGTGGTGTATAATGAATGTCCCATATAAATTTGTTAATCAAATATCAATAATTAATGAGGGGACGATGACACAATGTATGTATCCAGATTTATATGCTACAGTACGAAAATAAATTATATGAAATCATACGGTTTTTATGTTGGATTCTATAACTCTGTGTTGTCCTAATATCATCAATGGAATGGATATAGATACCAATTCTTTTTCTAAATATTACTACATTATTCATAAAACTAAATATAACTTAATACAACACAAGTATTTTAATGGCCTAATGTATTATGATGAATAGTATTATAATACATAAAACATAGCCTACATATTTTGTTTTCTGTAGATAGTTCCTATAATCTATTCGAGATCCTGGATATGAATGGGATAACTTGGGGAATACGTAAAAAAGATGTGAGATAGAAATACCAATATAGATATAAACCTGTAATGGATACATGACATGGTATTCAAAGGTATATCCTGATATAATAAAATAGAAGGCACCTGAGTAATAAAATGGAATAATAACAAAAATTACATGGTATCATAAGTTAATAGAATCACTGGATATATAGAAAGAATATATAACATGAAATAAACATGAATAAATTCTAACTTCCTAGACAATATCAATGGTTTAAAAAGTCCCATTGTAGATTAGTTTTGCTCTTTAATCTCATACAAGATGCATCTAGAGACAAAATAACTATCAAATTCATTAAAGGGATATATAATTCTGATCCCACCCATCATAATCATTTAATGTTGATTCATTTTCATGGAACATAAGGATATTAATAATAAGGCATAAACATATGAATTATCCATGGAATAATGTGTGTTTCATAATCATTATTCATATCATATTTAAATGCAATTTCATAAATAAGGCATTTGGGAAATGATCATAATGAATGCATTAACCTATCCACAGAATGGAAAATAATTTATGTATATATCTTAGGGACATCTTTTCATACTTTTATAAAATTCAAAATTCAAAAGGTTATTTTTATTAATGAAAATATTTTTAAAATTATTAAAAACATTCTTGAATGAAATTTTATTTTCATTTTTACTAATTTATAAATATTTCATCCGAGATAGAAAATAATTTTGGAATTGAACATTGCACATTTATTGAGGAAAATATAATTTATAATTTCCAAAAAATATTTAAGATATAAAAAACATCTATAAAATTAATTTTTTTTGAAAAACCTATTTTAAACATAAAAAACGAAGCTTTAAAACATTTAGTTCACATGATTGTGTAAAACATTGGTACATTTTGAATATATTAAAAAAAATGTTCCATTATAATTATTTTTTGAAACATAAAATTGTACATTGTTCATAAAATAATATGGAGATTCCTTTTTTTTAATTCCAATTAAATGTAAAATTCATTTTAAATAATCATAGTAAAACATGTTTTAATTTGTTTTTGAAAAAATAGATTTTTTAGAAAAATGATTTTCAAACGAAGAGAGAAATGATGTTAGATTTTCTTAAAAACATTTTCTCAGACATTTTAAGTGGAAAATATTTTAAAATCAAACTATGACATGAAAATTTCAAGAATAAAATAATGTTTAAAAAAAAAATTGGTCTAATAGTAAATGATCAAACAATTTCCATCAATGGAAATTCAAGCATTAGAAATCCCAATTAAAATTAAATTGAAACAAAAACCCTTACCACATTAGTTACATTAGTTTAATAACATCTCATGAATAATGTATATGAATTTTAACTCCAAATCCCAAGATATAGGATGTAATTTTAATATATTATGTAAAGCATAAGTATATACAAACATCAAAAGAAATTAGGTTCATAATATAACATGTGTCTCAAGGAATGATGATTGAGAAAAAACACTTAAAAAGGTTATATCGTTGAGGTGATAGTTAATAAATGTGGTGATTATGTGTAAAAATTTATATCCAAACAAATTCAAGTGTAAATACAACAAAAATTAACAAAAAAACATTTATAAAATATGTTTTTGTAAAAATATCAAAAAATTATTCGTACAGCCCAGTGAATATAAATTTAGATTTGATCCCCCTTACATCATGATTCCCCATAGTTTAGAATTATATAACCTCCCTTATGGTGGTTTTAATTATGTTATTAACTTATTCAATAATTAAATTATTATTTTTATTATTATATATGATCATTTTATAGCATCTTATTACTTATTTGTTAATAATCTTTCATTATCAGTATTGTTATGGGTGTTAATTGAAATGTTTTATCATTAAAATTTCATCAAGAATGTTATTTAACATGATCATAGGATAGAGTTAAATGATACACATAATTATATTAATTTTATAAATAATATTTTTTTCATTATGCACATCTTTAGAACCATTATTAAATTTTTAACAAGGGGAATGAATCACATCAGTTTGCAGAGATGGTAGGCCGTACATATGCACGAGTGACATTATCATTTCTATAATGTGTTAAAGGGTAAGTATGTGAAACACATATTGATTTTAAATATTAAATATCATAACATATATATCACGTATAATCATTATAGTTTCCTTGTTACCTAAAATGTAAATAATTAGTAAACACTAATCACAACACTTCATGAGGTGGTAGTATTCCGTACACACAAATGATGTTTTCATTTATTAAATGGATAATAATCTAATAAATTATATGATATATTTATTTTAAAGTGTGATAAATATTTATTTAGAAACATATATAAACATATAATTAATCCATGTTATCTTTTATGTAAATATTTTGTTAAAATTGAATCACATCATTCCGTGAGGTTATAGTCCACCGTACACAAGAACAATGTTTTCACTTTCTATATAGAATAGAATTTAAGAAGGTATATATTATATTATAATCTCATAAGTATAATTGAATAATAAATATTAAAAATAAACATTATATATATCATTATATCCCTTTATGTTAAGTGGTGATTGAAAATGAATTTTGTCAGTTCCCTCGTCGGTATCCTGTTATACACATGAACAACTATTTCATTTCCAATTTGAGAGAGTAGGATATAGTGTGAGATAATTAAAATACCATAAAAAATATAATTATTTATAATATACTGAGATTATTATATTGGTATGTCTTAACAGTATTATAAGGATGTGGAAGAAGAAATAAAATAAATTGGCTGGTTAAAGACATTAGCTATTCATCAGAGAAATTAATTCGGTTTCCAAAAAAACCCATTATAGAATGAAATTATGATCAATAAAAGGATTATATGATTAGGTGATAGAATAAAATATTTTATTTGGGATTTAATTGTATAAACTAATTGGTTTTCTAATAATGTAATGATGATTATATGGGGTGTCCTTTTATAAGAGGTGGAGATTACACATGTTGAATTTTTTAAATGTATGGATTCCATAAAAGTTATTATCATGATCAAAGGATTGAAATAGACCATATTAGATAATTATAATATATATGGTCAAAATATGACAAAGAAATATGGATTATGAAATTATTTTATACTTCCAACACCTAAATTTTCTGTTTAACACCCTGGTAAACCATTTTTTACTTTCACAATGGTAGCAAATTTGAATTTTTTCCACCATTAATTATAGTAAAAAATTAAATTATCCTTATTATATAATATAAATTATTCATATTAAAAATATAGAATCTATATTACCAAATTCAACTCACATAACATGAATAATTCAACTTAAAAATAAACCTATAGATATCTCCAAAAAATAGTTTTTAAAAAAAATACATTTTTATTGAAAATATGATCACATATTAACTATAATACAAGTAATCATAATTTCATAAATTTAAATTCATATTTATTTTTATATAATATATAAAATTCATTGAAATAATTAAATATATGGGGTTATTTAATTTTTATTAAATTTATCTACTATAATAAGTTTTTTAAAAAATAGAATTTTAATGAATAAAAATATTCTTATACTAAAATCGGTTGAATAGATGATTTAAATTTTATTCATTGGATTAAATATAGCTAAATCAGAATTATTTTAATTTTAATTTAAAAAAATATTGGGAATAAATTTTTTAATATGTATGACATTTAAAAAAGATAATTGGTATTATCTAATTATTCACTGAAAAATAATATTTTCTGATAATCCCAAAATTTCACAATGATTTACTAAAAATAAGATGTGTTAAAAAAATTATGTTTGTGTTTCCCAATAATATTTCTAAAAAATTGAATAATTCATTTAAAATTATGTTCACAAGGCATGACTAAACACCTTTTACAAAAAATATATAGTTTTTCATAAAACATTTCTTTATGATTGAAATGGTACATATTTTAATTCTAACAAATATATAACCACTAAATTAATTTTATAAATTTGTATTATATATAATGTTCATCATTTTTTTATTACACTCCATACCCTCTAACTTAATGGTTAGGTATAATTGTTTTGTTTAAATAATGATATTTTAATAGAATATCTCATGTTATTTATTCCGTATGTTGTGTGAATTTAAATCAACTAAGAGAAAGATATTGTACGTTATTGGGTTTTTATATTCTCTTATAATATTGTTGATACATCTCATATATCAAATACAAAAATATTTTCCCCTTTTAAAATCTAGGGTTGTTTTATTCTACAATGATAAATAAATGTATACTTTATAATTTAACAGTGATATCAGAAAATAGGGGTTCGACATTTGAAAACACATCTGTTAGAAAGAAAAATTGTAGAAAGTGTTAAAAAACTTTCTCTTTATAAGATATAAAGTGATGTATGAAAATAATATATACTAACTAATTATTTCGGTTTCATATTTGAAAAATTGATAGGAAATGAAAACATAAACATGGATAAGAATACCAATACCCAATGGTTAGTGGAGAGTGATAGAGATCATTGATCATAAAAAGTGAATGATAATTAGAGAATAAAAACCCAAAAAATGGTCAATCATTGAGGAATTAAAATTCCATTCATTCATGAGATATAATATTAAAAGTGTTTCATTTTTTTCAAGATACCTTTCATATATTTGAGGTATTTTTTTTATAAATAGAGAAACAATACCAAACATATTTATATAATATAGTTTTATTTCATAAATTAAATTTAACACATTCAATGTAATTTTTTAAATTTCATCATTACCTCTTAATATATATAAATTATGATAAAAGTTTAATTTATTTTTATTCTCAAATAAATAAAATTAAACATTATCTTGTATTATGTTTTTTAAAAGAGTAACATGATATTCCTACTATATTTATTAGAACCAAAATATTATTCACAATGTAAGATAATAAAATATGAATATGAATATATTAATATTAAAAATTAAATAATGACACCAATGGTTTAATATAGGTCATTTTTTATCCAAAATAACTTACACACCCACATCATGAAATAAGGATTTAACAAAAAAGGATTTCTCATACCATTTCAAATTACATCTGAAAAAACATAGTAAATTTATTCCAAAATAATCATTTACATTAAACCAAAAGTTTATATATACTTCAATATAATAAAATTTATCTCAAAATATTATTAGTTACTCAAAATACAATAATATTATCTAATAATATGTTTCCCAAAATCAAATTTATATTTTCCCTTCATAAAATCTAATTAAAAAATATTATACTAAATTTTTCATCACATATGAAATTTCTATTCACATTACCCTTATCACCCTACTATAGGGGGATAAAGACCCACTACGTATATGAAATTGATGTGTTTTCTCCTGACTTTAGAGTTTTTATTTTTATAAAACTGTATTAAAATAATTATTAAAACATTTGTCAAAATAGAATGATAATCGTTGAAGTAATAGTTATCATGCAATAAAATTTAAAACACTATGGTTTTGTAAACATCTTATTGTTTTCCAAAAAATATCACATTATTATTAAATCGCCTTTCCGGGTCAGTATTTCTATTCGACATATTCTTGAAAATAGTTATAGAAAATCCAATACAAAACAATCCTTGTATACATAATTCATTATTCACATAATTCTTGAATTCTGGTACACAAATATTTCAATCCTGCCACATCATTCTTAAACTATTAACTATAATTTCCCAAATTACTCATTAATACCACCTTACGTTGATATTTTATTTTTATTTTCTTCATCATTGTTAGTAAAACCATTACAAATAGAACCTTTTTTATCGTCTTATGGGGAATTCTATCTACAAAATCGATTTTTATAATTCATATTCTTCCAACATTTAAAACATTCAATCCTTGATGATGACATAAGGAAATAACTTTTCTCATCCATTGAGTTAAAAATATTTTACATCTTTCATCCTAAATTTATTTCATTATGTCCTTATTTTACACACCAAAAAAATCTTCTAATTGCTATGACACATTCACATTAGTGTTTCATTCCACATTATTTACATATACAGAACCGATTATTCATTCCACAGTGGTCTCCATAATAGGAGTTCCAAGTTAACACTATCCTTCTCTTCTTTGGTTAGTATGAGAGTTTATCATGGTGCATGTTTTTAATCATATATCATGATAGATGATTAGGAATAATAAAAATATCCAACACTCCAGTCCTCAAAACATTTAGTCTCTCATCAAAACATTGTCTATCATATTTAAATATTAACATGACTCTTTCTAGTTTCAAATATTTAAAAAAACCACAAGGTTTACTATTAGTGAAAAAATTCATAATGGAAAAATCATAAAGAAGAAAATTATTTAAAAGATTTACAATAATTAAAACATAATTTTAATATATTAAACAAAATATTTAATATAGTCCATTCATTATTGTCATCTATACATATAAACAGTGATGATTTGTAAACAGTATTGAATTTTAAAATAATAACCCTTGAATGTTTGAAATTTAGTGAAAAGTAAGAAGAATTACTTTGTATTACGTATCACTTGAGTAAAGTACTAAATTACTTTTTTAGATTTATTACCTATATGTGTATTTTTTATAGATCCACATCCAATAGTAGTATCCAAATAAGGATGAAATTTATCAGAAACCAATCATTATATACATCACCATTATTCTAGGAAATTTTAATACAAATATTCTAATTCTAAAAAATATCCATAGGGTCATCTCTAACTAATTTTTATCCTAGTTATCATGGATTACTAAAATATTCCATTAATACAGACTATAAATACCCATTCCTTTTAAAAATTATATTTCATGATTGTTAAGAATAAATATCCATTAATATAATAGAAGGATCTTGAAACCATACCATCAATAGAAGAATAAGATCTTAATAAATAAAATATTTAATACTTATTTTATTTTCCACAATTAGCTCCTAAAATAATTTTGTAGCTCCTAAATATGCATGGGATAAATTGTTTAATGCAGAAGGAATGGGTTATGCTATGAATCACATAATGGGAATAAACCAATCAGGGACAATTATTGTGTGAGTCAAAGCTATGAGGAAATATTATAAAAGAAAAGGGACATGATTTATTATATGTAAGTATTATATAAAGTAAACAGTATCACAAGATCATGTAATCAAAGAAAATATGGAAAAAAATATTTGATGACATAAACATGGTTTAAAACTAATTTCCTAGAAAATATAATATGATGGACAAAGTTACAAAACGATTTAGGATTTAACCCAAATATATACAGTACACCTCATGAGACTAATGTTTCACTCAATGAATTGGATGGATATATAGTTTAGAACCCACCCATCACATTAATTTTTAATTTCATGCATATTAATTACATATAAGAATACCAATATTAATGAGAAAACATAATAATTTCACATTCAATTAAATGTGTTTAGTAATCATTCTTCATGTCATGTTCAATAAAAATTTATTAATGAAGCAATATGGAAAATGGTCATATATAATTTAATACCCAATCAATGGAAGAGAGAATATATTTGTTATATATGTGATATAATTATATAAATAATTTAATTTCAATAAATAAAATAAATGATTACAATTATTTACTAAAATAATTTTAAAAATATTAAAAGCATTATCAAGTAAAATAACATTTTCACTTTTAGTAACATCCATGGATTTTATCTTATATAGGAATTATTACGAATGATCACATATAAAATTTCTTAAGAAATATATACTTTCCAATTATAAAACACTTATATAAGAACTAAAAAATTCAAAAACAATATAATAAATTTTAGAAAATAACCTTTGAAATAGAAAAAGTGATTCATTAATACATTGAGTAATCAGGATGGGGGAATGATTATATTTATGTAGAATACGTTAACAATAATTATATATTTTAAATTCTTTTAACATGTTTCAAAAAGTACCGTTTTTAGAAAACTATTGGAAAATTAATTTTAAAAAATTTTAAATCCAAATATGTTTAAAATTATTTTATGAAATTATTGTAAAATAATTTTGGTTGTTTTTTATAAAAATGGATTTTTAAGAAAAGGATATTTTGAAGGAAGGGATAAATGATTTTTATATTCTTAACAAAATTTAATATCAAAAGAGACTAAAATGGTTCTATTACATGAAAAAATAATGAATAACCATAGGAGAATAATATTAGAGGAATTATTATAACAATTATCAAAAAAAATTCCATCAATATATATTCAAGAATAAGTAATCATGATTAAAAATAGATTAAAAAATAAACCATTACCACATTAGAAAAAATTTAAATCATAACATCCCATTAATGAAGTAGATTATTTGTAACCTAAAATATCTTTATTTATGAATTATTTATTTTATATTATGTAATGAATAAGTATATAAACCACTCAAATGAAATTAGGTGAACAAAAGAACATGTTTCCTAATGAAGGATGTTTGAGAACAAACCCTTACAAAGATTGTATAATTTAGTTGAGAGTTAATTAATGAGATTGTTATCTATAATAAAATTATATTCAAAATAATATTCTTAAATACAATATAAATTAATAAAAATCCATTCAACACTTATCATAATATAATATATGAAGTGGTCGTATAACCCAATGAATGTAAGTTGTGTTTTGAAACCCCTTTCTTTATGCTTAATATTAGTTGAGAATTCATTAACCACCTGTATAGTAGTTTTTGATATGTTATTAACTTATACTAGAATAATATTATTATTTATAATATCATATATGAACATTCTAATATATTTTATTACCCATTAGTAAAAAAATATTTCATTGTCACTATTGTTTAGGGTGTTAATTGCCATATTTTCCCTATATGTTTCTTCATGAAGGTTATGAATATTAAATTTTTTATAGTTAAATAGTATCAAAAAATATATTAATATTATAAATATCATTTCTTCATTATACACTTATTTATGGTAATTATTTAATTTTGATCCTAAAGAACAATTCACATTGCTTTGTGGAGACGGTAGGTCGTACATTCACATGAGTGACATTATCATTTCCCTAAATGGTCAAAGGGTAAGAAATATTATTTTATATAAATTTTTCAGAATAAATTTAATTTCATATATATATAATATATTAACTAAAAATATCCTTTTTTTACATTCTATTTAAATCATATTTTAATACGAATCACATCATTTCTTGGGGTGATATTTCACCGTAAAAATTAACTCTATTATCATTCATTCAATGAATATTAAGGTAAGAAATTATATAAAAAATTTCTTTTCTATAATAATTAATATTTAAATAATATCATATATAAAATTAAAATTAATCATTATTTCCATCCGTTTATATTGTAATTGAAAAACAAATATAATCACATTGTATGGCGGTATCCCACCATACACACGAAAAATGTTATCAAATTATATTTAGAATTGATATTTATAATATATAAAAGATATTATAATTATTTATGTATAATTATATAAAAAAGTCCTTATATAAAAATTGGATTCAACATTATATCCATCCTTGAGAAGCGATATTGGAAAACGAATGATGTCGGTTCACAAGGAGGTAGTATAACGTACACATGATCAATGGTTTTGTTTGCAATTTTATGGAAAAGGATAGTGTTGTAGGTCATTAAAAAAACATAAAAGAATATAATTATTTGGAAAATATTTATTTTTAATATCATAATGGTTTGATTATATTTTAATATGATGGAAGAAGAGTCAAAATAAAATGTTCGGTTAATGATGTTACCTCTTCTTTGGAAGAATTATTATTAATTTCATGAATGGAATTCCTCGGTTTTATTTATGAATGAAAAAAGAAAATGTGTTTACTGGAAGTAAATATGGAAGATTCTGGGGTAGGAATCGGTAGAACTAATGGTTTTAAAATTGATTATTACAGAGGAGAGGGGTTGGCCTTTTATAAGTTAGGGAGAGCACACCCTGGGAATTTTTAAAAGAAAAAATTACACCAAAGTTTTTCTTATGCCATAAAGACCAGATATAGACCATTTTTTGGACCTTATAATGGATAAACTATAAATATGATTAAAAAATATTACTTTTACAAGTTAGGGAATTTTTTACCCTGATTATTTTAGTTTTCCCCTACCCCCATAAACCAATGTCTACCATTACCTTAGTGAATATATTGTATTTTTTTACAATTAATTTTTATAAAAATGAAGTATAACATATTAGATAATATTTTTTTTATGATTCAAAAAAATGAACTTATTTTTCCAAATCCGACTCACATAAGTGGTAGAATGAAATTTATAATTAATCTTGTGGACGTGTTGAAAAAAATGGTTTGTCAAGAAATGACTTTTTAATGGAAAATATGATCTCATATTAACTACATGAAAATTAATAATAATTATATAAATTTTAATTTATATATTTTGATATATAATATGTAAATTTCATTTTAATAATTTATTTTAGGGTATATTTTATTTATATAAAATTGTAAAACATTTTACACTTCTAAATGGGTTTTAGAAAACAGTTGTCTAAATGCCTAAATGTATTAATAAACCTAAATATATAATAAATATGATTTAAATTTAATTAATTTTATTTAATATAAATATATAATACGTGATTTAGTTTTAAATTAAATTAAAATAATATATAGACATAATTTTTTGAAATAAATGAAAATTATATAAAAATAAAAAATTTCACTATTCATTGAAAATTAATATTTTCCACAAAATATAAAAATTTTCATATAATTTAATATATATATAAATATATATATGATGATTTAAAAAACAATTTTTTAATGAAATATTTTATAAAATTCGAAAAAATAATTTCAAATTATGTGCACATCGCGTGACTATATATCATATTTGACAAAAAAACTTTTCAGAAGAACAACATTCTTTTTCTTTCAAATGGACATTATTTATTTAAATAAATATATCACCATTTAATTTATTTTATATCTATGTAAAATATATTTTTATCACAATTTATATATTCTTATTCATACCACCACCTTAATTGATTTATTATAATGGTCATTCATATAAAATAATATTTTAAGCGAGTATCATGTTTCGTTTAAACAAATTTCAATGTGCATACAAATCAATCAAATAGATGTAGATCATAAATATTAAGGGTGATACATTTTCATTTACTATTGGTGTTTCATGTCATATACACTACCCCCCATGATTTTCCTCTTTTAAAATATCTTTTTGTTACGTATGATATAATTATAGATACTACTTCTTGTCAATGGGTAAGAACCACATTTATTAAGATATGTTTCTAATGGTTCAAAAATAATGTGTTTCTATAAATTTCACAAATTTAGATGGATTAGAGTTCTGGATGAACTGTGATCATGGGATGCTGAAAATCTATATATAAATTTATCAAATTAAATGAATTGTTAAATTCAATTATATATTATTCAAGTTTATAAAAACAGAAATAGAAATTATATATCAATATATTCACAACATATTTATGTAAAAATATGTGAATACAATGTTTTTAATCTTTTAGATGAATATAATTTTACAAAGGATCATAAAATATGTTTTGTAAAAATGACTTGAGTTAATGGTTTTAATTTTTTACCCGGAATATGATTGTTTTACAAGTGAGCGAATGGATATTTAAAGATCATATGATTTTTTTAAGAAAATCATTCATTAAGTAACCTGATTTTTTCTATGGTCATTATTATTTAAGTATTTGAAAATTATATAAGAGTGTTTAAACAATGAATATAACTTAATTACAAAAACATGAATAGTGATTTAAATCGTCTGATTGAATTTTTGATCTCCCATATTCCCTATTATGACATAGAGTTTGGAATGACGATGAAGAACAAGAACATATTTATTCCAATTCAAGAATCTACTATTTATTCTTCTTATGATAAAAAATATTATATAAGTCCCATTAATGTTCTATGATAACACATAATAAGTAAATAAAGGTGAACCAAATCCATTAAAGACTATGTGTCAATGATTTAAAAGGATCTATTATATATTATTATTTAATGAAATAAAATCATAGGCATTTTTCATCTTTTATTTCAACCTAACCCAACTCAAAGGTACCAGAATCGGTCTAATGGTATACTCAGTGTGTCACAACCTATCCCCCAGGGCCCGTTCCGTGACAACCCCAAGCCCGCCTTCTAAAGGCCAGGGGCTGTTGACTAGCACCAAAGGCACAATTCCCTAAAACTGGGAAGGCATTTCCTTTATAACTATGAACACACACAATAGAGTACAACCTAGAAGCAAAACACTAAGTAAAACTGTATACAAAAGGAGTGATGAAAAGTAAAAAGGGGGACGGAAACACAAGCCCAACATTAAAGTACAAGGAAACTGAAAAACAAGTAAAATAGACGAATGGTAAAACAGATGTTGGGTCATCCTCCGGGATTCCTACCTGAATGGTAGGTACAGATAGCCTCCACAACACTCCACGTCCGTCCGTCTCCTCCATGTATTGTCACGTTGTGTGGTCCACCTCCCTGTATCATCCAGTTCTGAAACACTCAGACTCGGTCAGTGATGTCTGATGTCTGCAACCAACACAATGAGGTGCGGGCATAGCCCGTGCAGGGGTGAGTATAACGATACTGAGTAGAGACCCCGAGAACCTCAAGGCCTAACAAAACCAACAAGGATAAAAAACAAATTATGAAATAAATAGATAACCCCACTTAGGTATGTGCCCATACATAAACCTATGTTATCAAGTAATCCATCTCAATCATGAGGTAAAAAAAAGTAACTGATTCATCTCAAAAAGGATTTTATTCACATCATCGAAACCATGGATGCTGGAGAACTCCTAGTCAATCGAGTACAGTGGGCCTGCCGCCACACCATGGTGTTTCCCACTAACATTGGACTTCTGAGATACTCCTCCTGTCAAGAATCGTGGTTTTGCTGCATCACCAAGGCACTCCCCACCATGGGTCCGCCACATCACCAAGGCGCTCACCATCATAGCCTGCTAAGGTACTCCTCCTTTCGAGTACCGTGGGTCTACCACGACCCCCAGGCGCTCTCCACTGCGAGTCTGCCACGACACCATGGTGCTCCACGCTGGGTGAGTATAATCACTCTGAGTCAAAACGGTCAGCATTCATCAGGTCTCAACAAGCTACTAGGTCTCCACACTACGCATGCTCATCTCTATGAGGATCCGCTCCACGAGCTACTGGTCGATACCCCAACTGTCACGAAGTCCCATGAAGGAGTATCCAAAAGGTTCGCCACATCATAAGCATCTCAACACAATAGACAGCGAGTCAATTAGACGCCCGGTGTGTGATTTATTGGCCTTTTAGTCCTGGGGGTCCAGTTGGATTCGTGCAGCCGCTGACGGTTCGTCAAATGGTCTTCTGGTGCCAAAGATATGGCCAAAGAATGTAAAGGGTCGGTAGTGGCCCTGGGTCCAGTCCGACCTGATGGGACCAACCCGTCCAACCCAGACTGGGCCGACCCGATCGGGGTGGACCAGGTCTGACCTATTGGGTCTGGCCCGAACCATTTGGTGGGTGGGCCTGTTATGTTTGGTCCGGCCCACTGGGCCTAGCCCAGCAGGCCGCGTGGGCAGTTTGGCCCGGAGCATTGTGAGGGTGCTGCTCAACGTCTCGGCCTGGATGGCTGAGACCAGGTTAACCGGCTCTGTGAGGGGCATGGCTGGGGAGACACGGAGTGTGTAGGGAGCACGAGATGGTGTGGTTCGATCGGGCACACAAGAGGGGGCAGGGCTGGCCGGTGGGGCACATCCAGGCAGAAAAGTGTCCAGGAAGATAGGTAGGCATGCTAGCGGGCAGCTGGACAGGGCACAACAAGGCCGATAGGTGGCCGGGTAGACTATCGGGTGGGCCGGCGGTCAGTTAGGCAGGCTGGCAGTCGGTCGGTGGGCGGTCGGGTAGGACGCGACCCAAGCAGTGGGGAGACTCGGCCGATGGGCGGTGTGGAAGCCAGTGGGCGTCGTGGTTTGGCCCGAGGTGGTGGATCCAATTTGGTCGAAGCATCGTGAGGGCGGCGCGGTTTGCGGAGGCCGCAGGTAGCACAGTCATTGCCTTCGTCGTCTCATCGCCTCATCGTCGTGGCGAAGATCATCACAATTAAGAATTACAAAGGGGTCGGACAATGTTGGTTTGGTCTACACCATCCGCATTTATGGTTACAACACTTGGCTCATCAATGCAGGAAAATGATGAAGAACAACTAACCCACAAAAAGAAACGTAACCTCATTGTTATTTTTGAAAGAAAAGAAGAACATGACACATAACAGAAAAAAAACCCTACCTGTGTTCATCGTTCGTCGATGGAATCGTGAGAAAAAAGTCACTGTTTTCATCGTTCATCACGTCTGACGCACACTTCCAATCCCAATCTCACACATCATTTTTTGAAGATGCTCCACGTCGGTTGGTGTCTAGGGAAGAAGTTCAAAGAAGATCATTGTTGGCGTTCTTTCTTTGGAAGATGAAGTTATTCATTGGAGAACTCCTTTTTTCCCAAGCTATCCTCTCCCTAAAAAAGAATATATGTGCCAAATAATATATTATAAAATCTATTATTTCATTGGAAATATTTCATAAAGAAAAATAAACATTTTTTGGCACATTTAAATTAATGGAGGATTTGGCCCCATTAATTGGGTGTGTTGGCAACATTAATGCGGAGGAAGCTCAAGAAGCTCCTCCACATTAAAAAGGGGGTTCAGAGGTTTTCCTCTCCTCTCATTTAATAGGGGAAGGGTGGTCCCCACAACTATTATTCAAATTGGGAGGTTATGTAGTATTAGGTGGTCCCCACCACATTAATCCTCTCAAGGGAGGTTGAGGCATGGTGGTCCCCACCACAATAACCTCTCATGCGAGGTTATTCCCTAGTGTTCCCCACTTCCAACCTTCACAAGGAGGATATAGATCCAGTGGCACCCACCTCCAAACACCCAAATTGAAGCTCAAAAAAAATAATGCGAAACTCACATTATTTTATTACATTCCACAAAATCCAAAAAACTAACTTTTATTCTCAACCCACTACCGTCGAAGTGAATGTCTCATTATGCGAATATCGGCACTACGAGTTCAACGAGACCCTTGGATTTCAATTTTTAGCACCAGTTCAAATGTTATAAATTTCCACTCGTACGTTTACTTAACGTACCTAAACAAAACATCAGAACTCGATTACGGGAACACCGGGCCTCGGAATCATGCACTGTCAGTTTTTGCAAACTCGTAAAATCCCCATGTAGTTAAGAAAAAAATTTCCATGGAATTTATGAATCTTTATATTCTCCCCATCCCAGGGATATACCTCCCTATAATCTACAACTCAAACTAATGGAAAAAGTGGGGGTACTGAGCACACATCTGAGCCTCCGACTCCCATGTACTCTCTTGGAGTTTCCTGTGCTGCCAGTGAATGTGCATCAGAGGTGTTGACCGTCCACATTAGAGTCGCTAATATTGATCCTCAGTGTCTACTGGGACCTCTATAAAAGTTCCCCCATCATCAACATCCAGCTCTCTATGGTCGATGATTTGAGTATTGTCATGCACGTATCTCCTCATTTGAGATTCGTTGATAACATTGTGCACCCAGTGAAATTGAGGTGGAAGATCTAAGCGGTAATCCACCTCGCCAACTCTGTTGAGGACTTGTAAAGGTCCAATGAATATGGGAGATAACATGTCGCCTCAGCCAAATCTCTATAGTCCTCATCGAGCTGAGACACGTATAAAGGCATGGTCACCATCCTCAAAATCTAGAGGTATCTGTCTCCTATTAGCATACGACTTCTCTCTTCTCTGTGAAGTCTTCATCTGCTATTTGATGATCTGCACCTTATCCATTGTAGCTTATACCATCTCTGGTCCAAATAGTGCTGACTTCCCAGGGTCAATCCAGCACAAAGGTGATTTGCAAGGTCGACCGTATAATGCCTCAAAAGGTTCCATCCTAATGGTGTAGTGATAACTTTTGATGTATGAAAACACCACCAATGGTATTTGGCCCTCCCAACTACAATCGAAGTCGAGGACACAAGAATGTATCATGTCCTTGAGGTTCTGAATGGTATGCTTAGTATGGCTATCCATCTGAGGATGGAAGGCGGTGCTCAGATGAAGCAGCATCCCGAAAGCATCCTATAACCCCTTACATATCCAAGAAGTAAACCATGTGTCACGATCGAAGACAATAGATGAAGTTAGTTCATGTAGCCGCAAAATATCCTACACATAGAGGTTTCCCAAGCTCTCTACTGAACTCTGCTCTCTGATTCGTAATTAGTGGGCCGACGTGGTGGTTCTATTAACAATCACCCTAATCGAGTCTTGACACCTAGATGTACGTGGAAGACCTGTCATGATGTCCATGGATATCCCATACCACTTACACTATGGGACATATAATGGCTGAACCAAGCCTACTTATACCTGTTGCTCTGCCTTCACTTGCTACCAAGTGAGGAATTGAGAGACAAAATCTGCTACTGCCTTCTTCATACCTAGAAAACTATGCTGTCATCGAAGGTCCTGGTACATCTTCACCACTATTAGATGTACCGCTAGAGGGGATGTGTGTAACTCCATCAACACAGCCTCCTGAAGTGACACTGGTACCATGGTACATCCTCTGAAGAGGATGACATGCTCCCCACCTTCAGAGAAACCATCGGGTGCCTGCACTATGGATATTTCAGCACGACGAGTCTCCCAGTCAGCATCCCCATGTTGTGCCTCCCTGACTCGCTGATGAAGTGAGGGAGTGAATGTAAGGGACTGAAGGAAATATGGTACGTCTCTATCAACAATGGATATCCATAAAGCATCTAGCTAATCCATCGCCTCACCAAGAAGCTGTATACCAAATCTCTTACTAAGTGCATCTGCTACAACATTCCCCTTCACAGGAGTATAGAATATCTCGAAGTCATAGTCCAAAAGGAACTCAAGCCAATGCCACTGTCTTAGGATCAGGTTCCTCTAAGAGAAGATACAACTGAGAGTCTTGTGATCAGATTACACGGCAAAACATTCACCCATCAGATAGTGTCGCAACATCTTCAAGGTGAAGACCATTTCTACTAACTCGAAGTCATGGGTAGCATAGTTCGGCCCGTGCTGTATTAGCTGCTATGAACCATACACGATCACTGCTCACTCCCGTAGCACAACACACATAAGGTCGGTACTGGATGCATCACAGTAGACTATGTACCCTACGCCTTCCTCTGGAAGCCTCAAGATGGGGGCACTACTCATCCTCTACCTCAGCTTCTGAAAGCTCTAATAGAATATCTTCGACCACACGAAGTGTTTCCCTATCTTCATCATGGATGATAGTGGTGTTGAATCTCTGGATAAGTCTAGAATGAACCTCTGGTAGTAACCAACCAAACCCATGAATCTTCGTAGCTCTGTCACACTCTTGGGTGGATCCCATGAAAGTACCGCCTCAACCCCACCCCAATAACCTCTCATGAAAAGTTTTCATGACCCTTACCTTGGGGCCCATGCCATGACTACCCAAAGCCTGCCTTCCATAGTCCAGGAGCTGGCGACAAGTACCAAAGGTGTAATTCCCTAAAAATGGGAAGGCATTGCCTTTATATCTTTAAAGGCACACAATAGAGTACAAGATGTAAGAAAAACACTAAGTAAAACTGTATACAAAATGAGTGATGAAAAGTAAAAAGGGGTCTGGAAATACAAGCCCATCTAAAAATTAAAAGGAAACTAAAAAAAAGTACAATAGAAGAAATGTAAATTAGCTGTTGGGTCATCCTCCAAGATTCCTACCTAAAGGGTATGTACAGATGGCCTCCACAACACTCCACATTCGTCTGTCTCCTTCGTGTACCGTCACACCGTGTGGTCCACCTCGGGGTACCATCCAGTCCTGGAACACTCGGCCCCGATCAGCATTGTCCAATGTCTGCAACAAACACAACAAGGTGTGGGAATAGACCGTGTAGGGGAGAGTATAATGATACTAAGTAGGGACCCCGATACCCTAAAAGTATTACAAAACCAACAAGGATAAACCAAAAATTATGAAATTAACAAATCACCCCACTTAGGTATCTTCCCTTACATATACCTAAGTTATCATGTAATCCATCTCAATCATGAGGTAAACACAAAAGTTATTAATTCAGCTAAACCACGATTTTATTCACATTATCAAAAGCACGACTGCTGGAGAAATATTGCTCAATCGAGTATAGTGGGACGGATGTGACACTAAGGAGCTTCCCAATAACCTTGTACTGCTGAGGTACTCCTCCTATCGAGTACCATGGGTATGCTGTGTCACCAAGGCCCTCTCGACCGTGGGTCTGCTATGTCACCATGGCACACTCCCTCCTAGGCTGCTGAGGTAATCCTCATGTCAAGTACCATCGGTCTGCCACGGCACCAATGTGCTCCCCAATGCGGGTCTACTACGATACCATGGCGCTCCCTACTGGGCTAGTAGAGTCACTCCGAGTCAAAATGGTCAGCAGTCGTCAGGTCATATCCATCTAATGGGTCACCACACTACGTATGCTCTTCTCCAGGACGATCCGCTCCACGATCTACTGGTCCATACTCCAACTGTCATGATGTCCCGCGAAGGAGTATCCAAAAGGTCTTCCATGTCATAGGGGTCTCAATTCAATAGACGAAACGTCAATAGGACGCCTTTTCTATGAGTTATTAGCCTTTTAGTCCTAGGGGTCCCGGTTAGATTCGTGCACGATCCAACCTGCCCGTATCTCAACTAAACCCTGAACTCATGTGGGGTATAATCAAAGGGACCTTCATGCTATAAGAATATCAGTGTCACTGACGGTTCGTAAAATGTTCATCTTATGCCAAAGATATGGCCAAAGAACATAAATGGTCTATAGTGGGCTCAGGTCAGGTTCGACCCGGTCGGACCGACCCGGTTTGACCTAGACTCGACCGACCTGGTCTGGGTCGACCCGGTCAGACCTGTTGGGTCTGGCCCAGCCCATTAGTCAGACCAGCCTGTTAGGTTCGGTCCGGCCCGCAAGGTCCATCCCATCAGGCCGCGTGGGTTGTTCGGCCCAGAGCGCCGTGAGGGTGCGGCTCGTCGTCTCTACCCTGAGGGTTGAGACCGGTTTGGCCACCACCGCGAGGGGCGCAGATCAGGAAGTACAAAGCATACAGGGCGCGCAGGGCGCGCGGGGCAGGCGGTCTGACATCGTTCGGCCAGGTGCACGGGAGGCAGCCAGGCAAGCCAGCGAGGCGCGACCAGGCCAGCAGGTGGCCCGACAGAACGTTAGGCAGGCCAGCGGGTGGCCGGGTAGCCAGGTTTCTGGCACGACTCAGGCTAGTGGGCGACTCGGCCGATGGGGGCTACCGGTTGTGTGAGCATTGCCTTTGTTGTCTCGTCTCCTCATCACCATGCCGAAGATCATCACAAATAAGAACGATGGAGGGTCCGGACATGTTGGTTTTTCCTGCACCCTCCACGTTTAGGTTGGTAACACCTACCACATCATGATAAGAGAACGATGAACAAAAATACTCCTAAAAAATAAACATAACCTCCTACTTATTTTTGAATTAAAAGAAAAACATGTCACATAAATGAAAAAAAACCCCTACCTTTGTTCGTCATTCATCGACAGAGTTGCGGGGAAGCAGACGGGGTTGTCTCTATTCATCGCATCCACCACAAACATCAAATCCCAAGCTCGCACGTCGGTTGTGGAAGACTCTCCACGTCGGTAGGTATCTAAGGAAGATGTTCGAAGAAGAACATTGTCGGAATTCTTCACTGGAAGATGGGGTTCTTCATTGGATAACTCTTTTTCTACCAATCTATCCTCTTCCCAAAAATGAATAGATGTTCCAAATAATAGATTATAAAATCTATTATTTCATTGGAATGATTTCAAAAAGAAATGTGACCATTTGTTGGAACATTCAATTTAATGGGAGGATTTTTCCCCATTAATTGGGTGTGTTGGAAAATTAATGTGGAGGAAGCTCAAGAGGCCTCTCTCCATTAAAGAGAGGTTTGAGTGGTTTTCCTATCTACTCATTTAGTAGGGGTCGGGTGGTCCCCAAACCTATTGTTCAAATTGAGAGGTTATGTGGTCTCAGGTGGTTTCCACCACATTAATCCCCTGATACCAAATGTGACAACTGGGCCATAGTGACATCACAGACCCCCCGCCTTTAACATGGTCGTCGGGTCCTGGCCCGCCAGGTACCACAAGTTTCCCCACAGAAACGTGGTCCCCACCACGGGGTCCACCCACATGCCTGAATGAGTCATATGTCTAATAATTGTCCCCACAGGCCAACACATATCCTTTCCAGTGTGCTTTGTCCTCATTTACACACACCCTGAGAAACTACCCAGAAGGTCATCCATACTGATCAATACTTGAGGCCAATAACACTTAACTGTGGAGTTCTAATCAGACAGGCTCTCAAAAATGAAGGTGCACCCAGTTGACATTAGTCATATCATTTAGTCATTTAACCCTTTCTCATTTGGAGGTGTTACAATCACCCCCCCTTTAGAGCACAATGTCCTTGTCATCAGCCCTACATCTCAACCCAGGCAGTGCACGGAACATAAGGTTGGGAACCACCTCTAATACAAAATATGAGAACAGGACCCTAGTGACATCACATACACCCCGCCTTTAACATGATCGTCGGGTACTGGCCCACTAGGTACCACCAGTTGCCCTACAGACACGTGGTCCCCACCACGGGGTCCACCCATGTTCCTGAAAGGGTCATCTAACTAATTATAGTCCCCACAGGCCAACACATGTCCTTTCTAGTGTGCTTTGACATCACTTACAGACACCTTGAGAAACATCCCAAAAGGTCACCCATCCTGATCACTACACCAGGCCAAACACTCATAAATGTAGAGTTCTAATCAGACAGGGTCCCGAAAAGGAAGGTGCACCTTGTTGACATGAGTCATATCATTTAGACATTTAACCCTTTATCATTCGGAGGTGTTACACAGTGTGCCAACCCAATCCCACCTCTAATATGTTGGGGCTAGTGAAAAGCACCAAAAAGGCATGTCACACAAATTGGAGGCCTTATCATGTAATACCAAAATACTGATAAAATTGTACACCAATTTAAATATGAGGAAAAGGCTAATTCACAAAGAATAAAATGCAACATATGACAAGTTTGTGATAATTTTAAAATATCACAACACCAAATACAAACTATAAATTGATTAATCTGGACTTATAAAAGCCTTATATTTCATATTCACAATGTGGCTCAAACATTTCATGTAAAGGGTACCGATACTTTAATAAAAATTATTGAACACTAGTATAATCAAATGCTACTGGACATCCATTTGAAAAAGTTCTACTAGCTCCATTCCTATCAAGATAACTTATAACTCTAACATCATCTACATAGACAGAACCTGTTTGAGAAAAAAATACTATGATGTGAGGATTAAATATATACCCAATAAGATTATTTTAAAACCAAATGAATAGATTAAGAAATTATTTAAATCAAAATTAAGAAGGAACTGATATTAATTTATAGAACATGACCTAGGATGTAGAAGAAATTATCATTCTGTATGATCAAGATATTGATGAATCATCACCAAAAGGTTACCTACTAATATGGTCTACCACGTTTAGAAAAACATGCCACCACTCAGAAAATATAATGGGGTAACCAAACATCACTAATGTATATGAATTGGATAATGGTGTAAAAAACCTGATAGATGGATAATTCCTTATTGAGAATATTTCATTAAAAAGGGACCAAGTAACTCCATGGATAGAGAACCTATCACTAATAGTATAGTGGAGGAATAAATTTTATAAGGTATGTGGGGGACCAAATCATTTGGGGGGAAGAAGGTGGAACTGACCACACCACTAATCCAATGTACTTGTACCCAAAACATCTGGGGAATAAAAAAAATATAGATGAGTATTGTGTATCTTTTCATTACAATAAAATCATCAATAAAGGAGTAACCAACCATGTGTCCACTCTAATCATCTCACTAGCAGATGGTCATTAAAACTATAGAGATAAATATGAAAATTTAAAAATCTACCATAAACCATTCATTTGAAAAGAAAATGTATTTAAAATATAATTATACACTAAAAATTCTTATAATTGACTAAGAATGAGCTTAAATATTTGCTTAGGATTTCAATTTACAAATGATACCCCAATATAGAAAAGTAAGCAACATGTACTATGACATTATGTAGAATTTAGCAACTTTTATGTTATCAAGAAGTGAACATCCCATAAAATGGAATGTAAAAATAAAATACACTATGTGTCCATCATGGTACATTGAACATATACCCATATGTTCATGATTCATTTTTTATACACACAATGAATTCCCATTTATTTCAAAGAAGTTCACAAAAAATATCAATGTGGATATATATAGTGTATCTTATAGATCATACTAAACTATAGATTAAATAAAAATTATATAGTTATTTAGTATCAATTATAAGCTTACAGAATTTATGAAAAAATTAGACGCCACTCATCTTACACCGATACACTCAATGGAAAAGTCAGTCGTTACATAAATTTTGTGAGGAAACCCCACATACTGTGTATATCAAAAATTATACCTAAATACAAATAACTGAAATGTGAATTAATTTAATGATGTGTGATATTTAAAAAAGATCATAAACACTATTTTCCAACAAAAATATATCACATGACATATGGCTGACAAATTTCATGTCTTGTATTAGTGAATTATCTGTTAGATGATCCCAATTTCTTCTTCCAGTGGAAGGTACCATACTAATCTTGTTTATACACCAACAATAAAAATTAATATAGAGGTTACATATTTTAACACACTCACCATGATTATTTACAACAAAGGACGTCTCTAAATATTTATATATATTTACAGAGACATGATATTTTCCTAAACCCACAATAATTTACCTCAACATGGATTTAAAACGATATCACAGCCAAACCAAACCAAAAACATCATGTATATTAATGACTATGCTCCTAAAAACCATATATCTATGTGAACCCACTATCATCTCTTATATTCACATTTTAAATAATTTTAATCATCCAATCATTATCTTAGGACATCTTCAATTAATCCATATTTGTTTTGAGGGTTGATGATTTATATAAGTCAGAAAAAATGTCATTGTGAGAAAATGATGGTATTTATTAAATTGTTTCATTTATAAATTTAACTATAAAATTATAAAAATTTAATATGGAGAATATCTGAATTTTATAAAAAATGAATTTGATGGGAAATTTTTCAAACACCACAAAGGATATCTGGTAATAGAATAAGACATAAATTATTCTAGGTAATGAGACCAACGGGGTTAAAAATGGATTCTACATTTATAAAAATTTATATGTCATATAAGATTCAAAATATAGAATAAAAACTCATATATTTAACCATAAATCATTGATCCATCCACCTTGACGCAGAAATACAATGGTGATTGGTGAGCTTTAGAGGGGCTAATCTTGTTTCCTCAAACATGTATGTAGTGGATAGTTGTTATTAAACTAATGTAAATCCCTATCATGAATTAATATATATTTATTAAAATAATTTAAATACTATTTTTTAAAATAAAAACCACAAGAAAATTTTCCTCGACATAAATTATGATCATAAAAGTTATTTACAACCTAGGAAAACTTTCACTCCAATTGTAATTACTCATTTGGAATTTCTATAAGGGGATACATTTATATGATATATCCATTCACATTTATATATGATAAAAATAAAAATAAAAATTCATTAATCTTTCATTTTCTTATAACATATATAAAAAATACCAATCCAATGAATCATTGAAAACAATATTTAAAATATTCACAAGGTTTGAAAAGAAAATCAGGGTCACTATATATCTCTTATTATCCTTTAATTTTTTCCATAAAATTATACTTCTCTAAAATTGGGGTGTTATGATCTTTCAACTCTTTCTCAAACTCATAAGATAACTATTAATGATAATTATACAACCAAAAATCCTAATATATATGAATGAATCACCCACAATAAAACTCCACTTTCCCAACCTCAGTCTCAATATGCTACCAAAAACATTGGTATTAAACCACAATATACATCTTTACCTAGTCAATAATATTAAGTAGATCATGAATTTCTCTTCTATGTTATGACATCTTGAATATATTGTGTACATGAACAATTTATGAGGGATGTTCATAAAGATTAAAATTCATGTTCAGCCTGTAAAAAATCATGAATGGCTCAATGAACCTCTTGGTAAGCATTCTCCACTATCCAAAATAACCTAAATTTTTAGGTGAGATGATAAAGTGAAGATAAACTCCCTCTAAAAATTAATGTGGTATATATCTTCTGTTAAGGTAGAACATATGATGTCTTTTTAAATTCAACATTTACTACTGAATAACATGCACCTTTTAAATCACTCATTTTTGCAGGTTTGACCCCATGAATGATGACTTGAAAATTCTCCTCCAATAAAGGTGTAACATATATGGTCTCCTATCTAATTCTAGGATTAGTTCCATACCATTTTTTGGGTCACAGTTTTTATTTTCAGAAAACGTAACTAATGTTTTGTTGATCAAGATAAATTTTAATAAAATACATTGCACAATCCTATTACATATCCATGATAACATAGATTGTTCTACATACTTGGATATCAATGTGGGTGTGAAACAATGTACAAAAACATAAATATCTCCTAAATTTATCCTATAGAATCATACAAAAAGGGACAAATAAATAGAATCATTAATATATAAAATCATAAATGGGACCATATTAATCTACAAGATCTCATTAATAAATGTTTTCCTCAATCATTCTATGAAAGTCACATGTTGTATAGGTATAAATTTTACAAAAATGGTTATTTAATAGATGATTACTCAAAAAGTTTTTTGACTACTTTGTTATCATGTACTTATAGTCATTAATTAAATCAATATACAATACCACTTCAAATTTTACATCACAATTGAACAAATTAGGACACCAATATCTAGTTTTTAGCATTCACTTATTGAAAAGTTAGAGATTTCAAGTCAAACTCATCTACACTCCACTTTATTAATGGCCACTAATATTCATTCTAAAGATCATGATAAATGATTATTCTTCCAATGAGTACTACATATGTATATTGTGAAATTCCCAAAGTACCACATCATGGGAAGTACCTAACTACTATCAAGTTGAGTAAGTGTTTTTCATTCTCCTCACATATAGTGAACACATCATGTTTATTTCATTAGAATATAATTTCTCATAACACTAAAAAAATTAATATACCATAACTGGGTATACCACACCTAGCGATTTAGTGTGGAGGAAAGCACAACCAACTATTTTCTGTGAACATTTAAAATAGTATCCAAAACCAACGGTATAGTTTATAACTTCTTAGACACCTCCCCCCTGAGAAGAGAATAAGATTTACTATAGACGTAATTGATAACCAAAATTCCCTTTGTTGGATTTAATTCTATTACATAGTCATAATAATTTAGGAAATCATACAACAGTGTATCTAATAAGTCAATATCTTTCTATATGAAGAAATTAATGAGACTCTTGTGTTATATGAAGAGTAAAAATCACTCACTAAGAAGTTAATATATCCACATATTCAAGGAAAAAAACATTATTTCAATATCTAAGTAAAGATTTTCACAATTACCCATGTGATTACTTATCATATAAGAAATTTATCAAGTTGTATATTACTTCTAAAATAATATCAAATTGATCCCTCACTAGGTAGAATCACCAATCATATTATATTGAATACGTTCCTGTGGAAACTATATAAGAGGACCAGTGGTCAACCATTATATTAGAACCTAAAAAAATATTTTAGTTCTCATAGTAGATTAAACGTTATAGCTTATGAGTGATAGAGGTCAACATATATTATATCCATGATAACCCATCTATAAATATATGGTGGTAACCTACTATCTGAAAAAATGTATGCTTCTCAAAAAAATTACTCGGTTAGCTACTAATCCATAATGGACTCAACCTTCATGGGATTAATCATGAGTCCACCCTATGAGATGAAATTTCCCAGGAAATAAACATCCAAAATATATAACATACACTTAATGAGAATATTTAATAACTTTTCTCAATAGATACATCCTAGATAATCCTCAGTTGATTATTATTCTAATCCTCTATTATAGAATAAATGTGGATGTTTTATAATATTTTATAGGGTGCCACACACTGGTGCCCCATACTAGTGAGTTACATGAACATAGTAATGCCTCCATTTAAGCTATAGGATGATGACTAGCAGTGATGGCATAACATAGATACTATTGGGGGACAATACACTGTTTATAAAATCATCACAATAGAAAAAATAAATAATAATAACCAAATTATTTTAGTAATTTTAATAAAAAAGAAGTTTCAAATGATGAATAAAACTGGCGCAAAAAACTAAACCAAAACCCAAGATATATTACGTGAAGTAGGTGTCAAGTGACAAAATGAAGTCAATCGATAAATATACAAGAAATTCCACCAATCATGTCCCGACACCATGTTGGGTTCCTTCATCCATGCTCCATCCCAACTCATCCATCTAACATAGGTCTCTTTCTCTAATCCTATCATAAAAACAACAATTCTAATTGGGTTCTTATCATTCATGTTAGTACAACACCGTAGGGAACATCCAATTGGAATCTATAGAATTATCCAACCAGTAGTTTTGTACCCAATTTCATAATGAATAAGTTACAATGTATAAAGTAAAAATTTATTATATTTCATTATTTTTTAATTTACCAAATAATTTCCCAAATTCATCGATATTCCCAACCCATCAACATTTGATTTGGCTCATTCCATAGTCTAAACGATTTACATGGGATATCACATATCACATAGAAATTTACATTTCATAATATCAATGTCTTTTATTATACATTTAATTTCAATTCATATAATAAATAATTTAAAACATTGTATAATGCCAACATTTTGGGACTAAAACACCATGGTGTGACCTTTTGGGTATTTGAAGCATCAGTCTTTGTCCCACAACCCATTTATCTATCAATAACACATGTAATATTTTGAAGATCAGTCCATGTCCCACACACATTATCAATCAACCACACCATCGAGATTTTGAAGCATCTGTCTGTGTACCACACTTATTATCAATCAATCAGACAAGTGTTCTTTGGAAGAATTAGTATGTATTCAACATTAATAATCATATACATGAATTTGGGACTAAATTCCATTTCTAGGACCACATGGGTATTTATAGAATCAGTCTGTGATCTATATCCCATTTATTAAACAATCACACAGTATATCACACATTCCACATTTAATAAGGTTAATAAAGATAAACCTTATTGTAAACATTACATAACATGGTATACCATATTGATGTTTAATTCAATCATATATCATTATATTAACCACATATAATAATATGATAACTTCATCATTAAGAAATTTGGTAAAAAAAATTCACATAACCAAATAACCACTTAAGGTTAACCCACATGTCTGTTTATAATAATTATCAATTAATTTTATATATCCCCAATTAAAAAAAATAATACCAATTAATTGAACAATTCCATGATTAAAATAACCCACTATTTTCAAAATTATGTCATTTCAATAATTAATTAACCAAATAATTAATCCAATTCAACTGATTTAAATTTCCAAAAATTCAACCCATTCAATTATCATATGACTATTAAATTTAATCAAATTAAATTCTAGATGAAATTTCCAAAACATGGAAATATCAATTTCACAATTAAATACATGTAATTAAATAAAGAGTATGGGAATTACAATTTATACCACACCCCTCAGGTTTATTCACCAGCATTCACCAACAAAAATACCTAAATTATAGTTGAACATTCCATTTCTTAATGAAGAAAAAGATCAAGTTTCAATACCTATATCAATGTTAAAATAGATTTGATAAAATAATACGTATATTTATAACCTTCACCAATAGAGAAATTAATCCATTCAAAATATGAATGAATGAAGAGGGGGGGTGACCCACTGTGATGAGAATCTCTTACAATGAAAGATGAAGATTATTCTATATGATTATTTGTTCATCAAGAATTTAGTATGAAATCCATTATATTACATCTGAAATATTTCATTAATAAGATGTATGAGTTTGGGTCATTTTGGGTTGAATTAGTGTAAAGGGAGGGGGTTTATGAATTTTAAAACTGTATTTTAGTGGAATTAATTTGGCGTGAGAGGATTCATATGAAGGGACCACAATTTTCCATGTCATTGGCACAAAACATCAACCTCTCCTATGGGGGTTCATAGTTACTGTAAATATGGTTCATGGTTTCAAAAACCATTTTCCTAAAAAGAAATCCCTTTCTATCTGGGGTAGCACTGTTTCCAAGGTTAGGGCCTATAGTCTAGTAATACAATGTGAAAACTATGAACTACCCAAAACCACTCTAAAAACATCCAAATTTCACCAAAACCCAGAGATGACAATTTGAAAAAATGTCTACAAAATAAGGAAAAATAAAACCATAAAATGAGAAAGATATATATACATAAAATAATGGGAGCTTACAGTCTCCCCACATTATAACATATCATCCTCGAGTTGTGCTCTAAATAATAACTATGATTATATAAAGAAAATATTGGGACACTAATCACATATATCCTCTTCACTATCCCATAGATCCTTGTAAACATGCCCCTGTTTTTCACAGTACACTAACTATCAACACAATCTTTCCACATAACACATTGTCAATGTGATCCACAACACATATCAGATGCTCCTCAATGGGTGCATCATCTTCATTCTCAACATCATCTACATCTATCATATGAGAAGTGTCATAGTGATACCACTATTGTTTTCATACATGAAAAAGTTCATCCATAGAGTTAATCCTCCAGGAAAGATCCAAATGGTATGCTACCATCCCAATTATATCCAAAAACATTAATGTTCCAACAACCATGGTATCCACCTTTATATTTTTACAAATACTATGGTTACCCAAGATTAGAGAAACTCGAATGAAAATATGATAACACTCTGTACAATCTTAGTGTCATCAATATATATCAATGTATGAATTATTTTTTCATTAATCCAAATCTATATACTACAGTATCAATAGATCATACTCTGATGTCTCTTAAATGAGACTCAATTACAACAGCTCTAACCCACCCACCTACTTTCATCCAACATAGAGGTGATCTTCACTGTCTGACATAATGTTCCTCATATGGTTCCATCTAAATAGTTTTCTAATAAGTGTTATTATAAGAAAACTCCACAAGTGTTTGGTACTTATCCAAAGAGCCACAAAAGTCTATAACACAAGTTCTTAGAAAATCCTCATGTAGAAGAATATTATAATATAAATTCCATCTATATGTGGGTGGAATTCCATACATAGAAAACTATGTGTTCCACGTTCCTTCTTCAAACCCTACAAGAAGTTTGATGTAAAATGTGATACATTGTCTTAAATTGAACTTCATAGAACCCTATAAAAATGGACTACCTCCTAAATGTACTAATCTTCTAACTATTCCACATAGAATGTCTCTTGTATATGGATGAAAATCAATACTTTCATCAGCCTATCCACAATATCAATAATATAATCATTATTTGGAGGAATCCTCTTAATACACACCAGGAAGTACAAGAAAACATAATCCCACTTACATTCTGGAATGGGAAATGGTTGTTGTAAATCATTGGATCATTGATCCTAGGCCTTAACATATTTATAGGTGTAGAATCATGTCACAAACACTAAAATACACATTTTCATGATCTTCCTCCAATAAAACTGATATATTTCATGAGACATTTGTGTCACACAGAGATGAACTACCCACTTTGAAGAATGAAATTCATGCATCATCTCCTCTCGCATTCAAGTAGGCATAATGAAATGCCACATGGAAAAGATGATCTCATCCTCATCAATAGTCTAATTTGAAGGTGAATCCCCAACCTCATTTCATTCCCTAAAGAAAAAACACTCTGGATCCTTAAAATTTTCATCCCAAATCGAACTCAAATGTATGGAATCCATTGAATTTAATATGAGAGTCATATTCTCCAAGTACTATAGAACCACTATTTACATCTCATCCACAATGGTTAGAATCTTCCACTACAAACTAGACTTATGATCTTCATGAGAATATGTTTTTCTCCTCAACGGGTCATCAACATTGTTTCCTTACCCTGGTGTATATTCTAACTCAAAATAAAATCACTACCTATAATCAACCCATTTTTACTTCTAGATATACAAATATCATTTTTAAAATATATACATTAAAATAAAATGATCTATATAACCGAAAATATATTTTCCAAATTAACAATGACAGAAAAATGTCAAGTAATAATCAATTTGATCTTATTCAAGTTCATTCATAGGGTAGCTTCATTCATGTAGCCTCAAATACTTAGACCCATATTCCACAACTCTATCCCCATGAAGCAACACTACTGCAATACTATTCCCATAAGATTCAAAAAACACAATATACTCCGTCCCTTCTCAAGTAGTATGAAGATCAGTTTATTTTTAAAGTGATTATTCAAATCTTGAAATTAATTCTTTCATTATCTAGATCATTTAAACTTAACACACTTAATGTTCATTCTTGAAACAGGAACTTCCAATTGAGAAAAGTGCTAGATGATCTCGTGATAGTATCCTGATAATCCAATAAAGGCACAACTATCAAAAAAATTCATGGGAATCATTCAATAATCAACTACCTGCACCTTCTTGGGGTCCAAAAACAAACCTCCCTCTAAGATGATGTAACCCAATAAATACACTTAATCAATCCAGAATTGGATCAATAAAATCATGGAATATAGTAGATTCTCTCTCAATATACATTGGGTGATGTAAAAATGTAAGGAATGATGTTTATGAATCATTTATTATAACAATTGGTCAACTAAAAATACAACCTCAAATGGGTCTAGGTATGGGAAGAATATTTTATTCATCAAGGCCATAAACATGGTCATTGTGTTCGTCAACCAGAACAAAATGACATTAAACTCATAAAGGAAATATATGTATCTGACAAAACTCTGAGGTGTATTAGAATGTAGGACTCTAAAAAGATGATAATCTAATATAATGTTAATCTTGGAAAAAAACATGAGATCCTCTCAACTAGTCACATTGAACATTGATATGAAGATGAGGATTCCAGTTTAATCACAATCATCTGTTTTAACTTCTAGAAATCAATTAACAAGGGAAAATTCTTGTCACCCTTATTTTAAAACATTACTAGATAACCCCATAGTGAACTACTCAGATATATAAACCCTTCATCCATCTACTATTCCCACTAAGTCTTAATATCTTGAAGCTCTATCAGTTCTATTATTATATGGTGGAATAGAAACTATATCATCCCCCAAAATGAGCTCAGTCATAAACTCCAAACATTTATATGGTTGTAGTAATGATAATTCATAAAGAAAAACATATTATAACCTATACACTATGGGTGGAAATGCATAATTATTTACACCCGCGTCATCTAACAACTGACTAGAAACATGGGCTATGATCTCCCACAATTGATGATGAAGTGGCCCTACACAAACCGCATGCATATCCTACTCTCCAAGGGGAATCTAATTATCACCTTCTATAGATTTAAATGTCACTCTCCAATGATAATATTTTTTGTGAAATTAGTAATCCACTAACCAGTTCTTACCCATAAAAAGGTTAAAGCATATAAAATATCCAGAATGTGAAGATACCAAATAAAATGATAATGTAAAACCTAAAGAGAAGACCCATCCCTTTAATAAATGTCTCTAGGCCCCACTCTCAACGGTGTACTGATCATCATAACCCCACTCAAAAATTCAGAATTAAGGCTAAACCTATTGGTATGTTTTTTATATATAATAGAATTAGAGGAACCGATATCAAAAAAATCACTTGTTAACATAGATGAAACAAAAATAATACCTGTAACTATTGATGATAAACCCTCACTATCCAAAATAATAGGTTATTATGCATTCATGAATCTGTCCCCTCTTCCCTATGATGTATTTTTAGTCCCTTATGTTCCCTCACATTGCCGAAAACGATGCACATTCCTAGAAGAACATTTTCCACTACCTTGACCTCCACATCTATTAATTGTATAACTGTGGCACTGATATGGGTTTGATGACCCCTTACTGTACTATGGTTCTTCTTAGATCCTACAATGTTACCCATATATCATGGGTTCCTTTATAACCTCTATAGGTGTCCCATATTACCTCAATCTTGGCACTATATAGGTGGTATGGTAAAATCTCCAGAAAAGTGACATGGCATACCGTTCTGGTGAGAGGTCACTCGGGTAAGGTATAGTTTGATTGAACCTTCTTCTTGGAAATTTTTATTTCTATCAAAATTTGTATAATTCTCAATGAAATTTATCACAATTTATACAGCTATAACACCTTGTTGTCTATTATAAGCCACCTTTCCCCAACTAGAATCCTCAATCAGGTGACCATCGAAAAGGAGTACCGGATTCACTACTTTAGAAAACATATTTATCAAAAAAATGTACAACTAGGACTTAATTTCACATTTAAGTCCATAATAAAACCATTTTTTTGAAGTAGACTCATATTATTTCCGTGTTTGAGGAAAGTACTATAACTATATAAATATTTTTACATATCCCATCGCGTACATAATCCCTTGGGTCAACCCCATGAACATAGTTTCCATCTCATATCTCTTCACATCAGGGTAAAATTTCTCTACGAAATTCTCCTGGAAGACCTCCCACTACAAATTATCCACATGTCTATCTCAGTTATAGATGTCCCAAAAATTATTTTCCTATCCATGTAACATATACACAAATAGATTGACTATATTCTCAGTCCAAGTATCAAAGATATCGATAATTGTCTGGATATTCAAAATATTGAACTCTTCTAGATCAGATCATCCCTCTCCACTGAATGTTGGAGGATTCTATAACTAAAACTCCCATTTCAAGCCGACATACACTTCACTACAATACCTGATACTCATTCCATAAATAGATAAATTGGTAAATGTTCTCTTGAAATGTCTCTCCATATCGCTCACCCAACATTATCTGATCCTCTAGTTACACTATTAGAGGCACATCTACATCAACATTCTCCTATCATCCTATAAAATAACTTCATCACGGAGGAATTTCTATATAATTTCAAAAAAACTCCTTAGGAAATATATCTCAACATCAACGTAAAATTACAAGGATTCATGGAAATCCATATCAAGTCATTCCCCAAACCCCTCTATACAGTGAAGACCAAGGCACTACCACTACCCTTAACCATCCTACATATATGTTATGTTTACCAAAGGTTAAAAAAATTCACATATTCAAGTTTCCTATTAGAAATAAATTTTCCAATTTTTTCATCATCATACAATTATCAATTTAATATTTGGAACATTTTTCATTTCATTACACATGATAATATAACCATTTTTATTTAACCACTTACCGAAAATATTATTTTCCCTTGTCTGCCAAAAAATAATGTTGGTCACAATAATTCTAGAATACGTATAACAATTCATGCATACTCAACTATCTTTCCGTACTATTACACAAGTCAAATGTCATAAAATATCACAAACAATAGTCACGTCGCACAACAATTGCATCAATCGGGGTAAAATAAAATCCAAATGTAATGAAACACATCAATAACAATAATACCACACATGGTACTTCGTTTTTACCACATATATTGGCTAGAAACTCTGATTCATGAGCTCATGTCGAATCCCTAACTCCATTTAGTCTCCTTATTAACTTTACAAAATAGCATGACAAATGAAAATTAATGAAAACGGAACTTTTATTCCACTTTGTAACATCCCAACTTGGGTTCCATAAACTGGTTTCCAAATCTGATTGGTTACATGACCTCAGACATATCTCCTCATATTCTAGAGGCTTCCATCATGCAGTTAATGTCTAATATAAATACTATGGGGATGTTATACTATCTTTATCAATGTTACACAATAATTTAAATAGATAACAATAACTAAATTATATATCCACGAAGAAAAAAACTAGTACCACATGTTGAATAATATAGGAATACAATATCCATACCGAAGTAGTAGATATTTCATTCAAAGTACACTTCATGTTTCAAAACTGAATACTAAAAATAAATTTAAAAACATGTCCCCCAATTTTGTCCTGAAAACATGTCTCATTCCCTCATCCATGCTTCATCCCAAATCATCAATCTAAAATAGGTCTCTCTCAATTATCCGATCTTGAAAACATGAATTCAATTCTGGTACCAATCATATAGCCCAAGAAGGGTGAGAGAACAACCTAGTTGGAAATTACTAATAGTTTCTAGTGAAATATATTGTTGATAACAGTGTATGGAAATTTATAATGAATATATTGAAAAACATAATGTATGCTGTTGTCAAATTTCATTATTTTATAATTGACACATAATTTCCCTTATTTAAAAAGACACCCAACCCATCAAAACCTAATCTGGACCATTATTGAATCAAAAACATCACCAAGGGATATAACATATCACATAGAGAATCACAATTCACTAACATGTTCTCTTTAATTATAAATTCAATTTCAATTCTTATCATGAATAATTGCAAACATAGTCTAATGAAAGTATTTTTTTCCTAGAACATAATGTCAAGTGACCCATGGGTAATTTATGAATAAATTAGGTTCACAAAACACATTCATCAATAAATCACACAAGTGTTATTTTGAAGCATTATTCTATGTCCCACACTCATTATAAATTAATCATATAAGTGGGATTTTTAATATTCGTTCTATGTCCCATTATCGTTATCAATAAATCACAAAATTGGGAATTTGATGCAACATTTTGTGTCTCAAAATCATGATCACAAGCATGGATTTGGGCCTAGAACTCCATGTCTAGGATCCTATTGTTATTTGAAGAATCATTCTATGTCCCACAAACCTATTTATAATTAATAACAGAATATATAAAACATTACATATTTATCACGGTCAATCCACATAAGACTTCATATGAAAATTACAAAACATGTTATACCATATTTATATTCAATTCAATTGTAACTATTTACTTTAATCTCATGGAATAATATGAGAAATTATTAATTAAACCATTTACTGAAAATTATTCACATAAAAAAATAATCAATCATGGTCGATCCCATTTTCCATTTATTCGCATTGTCAATCAATTCAATATATCAAAAATTAAATTAGTACATAATCCAAATTAATTTACCTATTCCATAATTCAAATATCCAATAATTTTCATAATATTTTCATTCCACTAATTAATTAACCAATTAATTAGTTAAATTCATCCAGTTTACACATTACCCAAATTCAACCCATTAAAATATCTCATGGAAATTAAATTTAATCAAACTAAATTCTAGATGAAATTACATAAATATTGAAATTTCAATTTCATAATTACATACTCTTAATCACCATTATGTGAATTGCTATTATACCACCTACCTCCAGATCATTGAGGAAAATTTTCTAAAGGAACTAAAAATATTGAAGCAAGACATTAAATTATGCAAACAATAACATGAAAAATATCCAATAACTTGATACAATGTCAAAAATATTGTATCCACAAAAACCTATATCTAAATTCTTTACCAATGGAAGAAATAATTCATTCAAAAGATGTTACAAAAGAGGAGATATAAGGATGAAACCCATGGGGATGAGAATCATTTACTGGTGGAGGTGAATATTCATTAATACATTCCTAGATTTATCCTTGAATAGAGTTTGGAAGCACTTTAAATATAATAATAAGACCAAAAAAATGAGAGGAACAAGTTAGGATTGAGTTGGTTTTAATTATGGTGAATGTTAGGGGGTTTGGGAGTTTTCAAAATAATGTTCGTGGGAATTCATTCTGTGTACATGGTTTCTAGGGTAGGGTTGCATGGTTTTCCAAACCATGGACCATTATTATATTCCCCTCTTATGGTGGTTCACTATTACTTCTAAAAATAATAATGGTTTTACAACCTATTAAATAACTATGAAATATTTCTTTATTTTGGGTTTCATGTTTTTTTGGGGCCTGGTGCATGTGTATAGAAAATCATGTTCTAGTAGTGTGCCTTCCTAAATACCTCAAAAATATCTTAATATCAACCAAACATAGCCAGGGAATACCTAAACTGATGAATAGAAAAAAGGAAAAATAATACCTTCAAATGAGCTCAATAAATATACATAATAGGTCAAGATATTATTATGTCATCAATGAAAACATTCAAGAACTTGTAAAAACAATATTATAATATATAGACCATGAGATCCATTAAAATAAGATCATATTTCACTATAAGAAATAAAATCCTTGAGAAATCATATTAATAGTAACAAAATATATACACCCTTATCACGATATAATTCTCAGTAACTCAATTGTAAGGACACTAAATCCAGAGATCCATCGTCCAGATCCACCACATTCCATTCATCTTGTTGAAGCGATAATTGATTCCTATGAGGGGTATCTTTTAATAATAATCACTCTATTTAGGTAATATGTAATTCCCTGACCCCAGTTAGCCAGATTCGGTGCATTATTTTAATACATTGGCATGATTAAAAGAAATCATGTATCGGAAAGACTAATCAGTTTAGTAGTCTTGGAAAATAGATTACATATATGAACATTACATTACACATTAGAAAATAAAACACAACATCAATTATCCCTTGATAATTATATTAATCCCCAAGCATAACCCTGCTTATTAATAAAAATACAATTCATAGAATCCTGAGAAAATAAAATATAAGAATGGGGTTATCCCATATGCAGAGTAAGAATTATAATATAGTGGAAACATTCATAAATAAGCATAACCATTTAACACAATGTATAAGACTAAAACATAAGACTTTTAAACTTAAACATCATATTAATATGACCAATATAAATCGAATAAGTCCATTTACTTATTCAAATGGATATTCTACTATTCGACTAATCACATGCAATATGAAGAGCCAATTTCATAATTATAGAATGTAAAATTCCAGACATCATAACCACATAGTCAAGGCCTTGTGCCAAGAAAAAATATAACATTTTTTCAATGCCTTCGCCAAGAAACTAGTCTGTCTCATGAGACCTACCAATGCATCGAGTAGGTATAGTAGGCTCCACCCGTCACATACTATGTCCAATGCATTCCACATATGAAAATGATTAAACATAGCACAAACATTCGTATTAAAAATAGAATACTAAATGTCAATACATTATCCATAAACAACGAATGGTATAAAAATAACACATCCACAAAAAAACATATCACCAACCTTAAATAAAATATGAATGATTTTTATCACAATAAATCAACCTCAATCTAGAATAATATCCCATAAATGTTGTTGATATAGTTGAAAATGTTCAATAAAAACTCTTTGAGACAAATATTCCTTTTTCATGAAATCATTTTAAAAGGCACAGAATTTATAAAGGAAGTAATTTAAAAGATATTTTAAAATCAAAGTTTCCCATACCAATTTGACACATTTTAAAGGAATTAAAATTTTAAAACATTCATGTCTAAAAAAATAAATCCTTAAAATCGTTTTTAAAACATGAACATTAATAAGAAAGGTTTAAAAGCATAAATCTTTAAACCATTTAAAAGTATTTTTTTATTTAAAGAGTACGATAAAATGAATCTAATTGAAAAATATTTTATGAAACATGTACATGGATAATAAATATTTCCTAGTAAATACAAACACATAATCAATCTCAAAAAATAACGAGATTGAGGAATTAACCCTCTCTTTGTACATTCCTTCTGTCTAGGGTACGTTTAAACACTGGTATAAAGACCATAGTATTTTATTAAATTATAACTGAACCATATTAATATTAATTATATCATACATGATTAATTTATGACATTAAAATACCCATTTGACAATAATTTCCATGTTAAATTAAAATTTTAGGAAATAATTGCTTTCTTTATCGTACGTGTTTTAACTTGTTACTATTGATTGTATTACTTAGATCATGATTTAAATACATCAAGAATATAAAAAAATATTTATATATTATATATATTTAGAATATAAATATATATGATAGACATATATATTAAATGGAAAACACTATTTATGGAGACGGTAGGTCGTACGTATGAATAAACATTGTTTCGGTTTTCATATCATATTGAACTGAACTAAGTGAATAATATATTTGTAAGTACATATATATATATATATATATTGATAGATAAGTCGTATGTAATTGGATGATATATAATATATACAGAATCATTAAAATGTTATATTTTCTATTTACATCAGTTATACTCATTATTATATACATCCAAATAATGAAGTGTTTGAATAACAAACTACACCATGACATGGAGATAGTAAGCTGTACGTACATAGGTATGGTGACTTTGACATTTTTAGGATGGATATAATACAAAATGCAATTGTACCATATTTATAATAAAATGCATTATATAGAAGATACTTGAGTTATTATGATAGAATGGAAGCAACAAGAAAAGACGAAGTGGAAGAAGAAAAGAACATCAGAGAGGTGATGAAATATTCACATCTTCTTCGGGTTCTTTCTTTTGTTTGATCAAATTGGATCTTTATGATGGATTTATGACAAAAGTAAGGCCTCTAGGATGAAGGGGGAAAGTTTGGAGGATATTTTGGCAGGGTTTGGCCGAGCCAAATGGCTTTGGAGGTGTGAAATTAAAAGAAGGTGAAGTATAATTTTATAAGAGAGGTGAGGGTCACTTTAAGAAAATCCTGAAATATTATTTTATAATAAAATAATTTTCGGTTTCATATGGCTCCAAAATGAATTATTTATAGGATAAGGTGGTTATGGGTAGAACACCTATCAACCAATAGGTTTTAGACAGGTTTAGGTCATCATATTAACCTTATCTTTTATATTTAAGTTTGAGTTAAATAGTTTGACATTTACCATATCTCTTTGTATTTTATAATATACGGTTAATAAACATAATATAATAAGACAAGAGAACCCTATGTGGTCCATTAATAATATATATAACCTTATATAAGTCCTTTGGACAAAACTAATATTTTTAGTAATATTATATCCATCAATAATATAATATTGGGTTGAAAACATCAATTATGTCAATTTTGACACTATTGAGTATTTTATTTTTTTAAAATCTAATAAAACATTATCACTTAAAATATAATTTATTTACCCAACCCAAAAGTGTAATATTATCCTAAAAAATTAGTGTAATTCATCATAAGTCTAAATTTTCATTTATTTATATATTTATAGTATCAATTATTTTAATATTTCATTAATAATATAATTACTGCATCCACATTGTGTCATTAATAAATTAAATTATTTATTGTATAAAATTTATATATAAAATCTGATTATATAGGAAATATATTTATCTTTCTAATGAATATTTATTTTATAATTTATATTTTGTGTAACCCTATATGAAAAATGGTTGAGTTATTAAACAATGAATTTACCCCTTTAAACTCTTCTTTAAATAAAATTATAATAAATGTCCTAATCTAATCCAAGTGAACCAAATAGGATCATGTTTTATTACCAAGTTTGTTTTTGTTCGAATTATACTTATCCAATAGAATTAGTACATGTGTTAGGGTAATTATGATATCATTTTTACCCTTAATTACACTATTTACTTTTAACCGTGGGAAATAAAAGTCAAAAGTTACTATTTCCCAAAAAATATTTTCATCTTATTGAACCAAATTTTTACTTACCGATATTAACCTTGTCTCTTGGATTTCTCAAATTTAACTCACAGAAGTTGTAAAATTATTTTTAATGTAAATTTACAAATTCTCCTTGTAGGTGGGTAACAGACATGAAAAAGTTTGATAAAATAATATATATATAAACTTATTATAAAATGACTCCAATGAATTAAATTTTACTTATATAGGTATTATATATCTATTTTTAATTAATAAAAATTTAAATTAAATAATGAAATATTTATATTAAAATTTAGTTTTAAATAATAACGTATTGTGTTTCACTATTCATAAAAAATTGAATGTTTTCAGAAAAATACCAAAAATTCACCCTAAGATAATTTTTATATTTTTAATTCAAAAATTATTTCTATTTTACAAAATTTTAAACATTGAAGTTTAATTTATTAATTTAATATTAATTCTTGTTATTAAAACCAAAAATATGGTTTTTAAAAAAAGTAAAAACTAACAAAAGTGTGAAATGTGTTTTTGTCAAATTTAAATGTGAAATTACTTATAACGACCTAAATTGTATTAAATGATAAAAATATTATCTTCTTATACATCAAAACCATTCAAATGAATAATTTAACAATATAAATCATTTCAATTTAAAAAGTTGCATTCAACTAAAATTTAGTATTTTTCCCAATTCATCAAAATATGAAAGTTATCAGAAAACTAAAAAAAATTATCCAAAATAAATTTTTATGTCCATATTATAATGAAGAATTTAATTTCATTAAATTGAGTATATATTAAAGTGCCAAATATTGGTTTTAAAAAGAGATCTCCGTTAAAAGGTGGGAAATTGTATTTTTTGAAAATTACTTCATTTATCTGAAAAAAGAAATTTTCTTCTTATATTATGTCTAAAAAACACATAATATAGATGGTAAAATTATATAGATTATATAAGATTCAAAAATCAATTAATACTATTCATAATCACTTTTTGAATGGTTAGTTTTGTAAGTTATGGTGTGCTCAAACTCGGTGTTGCTTGTAATGAAAGCTATTGAATTACATTAATGAGATAACATACTATGAAACATGGGGTGTTACATTCTCTCCTCCTTTAATAAATTTTTTACTCACAATTTGAAACTTTTCTTTGAAAATAAAAGGTTAAAAATAGAAAAATACTGTTGAGGAAATTCAACATTGGAAATTGGTTCAATAAAATTTAGTCTTAATAAGAGTGAAAGGGAAATGAAAAAAGTCACCACCAAATTATGATCTTGATTATGATAACATTGGTGAAAATTAGAGAAACCTAATTGGAGTAAAAAAATAAATATTTATCGGGAGTGATTGAGTTTATCAATCACAAACAAGTGTACAATTGAGGGCATCAAAGCCATCGATCTATGATGATTTAAAATATCATCAGTTCAACAAAACATATATTATTAGGATAACACATTTTTGGTTTTAACATATCTTCCCTATTGTTTAAGAATTAATTTATTCAATGAATAAGTGAAAAAAATAGTTGAAAATTAGAGTTTCATCCTTCAACTAATTCCTACAAAATACACATCTTTCACTGTAAATGATAATAGAATTCAGATATATTCTATTTATCCAAATCTAATTGGGTTCCACAAATAATTAATTTAGAAATAATTTGTTAGACTATTTAAAAAAACAAAATTATACAATGTAGGAAATCACGTTGGCCAGTGGTAGGTGATGCGGCATTTCCACCCTTCAGTTGCGGGTTCAAAGATTGTAGCCTTTTCGTACATGACAGGTTGTCACCCAACCTCCGTGTTTTCCTTTTTTAAAATAATCCAAAAATAATCTCATGAAATTATTTAACCTTAATAATTGTATCCAATGTCAAACATAATCGATTCCAACCTTTAGACTTATCCAAAATACTTCTGTCCAAACTCACAGTACAAAATTAATAAGGAAGGTTACCACAATGAAGATCCTTTTTCCACGTAATAACATATTAATAACTTATTCATGTATTCTTTAGAAAAACTGTAACACCCTGAATTACCATAAAACCATATTGATTACATTCATTCTCCCTTATTATTTATAAAATACTAGGTATACTTATTCTATCTAAAAATGTTGTAAACTCCAATAGTGAAGGAATATAAAAAACATTAATCAGTTTCAAGGTAGTCAAGAATATCTAATATTCTTTATCCAAATCAATCACATATTATACCAAAATCACTACCTTAGTATCATAACCATATAATGGTTTATATTTCTCTCAACCATATATTTTCCAGGAATTTAACCTACTATTGAGTCATTTTTTGTGGTTCCACACAATCTCAAGCACTAAATGAAATAGTACAGTAACACAATCCTTTTATACTCTATAATTTTTTATAACATGTACATCATTAATACAATACTCAAATGACACAATACCTTAAAAACAATATAATAATGATAATCATTCCTTTTCATCTTCGGTAGTATCATTACTTGATTGTTATCCAATAAAAACATTTGGGGTATACACTGATGATTTGGACATTGATTTGCATAGTGTCCCAACTCTTTGAAGATAAACCATTGTACATTTAAAGCCTTTTTCTTACCCTTGCAATCCCGTACTTGGTATCCTTTTTCTACACACATATAAAAAACTCCCATTCCCTTCACGAATTTACCAAGGTGATTCTTTACACTGTTATCACATATGAGAAAATATTTCTTTCCCCTCCTCCCTTTATCCATCATACTCTCTTCCATCCTTTTCTTCTCTTTCTTCCCTTCAAATCCATATGACACGGAAGATTTTTAACATATTTTATTAATACATGATTCTATTTCTTCATATGATGAGAATATATGGGATACTATTAGCCTTTTAAATGTTAGCATAATACCATGAAAGATATAATGCATCATAATTTTTTGATCATACATATTATTGGGATTCTCATTCCTACTACTTGGTTCCATTTCAAAACAATGGCACACACTGGGTTAGATTATGAATCAAAATGCATAATTCAAAATTGTAAAATACCTATACTAAATTGAAAAGATTATGCATATAATCTATAATCATTAAATGTTTTCTTTGAAGAAAATTTTCTTTTAAATCCTTTATAATGTCCTGTAATAAAAATGTGAATTATCTTAAGAACATCCCTCAGGAGTTTCATAACCAAGAGTGAAACAAGGCCCGTTGTTGTGTAACATGATACCCCAAGTCAAGCCTGAAACTCTTTTTCGTAGTATTCAATCCATGGTACATATGTGCCAGAGCCTCCTCTACCATATCATATCCAGACAGGGATGTATTTCAAGGAAAATACACAAAATCTCCACATTATCAAAATTCTAGGAAGTTTCTCTATACTAATCGTCAAATACTATCTTAAGATAATGTTATCTAATCAGAATATATCTATATCTATTTCCACGTTTGTTGCTAAACATCCTCTGATACCAACTATAATTCCCCATCCCCAGTTACCTAGAGTCGGTGCATTATTTTAATACATTGGCATGATTACAAGGAATCATGTCCCGAATGACCGATTTGTTCAGCAGTCTTGGAAAATAGATTACATACATGAATGTTACATTACACAGTAGAAAATAAAACACAACATCAATGATCCTTTTATAACTCCATTAATCACCTAGCTTAACCCTGATTATCAATCATTATACACTTCTTGTAGTCCTGGGAAAATAAAACATAGAAAGGGTTGAGCTCATATGCTCAATAAGGATACCAATATAGTGGAAACATTCATAAATAAGCATAAACATTTAAGGGAATGTATAATACTAAATCATAATCCTTTTATACTTAAGCTTCATCATAATATTTCCAATATAAATCAAATAATTCAATTTACTTATTCACATGGATATTCTACTAGTCGAATAATCACATGCAATGTCAACAACCAATTTCATAATGATGGAATGCATAATGTCAGACTTCATAACCATATAGTCAAGGCATTGTTCCCAGACTACAAATAATATTTTCTCAAGTACTTGTTCCAAGACACTATTTTGTCTCATTATATCAACCGATGAATCGATGAGCCATAGTGGGCTCCACCCATCACTTTCTATGTCCAATGCATTCCTCAAATGAAAAGGTTTAAACATAACATAAACATTCGTATTAACACTAGAGGAAGAAATGTCAATACTTTATCCATAAAACATGAATGATATAAAAATAACGCATCCACAATCAAAAATATCACTAAGCCTTCAATATAATATAGAAGTTTTTTTCATAATAAATCAACCTCGATCTAGAATAATATCCAGTAAAGGATGTTGGCATAGTTGAAAATGATTAGTAAAACTCTTTGAGAGAAATATCACTTTTTCATGAAATCATTTTAAAAGCCACAAAATTTATAAAGAAATTAATTTAAAATATATTTTTGAATCAATGTGTCTCGTACCACTTTGAATATTTTGAATTAAATTAACATTTTAAAACATTCATGTCCATGTAGATAAATCCTTAAAATCATTTTGAAAACATGGACATTAATGAAAAAGGATTAGAAGAATAAATCATTAAAATATTTAAAATGATTTTTTAGTAAAATAATACCTTGAAAATAATCCTTTTGAAAACTATATTATGAAAAATTGAAATGGACACTAAATATGTTCCATTAAAAACTTACACATAAACAGTCTCAGATAATAATGAGACTGAGGAATTAACCCTTACCTCGTACATTCCTTTAGTCGAAGGTACATTTAACCACTTTTATAAAGACAAAAATTTGTTATTAAATTATAAAAAAACCATATTATTATTTATTATATTATACATGATTCATTTATGTCTTTAAACTACCCATTTAATAATAATTTTCATAATAAATTAACAATTCCGGTAATAATCTCTTTCTTTATCGTACGTGTTTTAACTCGTTACTCTTGATTGTATCACATAAATAATGATTTAAATACTTCTAGAATATAAAACATTATTTATATATCATATATATTTAGAATATAAATATGTATAATAGACATATATATGAAATGGAAAATTCCGTTTATGGAGATAGTTGGCAGTACGTACTCAAAAACACTATTTCTGTTTTCATATAGTATTGAACGAAACTAAGTGAATAAGATATATGATAGTGCATATATATATATACATTAGAATTATTATTTCATATATTAAATACTTATTAATGATATATTTTTTTATAATCCCCATTTAATGGTGAATGTGGAAATGAATCTCATCCCGTCATGGAGACAGTAATATGTACGTACGCACGAGTGAAAATATCATTATATTTTTGGGGACATCATACACAATTGGATGGTATATCATATATATAGAATAATTAAAATTTTATATTTATTATTTAAATCATTTATACTCATTATTATGCCCATCCACATAATGAAGTGTTTGAATAAAAAAATACACCACGACGTGGAGACGGTAAGCCGTGCGTACGCACGTATGGTGACCTTGTCATTTATTGGATGGATAGAATAAAAAATATGGTTGTAACATATTTATATTCACATCAGATTATATATAATATACTTGAGTTATTATTTTATAATGGAAACAAGAAGTAAAAGGGAAGTGGATGAAAAAAAGAACTTGAAAGAGGTGATTAAATATTTATCTCTTCTTCGGGTTCATCCTTTTGATTTGATAAAAAGGGATCCTTAGGTGGGATTTATTACCAAAAAAATTCCTCTAGGATGAAGGGAGGATTTTTTGGAGGATATTTTCATAGGGTTTGGCCGAGAATAATGGCTTTGGAGGTTTGAAATTAAGAAAAGGGAATGTACCCTTTTATAAGAGTGGTGTGGGTCACTTTAGGAAATGCCTGAAATATTATTTTATAATAAAATAATTTTAGGTTTCTAATGGCTTAAAAATGAATTATTTAGAGGATAATGTGGATATGGGTCTAAAAAATATCAATAAATAGGTTTTAGATAGGTTTACGTCATCATATTAACCTTATGTTTTAGATTTAACTCTTAGTTAACAAGTTTGACATTTACCACGTCTCTTTGTATTTTTATATTCTTGGTTAATAAACATAACATAAAAAAACAAGATAACCCCATGTGTTTAATTATTAATATATATAACCTTATATTTGTCCTTTGACTGAACCTTATATATTTAGGAATATTAGATCAATCAATAATATAGTATTTGTTTGAAAAACTCAATTATGTCAATTTTGACACTATTTAGTATTTGATTTTTTTGAAAACTATAAAAACTTTATCACTTCAAATAGAATTTATTTAACCAAACATAAAATGAATTATTAACCTAAAAAATATTTTAATTCATCAAAATACTCTATTTAAATTTATTTGGATACTTATAATATCAATCATTTTAATATTTCATTAATAAAGTAATTACTACATTATCATTATGTCATAAATAAATTGAATTATTTAAGGTCTAAAAATTATAAATAAAATACCATTATTCAGGAAATATTTTTATCTTTATAATGAATAACTATTGTCTAACTTATATTCTGTTTAACTCTATATTAAAAATGGTTTAGTTATTAAACATTGAATTTAAATCTTTTAACTCTTCCGTAAATAAAATAATAATAAATGTCCTAATCTAATCGAAGGGGACCAAAGAGGATCATATTTTATTCCTAAGTTTGTTTTTGGTCTACTAATACTTATCCAATTGAATAAGAAAATGTGTTAGGGTAATTATGATATCATTTTTACCCTTAATTACCATATTTATTTTTAACCGTGGTAAATAAAAGCCAAAAGTTATTATTCAGAAAATGTTATTTTCATCTTATTAAACCACATTTTACATACTGATATTAACCATGTCTCTTAGAATTTTAAAATTTTACTCATAGAAGCGATAAATTTATGTTTTATGGAAATATTCAAATGCTCTTAAGAGGTGGGCTAAAGACGGTAAAAATTTCGATAAAATTTTATATATCTAAACATATTATAAAATGAATCCATTGAATTAAATTGATCACATATATGTATTATATATCTATTTTGACTTGAAATAAATTTAAATCAAATAAATTATTATTTAAATATAAATTATGTCTTAAATAATAACTTTCTATTTTTAACTATACATAAAAAATTGATTTTTTTCTGAAAAATACCAAAAATTCAGCCTATGCTGCTTTTTATATTCTGAATTCATAAATGAAATCTATTCTAACAAATTAAAAACTTAGATGTTCCATTTATTAATTTAAAATTAATTCTCGTTGTCAAAACCAGAAAGCAGGTTTAAAAAAAATTAAAAACTACCAAAATATTTCATGTGTTTATGTCAAATTTAAATGTGAAATTACTTATAAAAACATTCATTGTATTATATGATAAAAATATAATATAATTATACTTAAAACCGATTAAAATTCATTATTTAACACTATAAATCATTTTGATTAAAAAAGTTGTTTTCAATTAAACTATAGTATTTTTTACTATTCATCAAAATATGAATGTTATCAGATTAGTACCAAAAATTTATCCAAACTGAATTTCTATGTCCCATTTCTAAAGAAGAAATTTATTTAATTAAATTGAATATATAAAAGTGTAAAATATGGGTTGTAAAAAAGGTTCCCCATTAAAAGGTGGTAAAATTGCATTTTTAAAAAAATACATCTTTTATCTAAAAAAAGTAAATTTGTTCTTATATTATGTTAAATAAACACATAATATGGATGTTAAATTTATATAGAGTATATAATATTTAAAATTCACTTAACACTATTCAAAAACCCTTTTCGAACAACAAGTTTGGTAAGTTGTGGTGCGATCGAACTCTGTGTTGTATGTAGCGCAAGCTGTTGAATTTCAATAATGAGATAAAATACTATAAAATCTTGGGTTGTTACATAATAGTTCTAAAATATCAACAAAATAACTTCTAAATTTTTATTAATATGGATAAAATCAATTAATGGAGATAAATTTTGCATGATAAAAACTTTTACTGCAGGTCATCTAGCCATACAGTTAACTCCAACATCTTAGTCTGGAGCATAAAAGATAATATCGAGGATATATTTTTGATGCAAGGGTAATATAAGTATTTACCTAAATATCATGATAATAGGTTAACCATCAAATTGACATTAAAAAACTATCCATACACACCTCTAACACAACAATAAAACACATCACTACATCATCCATATCACACACAGATTGAATTTCCATATCAAGGATAATCACTTGTATCTTGATAATAACAATATCTCCATTAAATATTGATGGTTTCCTTTAAATAGTGATGGTTAATATTTAATCATCCACTCGATTGCATATAACACTGCAAATTCCACAGAATGTAACAATTCCTAGAAAATAGATAACAATTATGTTCTCAGAATAACATAATAAACGGTCATCTCTTCTATGGATAGGCTCAATTTAAATCATTCCCTATTGATAGAAATCCAACCCTTCAAGATTATATTATATAATGGGGTCCACCGACATTTATAGTTTATGGTAAAAGTGTATGGCATACAATATCAAATTGGATCTCCAATTATTGAACAACTAATGTTATAAAAAATGAATAACATGTGCCGATAATAACTACTATGTGTGAAAAAGAAATGAAATATAACTATACATCAATCCATTTTCAGAATAAAATTATCATATTATTCTATTGAATAAAAAAAAATATTCTATCTAAATCCCCACACCCTAATCATGACAAAATTAGAAGAGATGTGGGTGTAGTAGAAATTGGCCAAAACACCATCCACCTATATATTCCAATTTACCACATAGTCCTTTGACTTATATACCTCTGAAGTGACCCCATAACCATTACAAGGAGTTCCAAGATCATGAAACTATCCATTATTAGTATTTATTCTAATAAAATCACTCAGACCACTCTCTATTGTAAACTGACTTGAGTAGTCTCAGAACATTGGACTTCCTAATCCACATTAGTATATAAAACATTCTCCCTACTAGATAGTTCGTCCTCATAGATCTCCAATCTAAATAATTTTGGGTTGAGATAATATTTTCAAATGTTTATTGAACCATTACCCCGAATCAAGGAATCTATAATCCCCTATAGATGAACCTTGCACTGAACAACAAGAACTATGTCATGTCATTGTTAACTACACATTGAATATGATATATATAGGAAGGTTCATCTCTATATATATAGTGTATATAGGTATTTAGAGATAGAAAATCCATGCTCGGATCTCTATAAAGGTCATGTCCATATATCAATTCTTAAAAAATCAAAAAAAAATGAATAATATAAATAGGGTATCTTTTGAGGTAAAAAACTACGATGCATTCTCCTTCATAAACATTCCACCATAATAAAGGTCCATCATCTACTAGAGTCACATCACCCACTATGTGGATAGATAATATTTCCTTGAAATGAGGTTCTTAAACACTAACCCTGTGGTAGTATCCTTGTCATAGATCTATGTCATCAGAGAATACAAATGTATCATAATACCATAAATCTGGCTAGTCACGAGGATCACCATCTGAGTAGTAGGTGTCCGTAGAAGTTGGAACTCTTAATAAATTTACTCAATATTATTCTCTATGGACAAAGGATCTAAATTATTATTTGAAAATGGATACCAATATCCCAAAAACTAATATATATGAATCCATTTATCTATATCCCCATTCTTATAAATGGAATCATTCACTACTTTATAGGTGGGACATTAATCTCTTGCACCATTGGTGGTAGTTCTCCACATTAAACCATGTGCTATAGAATCACTTCCAACTCTATGGGTGGGGATAAATCTTTAATGTTCCCAAAAATAGAATATTTTTTGCACAACTAATCTGTGTATAGGGATTCAATCATTGGAAAAAGCTCATAGTGATCCTACCTCTTCCCCAAAGATATTTATTTATAGGCCGACTCCTTATAATTGATAATATATAACAATGAATAATATATAATATCTAATAGAGTTACATCATGAATAAAATATAATAAAAATAAAATAATAAATTCAATATAATGAACGAAAAATTCCATTAATTAAATTAAATGATTCTTTATTGATAAGATATGATTAATATGGAAGTGTTTAGAGTGATGTAGAGCGTTATCCCTAAAATATTATACTGGTAGTGTGACTGTAAAATATTGTTTGTGTCTTAAATTTTCTATTACACATATAATGAAGAATAGTATATTTCTGTCTGATTGAAACACAATCAGTGTATTCTCATTGGACTATCCCTTAGTGTTGAAGCATGTAAATTTTGTCTTTCATGCTACATTTGAATGTTTCAATTACTACACATTACCATCTAAGTGTTTTAACTGGTTCCTACCAATGCGGGAAGAACATTCATCACTTGAGAATAAAATGTTTACACCGTGAGTCACTACTCCCCAATATGGGTGATCCTAGGTCTATAACATATCTTATAGGCTAGGTATAGTGATTATAACTAAGAAATACCATCTCATAAATTATATTCCATAAAATATATTCCTCAAAATTACCATAAACATTTAGTAAAATATTTATATAAGGTTAATAACTCATCCATAAAATTAAACAAACATATAAAAACATGTATGAAACCATATTAAAATACTCCAAAAAAGTGAATAAACTACAAACCCAATAAATGGAAATAATGAGAGACCAAAAAACTAAGATGAAAACCAATAAGAAAAAACAAGTATAAATGCGATCATTGCCTCACTATATATGAACAAAAAACCACCAAAAAAAGACAACACCAAGCTACCCTATGTAGTATGTATTCCGAATCTATGCCCACTAGGTTCACTTTTATGATAGGAATCATCTTCATCATTATAACTTTTGTGGGTATAATAATTAATTATATGTTATTATAAATATACATATTAGGGTCTATAAAACAAATTCTATATATAAATAATAACAGATAAATTGGAAAATTAAATGATATTATTTTATGGTATCGAACCAAAGATATAGAATAATGTCCCATTCTACAAATCCCAATAAGAGAACTATCATCCCAAACAACATATCCACGAATCTGAAAAAAAAAATTAGTAACCCAAATTACCAATGAAAAATTGTAATGTGGGACTCATTCATTTCCAAAATATACATATCAATTTTGGGAGTACCAAAACAAAATATTTGACATGCGCCATTTCGAATAGTGAACACTAGGATAGATATTACCTAACTACCCAGATTAGAAACATTTTCCCCATGTATGGGGAGGAGTACCAAACTCTATTAGTTGTGTGGAAGACATGTTCCTTATGAAATAGGAAGGTGGTGCTAACCCAATTCGGGATCAAGAGTATGCACACCTTAAGAATTACAAATATTTACAATCTTTAAAAGAATAAAAGGGACCCTAACAATATTAATAACCCATATATTGGGGATTTCCTGACCCCATGCACACTCGGACTATCTTCTCATATCCCAATCACTTATCCTATGGATCTATGCAATATACTCTATTTAACAACAATGAATCACACCTCTAAATAGAAGGAGTGATGGTCTATTGAATGTTACTTGGGGAGACATTTAGGATAGACAACTCCCATTCTGAAATATAATTTTTTATTGAAATAAATGAAGAATATCCAATGATATAAAATCTAGAAATCTACACTATAAATTTACCTGGCATGAAAACCCTTTACTAGTTTCTGTCCATGTACAACCAATCATATTGAATTTAATGCCATTATACACTATGTGTCAATTAGGGTACACCCTATTTATTCTTTAGTGGTACAAGAATCAGGTTATCTACAACATATTATATCAAATTAATTCATACATATTTCAAACTATGAGTCTATAAAGATAGATAGGGTAAATACTCATATTTTTATAACAAAAATAGTGTATTGTACATTTCTAATTATAAAAAATTATACGTACAAGTACATGGATATTAAGTTGGAATGGTAATTTGATCATGTAATCCCATCACACATAGAGCCCAAGTCACTGTATATACATGGAATGAGTGACCCAATCACAATAATTATATACTTTAAATTACACATTTACACAAATACCCAAAATTTTCCTCAAATATATAACATGTGATATAAATTGTAATTTATTTATTATGGAGGAAAAATTAAGGACATGAAAATCCAACCTATGTATTATATAATTTTTCTATCTATTCAACTTTATGATAAGGCTGTATGGGTGTTCCATTACATAATAGGGAGGAATATTGTGTTAGAAATCAATAGATACTCTATTAGAAATGATTTTTCCATATAAAATGATAAATAACATAGAAAATCCCCACATATGTATGAAATTCCCATTTCTAATATCTGATGTAAGAGAAAACAAATCAGTTTTAATAAATAAATATAATCAATCAAGTCATAATGAAATATAGAAAAATAAAACATGAAAATATAACTAAATCTACCTCACCATCGTTATAGGCCAGGAATGGTCCCCTATGGTAACATCTTAATACAAAATGATACAACCAGACGAAAACTATTTAAGTGAAATTATATTTCATTATTTTTTTGAAATATGACTATAAAATTAATAATCAATATTTTTTAAAAATAAATCACACTAGGCCACAATTCAAATACTTTATATTCATGGAAATAGTTCTCCAATTTATTTGGAAATAAACATTATATGTTTAAAATAAGATAATGATATATTAAAAAACACTTATGAAATATACCTAAATTTTCAAGAAATATAAAAAATATTTTTATTTTTAAAATTTATTTCAAAATCCTTCTAAGAGAATGATAGAGAGGTAAATTTCAAATTAAAAATAATTGAAACCCCAATACTAATTAATGTTAACACAAAATTTATATTACCCTTAACACTAAAATATTTTATAAAGGGAAACAATCAAAATATGAGACTAAAACAATGTGGAAATAGTATCCCCACAAGAAGAAAGAATAGATAACTAATTATAAATATTATTTATATTTAAAAAAAACCTAAATAAAAGTACCACACATATAAAATAATGTTATCTAATGTAATAAAAGTAATAATCCTGGATATAATGACATAATGGGAGTGGACATAAGTAATATATGATAAAGGGAACAGTCACGACCCGACCTCGGGGCCCGTGCCGTGACTACCCCAAGCCCGCCTTCCATAGGCCAGGGGCTCGCGACTAGCACCAAGGCGTAAAATCCCGGTAAACAGGGAAGGCATTGCCTTTATAAGTAACAACCACCACAGAGTCAGCAAGCGGAAAGTAACTACAAAGTGCAGAAAAGTAAAGGGGGGCGGAATACAAGCCCAACTGAAAGTACAACTGAAAAGGAAAAGAACAGCAACTGAAGAAAAGACGGTGGCCTCGTGTCATCCACTGGCAATCCCACCTGAAGGGTGGGTACAGATAGCCTCCTGGCTCCTCGGGTCCCACGTCCGTTCCGAGCACGTCCCGCCCAGTGGTCCGCCTCCAGGTACCGTCCTGCTCCACGCCCCAACCGTGATCAGCGCTGTCCGTCGTCTGCATCCAACACAACAAGGTGCGGGCATAGCCCGTGCAGGGGTGAGTATAAGCAACTCAGTAAGGACCCCGAGACCCCCAAAGGTCTCCCGAAATCCACAAAGGATATAGCACAAAAGGAAGGTGCAATCACGAAGTAACATCTGACTCGACTTAGGTATATGCCCATATATATACCTAAGTCCCCAATTCTAGCTCTGCTCACGAGCTCAAGAACAACTCAATACACACAGGAAAGCAAGACTCAAATCCACAAAGGAGAGTAACCAGTAAATCCACATAGGATAGTTCAACACATTCCACAAAGGAGAGTAACATAAGATTCAGCTCAACCAGGTATACTTTTTCAGATGACGTCAAAGATGATCACTGATCCATCTAAGTCGTCGGACCCACGAAGGATCGATAGGTACTAACCCCCGCAAAAGACCCACACAGGATCAGGCTCACACAGAACCTGTAGTAAGGACCCACACAGGATCGGGCCCACACAGGACCTGTAGCACTGATCCACGTAGGATCGCTGAGTGCAGTAGTCGACGCAGTCCACTGAGGATCTCCGCACAGTCGTCGCCGCAGTCCACGAAGGATCTCTGCTCTGTCGTCATCGCATTCCACGGAGGATCTCTGCTCTGTCGTCGTCGCAGTCCACGGAGGATCTCTGCTCTGTCGTCGTCGCAGTCCACGGAGGATCTCTGCTCTGTCGTCGAAGTCACAGCCAACACTAGGGTTCCCGCACATAGCGAGCTCGTTTAGGAGGGTCCGCTCCACGAGCCGAGAGGCTGATACATCAACTGACACGTAGTCCGAAGTTTATGTATCCAAAAGTTCCGTATCGACAACAGGATCTCAATGCAACAGACGGCGCGTCAATCGGACGCCCGGTCTGAGAGTTATTGGCATTTTCGTCCCAGGGGCCCGGTTGGTTTTTAGGGAAAAACCAACCCGACCATACTCCGCCTGTGTCCGATCCTCGGGTGGAGTTTGCCAAAAGTTCCGTCTCACTTAGAGAAAACTACCACAGCTGACGGTACGTCGATCGGACGCCCGTAGCTCAAGTTATGAGTGTTTCCGCTCCGAGGGCCCGGTTGGTTTCGTGTACGAACCAACCCGGCCGAACCCAAAGTCTTCCGAAACCTTGAGTGTAATATACCGAAACGACCGTATCGATCCAAGGATCGCGTAGCCGCTGACGGTTCTTCAATCGGAGGTCCTAGGCCCAAGATACGGGCAAAAGACCGAAGAGGGCCCGAAAACGGGGGTTCTGGGCCCGGGGCGACCCGGCCCGGCTCGGCTAGGCCGGGTCCGGTCTGGCCTGGGCGCGGCCCGGCTGACCGGACCGGCCGGCTTAGCTTCGGCCGAGCGGCCGAAGCGGGCTGCCGCGGGGCGCCGCCCCCACGGCTCGGTGGAAAACGCGGCCCCGCGGGGGGCCGCCTGTCACGCGGACGCGGCCGGGCCGCCGCGTCCCTCCCCGGTTCCGCGCGGCCGCAGAACCGGCCGCCGCCGCCGCGGCTTCAGCCACGGCGGATTCCTCCACGGCGGCGCGCCGGGCGTCGCCGCCTTCCGCGGGCCGCCGGAGTTGCTCCGGTGGCCCGTTTTGCCTCCCGTCTGCGCCATAGCTCCTCCCGGGGGCCGATCTTCACTGCGGGATCAACGGATCGCCCCTGCCGCACGGTTCGTCGTCGTCCGCCAAATCCGCACAACAAAAAGATCGGCGGAGGGTTGTCGGGTCTTGTTCGTTAGATCCGCACCCTCCGCGTTAGTCATAAAATCATCGGGAGGGATTAAGGCAGCCACAATTTTATCCAAAAATAAAATTGTTCAAGTTTGGTTCTTTAATTAAAAAGAATTAGATCACGGGAACGAATCACCAAGAAAAATAAAATCCCTACCTCGATGTCGCCGTCGGACGTGAGGTCGTCGCGGAATCGCTCGTCGCGGAAGGAGGGGATCGTCGCGTCGTCGCGTATGAGACGTTCGTCGCACCGCGGGAAAAACGTCGCGCCGACGATCTCCGGATCTAGAAAAAACGGATTTAATTAATTAAATCCATTGTCATTGAAATTAAAAAGGGAGAATTAAATGATCCGTTTCTCACCTTAGTTGCCGAACGAGGTTCGGCCGCGGAAGAAGAGGCGTCGCCGAAGAACGTCGCGGGTAGAGCTCGTCGACGTCGCAGATCACGGTGTGCGTCGTCGAATTCCGGTCGCCGGTGTTCTTCGTGTTCTTCACGTTCTTCGCGTGGAGAGTGGAGGCTCAGAGAATTCGCACAACGATAGCAATCCTCCAAAATAGACAAGTTTGTCTGTTTTATTAATTTGCCAACGAACGCAAACGCGTAAGTAACGACCCATTAAATTCGTTGAATTAATTCAACGAATGAAACAGCCCATTTAATTCATGAAATAAACCGCCCAATTAAATGGTCTGTTAAGAAATTAAAGAAAACGCACCGGTTGACTTTTCAGTTACATTAACGGGTTTTCGCGGGTGCGTTACTCAGCGAAAGAAACGGCGGGGCTCGTGCGGGACCCACCTCACAAATATCCTACCAAGGGGTAGGGTATTTCCGGATAGCACCCTATCCGCTTTAACTCAGTTCAAGTGGCTTCCAAGCGGCTTAAGTGAAATAAAATAAATTTGTCGCACAACCTTTATTTTATTTCCGACTTAAAGCCCAAAATTTTAAAAACCACGGTTGAGCAAACGCAACTCTGGAAGAGGCGTTTCTATGCAAATACCGGCGCTGCGATTTTATCGGTGCCCTCAGAATTCGATTCCGGGCACCGGTTCAAAAGATAGAAAAACCCGCTCGTCCGTTCACTGAACGTACCCGCGCCAAACTTCGGAAATTGATTCCGGGCACACCGGGCCTCGGAATCAGGTGCCGTCTGAAGCTGCGCTCTTGTAAAATTTCAAAGAAAATTAAGAAAAAAAATTTCCTTGAAATTTGCGGGTCTTTACATTACTCCCTCCTCAAGGCTTTACGTCCCCGTAAAGATACATCAAAAACTAGGGGAACAAATGGGGGGTACTGAGCACGAATCTGAGCCTCCCGCTCCCAAGTGCTCTCCTAGAGGTTCCCGTGCTGCCATCTGATGCACACAAGAGGAATCGACCACCCACATAGGACCCGCTCCTGTCGATCCTCGATCTCCACTGGGACCTCCGCAAAAGTCACCCCATCGTCCACGTCCAGCTCCCCAAAGTCGATGATTTGCGCCGGGTCGTGCACGTATCTCCTCAGCTGAGACACGTGGAAGACGTCGTGCACCCGTGCAACTGAGGTGGTAGAGCCAGGCGATAATCCACCTCTCCTATCCTACTGAGGACCTGGAAAGGCCCGATGAAGCGTGGAGACAACTTGCCGCCTCGGCAAAATCTCCGTAAACCACGTCAAGGTGAGACACGCAAAAAGACGTGGTCGCCGTCCTCGAACTCTAGTGGCCTCCGCCTCCTGTCAGCATATGACTTCTGCCGGCTCTGAGCTGTCCTCATCCTCTCCTGGATGATCTGGACCTTCTCTGTCGTGGCTCGGACCATCTCTGGTCCCACGAGTGCTGACTCCCCAGGGTCTGTCCAGCACAACGGTGATCTGCAGGGTCTGCCGTACAACGCCTCGTATGGTGCCGTCCCGATGGTGGAGTGGTAGCTGTTGTTGTACGCGAACTCCACCAAGGGTAGGTGGTCCTCCCAGCTGCGACCAAAGTCGAGAACACATGCACGGAGCATGTCCTCGAGTGTCTGTATGGTCCTCTCCGTCTGACCATCCGTCTGAGGGTGGAAGGCTGTGCTCAGATGGAGCCGCGTCCCGAACGCCTCCTGCAACCCCTTCCAAAGTCGGGAAGTGAAACGAGCATCTCGATCGGAGATGATAGACGATGGCACACCGTGAAGCCGTACGATCTCCTGGACGTAAAGACGTCCCAAGCTCTCCACTGAGCCCTGCTCTCTGATGGGTAAGAAGTGTGCCGACTTGGTGAGTCGGTCGACAATCACCCAAATGGAGTCGTGACCTCTAGAAGTGCGTGGAAGTCCAGTCACGAAGTCCATAGATATGCCGTCCCACTTCCACTCCGGGACCTCCAAGGGCTGTACCAAGCCTGCCGGCACCTGATGCTCTGCCTTCACCTGCTGGCAGGTGAGGCATCGTGAAACGAACTCTGCCACAGCTTTCTTCATTCCCGGCCACCAGTGCTGTCGTCTGAGATCCTGGTACATCTTCGCCACTCCGGGATGCACCGCCAAGGGAGAAGTGTGAAACTCTCTCAGCACCTCCTCTCGTAAAGCGACTGGTACGAAGGTACGTCCTCTGAAAAGGATGTCGTGCTCTGCTCCAAGGGAGAAGCCATCAGGCGCCTGACCTGAGGATATCAGTGCACGCCGGGTCTCACAGTCAGCGTCCCCACGGTGAGCCTCTCTGACCCGCTGTAGAAGTGGAGGAGAGACTGTGAGAGACTGAAGAAAGGCTGCTCCGTCTCTATCCACGAAGGATATCTGTAAGGAGGCTAGCTGCTCTGTCGCCTCCTCAAGTAGCTGAATGCCCGTCCTCCTGCTGAGGGCATCGGCTACCACGTTCCCCTTCCCAGGAGTATAGACTATCTCAAAGTCATAGTCCTGGAGGAACTCAAGCCATCACCGCTGTCTTAGGTTCAGGTCCTTCTGAGAGAAGATATACCTGAGACTCTGGTGGTCAGAAAAGACTGTGAAGCGCTCGCCCATCAGATAGTGCGGCCAAGTCTTCAGAGCGAAGACCACTGCTGCTAACTCCAGGTCATGAGTGGCGTAGTTCTGCTCATGCGGCCTCAACTGACGTGATCCATAGGCGATCACGGCCCGCTCCTGCATCAGGATGCATCCGAGTCCAGTCCCTGATGCATCACAGTAAACTACGTATCCAACTCCCTCCTCAGGCAACCTCAAGATAGGTGCGCTGGTCAATCTCAGTCTCAGCTCCTGGAAGCTCTGCTGACATCTGTCTGACCACACAAAGGGTTTCCCCTTCTTGTTCAAGGCTGAGAGTGGTGCCGCAACTCTGGAGAAGTCTGGCACAAATCTCCGATAGTATCCGGCTAGGCCCAAGAAGCTCCGCACCTCCGTCACGCTCCTGGGTGGCCCCCAAGCTAGCACTACCTCGATCTTCGCGGGATCCACTGCAACTCCCACCTTAGAGATGACGTGCCCCAAGAAGTGGACCTCACATAACCAGAACTGGCACTTTGAGAGCTTGCTATAAAGCTGGTGCTCTCGGAGTGTGTCTAGCACAACTCGCAGGTGGTAGGCATGCTCCTCCTCAGTCGTCGAGTATACCAAAATGTCGTCAATGAAGACCACGACAAATCGGTCGAGGTATGGCTGGAAGATCCTGTTCATGAGGCTCATGAACACTGCTGGAGCATTGGTTACGCCGAACGGCATAACCAAGAACTCATAATGGCCATACCGACACCTGAAGGCCGTCTTCTGCACGTCCTCGTCTCGAACTCTGAGCTGATGATAGCCTGACCGGAGGTCTATCTTCGAGAACCACCGCGCTCCCTTGAGCTGATCGAAGAGGTCATCAATCCGTGGCAGCGGATACTAGTTCCTCACTGTCACCTGGTTCAGGCGACGATAGTCGACACACAGTCGCAAGCTCCCGTCCGCCTTCTTGGCGAACAAAATCGGGGAAGCCCAGGGTGAAACACTGGGTCGGATAAACCCCTTGCTCTGCAAGTCCTCCAACTGTACCCGCAGCTCTCGAAGCTCGGTGGGGGCCATCCGATATGCTGGAGTAGATATCGGGGCTGTCCCGGGGCACAAGTCGATGTAAAAGTCTACCTCTCTACGAGGAGGTAGCCCTAGAACGTTGTCGGAAAATACGTCCACGTACTGGTCCACCACTGCAGGAAAAACTGGATTCCGCACGTCCACTGCTCCTAGGATGAGGCTAGCCAACTGATGACAGATGGGCTGCACTCTTCTCCGCGGAAGTCCATCCTGTGCTGCAAAGGTTCCCTTCTCGCCGGTGAAGGTAAACCTGCTCCCGTTGGTGCGAACACATCGCACCTTGCGCCTAAAACAGTCGATCTGGGCATGAACCGTGGATAGACAATCCATGCCCAAGATGACGTCGTAAGGCCTCGACGCTGCTACAAAGAGATCCCAGCCGAAGCTCTCGCCTACTAGAGTAAGCTCACACTGCCGGCACCAGTGCGTAACCGTCGAGTCTTCTCCCGTAGGAGTCTCTATCCGTAAGGATCGAGCAAACGGCTCAGTCGGAATCTCTGAGCTCGGAACAAGGGCAGAGGCTATGAAAGAGTGACTCGCTCCTGTGTCTATAAGTACTGCAACAAGGGTGGAATAGACACAGATCGTACCTCGAATCATCTCTGGCATGTTGGGGTCGTAGGCCTCCACTGCCTGGAGCTGGGCCTGTCCTTGCCCGCCAGCTCCCTGTGGTCGAGGTGGCCCTCCTGGTGGTGGTGGGGGTAGAGCCTGGAAGCGTCGCCCACCACCCGCTGCTCGGCCAGCTCCTCTGCCTCGTCCGCCTCCTCCCTGCAGACCGCCACGGTCGACCCTCTGCCTCTGCCTGGGTGGCCCCTCCACCGTCTGCTGCTCCTCTGGTCGGCGAGTCGGGCAGTCATGAGCCATGTGACCCTGCCCGCCGCAGGAGTAGCACAGCCTGCCTCTCGGAAGGCTGGCACTCCGATGTGTGCCCCGCACTGCTGAGCCGGTGTCCTGAGGCCGTCTGCGTGGGGGTCTGGTCTGCCTGGACCCGAGAGTCATCCGTCGGCTACCTGCTGCCGAAGACTCAGCTACCTGCCGCCCTGCGCTAGGTCTCGCCGCTGAAGAAGGCTCTGCCAGGAAGCTCTCGATCAAGAGGGCTCGCTCCAGTACTCCCGCCTGGGTCGGAATGCTGAGGGAGATCAGCGACGCCCGAATCTCCTGCCGGAAGCCCTGCTCGAAGGTCCGGGCCCGGAAGAAGGGGTCTCGTACCATGTCGGTCGAGTAGCGAGATAGGTCAGTGAACCTCGCCGCGTACTGAGCGACCGTCATGCTGCCCTGGCGCAGCAGGAGAAGCTCCTGGATGCGCACCGCTCGGAGGGTGGCCGGGACGAACTCAGAGTGGAAGAGGCTCTCGAAGTCCGTCCAGAGCAAGGATGCCTCATCGTGAACCTGGAGCATCAAGCTCCACCATCGTCCTGCCGCCGCCTACAGGAGGCTCGCCGCGAGAATCACCATGAGATCCGCTGGTGTCCTCACTAGCCTAAATATCCGTACCACCGCCTCTAGCCAGTCCTCGGCGGCCTGGGGGTCCGCCTCACCGCAAAACCTGGGCGGTCGCTGGCTCTGAAACTCATGCAGTGCCCTGAGGCGACGTGCATCGTCAGCGTCTGGTACTAGTAGCATCGGTGGCTCGGCGGGTAAAGCTACCGCCGGTGCCACTGTTGGCAAAGGGCCCTGCACCGAGGCCTCATCGCTCGGTGGGCTGTCGTCGCGCCCTACACTCGGATCCCTAGCTGGCTGTCGTCGCGGGGCCATCCTGAAAAGGAGAACAAGAGCACCAAAGTCAGAACAGTATACCTGGTGAGCTGGCACAAGTAATCACAAGGAAAACTCGAGACTTTCATGAAGCAGATCAGTATACCCGGTGAGCTGACACAAGTAATCACAAAGAAAACTTGAAACACACACGCAATCAATGTTTTCATGCATTAAGTCGGAAATCAGGAGTCAGGGTCCTGGTGTACGGATACGTAGGCCGCCGCACCAACACTGGGCTCCCTGAACTGATAACCACACTCAATACACTAAACACTATTGCTTCATATAGGAAGAAAAGACGATCAGAGTCTGCGGTAGAACCGACCGCCTCTGATACCAATTTGTCACGACCCGAACTCGGGGCCCGTGCCGTGACTACCCCAAGCCCGCCTTCCATAGGCCAGAGGCTGGCGACTAGCACCAAGGCGTAAAATCCCGGTAAACAGGGAAGGCATTGCCTTTATAAGTAACAACCACCACAGAGTCAGCAAGCGGAAAGTAACTAAAAAGTGCAGAAAAGTAAAGGGGGCCGGAATACAAGCCCAACTGAAAGTACAACTGAAAATGAAAAGAACAGCAACTGAAGAAAAGACGGCGGCCTCGTGTCGTCCACTGGAAATCCCACCTGAAGGGTGGGTACAGATAGCCTTCAGGCTCCTCGGGTCCCACGTCCGCTCCGAGCACGTCCCGTCCAGTGGTCCGCCTCCAGGTACCGTCCTGCTCCACGCCCCAACCGTGATCAGCGCTGTCCGTCGTCTGCATCCAACACAACAAGGTGCGGGCATAGCCCGTGCAGGGGTGAGTATAAGCTACTCAGTAAGGACCCCGAGACCCTCGAAGGTCTCCCGAAATCCACAAAGGATATAGCACAAAAGGAAGGTGCAATCACGAAGTAACATCTGACTCGACTTAGGTATATGCCCATACATATACCTAAGTCCCCAATTCTAGCTCTGCTCACGAGCTCAATAACAACTCAATCCACACAGGAAAGCAAGACTCAAATCCACAAAGGAGAGTAAACAGTAAATCCACATAGGATAGTTCAACACATTCCACAAAGGAGAGTAACATAAGATTCAGCTCAACCAGGTATACTATTTCAGATGACGTCAAAGATGATCACTGATCCATCTAAGTCGTCGGACCCACGAAGGATCGATAGGTACTAACCCCCGCAAAAGACCCACACAGGATCGGGCTCACACAGAACCTGTAGTAAGGACCCACACAGGATCGGGCCCACACAGGACCTGTAGCACTGATCCACGTAGGATCGCTGAGTGCAGTAGTCGACGCAGTCCACTGAGGATCTCCGCACAGTGGTCGCCGCAGTCCACGAAGGATCTCTGCTCTGTCGTCTTCGCAGTCCACGGAGGATCTCTGCTCTGTCGTCGTCGCAGTCCACGGAGGATCTCTGCTCTGTCGTCGTCGCAGTCCATGGAGGATCTCTGCTCTGTCGTCGTCGCAGTCCACGGAGGATCTCTGCTCTGTCGTCGAAGTCACAGCCAGCACTAGGGTTCCCGCACATAGCGAGCTCATTTAGGAGGGTCCGCTCCACGAGCCGAGAGGCTGATACATCAACTGACACGTAGTCCGAAGTTTATGTATCCAAAAGTTCCGTATCGACAACAGGATCTCAACGCAACAGACAGCGCGTCAATCGGACGCCCGGTCTGAGAGTTATTGGCATTTTCGTCCCAGGGGCCCGGTTGGTTTTTAGGGCAAAACCAACCTGACCGTACTCTGCCTGTGTCCGATCCTCAGGCGGAGTATGCCAAAAGATCCGTCTCACTTAGAGGAAACTACCACAGCTGACGGTACGTCGATCGGACGTCCATAGCACAAGTTATGAGCGTTTCCGCTCCGAGGGCCCGGTTGGTTTTGTGTACGAACCAACCCGGCCGAACCCAAAGTCTTCCGAAACCTTGAGTGTAATATACCGAAACGACCGTATCGATCCAAGGATCGCGTATCCGCTGATGGTTCGTCAATCGGAGGTCCTAGGCCCAAGATACGGGCAAAAGACCGAAGAGGGCCCGAAAACGGGGGTTCTGGGCCCGGGGCGACCCAGCCCGAACCACCCCCTGGGGGTCGGCCGAACCGGGTCGACCCGACCCGGCCCGGCTCGGCTAGGCCGGGTCCGGTCCGGCCTGGGCGCGGCCCGGCCGACCGGACCGGCCGGCTCGGCTTCGGCCGAGCGGCCGAAGCAGGCTGCCGCGGGGCGCCGCCCCCGCGGCTCGGTGGAAAACGCGGCCCCGCGGGGGGCCACCTGTCACGCGGACGCGGCCAGGCCGCCGCATCCCTCCCCGGTTCCGCGCGGCCGCGGAACCGGCCGCCGCCGCCACGGCTTCAGCCGCGGCGGATTCCTCCACGGCGGCGCGCCGGGCGCCGCCGCCTTCCGCGGGCCGCCGGAGTTGCTCCGGTGGCCCGTTTTGCCTCCCGTCTGCACCATAGCTCCTCCCGGGGGCCGATCATCACTGCGGGATCAACGGATCTCCCATGCCGCACGGTTTGTCGTCGTCCGCCAAATCCGCACAACAAAAAGATCGGTGGAGGGTTTCCGGGTCTTGTTCGTTAGATCCACACCCTCCGCGTTAGTCATAAAATCATCAGGAGGGATTAAGGCAGCCACAATTTTATCCAAAAATAAAATTGTTCAAGTTTGGTTCTTTAATTAAAAAGAATTAGATCACGGGAACGAATCACCAAGAAAAATAAAATCCCTACCTCGATGTCGCCGTCGGACGTGAGGTCGTCGCGGAATCGGTTGTCACGGAAGGAGGGGATCGTCGCGTCGTCGCGGAAGAGACGTTCGTCGCACCGTGGGAAAAACGTCGCGCCGAAGATCTCCGGATCTAGAACAAACGGATTTAATTAATTAAATCCGTTGTCATTGAAATTAAAAAGGGAGAATTAAACGATCCGTTTCTCACCTTAGTTGCCGAACGAGGTTCGGCCGCGGAAGAAGAGGCGTCGCCGAAGGACGTTGCGGGTAGAGCTCGTCGACGTCGCAGATCACGGTGTGCGTCGTCGAATTCCGGTCGCCGGCGTTATTCGCGTTCTTCGCGTGGAGAGTGGAGGCTCAGAGAATTCGCACAACGATAGAAATCCTCCAAAATAGACAAGTTTGTCTGTTTTATTAATTTGCCAACGAACGCAAACGCGTAAGTAACGACCCATTAAATTCGTTGAATTAATTCAACGAATGAAACGGCCCATTTAATTCACGAAATAAACCGCCCAATTAAATGGTCTGTTAAGAAATTAAAGAAAACACGCCGGTTGACTTTTCAGTTACATTGACGGGTTTTCGCGGGTGCGTTACTCAGCGAAAGAAACGGCGGGGCTCGTGCGGGCCCCACCTCACAAATATCCTACCAAGGGGTAGGGTATTTCCGGATAGCACCCTATCCGCTTTAACTCAGATCAAGTGTGTAGAGACCCGAAGCCTGACGTACATGGACATTACATTACTTTTGCGGAATACTTAGTACATAACAAAAACACACACACAAGGATCGTAATAGTTTAGTGTCTTTGGAAACTCGGAACGTAATCTTCTAATCGTGGTGAAAGATCTTCAATATCTCCCATAAAGATCTTCCTTTTTTTTACCTAAAACCTTTATTTATATCCTGGGGAAAAGAAAACATAAAAGGGTGAGCTCAAATGCTCAGTAAGGGTATACAAAAGAAATAAAAATCATATCATATCTTTTTGGAAATCATAACCTGCAAAAGAGATCATAATATCTTAACATGTAACAAATCATAGAAGTGAAAATGAGATCACCATAATCATAACATGAAACTTGAAACTTTGTGTCATGCACACATAATCATGGAAAATCATTTCTTGTTAGTCATGACTCATTGCCAAGACTATCTTAGTGGACAAAGTCCCTTTCTGAACCGAGTTCACTCCTCGTTTCAGTCCTGTATCACTGAACCGAAATAACCTTCCGTTCCAGCCATGTCTATCTCATGAGATATAAAATCTTTACCCAATGCATTGGAGGGAGATATAGGTCCCACCCTTCTTATAATGAATCCTTTCTTATGTGTGCCACATAATTATAAAACATACATCATCGCATAACACATGTAACAAAACTGGGATTCTTGAAACATCATGACATCATAAAACAAATCTTATAAGGCAAATGACTTCATAAAAATAATTCCCTCATAACATAATCAAATCAATGTAATTAAAGGGATGAAAACAGAACCCTTTATTATCTTAGATGGAAAATAATTTTGATAAAACACTTGAACTCCATTCTTGAGGAAAATATCCTTTCTTATTCAAAAACACTTGTCTTTTCTTAACATGTCATACTAAAAGAACTTGATCAAAAATAAACTTGAAAACTTATAAAGGAAGATTCTTGGAAATAATGTTTTAAAAATCCATTCTTGCCATATAAGTTAAAGAAAAACATTCTTCGTACTTTTGTCGGAAAAGTCAAAAAGTACCTCGTATGAAAAACGACAAAAGATTCCTTTCATATTATTTACTAAAAACTCACCGAAGGGTAAAATTGGATTTAAACTATTGTAAGTGGATAGAAACAATATTACATATTGAGGGAACATGGATTTGGATGATAAAATACACCCCAGTAAATACTTACGAATAAACAATCTCGGATAAAAATGAGATTGTGGTATTTTCCCTTACCTTAGGTCCGATTTGCTTTGTTCGTGTCCGAAGCTCCTGTATAATGGTTTAAATAATGTTATTGACTTATTCCAGAATCATACATATTGATATGATATCATATATGGTCATATTATTATCTTCTTGTTAGTAATATTTCATTGTTACTTGTTACTCGGGTCTTTATGACTTTTTGTTCTTATGCGTGTTTTGTCGAATAAATTCTTATTCTTATCTTTAGGTTATAGATAATTCATTTACAGAATGGTATTAGTGTAGTATATACCATATTCATTCATTCAATTCATTTATATAATCATTATGAAATGAAGATCATGTAGAACGAGTCGCATCACATCGTGGAGACGGTATTCCGTACGTACGCACGAGTGATGATATCGTTCCTATGATCGTGGAATTGTATTGAAGTATATATATATATTATTTCAGTATCAATATTACTTCATAGTAATCATATATAGTTACTCATTACACCATTATACCCATCCTTTTAAGGTGATGGTAAACGATCCGTTTCTCACCTTAGTTGCCGAACGAGGTTCGGCCGCGGAAGAAGAGGCGTCGCCGAAGGACGTTGCGGGTAGAGCTCGTCGACGTCGCAGATCACGGTGTGCGTCGTCGAATTCCGGTCGCCGGCGTTCTTCGCGTTCTTCGCGTGGAGAGTGGAGGCTCAGAGAATTCGCACAACGATAGAAATCCTCCAAAATAGACAAGTTTGTCTGTTTTATTAATTTGCCAACGAACGCAAACGCGTAAGTAACGACCCATTAAATTCGTTGAATTAATTCAACGAATGAAACGGCCCATTTAATTCACGAAATAAACCGCCCAATTAAATGGTCTGTTAAGAAATTAAAGAAAACACGCCGGTTGACTTTTCAGTTACATTGACGGGTTTTCGCGGGTGCGTTACTCAGCGAAAGAAACGGCGGGGCTCGTGCGGGCCCCACCTCACAAATATCCTACCAAGGGGTAGGGTATTTCCGGATAGCACCCTATCCGCTTTAACTCAGATCAAGTGTGTAGAGACCCGAAGCCTGACGTACATGGACATTACATTACTTTTGCGGAATACTTAGTACATAACAAAAACACACACACAAGGATCGTAATAGTTTAGTGTCTTTGGAAACTCGGAACGTAATCTTCTAATCGTGGTGAAAGATCTTCAATATCTCCCATAAAGATCTTCCTTTTTTTTACCTAAAACCTTTATTTATATCCTGGGGAAAAGAAAACATAAAAGGGTGAGCTCAAATGCTCAGTAAGGGTATACAAAAGAAATAAAAATCATATCATATCTTTTTGGAAATCATAACCTGCAAAAGAGATCATAATATCTTAACATGTAACAAATCATAGAAGTGAAAATGAGATCACCATAATCATAACATGAAACTTGAAACTTTGTGTCATGCACACATAATCATGGAAAATCATTTCTTGTTAGTCATGACTCATTGCCAAGACTATCTTAGTGGACAAAGTCCCTTTCTGAACCGAGTTCACTCCTCGTTTCAGTCCTGTATCACTGAACCGAAATAACCTTCCGTTCCAGCCATGTCTATCTCATGAGATATAAAATCTTTACCCAATGCATTGGAGGGAGATATAGGTCCCACCCTTCTTATAATGAATCCTTTCTTATGTGTGCCACATAATTATAAAACATACATCATCGCATAACACATGTAACAAAACTGGGATTCTTGAAACATCATGACATCATAAAACAAATCTTATAAGGCAAATGACTTCATAAAAATAATTCCCTCATAACATAATCAAATCAATGTAATTAAAGGGATAAAAACAGAACCCTTTATTATCTTAGATGGAAAATAATTTTGATAAAACACTTGAACTCCATTCTTGAGGAAAATATCCTTTCTTATTCAAAAACACTTGTCTTTTCTTAACATGTCATACTAAAAGAAGTTGATCAAAAATAAACTTGAAAACTTATAAAGGAAGATTCTTGGAAATAATGTTTTAAAAATCCATTCTTGCCATATAAGTTAAAGAAAAACATTCTTCGTACTTTTGTCGGAAAAGTCAAAAAGTACCTCGTATGAAAAACGACAAAAGATTCCTTTCATATTATTTACTAAAAACTCACCGAAGGGTAAAATTGGATTTAAACTATTGTAAGTGGATGGAAACAATATTACATATTGAGGGAACATGGATTTGGATGATAAAATACACCCCAGTAAATACTTACGAATAAACAATCTCGGATAAAAATGAGATTGTGGTATTTTCCCTTACCTTAGGTCCGATTTGCTTTGTTCGTGTCCGAAGCTCCTGTATAATGGTTTAAATAATGTTATTGACTTATTCCAGAATCATACATATTGATATGATATCATATATGGTCATATTATTATCTTCTTGTTAGTAATATTTCATTGTTACTTGTTACTCGGGTCTTTATGACTTTTTGTTCTTATGCGTGTTTTGTCGAATAAATTCTTATTCTTATCTTTAGGTTATAGATAATTCATTTACAGAATGGTATTAGTGTAGTATATACCATATTCATTCATTCAATTCATTTATATAATCATTATGAAATGAAGATCATGTAGAACGAGTCGCATCACATCGTGGAGACGGTATTCCGTACGTACGCACGAGTGATGATATCGTTCCTATGATCGTGGAATTGTATTGAAGTATATATATATATTATTTCAGTATCAATATTACTTCATAGTAATCATATATAGTTACTCATTACACCATTATACCCATCCTTTTAAGGTGATGGTGGAAAATAGATTACACCACGGCGTGGAGACGGTATTCCGTACGTACGCACGCATGGTGATTTCATTTTTCCGTAGGATGGATAGAAGGTGAATTAGGGTTGTTTCATATTTATAATAACATATCAGTATGTTATTAATACTGATGTTATTACTTTATCATGAAACATCTAAAGAAGAATAAGTTGAAGAAGAAAGAAATTGAAAAGATCGGTAATGGATATTACCTCTTCTTTGGAACAGCTCTTTGAATCCTTCACTATGATTGGTCTTTGGAGAAGACCAGGACCTCTAGGATTATTCTAGTGAAGTGGAGAGGAGAAAATGGCAGGGGTTGGCCGAGCTTGAGTGCTCAAATTGGTGTGAGGAGGAGGGGGAGGAGGTGCCCTTTTATAAGGGAGGAGAGGGGCACCTTAGGAATATCTCAAAATATTATTTTATATTAAAGTCAAAATCGGTTTATAATGGCTCCAAAGGGTCTTATTTCGAAGATAAGGTGGGGATGGGCCGAAATCCTATCAACCAATAGGATTAATACAAGTTTAGGGTATTATTTTAACCTTATCAATTAGATTTAACTCTAAGTTAAATAATTTAACTTTTACCATGTCTTTTTGTTTTCTTTCACTATATGGTTAATAAACTTACTATAACATGCCAAACGAACCCCAAATTGTTTATTATTAATATATATATCCTTATCTAAGTCATTTGACCGAACCTTAGATTTTTAGGAATAAAATAACAATTAATAATATAATATTTGATTTAAAAACTACTTTGTGTCAATTTTGACACAATTTGATATATGATTTTTGTGAAAGTCATAACAGAATTATATGTTCGAACAAAGTTGATTAAATCAACATTAATATATCATATTAACCTAGAATATTAGTGGAATTCATAAAAAGTCTCAAATTACATTTATTTTGGTGTTTATAACATCAATTATGTCAATATTTCATTAATAAGATAATTACTGCATCATCATTGTGTCATAAATAAATTAAATTATTTAATATCTAAAAATTAAAAATAAAATACCCTTATGTAGGAAATCTTTTTAGCTTTCTAATGAATATTTATAGTCGAATTTAGCTTATGTATATTCCCATATTAAAAATGATTTACTTATTAAACTTTGATTTTAACTATTTTAACCCTTCTTTAAATAAATTAATAATAAATGTCCTAATCTAATCCAAGTGGGCCTAAATGGCCATATTTTATTCCTAAGTTTGTTTTTGGTCGAATTACACTTGTCCAATAGAATTAGGACATGTTTTAGGGTAATATTAATATCATATTTACCCTTAGTTACCCAATTTACTATCAACCGCGGTAAAAAAAAGTAAAAAGTTACTATTCACCAAAAAATTATTTTCATCTCATTGAACCACATTTTAGTCCTTGATATTGATCGTGTCTCTCGGATTTTCGAAATTCCATTCACAGAAGCGGTAAAATTAAGTTTTATGCAAAATTCATTTTTTAACCTACCACTTAGTGGTTTCACTATTCATCAAAAATTGAAAGTTTTCAGAAAAATACCAAAATTTCACCCTAGGCTAATTTCGATATTCTGAGTCCAAAATTGAAGTCCATTTTGAAAAATAAAATTTATAAAATTTCAAAAAGTGATTATTACTATTCATAACGACTAGTTTTAATAGCATATTGTTGTTTAGTGAAACTTGGTATTGCGTACGACGCAAGCTATCGAGGAAGGTCGCGATTGCGTGTAAAGCAAGCCAAGCAAGTGTTGTGTAGAAAAAGATTCCTTTGACGGTTTATATAACATAAAAGTCTCAGGTGTTACAAAGTGGCTTCCATGCGGCTTAAGTGAAATAAAATAAAGTTGTCGCACAACCTTTATTTTATTTCCGACTTAATGCCCAAAATTTTAAAAACCACGGTTGAGAAAACGCAACTCTAAAAGAGGCGTTTCTAAGCAAATACCGGCGTTGCGATTTCATCGGTGCCCTCAGAATTCGATTCCGGGCACCGGTTCAAAAGATAGAAAAACCCGCTCGTCCGTTCACTGAACGTACCCGAGCCAAACTTCGGAAATTGATTCCGGGCACACCGGGCCTCGGAATCAGGTGCCGTCTGAAGATGCGCTCTTGTAAAATTCCAAAGAAAATTAAGAAAAAAAATTTCCTTGAAATTTGCGGGTCTTTACAGGAACTTAGAAATATCATAATAAATTTTGATATTAATAGTTCAAATATCACTATTCACATAGCTATTAGGGGAGTTTAAATAGTTTACTAGTAGTAGGAAAACACACTACCATAAAATGATAACCAGGTTAGTGGATACTATAGATTACATTTCATTGCACTAGTGTCATGGTGACACCCAACCATAGAAACACAACCATGATATATTCTACTATGGAGAGCAATCCCTTGTCCTAGTGGCATGGTGACAGCTTACCTTGGAACTATATCTATGTTTGATTCCACCATGGAGTACAAGCGATTGTCCATGTAGTGTAGTGAAAATCATCCATGAAGCCAAAACAGTATCATGAAAATATCTAAATTCATAGAAAATGCAGTGTATCCTAGAGGTCATGTACTTAATCCCAATAAACCCCACACATGCTCCTAAGCCTCCCAGTATAAACATGTTAATGTGAATCTCATTAATCTATAAATTAATCTCATATATTTAAAAAAATATCCCCAAAACACCCAATTTCAATGAAATTCAATATTTTATAAAATTCCTAATGGTCCTTTAGAAACATTTTTATGAAGATAAATAATAAATTTCTTATCATAAAAACCAAATAATGGGTAGTGATCCGAAATACATTGAAATGATAAGGTTATTTTAAAATCACCACCCTTTCACCTTCAGGACCAATATATCAAACCAATAAAAATAATCATTCTCAAAAAATCATTGAAACATAAAAAAAATTATAAAATTAAATAACATGATTAGTTTCTAAACTACTTCCAAATACTAGTAGTTTCATCCCTTTAAACAACTTAGAAATCCACACACTAGTCCTTATGAAAAAATTTCATTGAGGTAACCCCTTAAGAAATTTTGGCAACATTAAGGTATTATAAAGAAAATATTTTACGATATAAATCCTCAACGAAGAATTACATAGTCAAGAAATAAAAAATGAAATAAATAAATACATTCATCTAATTAAAAATTATATACACTATGTATAATTCTTATGTAATTAAGACCATTTAGAAAATGGATTGGAAGTCAAAGGATATTTATTTAAATTATTGTGCATTGATTAACCTACTATAACAATTGATTAACTCATTGATTTCACACTTGATGTCTCTTTTCTATTCTCCATGATAACCTATTACAAATATAAATTCCCTTTAAATAAATAATATAATTATTAAATAACAAAAAAATTCACTTCCATACTCATATATAAACTCAATGGATGGAATAATTATTCATAACTAAAATAATAATTTTTTTCCACTCGTAACATTCCCCTGAATGTTAGGAATAGTAAATCCCCAATTTAGTCTCCCAAAAATCTATCAATTGAATCCAAAATCACTAATAACTATAAATAAATTATTATTAGGAAATTCATTTGGATAAAAAACAAATAGTGACATGTAAACCCCTCCCTAAATCCACATACCATGCAATATATAACACCCCAATACACTGAACATTGAAATATATTTTAATTAAATTTTTAAAAAATATATGTCTCCTCCAAAAATAGATTTAATTATTATAATCTATTCTCTGAGAAAAATCTGACAACATCAATAATGTTCAATTTTTATCAATATAAAGGAGTATAATGGTGAAATAAGATTGTAGTGATGGAGAAAATTATAGAGAGGGAGGGAGGTGGATGATAGAGATGCAATAGAAGATGAAAATTTTCACATAATAAACCACCATGTACATTTAAAAGGGTCCCCAACCACAAATCCCATATTTTCATTTCATTGTTCTCTTCCATTTTATGCCATACATACCATTTATTAATACCTATAAAATATAGAGTATGGAACTAACCTTCCATGAATAAAGACACACTACTCTCCCACCCACATGAATTGGTTCATCTATCATTATTCATTTTTTTAATTTAAGCAAATAAACTAATCAAAATGACGAGGATTATGAAGATGACAACAATAGTATTATAAGTATTATTATTATTATCATTATATTATCCTTATAATTTGTGAATTGATTATAGAATAAATAAATAAATAAATATATATTATCTAAATGTATCATGATATAAGTTTTTGATAGAAACAATAGTGATACTATTGTTTAAATTCTTATCACCTAATATAAAATCAAACAAAAAAATTAGTTGTGTATTTAAATGAAACCAATATTTTCCAAAAATAATATTTTCCTCCCATTAAACCATTTTAAATGAAATCAACCCATTCTATAACTATATTAATTTGGTTATTATAATGGGCCTCCCTTTATATAGGCCCCTGATCCATTCAATGAGATAGATCGATGGGATTGTCGATAAAATGGAGTATTTTTATTTTTAATTGGTTAATGTGTAGAAACACTTATTTTTTGGGAATTATTTTATAAATATAGGAAATTATTTATTTTCCTAAATCTATTTTCTGGTTAAATTGTATTTAAATATTTTTTATTCATATTGGTTTGATATTTTGGCTCTAAATGTGATTATGTGTTTTTTTAAATGATCATCAATTTTTCAAATGATTTTATAGATTTGTAATATTAACTGGATTTTAAGAAAAAGTGTTTATTATATGGTTTAAAAATATTATAAATAATGGATTGATTAAAATTTTCAAAGAAATTAATATTTTAGGAAGGGGAATGATTGGATTTTTTTGGCTATGTATTGATATATTATGAGACTGAGTTTATAATTCATAGCACTCACCCATGTATGTTAACTGTGATAACCTTATGAACATTGGTAGGGAGGACTGGGATTAAATAATTGACCTTTGGACTATTCCATAATAATGAATCATTGAAGTATTCTGATGAACTTTTTCTGATGCAATATTATGATGCCACTATGAAAATAGTTAAAGGGAATGTTCACATTATCATATTAAAAAATGATGTTGTTCCCTGATTGGATATCACCCTGAAACTAGGAATTTAACATATCTCTCCATATGTAACATCCCATGATAGGTTTGTCTTTATCTTATTTTATGAGTCATTATCGACAATGACCATCCTTTGGCTGAAATTTTGACATTTGGATTCCACTTGGGGGTGATTATGAAAATTTTAAAATTTAATGTAATGTGAAGGAAAGTATATCTTAAATTTGTATCCTATTACTATACAAATATTAATAGGGGTTTCTATAATTGATAACCTCAACAATTAATAGTAATTATAAAGCTAAAATAAATTACCTACAACATAGTAAATTATTTATAATTTTTTCTAATTATATAATTTAATTTAATTATTAAACAAAGACATTGCAATAAGAGATTTATTAAAGAATCAATCATATAAATGGTATTAATAATATTAAAATAAATATAATATAAAATATTTTATTCCATACAAGAAATTTTTGGATCAATATTACATGTTATTATTGATTTAATGTATATTTTTTCTATGGAATGTAGTTGTAATGATATTTTAAAAAAAATCATGTGATGAATTGTGTCCAAATATACATAATTCATAATAAAAATATCAAATATTTAATTAAATGAAATAAAATTTATAAAAACATAATTTTCAAACATAATTTTTATATAAATCTATAAATTTCATTAATGACTCATTTATTAGACTTTTGGAATTATTGGATAAATATTTTAACCCTCTAAGTGCAGATTACTTGATAAATAGTAAGAGATAAAGGGTGTAAAAACTATAAGATAGGGATTAAAAATTCTGAAACTTATATAATTTTTATTGGATAATTAAATTTTGTCCCCTAACCATCGTATATTATATGTATATTATTTTGGATCTGTTTCATATTCTAAATTTAATTTATATTAATTTGATAATTTTAATAATCCTAAGGTTTCCCCTCCCCTCTCAAATAAAAATGCACAAATTCCTCTCTAATAATCACACATACAGAACCTTTTTCTTCCTCCATTATCTACCAAAAAAATTCCTATAAAACCTCTACACATTCATGGTTCCTTATTTGAGTGAAAGAGACCTCCATATTGTTGTTAAGGTGTTCCTTAGAGATAGTCAATTAAAGAATATGTTTCGTTTTACTTAATCATTTATATTTTTATCTTATTCAACTTCCATAAAATATAATTATTTCTAGATGAAATAATATATATAGTATAACCAATATAATTATATGTTATCATGTTAAAATCATCACCAAAATCCATCTCCAAGTCCATGAAATGGGATAGAAATTAATTGTTTGTTCATATGTGTGAACTATAACCGCCACAAAACAATCAAATTCAATTTTCATAACCGTATCTAATGACTGTTTATAATAATTAAATTAATTTTCCTATGTGGTATTAGTAACATATTATTAATTATAAGATAATAATATGTAAAATACATTTTTACTCTCTAGGCGCGTAAAAATGAAAACGTTATTCATGTGTATGCAAGATCTGTCACCTCCACAAAGGGATGTGACTCATTTTTATTCATCATATCTCATGTATGATATATATAAGTATTATTATATTAATAATGCTATGATAATTCTGTAAATATAAAATAATACTTAACTTCATTCCATAGTGATCAATGAAAAATGGAAAATGTTACTCATGCATACGTACGACATTCCGTCTCCAAGATTATAATGCTTTTCATTTTTCATAACCGTGAATTATGATTATATTTAATGTTATAATTTATGTATATAAATTATTGTTATCTCATGAATATTATTCGGGAGATGATGGATTTATGACCACACGGACTATCGACATCAGACAGGTTCATTTTCGACTCATGTACCGAATATCAACGAAACATCCAACATGAACTTTAATAATGGGGTAATTATTATAACACATAAATAAGTAATATAAAGGTAATAATAAAATATAAATATTTTTTCATGAAATTATTAATTACCCCATATTTATTATTCCTGAATATAAATAATGTATGAGACATGTTGAACTCAATGTTAGGGACTTTGTCTCAATATCTATTCATTAAGGGATATTATGATGTTATAAACCACCTTTTTTATATAGTGTATAATAATATACTTTTACATATAATTTCATTCAATGGTTTTAATAAGAAATATTTTTATATGATGTGTTTTAATAAGCAACAAAAGGAATGATTTTTAGAGTATATGATGAAAGTTACTTTTCTGTCATCACAATCATTATTTGGTATTTATATTCCTCTAAAAGCTGCCATGTTTATTAGAAGAAAAATAAATATCATATTCTCTTTTGAGGAATTTTGGTATTTAAAATGTTTTTTTAAATTTTTTTACTATATCAATACCTTGATATGATATCTTCTTTATTAAATGTGTTGATGTTATATTTTTATTATTCATGATTTATGTGTTGTGTGGATGTTTCGGTTCTGGGGATCTATGTATGTGTACGGTTGGTTCAATGATAAACTATCGGAAGGTGAGCCTATTATATATCTCAAATTATTTGAGTAATTATCTGCAGTTAAAATATAAGGTTTCTACTATAAGATTTATGTAATATACTGTGATGGGTATTCCAAATGTAACCATGAAAGTTACTCCTTATGTAGCTGTGAAATCTATAATATAAATTTGATATGGAATCCATACATTTCTTTTATGATATTTGATTGATAATAAAATTTTCATGAATATTATAATTTCATGAGTTATGTAAGTGAAATTATGTTTTATGGTGGAAAATAATGATTTTTTTAAAACAATTCACGAGGTTAAAATATTTGTGGAATAACTGTTTCATAATTATTTATATCACTTATTGAGATTTCTATTCTCATCTCTTATATTTTGGAAATTTTATTCATGGGATTTAAAGAATAATAGAGACAATTATTGGATCATGGAAATTTTATGATGTTTAAGCATGAAACAAACACATTTTTCATTTTTAATGTTTTTTGTTTTATAAAAAAATATGGATAGTGTGTAGAAGTTTGTACTTTGTAAAATTTTAGTTATTATAAAATAGTAATCTGATAATTATCTTAAAGTATAAACCTAAAAAGATACTAAATGTGAAAACATGACAAAAATTAATATTTTTTAATGATTATGGTTGGACCGTTATAATTGGTATCAAATGATGGTTTAGAAAACAATAGATAATAAGGTGTTATTTAAGCATAAGTTACATGTTATATATAACAATAATGGTTTTCATAATTGAATGACTCATTGATATTTTTGTTAAATAGGATTCATTTTTGATAAAATTAATACCATTATATTAGTTTTTAGTATCCTCCAAATATATTATATGAGGATTTTATTAATATACTCACACTATCCTTTTTGGTTTTAATGAATGGATAGATCTACAAGGCATGAAAGTAACAATGGATGTGAAGGGAAATGTGGTAGATCTACGCATAGTAAAACAAATGAAATAAGAACTATAGTGATAACTCTTGTGGTAATTCTAAAACATCTATTAGGAGTCATCATTAACCATTGAAACCACGACATTATTTTTAATGATTCATAAATAAAAAAAATGAATCCATTTGGAAGTTCATGAAATAATAAAAAATATTAGTATATTTAATGAAATATAATTCAAGGATGTGGAAAGAAATACCTAGGAAAATATTTTAAATGGGAAATAATATGTTATAGATATGTTAATGATGGTCATAAAGTAAACAAATACCAAGGAAAAAGGAAGCATTCAGTTGTCTCTAAGAAAGGGAATGATATTCCTTTTGAGTAATCAATTGAATATTTTAAAGGTGGGGATTATTATAATTATGAATATCAATGTCCTATAATGATGGTTCATGAATGGGATCAGGATTACTATAAAAATTTATTCTTATAATACCCAATTCTTTTCCAATTTAAGTTGAGGAAACAGAAAATGACCAATGAATGAAATGGATTATTTATTGTCTCATGTTTTGAAATTAATCAATCATAGGACATGATTCGTGTTTTTGTATGCATAATATACTTATTAAGGAATAAAATGGAAAATAATGGTTAAAGGGACATGAATAATTAAAAAAGTTTAAAAAGTCTACGTATGATGGATTTAAGATTCGTGTTAGACTGTAGGATGATGTAATGTTCAAAAGTATTAATTCTAATTTTATAATGGGATTACATTAGAATACTTTTTCCTAGTATATTTAACCCTAGTGTTTTTTATATGAAAAATTTATTTGATGAAGAATTTTCTTTTCTTATGTAGACAAAATTTGAAAGGTATGGATAACTATTAGGGTTTATATGATCATTTATTTTGGGGAAATTATGGGTAATTACATATTGGGATTCAATATTAATGGTATGAGATAACATATGAGGATAAAATATTTTATGGTTATTTTAAGGGATTTAACTCAATTTAGGAATTCTATAAAATTATATAATTTCTGGAAAATGACAACCCGTAGGAAGGGTGACAACCTGTCATGTCAGACAAGGGTGTGGAAATAAAACCCAAAACCAAACTGTGATAATTATTTATCACCAACCACAAGTCTTGGGATGTGCCTGGAAAGTATGTAATTTTATTTTTATTTAAACACATTGATGGAATAAGAATAATTTGGTTTTGGAACCCTTTGTTTTATCAAATGTATAATTATAGTATAATAAAATGATTTGGATATTATGTGATAAATGTTGTTTTGGAAGAAGTTCATTATTTTTGGAACCCTACATCTCTAAGGAAAATAGAATTCTGAGATTTTATTTCAGTAATGGTTGAATTCTAATTTGTAAGAATATATATTATTATTGTAAAAATTTGGAAATTAATGTTATTTCTAGGAATGAATAACCTATATTAGAGAATATTGGATTTTGGAAATTACATTTTTTATGAATTATTAAGAGACATTAATGTTATTTGGGGTTAAATGTTAAAACATATCATTGATGATTATTTGATAAAATACATATAATTTTTTTGATTTAATCTTATTTATAATATTTATAGACAAAATTTAAGTATAGTTATTTGTTTAATGGTCTTTGTTAGACATTGTATTTTAATTTTGTATTTTTTAGATTTACAGTAGTCATTCATCTTTTAATGTTTTTTTATTTGTGAAATTATATTATTTTTTATCCTAACTATTTGGTTTTGGTAAATGTTTTATGATAGGAATATTAGATAGTAAATCGTTATGTTATTATGTGATTAACTTGATGTTGATTCAAGCGTTTCATAAGTGAAAAAAAATCATCATAAATACACATAATTTTGAAGAATAATAAACTTTTGTAGTGGGATTTGATTATGGGATGAAATTATAATTTTCAAGTAAGAATATTTCCTTATGATCATAGTCTAGATAGTAAATTAATTCCAAAATGTTATGAAACATTATTAAAAAATACCGTTACTTTTCCTACAATGAAATCGAAGACCATTTAACCCATCACATGTTTTTGGGTTTTTTATAATTATGTTTTACCTGATTATGTTTTCTATTATTCTCCATCAGAACATGATGGCTATTTTGTCATCCATATCCATGTTTTCCTACATAGAATCCTCATATGTGCTATCTTGGGTGACTTTTTTACTTCACTTTTGTTATCATAAAATGGAAATCTAATGACAGTTTTTCGAATGTGGGATTACAATGAGGTAATTTTTATATGTGAAACATTAGTTACTAAGTCCAAATTGAAAATTGGTAGGACACAATTTCCCAATGATAGGATGATGTTACATCCTAGGTAATTATAGAATAAGATATTTTCTTATATTTATAATATTTATGATTTATATTTTAATTTTAATTTAAAAGGGACTCTATGTCGGATAGCATATTGGATAGGTGATGATGGGTTTCTCTGAAATCTTACGTTGGATGCAATATTGAGTTATATTGAAAAAATAATATATTATTAATATTATTATATTATGTTGTAGTTATCGCATAGCCATTAGGATGGAGGTAATGAATGATTCTAACTACATTATGAAAATATAGTTTAAAAATATTTATATATAGATCCATTGGTTACAAAAATTAATTTAGAAGTAAAATAAAAACCAATTGAATTTAAGGGATAATTTTTTTCTAAAAATATTATTTAAATGAAAAAAAGTGTTCTCATAAAATAATAAAATCACTCTTGATGGATTTTATAAATTAAATATATATGTAATATATTAATTATAATGTCTAAAATTCATCTTATAAGTTTTTCAACAAGATATAATAACAAAATAAATTTGTTTGATAAAAGAAATACTGTTTAAAAAAATTGTTGTTTTGTAGCCTTTTGATGGGAAACTGAAATTAAATACTTTTTTCAATTTTATAAGATATATGTGAAAAAATAAACTTATTATATTTAATATATTCATCAAAGTTTTGTTAGGAATTTTTTTGGTATTTTTCTGATAAATTTCAAATTATAACGAATATTGAGAAATACTGCATTTTAATTCAAAATTGAATTTTCACTAAATATATTTGTATTTTTTTATTCATTTATACTGTTTGAAGGAATAATTATATTATTTTTTATAATTTATATTAATGTATTACATTTGATTCTTTTTTAAATTAAAATTTAATTAAAAATCTATTTGAACTTATGAATGTTTTATTTAAAACCCCTATTTTCTAGATCCACTAACAGTACTGGTGTTAAAACTATTTTTACCACTTTTGTGAATTGAATTTTAAAAAATGTACAAAAATGGTTGTACTCATTATGAATTTTTTTTTAATATGATCAAAATAATTTTTGGTGAATGGTAACATTAGTATTTTACTGGCCACAATTAAAGGTAAATAGGGTAATTAAAGGAAAAATTAATATTATAATATTATAAAATTTCTGTAACACTTTTACTAAATATTATTGAATGAGTTATTATCTCCCATGAAATATTTCTGTGGAAATTTTGACCTTTGGAAGCCACATGGATGTGATTATGACATTAATAAAATTTATTTTAATGTAATGGAAAATATGTAAAAAATACGACTCTTCTTATTAAAACAACAATGATATGGGGTAATGTAAATAATATCTTCTAAAATGAATATTAAATGTAATGATTAAATGATTACCTAAAACATAGTTTTTTATTTATTATATTTAGGAATTAAATACTTTAATTTATTTATGACAAAATGATGATGCAATAATAGATTATTTATATAAGGAATCAAATAAAAGTAATTAATAATATTTAAATAAATAAAATTTGAAATATTTTATGCCATCCAAGAATATTATGCATTTATATGACATATTTGGATTTAGTTATTGTATTTTTTTTCAATGTAATACTATTTTATTATATTTTAAAAAAGGCTTTTTAAGGAATAGTGTCAAAATGTACATATTTCAAATGTTAAAATATAAATTTATAAAATAAATGATGTAAATTTTATAGAAATATAATATTCATCAATACTATTTTGATAGATATATAAATTTAATTAATGGATAATTAAATTTACCTTTGGTATGATATGTTAATTATTTTATACCTCTAAATTTACATTACATCATAAGTGCTAATAGTTCAAAGGGGTTATAACAAAAAGATAAGGATTAAAAAAAACTAAATAATGTAGAATATTAATTTTATGATTATATTTATAACCATTATAATGATATATTTTAACTAAATTATAGCAGACCAATTTTAAATCAAAATTTAATTAATATTAATTTAATACTTTTAATAATTCCAATGGTGCCCCTCTACTCTCCTATAAAAAGGTACCAATTCCTATCTATTACACACACATCCAAAAGCATTTTTTTCATCCATGATATTCCAATAACCCTTACTAGAGTCCCACACCATGTTTTGGATTCCTTATTTTATGCATAGAACACTTCTTAGATGTATTATTTTGTTTATTAAAAGTGATCAATCGAAGAAGAGAAATCGTTTTCTTTAGGTATTTATATTTTATTTCTTCTTCCTATAATAAAAAATATTATTCAACCAAGATGAAATAATAATTATTGAATCATATATATACAGATATGTTATTATGTTAATATCATTAGCTAAATCCACCCCCACATCCATTTAATGAAAAATTAATTAATCATTCATGCAAACATCAGAATTATCACCTCCACGAACCGATCTAATTCGATTTTCATAATTACCTGTAATAAGTGGTTAAAATAATGTAATTACTTTTCATATGTTATATTAATGACATATTTATCTTTATATGATAACAATATGATAGTTTTTTTAACTTCCCATGTGCATAAAATTGATAATGTCATTAGTGCGTACGTGTAATCAATCACCTCCATGGAGCGACGCGATTCATTATTATTCATTATATCACTTGTATAACATATATATGTAATTTTAAATGATTAATATGATATTAATTATGTTATTATGATTATTTATAGGTGAAATAATACTTAAAATCTTCGTATAATGATTAATCAGAAATGTAAAATGTTACTCATGCATATGTACGACTTACCGTCTCTATGATTATAACATTGTTATTTTTTCATAACCACATTTCATAGATTGATTTAAATTCATAATTTATGTGTAAAAATTATAATAATGTTATGAATATTATTCTGGAAATGTTAAAAAATATACCACATGGTATATTGACATCGTACCATGTTTATTTTTGACTCAATTACCGAATATCGACAAAACGTCTTATATGAACTGAAATAATTATGTATTTATTATAACCATGAAATAAGTGATATAAATGGAATAATAAATTTAAAAATAGTTCTAATGAAAGTATAAATTATCTTATGTTTATTCTATTTTAATATAAATAATTTATGATACCGGTCAAACTCAAGGTAAGGGACATCGTCTCAATCTCCTTTCATTAGGGCATATTTTTTTGTTATACACAACCTTCTTTTATACAGTTTATAATAAGCCACCATTAAATATAATTTCATTCAAATGATTTTAAAAGTAATATTTTTATGTTAATATTTTTATAAAATGAAAAAATGAATGTTTTTATGGTATACAGTTATAGTGAATTTTCCTCTACTATGACCATTATTTGGTATTTAGATTCCTCTACAAGTCGTAATGTTTTTTTAAAAGAAAAATAAACAGCATATCACATTTTATTGTATTTTTTTATTGAAAATTGTTTTTAGAATCTATTGATTATATATATATATATTGATATGACATCTTCTAGTTGAAATGCGGAACTGTTATTTTTTTCTGTACGATTTATGTGTTCTGCTTATGTTTTTGTTCTTGGGCACTAATTATGTACATGAGTGATTCCGTGATAAACTGAGGGCAGGTGATCCCGTGATAGATCTCGAATACATTATGTAATGAGATGGATTAAAATTACGATTTTGTGAAAATGTTTTCATGAGTTTAAAATATTCACTGACTAACTATTTCATTCATTAATGACATCCTTTATTATGATTTTTGTGCTAATCCCATGTTATTGAAATAGTAATCATAGGATTAAAAAAATAATATAGGAAAGGATGGGATGAAAGAAAATTTATGATGTTTAAACATGAAATGAAACCATGTTTCTTTTTAAATATCTTTTATGTAAAAAAGTATAGTGAGTAGAAGTGTCTACATTGTAATATTTGTGTTGTTATGTAATTTTTATTTCCTAAATCTCTAAAAATATAAACCTAAAATGATCATAAATGGAATTATATTATTAAATAATGATTAGGAAATATTTATTGTCGAATAATTATACACAAGTATCCTGAGGCCTAACTGGTAATGGACCATTTAGATCACATACAATATAAGGGTCATATATTACCCTAAAAATAGATTCAGCAGGGAAAATACCCTGATGTAATGTTTTATTAGTTAGATTAGGTTTTTATTTTAGATACCATTTATATTTATGTTTATTTAATTACTTTTTTTATTTTATTAATATATAAATTCTATTTATATATAGTTTTTTTCAGGTTTTCTGAGGGAATTCTATAGCAACTTATGTTCACTTATTAGATGTGATCATTTATTATTTTAATATATTTAATTGTTATTAATCCATTAAATTGTATATTAGTATTCATTATTTTTGGGGTTATCCTTTATTCCTAATTAATTATTTACCACTCTGATAATTTCTCTATGAATTTAGAAATGCTATTAAAAAGTTGGTCATTTTTTCTTTATGTATTAAATTTGGGAACCTTATAAAAGTAAATTTTTTAAAAAAAAAAATATTGTAATTGTATAATTTTTATTCTCATGTAAATGGGAAAACTGTTTAAAATATTATAATAAATTTGTTTAATATATGGTTATAAATTGTCATAATATTAAATTAAAACAAAAATTTATAGATATATTTCATAATGGCTTGAAAAGTATTTTATTTTAATGGTAACTAATTGGGTGTGGGGAGGTTACCTACTAAAAATTTGGATCATCCCATTATATAGATGTATAAATATATATTTCAGGTTCCATTTAGGTGTCATTAGGATTTAGTATTTGGCCTTCAGATGCCAACTTAGGTTACCTTTTGTAACATATAGAGTTTTCAAGGTATATCTAATTTTTTTATTTATCAATTTACTATTATGTTTATCCTTCCTACATTTATTTTTTAACACTAATAAATTTTTCAACATGATAAGTCAACATATGTAGTGTTAATTCCCGTTATCTGAGGGTATAGTCTTTGTGTATTATAATTATAAATGAAAAAATAGTTCCCAATAGTTGTTTCTGGATTCCAAGCACTAGTTACCCACCAATAGTGAACAATAATGCATATCGATCAATTTCATATGCTTTATTTGGATCCTATGTTTATGATGTCTCATATTGATACATGATTCTAATTTTATCCATAAATACATTAAACAAAGCGCGGCTGACAGACTACATGAAATGGAAACATTCATTCTATGATTTATGGCCCCAATCACCATGTCTAAAAATAAAAATTCCATTCCCCATTTTCATGGCTTTATACTAGTATTCTTCTCTAATAACATTCTATTTATATTTTAGCACCTAATGAGCCTCTATAGGGATCCGTTTATTTTCTCACTAACACATGAATTATAGAAACACATGAGATGTAATTTCCTCATATATTTCTTGATATATCATAATTTTAACAAAGAACACACATATTCTAGTGCATTATTACAAATTTTCTAATAAATTATAAACCAATGTGATGATCTTTACTACCGTTCAGTCCTAAAATTTCAATAATATTCTATCCAATATTTATCATTGGCCTTTATCGACATAATCATGTCCATTATAATGGATAGTATTACATTTTACATACATATAAAATAATTACATTGGTAGATAAATATAGTCAATCCTCAATTATATTCATCATACAACAATCTAAAAATGTTTTTTAAATATTGTTAGAAACAGATTTTTTTAAGGAAATAAAATATGATATTAAAAATACTCAATGTTATTTTTATGAATGGATAACCATATTTATCATATATTAATCATAGAAAATAAAATAATATGACAAAAATAAAATTCTAAATTTATTATAAATAAAAATTGTTGAAAAATTAAAATTTTAATTTCCAACATTATAACATTAACACTGAAACATCAATAAAATCTCCATGTTAAAGAAATGTAGTGATGATTGGTTATCCTTAGTGGGATTTGTTATACTTATTATAATAGTGAAAAAAGGGATAGTTCATTATCAGCAATGATATCCCTATATAATAAAACAATAATATATAAACATATATATAATAAGAATTATATTATATGGTTATTTAGATAAACACCTAAAAAAGCAATCCAGACTAAAAGCATGAATAAAAATTTTACACCCCTCTTATGGTTCCCCATATTATAGATTTAATTAATTAATCAATATTTTTATATGTGATTACATTTATAATACATAACCTACCACATGAACATGCTCTAAATATAATATTATCTAAATAATTTTATTTTTTTGATCTCCCAACACCCAAGTGATAATAAAATATAATGAAACACTCTTGGAAAATATTATTTAAAATATTTTATGGTATTAAACATAAAATCTATGTTACTAAATGTAGAATCATATATTTATTATGAATATATTTAAAATAATAGTAATTGACCCTTTATCTGTTTCTATATTCCATCAATTTTTATTTATGTATATAAAACTAATTTAATTTTTTTAATTTAAATTTATTATGTTAGAATTCATGTTTTGGGTATTGATAGGGTCCTAACAACAACGATGTATAAAAAATTGTAGACTACATGAACAAGAATGATTTTCTATATTTAAATGAACAAATAAGAATATGTGATGATAGGTATAGTCATGGTATTCACACATACGGGTGAGTTGATGGATGGATATAGAAGTCACTAATATATTTTATTATTTAATATAATGAATAAATAAAATATGAAAAGAGTTCAACATAGTGGCCTCTCATATTTTTCTCACCACTATCTCAATGTCCAAGGGAAAAAACACTGCATTCAATGACTCACAACATCCAAGGGTCCAATTAATATTGTTATGAAAATTATTCTCTATGTAGTTGTATGGATGTCCTACCAGGACCATCAGAGGAACCAAGACCCATTTTCCTCTACCTTAAATAACTTAAACCATCATAATTCATAAAAAATAATTGAAAAGTTTCAATCATTATTTTCAACTATTTGAAATGTATTACATTTTTTGTTGTTATGAGTGGTATTTGTAATGAATTAATTTATTTTAATTATTAAATAATAAATTAACTATAGTATAATATTAGATTATTTAATTAATTTTATATAATTTTAAATCCATCTTGATTAACAATGAGCTTAACCGTAATTTTAAAATATTGGTTTATTATTTATTTAATTTTAATTATCTCAATAAATAATTTTAAAAAAATTATTTATAAATATTAGTTTTATTTATATACACATAATCTAATCCCATATACAATAAATAACCATATTCTTATTTATAATTAAATTTTAAACACAATCACCACTTCTTAAGATCATCTAATGACTGGAAATTTTTGAAACACAATTTCCTTGGTTATTTAATTAATTTTATGATTATGTAGTATAGTTATAGAAAAAACATGCACTTATTAGGTTTAATTTCATTAGTTTTAAAATACCATTAATAATCATAACCTTTGATAAGATAGTCATTGAAAAGTGATCAAATGATTAGTATAAATATCGGGTTTTATGAAATCTAATTGACATAGTCAAAGGTAGTGGTGGCCAAAACATGTAGGATCTTACTCAAAAAATCAAATTAATAAATTATTATGAGGGAGATAGAATAAATGATATTTTACTTTTACCAAGTGAAAGATGAGATCCAAAAACATAAGCATGATCAAAACTGTTTATGAAAGATGTTCACAATCATCGATATCACATCCCAAAACATGTATACCAAACCACCCCATGATAGTCTGATGTGTTCAACTTACTCAATGAGAATTAACTCTTATATTAATGGGATATCTATCAAGACAATAACAATATGAATATTTGTATTTCACTTATTCATAAAATAATGTTATTTTTTTTTTATTATCACTATATTATAAATGTTTTTTATTTTTATAAAATAAAACACAAATGGTATTCTCAATTTGTATTCAATTTTAGTTAAGTCATTCATTTTGATGAATTAAATGATTTTTGAAATAAATAATATTTTTATAAAATATTGTAATTAATTTTTTTTAATTAAATATAAATATGAAAATAGTATTTATGAATTTAAATATAATTTTTATAAGGGTTTGAAAATTATTAATGCTAAAAACCATATAATTATCAATAATTGATGTATATTATTGTTAAAGTAAAACTTCACATATTGGGAAAATAATTTATATAAAATTAATAATTTTTATTTAATAATAAAAAAAATTATCCAATGGATGGTTTATAAAATGTTTTTGAGGGGGACAAATTTTTGGGTAAAAATTAAATAACATATAAATATACTATGAGTATTATGACATCATAATAACCCAAAAAATTATGTAATAAATATTAAATATGTGTTACAAGACCAAATATATGTTTTACATTAAGAATAATGTAATTTTACGTACATTTGGTAAATTTTTTAAATCCTTTATGAATCCTCTAAAACCATTAATATATTTTAGGGTTTTAAAAATATTTCTTTAAGATTATGTCTCACCTACACATAATAATGATAATTATTACATTATGATCAGACCATGACTTTAGAAAATAATGAAAACCAATCCCAATTTTTTAAAACCATGGTAAAAAAATCCATGGTATTGTTGTTTGTTTTGTTTATTTTATTATATAGAGTCCAAAACCTACGTTTGTGAAATGATAATGAAATCCCCACTCACTTTCTATATAATATCACCCAATATCCCACATATCATCACTAGTAATCCTTAGAGAACATACGTACCCTACCCCTAACCCCTCCCACTCTCTATAGTACTCTCATGGTGCATCCAAGATCTCAAGAAGATCCTTTAAATCTTTTAGAGTCACACACTCAAGTAAATAATTGTTTCCTTCTCTTCATTAATCTAATTTATTTAATATCATACTCCATAAATTTTAAATTATTAATTTTGGGATATGTATTGACATATCCCTATTACATAAAATTTTATTTAAAAATTATTAGATAATGGTTTCACTATCATCATCCCATTTTATGACTTTTTATGTGACGTCGTTATGGTGCTGAAATTTCATCACAGTATTCTATTACAAAACATTTGTGCAGTAAATATCATACAGATTTCCATTCATGTAAGTTCACATTCATACACTTATACCACTTTTACATGGGAGTTACATGTATTTATTCTATACTCATTTAACCTGAAATAAAATATGATGATGAATGATTCCATGTTGTATGATCTTTGTAGCACACTTTTCAATGAGACTGTAATGAAAGTGATGGGTGTGCCTTGATTTATATAGCACTAAAATTCACTGAGTAATGTTTAATCTCATGAGAAATCATGTTGGGATATATATTTAGACTTATTAATTTATGGTAATTTTTCCATTATGGCATCTCGGAAGTTATTTGGGAACTATCTTTATGATATTTTGTTTTAATTTGTTTCTACATTTCCTATGTTGAATTTATGATTATCAAGATATATCAAGTGTCATTATTCATTTTTCTGATTCTTACTATTTTTTAAATTCCTATTGTATAAAATTTATTATTATATTCATTTATAACTTGTTTATTACCATACATGTTTGTATATGTCACCCTTTTATTATGTATTTCCCCAGGTTATCCCATGTAGCATTAATATCGAATATGTTAAAGATGTTTTCAATAATGATTTCATTTTCCTCTTTGAAATTATAATGTAATGTAATTAATTCCCATATAAACTATAATTATATATCATATAGGTTGTATTAAGTTCAATATTATGTAATAAATGATGAATTCATCTGTGATAAATAGAATGGTTGTAATAGTTTGTATGAAAGGAAATGTTTAGTTATTGTTTGTAATTTGAATTAAAAACACTAGAAAAAGCATTAGGGATAATAATATGTATAATATAACATCCAAGAATGTTGGTAAATTATAGTAACTAGTTTTTCAATTAAATAAATTCTTTTTGGATACTACAAGTAGATGTGGTTATGGCACAAATGTACATAGGGATATCAACTATGACAATGTGCATTGGGCCTAACTCACTATAACTTGGTACAAAACAATGGGCCTTAGTTAGCACCTATTTCGACACTACCACAATATGTTTGCTGTTAAATTCATAATCTGATTATGAACCATTATAAAAGGAAAAAAATATCCCTATGAATATGTGTTTCTAAATAGATCATGGACCACATAGATTGTTTCCTAGAAATTAAAAAGTTAAGTAAATACATGAAATTTATATGTTATCTCCTTATGGTCATTGGATTCCCTTTTATGTGTTTAATAGTTCCAAAATTCGCACCCTTAATTATCCCTTTTTTATATCCAATGACCATAAATTTTATTAATTGAGTAAACAACCAATGCGACAGAAATTGTGAAGTCTTCCCCAACACGATTCCCAACCTCGTGGGATCGATAATAAAAATGATTTTTATGATACTCACTCAACTAACTCAGATTCTAAATTGAAAACTAGATTAGGAGGAGTAACCAAATCTTCTCTAGAAAGAATAAATTGTAATTGAGTCCTTTAAATGAAAAGGCCTCCAATTATCAATGAATAATATGTTCCATTAATCATGGAAAAATAGATTAATTCCATTGAAAATAAAATCTTGTTAAAAATGTAAGGGTATTTATGTTCCCTTTTGAAAAAAGAAGACGAATTAATTAGGGTGTAAGAGGAAAACATAACAAGGATTTTATGATACACCATCATTTCTTAATCTTGAATGAAAGGGTGAACACTTTGCGGGGGATAAACCTAGTCTACATAATGCCCTAAAGATCTGAGACCTTGATAATAATGAGGGTATTGTCTGATGTGTCCTAAAAGTCTAAATAGATATCCATGAATATAAATTGTATCATAGGAATAATAATTGGAATGTGGAGTTTAATTTTGGTGGTCATATAAATATATATAAAACATCCATGAAATTTAAAAATCCAAGATGTCAAATGTGCAGTAAAAAGAACCCCAGAAATCTCCTAAGAGGGGAAAATTAATGCTTTCATTTGGGAAGGAAGGTCAAAAAGATAAATATTTCCCATAGGAGGAAACCAATAATGATATCGAGGAATGGAATTCTCCTATCAACCCATACTTTATTGTTTATTTCTTCAATTGTAATGAAACAGAGCACTTTGCAAACATATTCACTAAGACCGGGGTTTTTAAATAGAACCAATACCCTCCGAGGTAGAAAGGGTGATCTTATTCCATCTTAACTACTAAGCTAGATCCTGATAATTAAGTTGTGATAGGTATGATATTTATTCATTCATGAATATAAAACACACTTATTGACTATATTAATATAAATTTATTCATATCATCAATTTTTAGTAGAAATATTCAAAACCCACAAAAGAATGGAAGTATACCTATTGGTGAAAATAGAAAATGGGGAAATTATTGCTTATGATTATATAAATACTCCCCTATCAAAATTTGTGGGATAAAAATTTAAATGAACCTTTTTATACTCTATTATTTAATTTTTCCAATTCATGTTATTACTCAACTTTACCTATAGAGATCCAATAGAAATTTCCATGATAAAGAAATCACTCTCTATGTTGTGAATTGACCATTGATTCTCTATAACGGAAAGGAAGAGGATAAATCATCCCTAGAACCAACATCTCAATAATGGAAATTATTTATATATTAGAAAGTGTATCTAGATAAAATGATTATGTCTATGGAAAGAACCATCTTCTATGATATGACTATTGTTAGGGAAAACTCTATTGTGTTTCCAAATTAATTTCCTGGTCCTCCTCCTCACCAAGGCGTTGAAATTTTAAACGATATATACATGGTATATTGAAATTATCTAAGTCTCTATAAAGAATGGTCTATGTGTAATTTTAGGAGATTAAGAAACAACTATAGTAGAATGTTGATAATGGGGTCACATTCCCAGGTGCTTCACCATGACTTTCAGTAGTTCTCTTCACCAAGATGTATGGGTCAATGTGCATTTTTGTTGAATATTGTGAGATCAAAATAATCATGATAAAGAAAAATATACCATTCCACATATTGATGACTTGTTTTGTCTTCAATGTGGAGAAAAATACTAATCCATCATGGATATTTTGTTTGGATTTTACCAAGTTAGATTGAAGGAGGATATCCCAAAGACCGGTATTTATACAAGGCATAAAGAGATTGAGTTCATAGTAATTTCATTTATACTTGGTAATTATCTAAAAATAAATAATGGTCATGATGAATATTGTTTTTAGACATTAACTCAAAAAATATTTTTTTTAGTAATTATAGATTATATTCCACTATACTTCTTAATCAAAGAATAGGATGAGGAGAATATGAGTACTATGATAAAGACCTTACAAAATTATAATCAATATCAAATTTTACAAAAATGTGAATTTTGGTTGAAGGAAGTCACATTATTGTGACATATCATTAAAATAAATGGGATATATATAGACCCTATAAATAAAGAATAAATTTAAGGATGGATGTGGCCAAAACCTATGATTTATGTTCATAGTCATATTGGATTATAAGGGTATTATCATCGATTTGTGAGAAATTTATCATGATTCTCAATCCATATAACATGGATAACAAAGAAATGAGTCATGTTTTCTAGGAATGATGAATTTGAATAAAGATTTGGGGAGTAAAATCAGAGGTGTATCATTGCACATGTACTCACACTACTAAAAAGTGGAGATCTTTTTTTGGTATTCATTGATGAAGTGAAGATAAGATTGGGATATGTGTTAATGCCAAATGAAAATTTAATAACCTATTCATCAAGGATGTTAACAGTTTATGTACATAACAATCGAGTGAATGATTTTTACTTGGATGTAGTGAACTTCTCTTTGAAAATTTTGTTCCGTTGTCTCTTTGGGATGAATTGTGAAATATATATATATATCCTAAAATCATTATGTATATATTCATATAAAAATAGATTAATAAGCTCCAATGAATATGGTTAGTGACGGTCAAGAACTATAGATGCTCAATTCACAACCATGAAGAGAAAAAAATAATGTGGTAGATGATATATGTTGAAAGGATCCAAAAGTATTATCATTGGTGAAAATTCAAAGGGATACAATATTCTTAGTCTTAGAGAGGATATACATGATAATAATAAATAAAGTAACATCATCAACCCTTTCTCAACTTTTTTAACCATATTTTTGTAAAATATAAAGGATTCCCAAATATTTTATTTTGGAATTACGAAAATGGAAACTATAAGAAAACTTAAATACTTGGAGTTAAATTTTATTGTAGAAAGAGTTATGAAATTTGGGTCAAGGATATGTGTACCATAAAATGATGAGTTAATGAAGGAGTTGTTGGATGAAGCACATAGAACAATCTTCTCCATCCACCATGAAATCTTAATGATATATTGAGATATTCTATAACACAATTGGTGGTATAATATGATGAATGAGATCATGGAATATACCTCATGAATTCTAGTATGTAATCATGTGAATGTGGAATATAAACAAACAATGGGTTGACACAACCACTATCCATACCTACAAGAAAATTTGAAAAAAATCACCATAGCCTTTTTTCCAAAGTCTTTAGATGACAACATGAGAGAATAATGATATATGGGTTGTGGTGTATCATCTTACAACAGTTTCACACTTAATTGTGATTTGAGAATAATTCTCACTAGATAAACTTCCACATATATACATTATATTTGTGGTAAGGTTTCATGGAGTTCCACTATTGATTGTATCTGATCAAAATATGATATTAATCTATAGTTTTTGGAAAATCCCCCAATATTACCTATATAATGAGTTTAACATAAGTATGGATAATCACCCACATACTAATGGAAAACTATAGAAGACTATCCAGACACATTATTACATGTTGAGAGCCTTCGCATTTGACATCAATGTAGTATGGGATCAACATCTTCCTCTGGTAGATTTCTCATAAATTAATAGTTTTCACCCGAAATTCCAAAATTTGTTCCCTATTAGTTTTTTTATAGGAAGAGGTGAAGAAAACCTGAATGTTTGGAACAATTTTGGGAAAATATATTGGGTCCTAAAATGTATGAGGATGTTTTGGAAAAGGTTAAGACTATTAAGGATCACATCAAGGATGCTCAGAGTTGACAGAAGAGCTATGCTGAAAATCATCAATGAGACATGGTGTTTGATGTTTGAGACATAATATTCATCCACATTCCCCCATGGAAGAAAGTGATGAGATTTTGTAAGAAGGGAAACATTAGTTAACGATACATCACCCACTTTGTGATCCTTTATCGCATCAAAATGGTGGCCTATTGACTAAAAATCCTACCTAACCTATATCAAGAACATGATATATTCTATGCATCCCTCTTGAGAAAGTATATACTAGACCCATCAAATGTAGTCAATCCAGAGGTGGTACATTTGGGTAATGATCTCTCATATAAAGAGCAGCTGATAAGGATCTTAGATTATAGAAGAAATGTTCTTTGAAATATGACAATGAACCTGGTCAATGTGTTATGGAAAAACAACATGATATAGTTCATTTATCCCTCATCTATTTTTATTATGTGAAATGAACATTTTGAGGTTGAAATTTCTTAAGGGGGGGGGGCATTATAATGTCCTGAACTATTATAAATTTAATTCCCCTTAGGATTAAATTAAATATATTATTATGTAATATGGTTATATAAAACAAATACACTTTTTTTGTTATATTTTATCATTCAAAAAATACCATTAATAATCTTTACTGATGATAATATAGTCATTGAACAATGATCATATGATTAGTATAAATATATATTTTTAACAAATTCAATTGTCAATGAAAATGGATGTGATGGCCTCAACCAGTAGGATCGTACCCAAAGATGCCCATTTATAAGAGCCTTTGAGGTTGATTGCATCCCTAAGAGTTTACCTTGAACAATCCCATGTTTAGATTCGATAAATTAATAATCATAGAAACTATTTATTAGATATGTTCAAGCTCATAGAGATCACAACCCAAACTACGTATGTTGAACATCCCCATGAAAGTATCACCCCCACAAACCTTACTCTCAAATAATTTCATGGTGTATTAAATTAACATGTATCAAGACCATAATAATAAGAATATGTATATTGAATTTCTCAACGGAATTATATTCCTATTTTCTTTTTATCATTACATTATAAATATTTTTTTATACAATAAAACACAAATGTTATATTTAATTAGTATTCAATTTCAAATAATAATTTAATTTAGTTGAATTAAAGGAATTTTTAATTAAATAATATTTTTATAAATTATTATTATTAATTAATATTTATAAAATTAAAATTATTATATAATTTTTACAATGTTAAGTGTACTTCTTTTTGGGGTTCAAAAACATTTATTGTAAAAACCACAACATTTTTAATAAATTTCATTTATTATTTTACAATATTAATTTACAAAATTTATAAAATTATTTAGATAAAATGACTATTATTTTTGGAATCATAATTCTTATATTATACAATGGTCATTTTTTAATAATTTCATTTTACAGTGGAATTTTTTTAGTAAAGAATATATACTATATAAATATACTTTCAGTATTAAAATATCATAATGGACCAACATTTGTGTTATATATACTATAAATGTGATTCATGACCAAATATAACTTTACCTTTCAGATAATGTGATTTAATGTTCATTTGGTAAATTTTATAAATCCGTTATGAATCCTACAAAACCATTACTTTATTTTATGTTTTTATATTTATTTATTTAAAAGTATAGATCACTTCCATGTTAGAAAGGCCATTATTTTATTTTGTTTTGTTCTTTTCCTTCTAAAATAATGAAAATCACCTCCATTTGGAAAACCAATTGCAGAAAACCTTGATATATTTTTTGTTTTTGGTTATTTTATAATATAGAGTCCAAAATCTATCAATGATAAACGATTAAGAAATCTCCAATAATTTCCAATATAATCTCTCCAAATATCCCACATATATTCACTAATGGTACTTGGAAAAATTTATTTACTCATTTATCACCCCTCTAGAGTCATCTCATGGTCCCTCGAAGCACTCAAGAAGCCCCTACCCAGCATTTGGAGTCACACACTCAACTAAGGTATCCTCATCTTCTATTAATTATTCATGTTTAATTATTATATTATGCCTTATATTTCCACTTAATATTATTTGTATATGTATTTATATGTATCTTATAATGAAAATTTAATTTTTTAATGATGAGATAAAACATTCTATCTCACCAACCAATTTTATGAGTTTTTATGTGATGTTGTTATGCTAGTGAAATTTCACTGTCATTTTTCATGGGAAAGCAGTTGTGTTATGAATATCATAATAATTTTTGTTCAAGGGTATTCAAAATTATACACATATAATCATATGAGTTGGGATATACATGTAAATATTCCAAACTACATGACCATGGAATAAAATATTATTTTCAAATAATCCTTGTTGTATGGTCAATGTCTCACACTTATGAATGAGAATGCAATGAATGCGACAGGTGCACCATGAATTATATAGCACTCAAATTTAGTGGGTAATTTTTATTGTCATAAGTCATATGGTTGGAACATGTATTTAACCTGATTCTTTTATGGTAATTTTTCCATCATGATGTCTCGAAGGTTATACTTGGCCTAGGTTTATGATGCATCTTTTAAGTTGTTTCCACATTTCCTTTGTTCCCTTTGTGAATATCTAGCTATATCATGTCTTAATGTTCATTATTAGTATTTTTAATCCTTTTGATATATCTATTTTCTATCATGTATTATTCTCTTCATCATTTTGTATATAAATTCCCTTAATCAGCTCAATATCATACTAGTTTCCTATGTATGTCCCAAGGTTTTCTCATATAGTTTTAAGTGCAAACATGCTAAGGAAGCATTCAATAAAGTATTTTTTTCATGCTTTGAATTTTTATGAAATGTACCTAATTCTCAAAGACACTAGGCTTCATGATATATTGGTTTGTATTATGTTTAATCACATGTAATAAATCATGATTTAATTTTTAATAAATAAATGTTTTGTTGTATAAAAACTCAAAATGGTATGATAATATGAATTTAAAATTGTAGGTCATCCTGATAAATTTGGTCAAGATTAGAGCTTATGTAATATAAAAAAACATAAAATATGTTAGATAATAATGATGCTCAAACTCAAGATATGCCGACATACTAAAATATTTACCTAGGGTCTTGACTAATCCATTATCCACTTGATTGATCAACTAATTTTATAAAAAATTTCATGACTTCCACCCCCAAATGGGTATCTCACCATTGGCTTGAAATGAGAGAAAGGATATGGTGACCACCTGAGTCCCACCTCTAGTGGTCCCTGTGATGGTGACTAGAACTTATAGTATAACATATATATAAATGAGAGGCATTAAACTAAAAGAGAAAAACTCATTAGAGAGATGAAAGAAATATAAATCAATCAACTACTTATTAGATAGATAAAAGAAATCTAAATCCATACATGTAATTTCACACAAAACAAAATGATGTATAATAAAAAAACTGCAAGTAAAAAAAGATAAACTCAGCACTAACCATGACTTCCAAAAACACCAATAAATCCACAATATAGTAATAAAAATCCTAATCCCCAGTATTTTTCGTATGACCTAATAAATAGTTTATATAATCATGGTGGTCAGAATAACAGCATACTCCGTATGATACCCAATAGTGAATATCATGAAAAAGATAAAGAAAGCACACCTAATCCTAGTATACAATAAGTGAAAAAAACTCATCATCTAAAAGGTATTCTATGTTCCCAGTCTCACCATGTCCATCTATCACCATATAATTCAAACAAGAGAACATAGTATAATAATTAATCTAAAATATTACCATGCTATAAATTCACCACTAGTTTTCCACTAATTAGTAATATTGTATTTCATAAACCATCTATATCAAAAAAAACTTTCAAAAAATACCTAGTCTAATTATCGCAACATGAACCTCGTACATCAGATCATCACATCCTCTCATATCACATCATCTTATACTAATGAATTATTTTATTCGAGCCACCACTTATCTCAATACATGTGTTATATATTGTGTATTATACCTCAAACGAACACTACCCATCCACCGAGTAATGTACATCCCACCATCACACCCTATACATTTCATACCTATAGTAATCCATTGGAAGCTATATCCTGAGAAAAATGTGTTCGAAATAAAAAAAATATACTACATCCCTCTACGCACATATACGGGATAGCTAAAATGATTTCACAATTTTTCATAATCCTACCAAGAAAATAGGGAAGGGATAGAGAGGGTATTCAACAATAGAACATATTACCACGATGTTTGGGAAAATAGGGATGATATTCTCCAAAGAGGATCCATTGGATATCAGCCACCATAACCAACATTTCTAGGGTAGAATAGAAGATCCAAAAAATTAAATGATATAATATTTATCATAACCACAATATAGTCATATCTTAGTAATAGACACAACATAAATAAACATCTCTCGAACTCCTGAATTCTACTATTATGAACTATACATCCTATAAGAACACAATAATTTTAAATACCCTTAAAAATTACATTTTGTTTTCTTTGAACAATTCCATTAATGTTAATTACCAGATTAAAAATTAATTAACCGTAATAAGTGTTCTATATACATTCCATTAACCAAAACTTCATGTCCTTTCCCACCCTACATAATCCAACCGACTACATGGTTTCCCATGATTATCATTATAATTTAAATTTCAGCAACACCAATCCATTGGGTTATTTTAGAAATTAAACATTATTAAACATTACATAATTATATGTACTCTAAAAAAACATCTTCAACTATTATCAAGAGATTCAAAATATCATATATTGATGCAGTAATAGGTGGGGAGTGAAATACAGAAAAAAAACTAGCCATATAAACATTCAACATATTTATTTTTATCATGTACTAGATTAAAAAATTGGGTTAGACTATATTAAACCTATTCTATCATCGTAGTTCCTTCCCTGACACCCTTGTGTATATCAGCAATCAACGCATCATTACCAGCATCAATTAATTCCACAACCTCGGGCATCCCCACCGGTATCCCATTATCCATCTCAGCAACAAACACCATAGAATAATATAATATAGATATAAAAACTTCTAAAGGATAAATAAAACCCAAAAAACAACATATCCAATAAGGAAATACATACCTTAAACCAGTCATTCATCCTTCACATGAAAAATGTCCCTCATAGTCCCCAATACAAGGAGTCATGCAGTCAGAAATAAAAGGGTTCTCTAGGTCCTAATGATTTATCTTTATTAAAAATTTGTTATATTCCATCATGAATTAATTTATTTATTATTTATATTTTCCATTTATGGGAATCCAAATTCATAAACTATAACAAGATATCATGTTGTCTAAAAATTACCTCTAGAAGAATCCCAGTTTCATCAAACCAAAAAAAAGTATTCTTATTATAAATTTCTTATATTGTTATTCTCAAAAATAATTTACATGTTTAACTTTCTTTATAAATGACATCAACAAATTGAGTTACTGTTTTAAACATACATGATTTAAGTATCAATTTGATTACCATAAAATTACAAGATACAGTGGAATTATTTGACATGAAGCCTCACTAATTCATTAGTTGACCAATTATTAATTATATATTTATGATATTTATCAAATTTAATAACATTAAATATGGTTAAAAATCATTCATAGATAGAACAGAATCTCGAAATCCAAGTGGGAAATTGTTATCGTGGTGGAAGGAAACAACATGCGTCCACTAAACCTAAACCAATTGCTTTCTTAAATAAATTTTAATCTATATTAGGTTAATTTAAATATAATAAAATTTTATAAAAATTCAATTTATTAATTCACATAAATAAAAGAGATTCATTGAATCCCATACCATAGAGGCATCAATGTTATTCACACATGAATCTATCAACATTTCAGATCTATAATCTTTTCTCCCATCAGAAATTTCAATACACTAGAAAATCAGTTATATGGATAAACTATAAAATTTCAAGTAAAAATCCATCAAAATTATAGAGATCAAAATAAACCACTTGGTAAGAAGAAATGAGATTAAATGTGACAAAAACTATTTAAAATGTTATTTACCACATTCCTTAGATTATTATTGATTATACATTGGAATATGAGGTCAATACTTATTGAAAATGGATTTAAATTATTCCAAAAAAAATCAAGGGATACATAGTATTTGATTCGAATATGTGGGATAGATCTGAGTTTAAAAGGTCTCTTGAATATTTATAGACTCACTGAAAAACCATTGTCCATTTTAGAACCTCATGGACCACACCATAGAACTAGTTGACATGTGTAATTATATGGAACTCCATGGAGAACCAAACTGTATCCACCTATGGTTAATGTTGTGTCTTAGTTCCATTGAATGATCCTATAAAAAAGTATATGTATTCTACAACACAAACTCAAGAAACCATGAAAAATCCATTGAACTGTCCGGAAGGGCTTATGAAACAGCCAACACCGCATAGTATATCCATGCCTAATAAGTTACTAGCCCCAAATTCTCTCTATAGGGACCTTACATGATAGTTGGGATCCATAACATTGCAGAAAAAACAATATAGTGTAGAAAAACCCTCCAAGACACATCTATTACATTTTTGGTAGTGAAACTCCCTATTTCCTTAGAACACACTACAAACATCATGGAACCACCTCCAGGTGCCTCTAACACCAAATATCACTAAGGAAGTTAATCAATGATCCTAAACCATTTATTATATATCTCTCAAACCATTCTCATCGTAATTAATTAAAAACCAAACAAGGTTAGAATGAAAGATAAGGGTTATCCAAAAACCTACCCCTTGAGATGCTCATTATGACTATAACCATCATAGAATCTCAACATCCTCATTATAAGATCAATGAAAAATGTTGAAAAAAGAAAAAAAAACTCCTAATATCTACCCAACACACTTAACTCTTAAATGAGAGTAAGGTAAAAAAAAATGTAAACTAGATAAATCTATCAAATAAATTATAAATGACTCAATATCTAAAAAATTCAACTTTTAGAAGAGAGGAGATAAAAATAGATTTGGGTATTGAGAATGAATCTATGACTTATATTCCATGGTTCTCCCCTACACACCACTATGTCACCAAAATTCATGTACTGAGGGAATAAAATGACTTTGAAATACATTCTCTTTGTGGTTTTGAATCTCTATTGGCCAATCCTCAATGGTATCATCAATTTCAGTTCCAATCTACACCATGTCAATTACATGTGAGTATTTATGATTGTATAAAATTGTGCTATGATAAATAAAAAACATTTTTTATTTTTATCGTCGGTGGGGGAAACACTATTAGATATTCAACAACTCCTATATGAGGAAACTGATCAAAAGAACTGACAAATTAGGGACAAATATTTCTCCCATTACCAAATCACTGTTTCCCATGATAAGGAGTCACCAATTGGAAAGCATAAACTATAATGTTAAAATCTAGATGTTCCATCCTGTTATAAACATTGTAATTCTTAAATCCACTTCTCAAAAATTTCTTAAACCATCTATATCATGTTCTACAATAGATATGGTCTAAGAATTTTTGATTCCTAGACCCTAGTCCAGAATAATATATAATTGAACGGCTGAACATGGAATCCCTAAAATGGTTTCATACTAAGGGAGGAGTGAAACTATTTTTGTAAGAAAACTCAACCAATGGATGATTCCCAATCTATAAACATCCAAAATCTAGGACACATGAACACAAATTTTTCATAGGTCAGAATAATTCACTCTTTATGGAATTTATTTTATGGATTAAAAAATATTCCATGGCATAACTAAGATCCACAAGCATGTTGAATACATGCACACACCCAAGAAGTAAAATTAGGAACATAATCAAATATGATCATCCACAGGACTCTATAGAGTCTCTGCACCTATTTTACATAATACCTCAAGAAACCTCTTCTGATCTTGACTCCTCAATTGTAATAATGTGGGATGATTTAATCAAATAGTATAATATAATCCATATATAATCATATCCACCATGATATTGTGATAAAATTGTAACAAATACATCAAGGTATCCTCCCACATCCATTATGTTACACTTAATAGCTAGAGAGAATGGTCAGAAAAAAGTTCTTGTCCTTCAACTTTCGGAAGACTAAATATTGAGACACAAAGTCAAAAATTGTATGAATCATCCTAGGATAACAAAGAAACCATATCAATTCTTTTTAATGATGCTTTTATGAAACGATGAATGGAAAATGGTGATATATAGAACTCATGAAGAATTATCTCACAGACAATTATTGGTATGAAAATCCTTACATGGAAAAACACCTGATATTGTTCATCTGTAGAAAAACATTCAGGGGAATCACTAAATAACTTTCTATCTCTAGATACTCACCTCCTAATCCACTATTGTGGAATATTCTATATGGTCCACCAATATCAACTGAACTATCATCTAGAAAAGAAAACTCTTCGATTAATTTCCCCCATATCATGATGCATTATTGAGAGATCTTCCATCTCTCATTATGAATCTATAGATTCATGGATGATGTCACTATGTGACATCCATCGTAGTGAATTAGCTATGTCATTACCCTTTCTTGTTTTATACATAATATCAAACTTGTAATCCTTTTAGAATTCCGACAAACATCACTTTTTCAAGGGCATTTTTTCTAGGAAAATACATAACTCTTGAACATATGATTAGTGAAAAAATTATCACTGATGAGGTAATATCATTAAAATATTATGGAAACAACATCTATCTCAAAATCAAGATCATTGGAGGAATAGTTACAGTCATGGTGAAATAATATATGAGACCCATTGGATATTATTGATCTCTACTACATCAACACACAACCCAATAAATGATTTGGAGCATCAAATAAAACATCAGACTAAACTCTCTCTTTAGGTAGATGATGAAATGAGTCACTAACAAAATTATCCTTTAGGTACTGAATTTTTACCTGAAATATGTTGTTCAATAAGAAAATTATATCATTTCTCGTAAAATATACTAAAGGGGTTGCATCTCAAGAGTCATCTAATGAAGGCCTCCTATAATATCCTTGAATACCATCAAAACTACACACGTCTACCCCAGTCTGGTGGAAATCCCCTGAAACAACTACCTCTATCTTCAAATTATCCATATCTCATCATTTTTATGACATAAAATTTATTAATAAATGAAATTCATGTGTCCATAACTCAAACTTAAACAACATCATAAATTGCTACTCATGACAATGAAATACCATGTTTCGTGAAAATTCTCGGCATTCCCCTATAGGTAGGGAATAAATGAGGATTTAATCAATGATAACCCCCACAAACTGATCAAGAAACTTTTTGGTCCTTATGTTCATGAAACTCATTAACATGGTGGTTAAAATTTTCAAACCAAATTACATTACTATGTTCCCATAATTCCAATGATGATAATAGAAAATGATTTCAAGAATATCACCACCCTTCACCCATATATAATTATATCCAAATCATATATCGATATTTAAGAACCATGATGATTTTTTTTGATAACTAAATAAATCAGCAATACATAAATGTGGATAGTGGTTCATTACTATAACTTTTTTTAACTAATGATAATCAGAAAAAATATATAAACTATAAGGAAATTCTTCACAAAAAAATGGTGTGACCCATAATGAAACACATGGATGAAAAAAACATTGATGCAACATATCATAGTGAAATAACAGTAACTTATGAGGATCAGAAAGAACAATCCTATATAGAGAAATCAAGATAAGAGAAACTCATAGTGGTAGAGCAATCGAAAACATGATCTCTCGTCCAGGGGAAATACCAAAACCACCTATATAAATACATTAAATTAATATTAAAAAACCTTAGTAAACATATACAAAACCCAAATATTAATATAAAATTATCTTGGTAAAATGGGAGGATAGTGATAGATCATTCCCTCATCCAATACATTGGTCTCACTAACTAATGAACACTTAAACCTCTCAATCATTTTCTTTGAACACAACCTATATCTAGAATAAATCCATGATTTCCATCACCAAATACATCTTATCTATACAATGGATTATATTCTATGGACACATATATAAATATTGAATTTCTCTCCAACATCAATGTTTCCCAACATTTTCTCTCAATTTAGACAATTATCATACAAGTCATATCGACCTCCAACTAATGTATTCAATGCCTAGGTCAATATATTCACTTATACCACTAATAAAAATTCATGTTCAATCGAAGATGATATGAATAAATTCATATCCATTTAGTAAGGAATTCATTCAACCATATATATAAAAAATGAAAAAGTACGTCATATGATGTCCGACTCATCTGGTTCTTAAAACTCTATAACATGAAGCAGACCATGACCTTCTCCACAAACTTTTTGACCTTGAAGAATAATACATCAATTGATGTGATTTAATCTATGGGTATGAGGCGAATCTAGGAGATTTCTTCTACCTTTCTCTTATCCACTTTCCTAATCCTTGAATGGAACACTATGATGCTTCTTCTTCGAATTAAAAATCATAATCGAGGGGAACTGAAGATGAACACTGAGGAAATTATGAATACAAAAAAGGTTAGTAAATTTCACCATTAATGAAATAAACCACCGTAATAAAAACTCACACATTATCCCTTGTCATAGGTTTTATATCCTCCTCCCTTGGAGAAATGTAATCCGGATGTATAATACATACCACTGGATAACTAAAATATTTTTCAATTAATGAAATATGAACCCTGGACCATCACTTTATATCATAAGGAATCCTAAATACTTCCCCCTCATGAAAATATGGTTCTCGATATCATCCAAAAAACATACTCATCTCTTTCCATCACATTTAGATTTCTTGAAAACAACATTAGGGTGACCAAGAATTGGATCTCTGGATGAAAATAATTCTTAAAATTATTCACCCTTTCCACCTAATCTAGTAATATGTATAAATCATATCACATGAGGGTAAAAAAGATCTAAAATTCTGACATTCTATAACTCACCATTCAATGGATAAAAATATCCTTATTGATGGCCAATATTAGGGTTGAATAATGTATTACTTCCCAGAATTTTTCCTTAAGCATCTCCCATGAGGACACCAACTCCTCATGATTATTGAGGAACAAGATCCAACAATACCACACTGATCCACATAGCATTATCATATGCAATAAAATCTAGTGATCCCTCAAATCATAGATCTAATATAAATCTATTTCCACCTCCACATACAATTATTCTACAAATAAATCTTATAAAATCCCTAATACTTCTATAGAATAAAATAGTAAAAATTTTAGAGTGTCCTCTTCTATGTTTTATTAACGTTGACCTATACTCAATTTTAATATGTTGGCACATCCGGTAGAACAAAATCATTAGAAACATGATGAAGTCATCCACATGGATCCCTAATTGAATCAATAAAAATAATTAAGAGACTCATACACCATGAATATGTAATAATTAATATTAATTAATTATTTATTTTTTTATATTTTTTAACGGATTATTTGATCAAATGGTATACCTATTTGAAACATAGGTTCAAAGATAAATGATTCAGGTTCTTTTTATATGTTTCTACCCAGCACCCTATATCACATTGGTTATTAAGATTAATAAATATAATGGTATTTGAATCATATCACAGGGGGCCTAAATACTAATGCCTCATCCACCTTCTAATCTTTAGTCCAATTACCAAACATAAATAACACCATTTCTTTACCAACCCAGGCATTCCTCTCATATTCCTAACTCCAATATTCATCTTATCCCTTAATGTAAACCTCTGATGAAACTCTTTCATGACCCTATCCACTGAAAGGGTACCCTATTTTGTCTAAAAATGAGACAAGGGAGATGATGAATACCCGAGTCTCCCCTCAAGTAGGATAGGGATAGAAAATGCCACCAGGAGTATAAAATTCATATAATTAGGTGGAATTTCCCACAAAAAGAAAAATGTGGAATAATGTAATATGATAGATACATCGCTCATTTCATTCTCTATATATTAATGAAATACCAAGTGCGTATATTTAATTTGAACAGAACTAAAAAAACTAAATAGGAAGACTATCATTGTAAGAAGATAAACAAGGTAGTGACCAAGAAGCCTATCCAAATCCCAAAAACCCAAAATCTTGTAGTATCCATCAAATTATACAATGTAATCTGCAATTCCTAAAAATAAATTTATATAATTTTTGCGTGAGTATTATAGTTTACTCTGTATGGTTATCCACTAAGGAACTCACTCAAAAGAAAAAGAATGATAACTAAGTCCGAGTGAAGTACAAATAAAACTAACTCAAAACCAGAATTGGAATAAAAAGATCCATGCATAACCATAGATATATCTCACTAAGTATCACACACAGAGAAAATATTATTAAAAAAAATCTATATGGGTTCCCTACCACCACTAACCCACTGGTTTTCCCCTATACCCTAATGATTCCATTCATGTTTCATCTCTCTCTAGTGGAATTTGAGTTCTCGTAGTTAGTTCACCATTGGTGTTTGGGAAAAAATTTTAATTATCAAGATTCTCTAGGCCCACGTGATTCATGCTCAGTGTGAGAAACAAGAGGTTTTGAAAGATTCAACAAATTCACTGACACTTTTCCTCCTCTACTGGTGGAAGAGGGTGTGCCTATGGAGGCAAGGGTGGAAAAGGTTGAGGTGACTGTGGAAGAGGGACAGTTGACGGGCCTTCCATTTATTCTCATTAAATTAGAAATGGGTCCAATGAAAGGAAGGAGTGAAGGTGGAGGATGTATAGAGGATAAAGACTACAACCTCCTACATGAAATTTTATGGGAGTATTCCATGAAGGATGCCCTAGTGGATCTCAGTAGGGGAGGCAGACGTCTCTTTTTCTTGCATGTCAAATAAAGCATGAATCGTACCATCCCTACTAGAAACATATGTTTTTGGGTTTAGAGATGATAAGGGGAGGATAAAACCCAGACCATAATCTTTGAAACCGGGAACATCCCAAAACTATTCTCAGGAGAAAGGTCTATGAGACTACAGATGTACAAACCCAGATACACTCTGTAAATTGTAACACCATTTCAGAAAAATGTTGGAATCCCTTGACTACGGATATACAAACCTAGATAAGAGACACGCTGATGTGACTTCCTCAAAGGGTTTATAATTCAGGAGGTGTGGGTGGAGGTCTCAACATAATCTCTTTCAGACAAGGGTACCAATTAAGAAGAAGACATTCCATGAATGGATTTGAATAGGGATTAATTGATTCTAGGATGAAGAGTGTAGTTGAATCAAAGATGGGCTTCTATGTAGGTACCAGTGTGCATGTATGGGCGCGTATGAAGTCTTGGTGACCTGATAATCACTTGAGTGATGAAAAACTAGGGTGTTAATACATGGAAGAGAACTGAATCAATCCTTCAAGAGTATTCACAGGTTTTCCCCGATGTGGGGTGCTGATGTTCATGTTATCGGAAGAGGTGGTGCACAAGTGTTTTGATTTAGGGAGGTTGTCACTTTAGTTTCATAAGTGTTATGGATTTAAAACACTAATATGAATTATGTCCTATTGTCCTCCTTAAATTCCTCCGATTTAGGTGTCAATGAACTACATTGAATGTATTAGAAGACATGGGTGAAGAGAAATGGTGACTAGAGCAGAAATTATGCTTTACAGGAATTCTTCCATTCAAATGAAGGCCCCAAGGATCTATTAATTAGAATAAATAGGACCTTGGGAGAAAAGAGATTTAGGAGTACATGTAGGATACATGCCATAATTTTGCACGCAAGTACCTTGTGAGACGATGACTCCTTCGTCTGAGTAGGGAGATTCAATACTCAAGCATTCAAAAATATTGTTTTTCTTCATGTGTTTTCTCCTCTTTTTACTATGTTATATCCTTTTAAAATTTTGATGACTCTGTGATGGAATGAAGTGTCATTACGGGGATACCTGATATATACCAGGGTGTACAGGGTGTGTCTAGTTATCCCTATGTATTAACATGTGCAGAAGCCTCACACATCATGATGTCTCCATATACACAATGTGTAGGATGTGTACACAACATATTATAACTCATTGTTTCCTTCCTGGGTCACCGGGACGTGGTTTTGAACCAACATAGTGTCTATATATTGTCCCATGTACACCATGTTTTGTTTGTGTACTAGTATAGTGCGTGCCATCAAAATATGTACATTTTCCTATATTTATGTACATTATGATGTACATGACAAGTAACAATTACAAGTCCCCACATTTTCTGATTGGGGTCACACGCTGTATGATCCTTTCCTCTAGGAGAAAATCCAGCACCATATATAGGGTCCCACCTAGTGTGTAACCACCAATTACTTGACGTGTTGCTCATGATTTCCCATATCTATTTTACATAATCCATCTCCTAACTTGAGCATAATCCCTATTCAGAACCTATATATCGGGGATCTTTTGGGACTCTAGTATCTATATCTTACGATTCCAGGGTTCAAATATGATTGGATAAGGATTTTCTGAGAAAAACCATCATTGTTCATAAAAAATGGAAATAATGGGAACTGTAAATCGGGATATTCCTTATTTGATCATCTACTACTATCATCACACCTTAATTTTACAATCAGTCAGGAAATAAACCATTGTTATCATTCTGTTTCACTATAAATAGTCACATAATGATCGAATAAGGGATATTTGTCAAACCATGAACAAAAAAAAAACATCCTCTATGATTGTGCAAAGAATGAAGGAAAACATTTATAGTCCATAAAACCGAGGAATGATCCTCGTGATTTTTTCATTTGGCCTCAATTATCTATCCTAGAAAAATGATTAATTAAGAGTGATAAAGTTATGAACAAATCTCAATTCCATCGAATTAAATATTCTGACTATGAGTGTATCAATTATATTTGTTGAATTGGTCCACCATCATTCAATTTTATGAAAAGGGATGGGAATCATAAAGAAAAAAATCCTACATAGAGTTTGGATTGATCAATGAAGATGAGTTGTTTCATTTCCATTGTGAATAAGATCATCCAACAATATTGGAACAACAATCTATGATCTGATCATGATCCATCATCATTCACAAGGAAAGTTATCCTCCAATGTCTCTTAACCCTCTAGGGTTTAGTGTCCAACCAAGATACAATTTGCATATATTCATATTTAAATAAGAGGAAGGTCACTAAATTGATCAAAATAGAATAATTTATTATGTTAATTTAATTTATTAATTTTACACCAACAATAACTATTTCAAAAATGTTGCACACCAACAAAGGTAGTATTGTTCCTAGGGTAAAACTCATATTATGAACTCAATGGTACCCTTAGATTTCTAATCTTGTCCCCTATTTAGGATTTATTCCACTTTTTGATGATTTTTTTTCACGTTCTATTTAATACAGTTAATATTTTTAATATTTTTATATCATTTATTCCATCCACACTGGGCCTCCAAATCATATTCCATATTTGTGTCTAGTATTGAAAATAATCCATGTAATATCTAAAAATAATACATAGAAAATATGAGGAATTTTATTCTACCCAAATTATGGATTTTTGTCCTGATAAGATAAAAACCTACTCAATAGATGAGGGTACTGGGCTCATATTTAGGTCTCCTACTCCCATGTTGTCTCCTGAAGAATCTTCTATTGTCATCAGACATGCACAAGGGGAAACATTCACCCATAAAATATCATCTCCTACTATTCCAAAATCTCCAGCAGGCACTCTATAAAGGAAACCCTATCCCTGATGTCTAGATCACCTCAGTCGATTACTTGTGATAAGTCATGCACATACCTCCTCAGAGGTGAAACATGGATGATGTCATGTACTAGTTCCAACTATAGAGGTATATCTTAGCTAAATATATCTTCTTTACAACTTTACATAGTATCTGTAAGGGGATAATTAATTGTAGAGATAATATTCTACCATGGAAAAATATCATCCCTCCACATCAAGGTGAAACCCTCACGAACACAAGGTCTCATCCCTTAAACTCAAGTGTTCTTCATTGTCAATCCTCGTAAGACTTATAATTTCCCTATGTAGTCTTCATACACTAAAGGATTATCTGAATAATTTCTATATTATCTTGCATAAACTCTAGGCCCATCAGTGACGATTATCCTTGACCATTCAGTCAATGTGGTGAGATGTAGGGTCGATCATAAATATCATGGAATGGTGTCATACCAATGGTGTAACAATATCAATTTTTGTACATAAACTCCACAAATGGAAGGTGATTCTCCCAAAATGGGTAAAGTTGAATATGATATATCACAACATGTCTTCCGCTACCTGGATGTACTACCATGTCTTTTTTTAGTCTGGTGATGTAACACCATGATCTAGAATAACTAAGTCTTAGAGGAATATTGTAATCCTCCCCATAATTGATATGTGTAGTGATAATCATGGTTACAAACAATAGCATAGGGGACTCCGTGGATTCTTAGAATATCTTTCACCAAGATGTGTCCAAATCTTTGTACTGAACTCTACTCTCAAATTTCTAGGATGTGGTACTACATGGTGAGTTAGTCTACGATCACCCAGATAGAATCATGTCCCCATGAAGTATATGATAATAATGTCAAGTTTTCCATTTATATCACATCACACATCTAGTCTATTACCTTAAGTGGTTGATCTGAACCCACTATAACTTGGCCAATCATCCTTTACCTTATTACATGTTATAAATCGAAATACACACTCTACAACTACCTTCATTATACATAGCCACCAAAAATGATGTAGAGAATCTAGGTATATATTTCCCACACAAGGATGTACTCCCATAGATAATGTATAAATCTCCAAAAACACATCCTCCCACAATGTCAAATGTACCATCTTCCACCCTCTAAAATGAATACCATTATATCATCCTTTATATGATTGATATGGAACATGTCTAGTAGATATCTGAGCATGTAAGGTCTCATTGTCAATATCTCCCTCCCAATAATCCAAGACATGTTTTAAAAGTGGTGTGGTAACATCCATTTAATGAATATATCAAGAACCATCCTTATCAAAAAAATACAACTACAACAAGGATAACTACATCAAATAGTTGGCTAATGACCGATAATAAGATATCCTTCTAAAATAATCTTCTAATGCATTCCCATTTTTAGGATTATAGACAATATCAATGTCATAGTGTGAATGGAACTCTATCCAACACCTCTATCTAACGTTACGATCCTTATGTGAGAAAATATACTTATGACTTTTATGGTCAGAATAAATGTTAAACTGCTCACCCATCAGGTATTGTCACTATATCTTCAAGGTGAATACTACCATGGCTAACTCAGGATTGTGGGTTGCAGAGTTTTGATCAAGTAGTCTTAACGATTTTGAACCATAATAAATAATGTCTTTCCTATGAATCGGCACACAACCATGTATGTTCCCTTTTTCAACATAAAACACTATGTACTCGACACACTCTTTTGGAATTCTCAATATGGGAGTTCTTGTCAGTCTATATTTCACAAACCAAAAGAACTACTAGAACCTATAAAATCCAAAACTGACACTTCTAGATATTCTTATAATGTTGGTGATCACGTAGTTTTTCTAGGTCCATCCTCCACTAACTCACATGATCCTCTAAGGATATCAAATACAATAGGATGTTTTCAATGAATACTATCATAACCTAGAATATGAAAGCCTAAAAGATCCACTTCATCAGTCACATTAACAATACTTGTGTGTTAGTCACACTGAACGACATCGCCAAATACTCATAGTGACCGTAATAATAGTAGAATTATTTCTTCAGTATATACTCATTCCTTAATCCTAGCTGGTAATATACTTACCTAATGTCAATCTTTGAAATCCTTCATTCCCCTCTAAACTTATCAATGATGTCATCGATCATTGGTGGTGGACACATATTAATCACTCTCTCCTAATTCAAGAATCTGTATTCCACATATAAAATTAAGGTCTAATGTAAATTCTTGAAAAAAACCATTGGTATGCTAAGGGGTAAACATTGGGTCTCCCAATGCACTTCTCTTATATGTCCTCAAAATCTATACATAGCTATCAAGGCTCTATGTGATCCATTAGATATGAAGTTTTAGATATATTTGTCATCTCAAGATGACAGTAATTGCATAATTCTATCTCTTGTTGGGGAGTTTATCTTGGTATGTCCTTAAGAAAGATGTCCATGTACTCCACCACTATTGTATGGAAGTTATATACTAAATAATACACTACTCCAACAGTTATTCTTTCCTATTTTTGAGTAATTGGACGCAATCCCCTATTCATAAGATGATTCTAATCTCCCATTGTCTCATTTCCATCCACAAAGTAATCCCATGTTCCTTTATTACAAATACACCGCACCTGCTTCCAGAAATAGTAAATTAGGTCATAAACATGGATATTTAGTACCCACATAATATTACATCATAGGGACACCTGTTTTAACAAATAGATCCCATTTACCACCCTTTCCTCCAATATTATGATCTCACCATCTCCATATGTGAGAAAATTCTTGAGTCATTTCTTTTCTGAGTCTGTAACCACAAGGGTCGAGCCAATGCCTCAATTGGAATCTCAATGTCTCATACTATAGAAGTAGAATGGAAAGAATGGATATCAGATATGTTTATCAATACTTCATTAAGAGTATAGAAATCACATACTATTCCTTGAATCATCCCTAGAGCCATAGGATCACTGGCCTTCATAGCTTAATGTTGGCCCCAATCCTACCAACCAGCTCCATGAGCTTTTAATGGACCACTTGGGGTGGTGGTGGTAATACTTCAAACTGATGACCACATCCAACTTACCTGTCATCACCCATTCCACATATTCCACCCTATGGATCAAACTTATCATACCTTTGTAACTGTCTCAGCATTCCCTTGACAGTCTCAAGATCATCTATACGATGGGTTAGGAAATACTAACAAGATGTCCCTAACTGTCACAAGAGAAACACCACATGTCCCTCAGCTAAATTGAGCCACGCTAAGAGCCCTTCACTACTGGTCCTGATTCCTTGGATATCCTCATGAAGCATCTAACATGATTGGATAACTATAACTATTGTCAGCTACCTGATGTCACGGTCTTAGATAATGGGTGCCCACTTCTAACTCTCACAACCAGTGTCTTATATTCCATAAATATCACACCCAACTATGATATATTAATTACTCCATCATAATTTTAATTGAAAAGAGATACCACTGAACACGTGATGTCCTAGTGCATGCCATACTCAATGGTCTGGGATCTGGATAACTAGTATTTCACCATATCCATATATTAACGTGATAGGTTAGTAAAAATCATTGAATACTCTAACATTGTCATATTTCTCTGATAATGACACAAAATCTCATGAATTCATACTGATAACATTATGTATGAATAGAACTCATCTCTAATGAGATGTACAATTTGTATCTTGGATAGAGTTTTCTCATCATGTGACTAAGTCATTATTCTCCTCTATTTCCCACTAGTGTCTTGAAGAGGATACATTGCAAGGGCTATGTATGATATCTTAGAATCCTAATATGGTGGAAAACATGAGTGACTTACACTTCCAATCCTTAGACAATTGGGGTTCTGGCTCACCATGAAACCTGGGAGTTCACATCCTCTGAAACTTGGGCAATGCACTCATCAAATGTGAATCCCCTCCTATTATTTCCAACTCATGTTTCTTCTCAATGGGTGGTGTTATAGGTGGTAATACACAATGCGGTGTTATCTTTGGTAGAGGCCCTTGTACCGATTCCTTATCACTAAGAGGATCAACTTGATTATCGTTTTGTGAAATCTTGGCAAGCGATCTATGTGGAGGCATCCAAAAAATATTACAGTGATATTCCATAGTCAAAAGAGTATACCTCATGAGTTGAATCATGACGTACAAGGAAAAAAAATTATTATTAAATGAAGCATGTTCCCAAAAATTTCCCCAACAACCAATAATAACATGTATTGAGTTGAAAGGCAGGTGATTAGAGTCTTGGTGTATGGATGTGTCGGCATCCACACAAAGACTGGATTCCCCAACCTCAAAACCAAACAAAAAACACTAAACACTATTTCCCCAACCCAAAACTCTGTGACTCTAGTCCTAAGATAGAACCACCTCTGATACCACTCTATCATGACCCAACATACTGTGGTCTGACTTGTGACCACCCTATCCCCACCTATAATAGGATAGGGGCTAGTGACCAGCGCCGAGTTGGAATATCCAAAAAAATGGAGGCATTAACCAAAAGTACCTAAACACAGATGCACATATCCAAGCACAGACATGTTGAAATGTAATACAACTAATATAATGGATTCATACATCTAATATCTCATACCAAAGTAAGACATTAAAATACTACAATCACAAAAGGGAGCGAAGTACAATACCAACCAAAAACTATATTTTAAAATCCCATGAAATTAAAATATTTTTGATGTTAGAATGAATAATTGTTTGTCTCTCTTTATATGAAACAGAATTTTAAGCATATGTTACACACCACACTAGGTTATCTTGCGGTACACAAAAGACTGGTTTTTAACACCTTTTAGCAGTTCACCTATCTTAAACCTAAATTTTGAATGTTTTGAATATTTTATATATTTTCATTTTCTAAATAAATCAAAAAAATTGGATTCTGAATGTTGAAATTATCTTAGGGTAATTTTTCTAATTTTATAATTAGATTTATTTTTTGATTAAAAGTAATAATATGATGTTTTAATTAAAAATAGTTTTTTCTTTTAAATAATTGCTACTTTTATATTATATTTTAAATGGTTTATTAATGTCTCAATAGATCGATTATAAATATTTTAATCCAATTATGGACATTTGGATCATTTTTATATTGATATTCCATATAAATACTTATAGAACTTTTGATTTTCGTTTTATTTAAAACCCATATTTCTCAACACGTCTCTGGGATTAGCCCTAATTTTAATTTTTCCAATTCTGTTATTTTAATTATAAAAATTTATATTCATTCTTGTAATCATTAAAATATGTTTTTTTCTAATAACACCAAAATAATATTTTACCAAATAGATTATTAAAACTGATTAAAACTAATCACAATGGCTACGTAAAATTTAATCTTAATAAGGGAAAAACATAATCTTAATGAAAAAATGACCTGGACACCTATCTAAAATCAATTAGAGGACAATAATTTAACCATATCCCCAATTGGTTTTTATATTTATGGGTTTTTGAGATATTATTAAATCTATGTACACGATATAGAATGTTATTTAAGTAAAAAGACAAAAATATAAGTTTCCTTACCTTTAAAATTTATAAAAATTTTAGATATATAAAAGATATCATTTTTTAGGTTATACATATCATTCTAAAAGATAAATGTGTTTTTTAGACTAATAATTTTTTTATAATTTTTATAGAGTGTTTACTTACATAATATGCTTATGAATCACCATCATAGTGATGATTTAGTTAATAATTCAATATGTAAATGATACTATTAATATTAAAATAGAAGTGAATTTATAGAATTATTATCATTAATTATTTTTAAGGTGACTATATCATATTAATAAACATTAAATTAATTTTTTTTAATTCAAATATTGTTTTTAAAATTTAAAATTAAGGCTAAATAATTAATTTTAAATTTGAACTTATTGTTATTTTATAATAAAGAAGGTTTTATTAAATGATTTAAAATTAATAAAAATAATATATTATTCCATGTACTTTTTAAGTGTTAATAAATGTTAAATATGGTATATTAATGTCCAAATTTATCTTTTATAGTTATCATATTTACCCATATAATGTAAAAAATTGTTAACACGGTCTAGGTTTAAGAAGTGTTTTAGCGTGTCACATGTGTTTGTTCTAAAATTAATTTCAAAATTAGAAGGGATTTATATTTTATAAATTATATATATTATTAATAAGTGAGTTGATATATATTTTATAATATTTCAAACATTATTTTATTCATAATGGTCAAATAAATTAGAATGAAAATCTTGATTTCTTAAAAAAAGATCAAATTTGGGAATCCTAGAAGTTATGAAACCCAATTATTAAATTGAACATATTTTCTTGTGGTGTTGGTATGAATTGAATTTTATTAAACATTAATAATTTAAATTTTCATTATGTAGCCAATTTAGTTATGATGGACCTCCGATTAATAAATACCTTTGGTATTTACCAGAGTCTCACTCCCCCACAATTATAAAAATGAATGCTTGCTACCCCTTCCCCACATCTCTCAAACACATTTCATCTTCCAAAATATTCTGAAATAGACTCCAAAAATACCTCCCATTGACCTAAAAGACTCCATTTGTGATGAAATAAAACTATGTAAACATTTTGGCACAAACCAGAAAAAGTTACCTGAATAAGAGGTAAGAAACATCTTTAATCATTTTAGTTTTATTTACATTCTTCACCCACTAAAATATAATTATTATATTATTATATAACTAATCCAATATCATCAATATAATAGGATGTTATTAAGTAAATATTTATACATACACTTACCCACACCTTCATCTAATGTGTATCGAAGAAACTATTTTGGTGTATGGTGAACTACCAACTCACAAAACACTAATTGTTCATTTTTACATTACAACCAATGATGGTGGAAAATATGAAGGAAACACTATTTATACATGATATATATTGTATTTATTATGTTTTTACACTTATATAATCATTTTATAAAATAGAACATTATTACATCCCATTTTGAGTAAATACAATAACAACATTTTAGGATGTGTATACTATCGCCTCCTCGAAGTGATGTGATTCATTAACGCTCTACATGGAAGTTTTTCATACGTACATATCACATAACATCTCCATGAATGGATCAATTCATTTTTTACCACCAAATATTATCGAATATTCTAAATATATACGTATAGAATATATACAATAATTCATTGTTGGTTAACATTCTTGAGTTTATGAAATCATGTAATATTAAATAGGAACAACATGTATCAAGAAAAAACATACTTGACAAAACAAGTCAATTAACACCCGAAGTAGCTAAAATAATGAAAGAGTGTTATCAAAAGGGTAATATAATAATGTAATAATTTATTATATAATTTTTAAACATGATTTTGTTTCTTATATAAGATAGTAAAATATTTTAAACAACTATATATGAGGATAAAGTCAACATGAAAAAAATGTTAAGCTAAAGTATTTCATCTCAATATACATTGCACTAATACTAATATTTATTATGCACAAATTCACTTTTATTTGGTGTATATAATGGTATTTTTCTTTTGATTTCATGAATCTACTTATTATCATGATATTATAAGTTACATTTAGATCACAAGGATTTATTATTTAATTGTTTCATTATGGTATGAGACAGATTGGAGTGTTTAAATGTTATTCTCCCTCGATATTATTTTAAAATACACAAAACATATTGTTACTTATCCTTCTATCAGGTATTATTGATAAATCCATATTCATTTTAAATTTGGATGTTTGATCAGGTATATTATTTATTTGAAAGATGTTTAAAGATTTGAACATGAAATACATGGGTTGGGGGCCATTTAATGCAAACCCGACTAGTTTTGGACTAATCAATGAAATACCCTTGATTAATTGGTTGTCTCATGAGATGAGTTAGTTGAAAAAATAGATTTAAAATTCTCTTGTTAGTAAAGGTTTCATGTTCCTAGGAAATATGAAATATGATAATTAAAAATTTTCTTAATAAAAATTTAGTTTATTAATATTTATTCCATGATATTTTTCATCAACATATCTCGGGACTTATTTCATTATATTTTATTTATTATATGGATTCATTTCAGTTTCATTCCATTCAATATTGATATTTCTTTATCTAGTTTTTTGAATGGAATGTGTTATTAGTTATTTACCTTTCCATGTTAATTTATTTCTATTTATTCAATAGTGATTCCCTTTTACCTACCCTTATGAAGAATTTTTTTTCTCACACTTATTATGTGTCATTTTTCTAGGTAATGAAGAATAAATATTTAAATTAGGTTTCAAGGATGCAGTTTATTCCTTTTTTTATGTGTCATGTTTTTAATTTATATTTCCCGATGTATTATAGGTAACTTGTATGTAATCTAGATTTCAATACTGTTAAATTGGTCGGTCCATTGGGATTTGATTCCTTGTATTCATACCAATGTAATAAGATAATGAAATGACTTAAGTATTCTTGGGTAGAGTCATTATAGTTGTCTTCAGGGGACGTTTACTAACAATTATGGAAACTAGATTTAGAAAAAATAGATTAGGGAACATGAACCTGAGATAATATTTGAGGATGAGTATAAAAGAACATCCTAAATTGTTCTGTAAGGTATATATTATATATTTATTCTTGGAAATAAATCCCTATCTGAATACTATAAGTGGGTGTGGTTCTAGAACAGATGTACCTAAGAGTAATGACCTTGATGAGGTGTAATGGGCCAAACTCAGGGTAACATGGTACATGACAACATGCCTTATTATACACCTAGTTTGGCACTCTAAATTGATATTCTTAGGATAGTTCAAATTTTCATTGCCTATAATTATGAAGGATTTGAAATTAAATATTTTCACATTGTAGAAAATTTTTGTTATTGTAGGATTCAGGAGGCATATATTTATGTGTTATACAATATTTTGAAATATGTATTATGTTATGATTTAATCTAGTATATTCAATTTTTAACAAATGGTTCCTGGTAGAAGGAATGTGAACCTCAATGATGAATGTCATCCACTAATTAAGAAGGATCAAATCTTCCATGGTCTTAAGATAATATTTCCAATGTAAATAGTCTCCAAAAAATTCTCATCATACAATGACATTGTATTATGTGACTATGATATGGGTAAACAATTATCCAGTACCTAATTATTTGAATGAAACTATGATAAGAATCGGATATCTAAGCACTACTAAAAAGGGAATGAGTCAATAAATATTAATGTAATGAAGGATATTCTAACATGTGATTATTATGGAAATAAAAACTCTGTTACTTTCTTAGTAAGAAAGAGATTTTTTATAAGTGTGGAAAAGAGGAAACCATGTTCATGACATCAAGGTTAAGAAAAGGGTTTCAAATTTACAATGCTTCTACTATATGAAGATGGGACACTATACAAACCAATTTCCCAAGAGTCGAGAGATTATACCCCAAATGATGATTTAAGATAATAATAAAGTTGTTTTACTAAAACAGATCAAAATAATGATTCATATTCCTAGTCAAGAATTCATTCATTTTAATATTTTATCAGAAATATACTAGTTATATGAATATGGAATAAATGGGGATTATACTCCAATACTTTTTCATTAAGGATTTTAGAATCACTTGCAGAATGTTACCCCAAAAATATATTAGGTATAAATTTAAACTCATAGGAAAATACATAATTTAGGGATAGACAAACCTTAATATGTTCTTGACGTTGACATGATGACAATGAAATGATATATTTGGACAAGTACTGACTAACATAGAACTAATTTAGGACTTGTAGACAAGTGGTATATGATATCATTGATGGTATTTACAACACATTTGTGATTATGAAATATATCCCATAAAATGTGTGACAAATAAGGAATTTAGATGAATTAATTTTTATAATACGGTTTTACAGAAATTATATTTATTACAATATTTTTACATGATGTATGATGAAGTTATTCAAAGGAATAGAATGTGAAAATCTCAAGATACTTCATTCTTATTAAGGGAATATTATAAGTTGATTGAAATTATTTATATTGTATTGGATCACAATATTTAATAAAAGTAAACTATTTATGAAAAGATTTATGATTAATATCTAATTTGGTTTTAAAGATTAATATATTATAGCATTATATGATTATTATTGTTCCATTAATTTAAGTATAAATAGTTCAATGCACGACCAAAGTATAATAATTTTCTAATAGAAACAGGCAAGGTATGTTTATTTAATTATATTCACAAAGTGTAAAATAATTCCTCAACTCTGTTAATAAAACTGATCTTGAAACCGAAAATCTTATCTTGTACTTTTGTTTTCGATTTATTGAATGGCCCTTAAACCATCATGTATTTACACCATTTTGATAGTTATCATCCCCATAACCATGTTCTATAACACTCTTTATCACGACATTATTGTTTGTTTTTTCCTATGTATTTGTGTTTTATTTTAACACCTTTGTTCTCCTATAACAGAACATAGTTAAGTGGCCATTCTAATTTCATTTATCTCTTGTTAAGAATATGTGTTGGTAACCCTATTCACTATGAGGGCTCTTCCACAATAGTATTCTAAAATATCAATCCCTGTATTACTAAGATCACATTTAAATTATGAGGATGGATATTTAATTAAGGATGGATAATTTTACACCCAATGAAATTAGATTATTTTAATTTTATAATAATTATTATTTTGTCTGCCCTTATACACAACATCAAGGTACGCTTAAGATACACAATACAGGGAGATATCCTGTGTTACACACCAAACAAAGATTTACCTCTTTTTAATGGAGAAAATATTTTAAAAGTAAATTTTTAAATTTTTATAACTTTTATTTTCCACAATAAATATCATTTTTGGATTCATAATATCAATATTACAATAGGGGGTTTCTTCATATGTTTCATTTTTTGGTGAAAAGTTAACATACTTCATTTTCATAAAAAATGATATTTTCAATTAAATAAATTTAAAATATTAGTGAAATTGATTAAAATTAATCACGATGATTAAGGTACAATTAAGCATAATAACTGACTAAGATTTAACATTATGCGCCAAAATGACATGGAAAAAAGTCCAGAAGCCATTGCATACAAATAATTAAAAAATATCCCCACTTGTTTTGAATATTCTCAGTTATTGGGATATTATTAGTTGTAATTTCTTCATTTAAAATTAAAAGTAAGTAAAAATGACAAAAAAAAGAACATTCCTTACCTTGAACATTTTTCAATATTTTAGACATGTAAAAGAATAATAGTTTTAATTATACATGTCCTTTTAAATATAAATAGGATATTTTTTAAAAGAAATATATCATTAATTTTTTGATATTGTTTAGTTACATAAAATGATTCAAAATCCACAACACAATGATTATTTAAATAATATTTTACTAAAGTATATAATATTATAAAAATAACAGTGAAGTGAATAGACTGATTTATGGTATTTAATTTTTTTAGATTAATATATCTTGTTAAAAAATTTTAAATTAATATATTTAAATACAAATGTTTTACTGAAACATGTAAAATAATTTTTTATAAATAATGTCAAAATTGACCTTATTTTTATTTTACAAAAAATTATATTTTATTGACTAACTAAAATAAATAATAATTATATAATCTTCCAATTTATTTTTAAATGATAATAAATATTATATATGGTCTATTAATGTAGAATTTTATCTTTTATAATTAACATATTTACAACAAACTTTGAAAACAATGTTAATGTGGTAAGAGTTTAAGTAGTGTTTTTTCACCTCACATGCTCTTGTTTTAAAATTAACTTCTAAAACAATGAAAATTCATATTTTATAAATTAGATATAATATTAATAATTAATTGGATCTATAATTTCTGATAAATATCACTTTAGATATATACATAATGGTTAATATAATTACATTATAAAACAATCTGCTTTAATAAAAACAAAAATGATAAAATTTGAGAATCATAGAAATTAAAGAACCAAATTATTAAAATGGAAATTTTTTGAGTGTTGGAGGATTTTATAGACCATTATTCCTCATCAATGAATTTTATTTCCATTATTTAGTCACATTAGGTAATGTCTACCTCTCATTATTGAATGCCTTTTGGTATTTACAAGAGTGCTACTCCCCTCCACTATAAAAGGACAAGCCCTGTACCCATTCCTCACACCTATCATGTCATATTGGATCATCCAATATATAAAAAAATGGTCTCCAAACATCCCTCCATTTTACTGATTATCCTCTATTTGGACATAAGTCCATCCATGTAATCCTTTAGGTACCAACTGTAATGAGTTACCCCATGACGAGGTAACACGATTCCAGAATATTTTTAGTTTCTTTTCCATTATCCACCCCATAAAATTTCATATTCCATAATCATATAACAAATGAGTATAATAAATATTCAAGGATGTTTTTATGTTAATATTTAATCATAAAAATCATTTTCCTTCATCTAATGGGTAATGAATATACTATTTCTGGTCACAGAGAACTATTGGCTCACGAAATGATGATTGTTCATTTTTTTACATTACAACCTATCATGGTGGGTATAATGATGGATAATATGAATATAAATTATATATATGGTACTTATTATGTATTTATATATAATTAATCCTTTTCTAACACATACCTTTAATATGTTCCATTTTTCGTTAATATGATAATTTCCTTTGAGGAAGTGGGGATGATCACCCCCTCAAAGCAATGTGACTCGTCCATGCTATATATGAAATTTATTAACGATTATATTAATAAACCAATATAAAATATGTAAAATAGATATTATTCTTGAATTATAATATAAATAGTTTTCATATATTTTTCATTATTTTAATATGAAAAATAAATGAAATCAGCGTTCATGCGTACGTACAACCTACCCTCTCAATGAATGGTAGACTTCATTTCATACATCAAAATATTATAGATATTAAAAATAATTATGTAATGAATATATAAGATAATTAATTCTTTATTAACAATTTTTATATTATTAAATCATTATCTATGATATAGTAACAATAATTAAAAATTTAAAACATACTTGAGAAGACTATGAAATAAACAGATGAAATAGAAAAAATAATACAAGAATGTTAACAAAAGGGTAATAATATACTGTTAGAATTTAATATTTGATGTTAAAAACATGATTATGGTTCTGGTGTATATTATTTACATTATTTAAACCACTATAATTTATGAAAAACACCACACACAAAAAGGAAGGTTAAGGTAATGTATTTCGTCTAAATTTACATTCTAGAGAGGATTATTTTTTTATGCACCAATTCACTTTTATTGGGTGTAAATACTACCCCTTTCCATGATTTATCATGAATATAAATGTTATCATGAAAATTATCTATTTCATTTAATTAAAATGTTATTATGATTTTAATGTTTCAATATGTTATGGGACACATTGTAATGTTTAAATACTATTTTTCCTCAAAACTGATTTAATGTCAACAAACCTTATTATTACTTATCATCCTTTCTGATATAATAGATAAATCCATATTATTTCTTCAATATGGATATTTGATAAGGATTATTGTTTATTTGATATATTAGAAATTATGTGTGTGACGACCCGAAATTTTGAACAAATCTTGTTTCCTAATTTTATGTGTTATTTTATTTTATACTCAACAAAACTGTTTCATTTGATAACATGAGTATAATTAAAATGAGACAGTTAGGTTTCGACTATTGTATGACCATTGATCAATATGACAGCCACAAACTAAACGTTTCGATTATTGTCTCTAAATACAAGTGATCTTGGTTAATTAAAATAGAAAGAATATTTGATGGCCTCATCAAGTAGTCTCGGTCCAATCGAAGCCCATATAACGGAACTTGTGATGGAGGTAGCACCACTGGGCTTTTCATGGGACCAAACCCAAGCTTAACTTCATCATGTGAAGCTAGAAAAGAATCACCTTCATGAGAAGTTCAAACTGATAGAAATTACTATACGAGCAATGTTGGCCGAGCCGCCCCAAGATTCTATCACCCTAGAAGACCTTACTCTTAGGTCCTGTGCAGGTGTTATAAGGGGCTATGTAACGAGACCATAACAGCCTTGTGTAATCCTTTGATTTAAATAAAAATTGTGATTTCTTCTTATGATGAAGTTTGAGAATTTTCAAATGTGTGGATAAATATAGTATGCATATTTTTGATGAATTCTAGAAAAAGGATATTTGAAAATATTTATGTAAACCTTAGATAATTAATTATGTGAAATGATTTTCAAAAAATGGTCTTCTACAATTAGGTTCAGTATGAAATTTAGAGTCTAATAAGATCAACATAATTTTTTATGAATAGTAAATTATGAATATTGATTTTATGCTTAGGATTAGTAATATGACCAAATGGATTAGTAATCTCAATTAAATAAATTATTAATATAATCTAGGCACCTTGATTAAGTAATGTGATTCAATAAAATAGGTAAATAACTGTTTCAGAAATTATTAGTCAGGTATTAGTTTTTTGGGTGAATAGTGTTTTTAATTAAAAATTAAATTAAAAATATTTATAAAAATATTATTATAACATGGATTTAATTTTTTGAACCCAGAGCATCGATATTATGTTAAGTTAATTTTGGGGATTTTTCTGAAAAAAATGAATTTTCGGTGAATAGTGTAGTTATTTAAAAAATAAATTAAAATTATTTTGAAAATTATTTTTATAAAATGGAGTTCATTTTTTAAATCATAGAATATATATTTGGTTAGGGAGAAATTTTTGATATTTTTCTGAGAAAGTTGAATTTTCGATGAATAGTGAAAATACAGTTTTTAAGTTACGGGTGTTTAATGACATCATTAAATGAGGTATTAAGTATGTAATCAATATGGTCGACTTATGAATAGTAAGATAAGGTATGAGGTGTACCAAGTGGCCAATACCATTGGAAAATACCATGGTCAATCCCATGGTTTTTCCAAAACCACCAATGTGGTGTCCCTTGGCCATTAATGCCTTGTCCTCTCACATTCCCTATAAATACCCACCCTTTCCTCCTTTATTTTTCACTCCCAACTCTCCCCCAACAAATCCCTGGTATAATTACCTCCCAAATAGTCATCCCAAGGTTCCCCCAAGCCCTCAAGGTCCCAACCATCGATTTTTAAGAGTTACGTTTTAAGGTAAGGGATCCAACCTCTCTCTTTCTTTTCAAATACTCTCTTTTAAGTGATCTCTTTTATACTCCATGTTATTATGTTGGATGATGTTATTTTATATTCCTCGTAATTCCATTTTCATGTTCATATTATTAGGGATTCCATCTTACTCTCACCATTTCATTTTATGAATGTTTATGTGGCGCCGTTAGGTTGCTGAAATTTTTGTAACAGATTCTTTCACCCGTCTCATTTTCAAGTTCTATTTTCTTATAAAGTATTTCAAGTTCCTTTTTATTATGTTTGGTTGTGATATCTATATCAATCATACTTATATTTTATTTTCATATGATGAGAGACCCTATTTGACTCGTCAATTCATTTTTTTGAAGTTTACGTGACGTCGTTAGGCTGCCGAATTTTTAAGGGATTCATTTACCTTTCCCATTTTCAAGTTCTATTTTATTTTCAAGTCGTTGAAGTTCCTTTTTATTATGTTGGGGTATGATCTCTATATCTATAATACTTATCTTTTATGTTAATATGATGAGATAACCTATTTGATCTCATCAATTCATATTTTTGAGGTTTTAGTGACGCTGTTAGGCTGCCAAATTTTTATAAGAGAAATATTATTTTTGTCTTCCTTTCATGTTCTTCATTTCATATGGTATATATTTCATATTTCATTAACATGTTCTTAAATCCTTTATATTCTATCCCCCTACTGTTTTATGGATCATTTATGAGTGGGTGACCCATGTCCCCTCTCTTTTCAATGTTTTCTAAAACCTACAACATAGCCATTATGCTGTCGAATTTCAGTCTCAAAATGTCTCTATTTTTTCTCAAATTCCTTAGTTTTATTTAGTGAATAGTCAAATCTATATGTTCTATAAGTATATTCACACATATATCAAAATTTTCTATTTTAAATTTTTGGATTTACATACATGAGACTCGCTTTCCTTTTCCACGGGTTTAATGTGACATAAAGATCATGTTTTTAAAAAAGTTTTTAAAAATTTATGATTATGAATGGAAACCCATTTCTTTTATGCTATATGGGTTATTTATGAAGTGTTTGATGATGATATACGTGGGTCACATGATAATAATGACAAATTTAAGGGTGCACCCTGATAGCACTCCAATGCATTGGGTAATGATGTAACCACTAGAGATTATAAATTTAAGGGTGCGCCCTGATAGCACTCCAATGCATTGGGTAATGATGTAACCATTAGAGATTACAATTTTAACGACACCTTGGGGTTTACCTTGGTAATTTCAAATGACACCTTGGGGTTTACCTTGGTGATATGTTCAAGATTTTCTATGTTAAATGTTGCAGCCAAACCTTCATGTTATGAAATACGTTATTTCTATTATGATATGCCTCATGATTTCTTTCTCATGCCTTAATGTTTTTTTTCATTACTTTATTGATGTATCTCATGTTCACATGTTAAATGTTTCCCTTGTTTCCCTTACTGGGCCTTCTGATCACCCTTTCTTTTGAAATATGACCCCAGGTTATGAGATGCAGTAATGAACCTAGGATGAACATATGGAGAAGCCATTAAAGTGTTTAAGAAGAATGTTTTATGTTTTCAGGCTTTGAGTTCCTGGTTTCCAAGACACTAAACCTTAAAGATCCTCAGTTTTTTATAATTTAATGAACGTTTATGTGATAAAAAGGTGGGATGTCATATTTGGTATCAATGGATGGTTTAGTTATTTGTGGAAATTTGGATATGAAAACATTAGGAAGAACCATTTAGAAAAGTTTAAATATTGGAAATCTTCCTAGTATTTTGGTGACTATTAAGTAACAGGTTCATCATGAAAATACATCCTTATATGGATACGAGCAGGTAGAGGTGGATTTGGCATTAATGTACATAGGGGTAAAATACGAAAACACAGCATTGAGCTAGACTCTAACAGGAACTGGTACAGGACAACGAGCCTTTCTGCACTCTTGTTTACGACACTCGTAGGGGATATGATTTGGTAAATTCATAAGCTTAGTATGAACCATTATTAAAGGAACAAAGATAAAATAAAATAAAGATTCACATAATAATATATGATCATGGATAACCTAGATTGGAACCTAGGGGATCACAAGTTAGGGTATACTTTTCTTCTACAAGTTTATCCTTCTATGCTTTAAGTTTCATTTTCATGATTATTGGCTATGTATTTAAGCCCCCTAATTATAATTTCTTTTCATAGTTAATGGAAGGAAATGGAAGAACATTTCCCCACAACCAATGTAATAGGAAATGTGACGATTACCCTATTAATGTGATAGAGATGAAGAGAGATCAAGTTGAACATATAGTGATTATGCCAAACCAGCTATCAAAAATCACAATTAATAATTGGTACCTAGTTCAATGCCCAAATTCATCAAGGAAGAAGAAGAAGAAGTCTCAAGGATGTTCATATGATAATTTTGATAAGGGAAAGATAACCCAATTTCCTTTGTGCAAAATGTGTAGAATGTGGCACCAAGGGGAATGTCATAAAGGAACCAGGAGATGTTTTATGTGTGGGGTTATAGGGAAAAAAGTAGCCAAGTGCTTTAAAAAAATGTATAATGTGATGAATAGAGATAAGGTTATATCTAATATACCTTATACTTGTCAATGTCATAAATGCGGCGAAGTTAGAAACTATCAAAGGCAATTCTCTCTTATAAGGGATGAGAAGCATGATGAGTATCAACAATCATCAACTACAAGGGAACAATGCAAGTCCTATGCTGAGATGGATATTTATGACTTAATTACATGTGACTTCTTCGCAATAATAGTCTATGTCATGTTGTATTTTAGTTCTTTCTCTATGAGAATACATTTTATGTTTTCTTAGATCATTGAGTCACTACCTAGGATGATTTTATATCATTAAGGAAAACATCTATTATTATGTACCACATGTTGATGTAGTTAAGCTGTTCTTCTTTAAAAAATGGAATGGGGGATTAAAAGATGATTATTATTTTGGAAGACATTTAATATTTTGGGAACCCTATATGATCGAGGTAAATATATTACTACGGTATTTTTTTTGAGGAATAAAGGTTGACTTATATTTTTGAAGAATCTACAAATTTTAGGTGAAATTATGGTAATATAGGTTACTTATGGAAATGATGAACCTGTCTTGGGGAAAATATGATATGGTTATTTACTTGTGTTATAAGAAGATAATAGTGGTTGACGTTGTTTGGAGATGAACGATAATTTCTATCTTGGAAGACTATGTTATGAGATCGTTCTTATAATTGGTTTTTTATCTTAGTTGGGTTTATTTTGAGGAATTTTAAGGTCAGTTATTTATGGAATGGTCTATGATGAACTTTGGGTAGTACTATGGAATTTTAAAGATTTATATAAGTTTCCCTTCCTATGGGATTATTTATTTTTTAAGAGTTGTTTTATCTTACCCCTTCTTCTTTGGGATAATGTTTAAAGTTAGAAGAAATATATAGTTAATATTTGGTGGATTATTTTATTCTCTAGAAGATGATTCTTGTGCTTTGATGATACCAAGTAGTTTTGAATGCTCATCATTTGGAGAAAAGATTAGTTTTGGTAGAAACTTATAAATGAATGAAACTCTACTTGAAGGTAGGTATTTTTTCTCTTATGTTTTTATTATATGTAGTAATGAATTCCTCAAAATTATGAAAAGGAATGTAAAGAAAAAACATTGTTGGTTTATGTTTCCTACTGGGTAATCAAATACCGTTTTCACACATTATAAGTTTGTGATTTTACTGTGGTTAACTTTCTCCTAATCATGTTTTCTATCACTCTCGCTCAAGACATTACCCTTTGTTTTCTCTTCCATGTCCATGTTTTCCTACATGGAATCTTAGTGTGGGTTAACTTGGGTGACCTTTGTACTTCCCTTTAATTATTTTAAAGTAATAGTTTTACTGTCTCCTTTTCCGATTTGGGACATTCAATGAAATTTCCATTCCCAATTTAAAAATATCTCAAGGGCGTAATTTCATAAGGGGGAAGAATGTAACAACCCAAAATTTTGAATAAATATTGTTTCCTAGTTTTATGTGTTATTTTATTTTATACTCAACAAAACTGTTTCATTTCATAACAAGAGTATAATTAAAATGAGACCATTGTGTTTCGACTGTTATATTAATGTTGGTCAATATGACCACTGGAAACTAAACATTTCGATTATTGTCTCGAAATACAAGTTATCTTAATTAATTAATATAGAAAGAAGATTTGATGGCCTCATCCAGTAGTCTCGGGCCAATCGAATCCCATCTAACGGAACTTGGGAAGGAGGTAGCACCACTGGGCTTTACTCTGGACCAAACCCAAGCCAAACTTCATCTTGTGAAGCTAGAACGGAATCGCCTTTGTAAGAAGTTCAAACTGATAGAAATTACTACTCGTGCAATGTTGGCTGAGCTGCCCCAATATTCTATCACCCTATCACACCTTACTCTTAGATCCTATGCTGGTGTTTTAAGGGGCTATGTAATGAGACTGTAACAGCCTTGTGTAATCCTTTGATTTAAATAAAAATTGTGATTTCTTCTTATGATGAAGTATGTGAATTTTCAAATGTCCAGATAAATATAGTATTCATTTTTTTTATGAATTTTATAAAAATGATATTTGAAAATATTTCCTTAGATAATTAATTATGTGTAATGATTTTCATAAAAATGTCTTCTATAATTATGTTCAGTACGAAATTTAGAGTTTAATAAGATCAACTTAATTCTTGATGAATAATAAATTATGAATAGTGATTTTATGGTTAGGATTAGTAATGTGACCAAATGGATAAGTAATCTGACTTAAAGAAAGTATAAATATAATCTAGGAACCTTGATTAAGTAATGTGATTGAATAAAATAGGTAAATAACTGTTTCAGAAATTATTATTCAAGTATTAGTTTTTTTGAGTGAATTGTTTTTTTTATTAAAAATTAAATTAAAACTATTTTGAAAACTATTTTTATAAAATGGATATCATTTTTGAAATCAGTGCATCGATATTATGTTAAGGTTATTTTTGGGGATTTTTCTGGAAAAAAGGAATTTTCGGTGAATAGTGTATTTATTTAAAAATTAAATTAAAATTATTTTGAAAATTATTTTTATAAAATGGAGTTCATTTTTGAAATCATAGCATTGATATTTGGTTGAAGTTAAATTTTGGGATTTTTTTTAGAAAGTTGAATTTTCGATGAATAGTGAAAATACAGTTTTTAAGTTACGGGTGTTTAATGACATCATTAAATGAGTTATTATGTATGTAATAAATATTTAGGACTTATTAATAGTAATAAAGGTTTGAGGTGTACCAAGTGGCCAATACCATGGGCAAATACCAGGGGCAAGCCCATGGTTTTTCCAAAACCACCAGTGAGGTGTCCCTTGGCCATTAATGCCTTGTCCCCTCACTTTCCCTATAAATACCCACCCTTTCCTTTTTTAGTTATCACTCCCAACTCTCCCCCAATGAAGCTATGGTCTCATTACCTCTCTAATAGTCCTCCCAAGGTTCCCCCAATCCCTCAAGGTCCCAACCTTCTAGTTTTAAGAGTTACATTTTATGGTAAGGGATCCAACCTCTCTCTTTCTTTTCAAATAGTCTATTTTAAGTCATTTATTTTATGCTCCATGTTCTTATGATGGAAGATGTTATTTTGTATTCCTATTTATTCTCTTTTCACTTTCATATGATGAGAGATCCCCTCTTACTCTCATCATTTCGTTTTATGAATGTTTAAGTGGCGTCGTATGGCTGCCCAAATTTTTGTAATGTATTCTTTCACCCTTCTCATTTTCATGTTCTATTTTCTTGTCAAGTCTTTAAAGTACCTTTTTATTATGTTGGGGTATGATCTCTATATATATAATACGGATCTTTTATGTTCATATGATGAGAGACCCTATTTTATCTCTTCAATTCATTTTTTTGATGTTTAAGTGACGTCGTTAGGCTGCTCAATTTTTAAGGGATTATTTCACCCTTCTCATTTTCATGTTCTATTTTCTTGTCAAGTCTTTCAAGTTCCTTTTTATTATGTTGGGGTGTGATCTCTATATATATCATACTGATATTTTATGTTCACATTATGATAGACCCTATTTTATCTCTTCAATTCATTTTTTTGAACTTTAAGTGACGCCGTTAGGCTGCCGAATTTTCATAAGATAAATATTATTTTTGTCTTACTTTAATGTTATTAATTTCATATGGTATATCATTCAAATTTCATTACTATGTTCTTAAATCCTGTATATTATGTCCCCCTATTGTTTTATGGATCATTTATGAGTGGGTGACCCATGTCCCCTCTCTTTCCAATGTTTTCTAAAACCCTACAACACAACCGTTATGCTGCCGAATTTTAGTCTCAAAATGTCGCTCTCTTTTTCTCAAATTAATTTCTTTTATTTGGTGAATAACAAAATATCTATATTATATAATGGTATTCACATATATATCAAAATTTTCTATTTTAAATTCTGGGATTTACATACATGATACTCACTTTCCTTTTCAGTGGGTTTAAAGTGACATAAAGATCATGTCGTTAATGTAGTTTTTAAAATGTTATGATTATGAAAGGAAAACCATTTCTTTTATGCTATATGGGTTATTTATGAAGTGTTTGATGATGATATACATGGACTAAATGATAATACAGAAAATTTAAGGGTGCAACTTGATAGTTCTCCAATGCATTGGGTAATGATGTAACCACTAGAGATTACAAATTTAAGGGTGTTCCCTGATAGAACTACAATGCATTGGGTAATGATGTAACCAATAGAGATTAAAATTTTAACGCTACCTTGGGGATTACATTGGAAATTTCAAATTACACCTTGGGGTTTATCTTGGTGATATGTTCATGATTTTCTATGTTTAATTTTGCAGCCACATCTTCATGTTATAAAATACGTTATTTTTATTATGATATGCCTCATGATTTATTTCTCATGCCTTAAAGTTTTTTTTCAGGACATTATTGATGTATCTCAATTTCACATGTTAAATGTTTCCCATGTTTCCCTTACTGGTCCTTCTTCTCACTCTTTCTATTGATATATGTCCCAAGTTTATGAGATGCAGTAATGAACCTAGGATGAACATAAGTAGAAGCCTTTGAAGTGTTTAAGAATAATGTTTTATGTTTTCATGTTTTGAGTTCCTAGTTTCCAATACACTAAACCTTAAACATCCTTGGTTTTGTATAATGTAATGAATGTTTTGTTTTGAAAAGGGTGTATGTCATAATGTGTACATTCAATAAATTTTTATTCAAATGTTTAAGGCATGAACTGTGGGTTGGGGACTAGTTACTAGAAGACCCTCTATGCTTTTGTGGTATCATGAGAGGAATAAGTTGGAAAAATAGTTTGAACTATATAATAATGGAAAAGGTATCATCTTCTGGGAAAAAACGATGTACGATAAATAATAATATTATTTATTTATAATTTTTTTAAAATTATTTATTCATTATATTTTATGTCGACGTATATATGGATACATTCCATTAATGTTAATTAATTAAATATAATTTCATTTAGTTTCTTACCATTCCATATTTATTTTGAATTATATATTTATTTTAATGGGATATGTTATTATTTATTTACCTTTAAATGTTTTAATTTTCCTATTGATTCATTATTTCTTTTGTTTTACTTAACCCTACTGAGAATTTGAGTTCATCCTTAATATGTTTCATTTAACCATGTAAAGAAGAAGAAATATTTTAATAAGCATTCAAGGATTTTGTTTTATTCATTTTTTATGTGTATTGTTTTTAATTTCTATTCCATGATGTGTTATAGTTATTTTGTACATAATATAGACTTCTAAGACTTCTAATCTATCAGTCCATTGTTGGATTTTATTCCTTGTAATAATTCCAATGTATTAAGATAATGCACTGACTCAGGGCTTATGGGGTCATGGAACGACATATATAGTGTCCAACCTGATACAAGGGTGATGAAAAAGTAAAATTGAATATATTAGTAAGAAAATAAGTCTAATAAGCTTGAGTTAGGCTCCACCCCCTCCTTTTCTTCCAAGGGCACTATTAAAAGGTTTGTTCCCACCATAAGACATGACATGTGTGGGAAATGACCATGACGGGGTGAGTTTAATAATACTCCGCAGGACAACAAAAAAAACTAAAAACAATGTACACAGTATAGTAAGCTCAATGAATGATATAACAACTAATTTATCACAAAAACAATCCAGATATAGTTTGTAAAGGTACCACACCACTAGGAAGTCATAACAAACTTCTACTGATAACATTCCTTTTAAAGAAATGCTCGATCTAGTGGAACTCACAAAACTAGTAATTCTATGATCAGAGTCACACGATTATGAGGTCTATCCTATTGGGACCCACCTAATGAAATATCAATGTACTAATAAGACTCTGATACACAAACATTGAGTCATATCTAGAACCCGTCGGGCTCCAAGAACCTAATATGGATCTACCCTATTCATAAGGGATTATATGATAATGAATCCATAAAAACTACTGGTATGTTCTTATAGATGGAGGATCAATAAACTTCTCATGGAGTTCACACTGAATCCATATAACCAGCCTAGGGAACAGTAGTGGTAAAGGATTTCAAACTAATCTCATGGAGGGACCTCACAACTCTATATAATACTCTGCCTCTATAAGTGATCACGATCCTGGGATATGGATTTAATGTTACCCTATACACATGAGGGAATGGACCAAGGCAATTCACTAAACCTATAATAGTCCAAAATAATAAAACAAAAATCCATAATAACTTTTGATGGTAGTAATAAAATCCCTATGAATGCCAACGTAGAAAAGCCCCACATTACATGAAGTCTCCATATACACGACATATAGGATGAGTACACTATAGGTAGAGGCACATAGTTTTTTTCCATAGTCACCGGGCCATGTCTATATACCATGACCGTGTCCATATAATATCCCATGTACACCTAGCCATATCTGTGTACTAGTACACGACGTGCCATATAGGCATGTAATTTTTCCTATGATAGTTTAGTTCCCGAATTAGTCACCGAATCACAAGTAATGGGTCACACACTATGGGATAAAGGTCACACACCATGGTATATGGGTCACACATCTTGTGATTGTTAACTCTGATTGAAACCCAAGAAATGAAGCTGGGTGGGAAACACGATGTGTAACGTTGGATTACAAACTATGTTTCTCTTTATTTCCCATATATGTTCTGTGTTATCATATGCCTCAGTGGACTTTATTCCCTCGTAGTAAGCTATATAGAGGGCTTTATTCTAGGACACTAGTTTACAGATCATGGGATTCTAGTGTTCATATATGCTCGAACAATAGTTCTATAAGACAAAACTACCCTTGTTCATCAAAACTAAGAAGTTGTGGAAATACAAATTTTTTTGTTCAACTTATTATCACATGTGGTAATCATCACTCCATGACCAAAACATATAACACAAACCACATTATGGTATAGATTTATTTTTGCAAACAATGGTCGTGGAATAAATGAAAAAAATGTATTCATCGAAACCGCCACCAAAATAAAACTACTATGATGAATGTATGATGAAAGGAGGATGAAATCCATAATCTATAAAAGTGAGGAACTAACCTCATTCATTATTTTTTTGGTTTTGATTTTTTATCATAGAAAAATGATGAATGATGTTGGATAAATCAATGAACAAATCAAAATACCATTGAATTAAATATATCATTGAAGTGTGTATCAATTATATTAATGGAATTTATCTATGTTCGTCTAGGATTCAAAATTTAAAAGGAAATAAAAAATAAAAGCATCCTACCTAGTGTTTAGATCTATCATTGATAATGAGATTTTTCCTTTCCATTATTGAAGAGATCGTATTACTCCATTGGTACAATGATCCACAATCTAATCCTGATATATCATTATTAACCAAGAAATATCTCCTCCAATTTCTCATTGGTCTCTATGGTTTAGCAACCAATACTGAGAAAATTTCCATAGTTTTATATTTAAAGAGGTAGTAGGGTACTTGTAGAGACCCGTATCTTGACGTACATTGACATTACATTACTTTTGCGGAATACTTAATACATAACAAAAATACACACACAAGGATCGTAATAGTTTAGTGTCTTTGGAAACTCGGAACGTAATCTTCTAATCCTGGTGAAAGATCTTCAAAATCTCCCAAAAAGATCTTCCTTTTTTTTTACCTAAAACCTTTCTTTATATCCTGGGGAAAAGAAAACATAAAAGGGTGAGCTCAAATGCTCAGTAAGGGTAAACAAAAGAAATATCAATCACATAATTTTCATAAGAACATAACATTTTTGGAAATCTTAACCTGCAAAAGAGAGCATAATTTCATAACATGGAATAAATCATAGTAGTGAAAATGAAACCATAACTTAAAACATTACTCATTGTGGCATACACACATAATCATAGAGAATCATTTCTTGTTAGTCAAGACTCATTGCCAAGACTATCTTAGTGGACAAAGTCCTTTTCTGAATCGAGTAATCCTCGTTTCAGTCCTGTTTCACTGAACCGGTATAACCTACCATTCTAGCCATGTCTATCTCATGAGATATGAAATCTTTACCCAATGCATTGGAGGTAGATATAGGTCCCACCCATCTCTTAATGAATCCTTTCTTATGTGTGCCACCAAATCATAAATCATACATCATTGCATAACCCATGTAATAAAAATGGGATTCTTAAACAACATGACATCATAAAACCATTCATATAAGATAAAGGAATTCATAAACATAATTCCATCACAACATAGTCAAATCATTGTAAAAATATGGATAGAAACAGAACCCTTTATTATCTTAGATGAAAAATAATTTTGATAAAACACTTGAATTGAATTCTTGAGGAAAATATCCTTTTTTCTTCAAAATCAATTTCTTTTCACAAAACATCATGCAATTTTAAAAGAAAAAGATTTTATTGAAAATAGTCATGAAATATTTTGGAGGAAGGTTCATGAAAATAAGGCTTTATAAAACTGTAAAAATCCGTTCGTGCCGTATAAGTTAAAAAAAACATTATTCGTACTTTTGTCGGAAAAGTCAAAAAGTACCTCGTACGAAAAACGACAAAAGATTCCTTTCATACATATTACGAAAAACTCACCAAAGGGTAAAAATGGATTTAAACAATTTTAGGTGGATGGAAATAATATTACATATTGATGAAACATGGATGTGGATGATAAAATACACCCCAGTAAATACTTACGAATAAACAATCTCGGTTAAAAATGAGATTGTGATATTTCCCTTACCTTAGGTCCGACTTGCTTTGTAAGTGTCCGAACCTCCTGTATAATGATTTAAATCATGTTATTGACTTATTACAGAATCATATTCATTGTTATGATATCATATATGGTTCACTTATGACATTATATTACCCGTTCTTTTGTAAACTCCATGTTAAAGAAGCGTTTTGGGTAAAATCGTTTCATTTATCGTAGGTGTTTTGACTTGTTGTTCTTGACATCATTATTACTTATATCATGATTTACTTACTTCCAGAATATAAAATATGATTTATATATCATATATATTCAGTATATATATATATATAATAGGTAGATAAATAAAATGAAAAACACCGTTCATGGAGACGGTAGTCCGTACGTACGCATGAACGCTGTTTTCCTTTCCTTATTGTCTTGAAATGGAAGTAAGTATATGACATACATATGTATATATATACATAAATCCAGTAGATTTATAATGTCATATATTTCATTATTATTTCTTATATATACATTATAATCATTCTTAAATGGTTAACATGGAGAAGGAATCTCATCGCGTCGTGGAGACGGTAGTCCGTACGTACGCACGAGCGATGATATCATTTCTATAAATATTGAATTGAATTGGAGTGGATTATAAAATATATCAGAATCAATATGATGTTGTAATAACTATGTATAGTTATTCTTTACACCATTATACCCATCCATGTAAGGTGGTGGTGGAAAATAGATTACACCACGGCGTGGAGACGGTATTCCGTACGTACGCACGCGCGGTGATTTCTTTTTCCGTAGGATGGATAGATGGTGAAATAGGGTTGTTTCATACTTATAATAACATATCAGTATATGAGTGATACTGATGTTATTACTTCATAATGAAACAACCTAAGAAGAAGAAGTGGAAGAAGAAATAAAGATGAAAGAATTGGTAACGGTAATTACCTCTTCTTTGAAGTGCCTCTTTGAGACCTCCTCTTAGGGCACTAAAATTGGTCTTTGAAGAAGACCAGAACCTCTAGGATGTTGCTAGGGAAGTGAAGAGGAGAAATTGGCAGGGGTTGGCCGAGCCTGAGTGCTCAAATTGGTGTGAGGAAGAGGGGGAGGAGGTGTCCTTTTATAGGGGAGGAGAGGGGCACCTTAGGAATATCTCAAAATATTATTTTATATTAAAGTCAAAATCGGTTTATAATGGTTCCAAAGGGTCTTATTTCTAAGCTAAAGTGGGGATGGGTCGAAATCCTATCAACCAATTGGATTTAGACAAGTTTAGGGTATTATTTTAACCTTATCAATTAGATTTAACTCTAAGTTAAATAATTTAACTTTTACCGTGTCTTTTTGTTTTCTTTCACTATATGGTTAATAAACTTACTATAACATGCCAAACGAACCCCAAATTGTATATTATTAATACATATATCCTTATCTAAGTCATTTGGCCGAACCTTATATTTTTAGGAATAAAATAACAATTAGTAATATAATATTTGATTTAAAAACTATTTTGTGTCAATTTTGACACTATTTGATATATGATTTTTGTGAAAGTCATAACAGAATTATATGTTCGAACCAAGTTGATTAAATCATCTCTAATATATCCTAGTAACCTAGAAAATTAGTGAAAATCATAAAAAGTCTTAAATTACATTTATTTTGGTATTTATATTATCAATTATGTCAATATTTCATTAATAAGATAGTTACTGTATCATTTTTGTGTCATAAATAAATTATATTATATGATGTCTAAAAATTAAAAATAAAATACCATCATGTAGGAAATCTTTTTATCTTTCTAATGAATATTTATAGTCGAATTTATCTTATGTATAACCCCATATTAAAAATGATTTACTTATTAATCTTTGATTTTAACTATTTTAACCCTTCTTTAAATAAATTAATAATAAATGTCCTAATCTAATCCAAGTGGGCCTAAATGGTCATATTTTATTCCTAAGTTTGTTTTTGGTCGAATTACACTTGTCCAATAGAATTAGGACATGTGTTAGGGTAATATTAATATCATATTTACCCTTAGTTACCTTATTTACTATTAACCGTGGTAAAAAAAGTAAAAAGTTACTATTCACCAAAAAATTATTTTCATCTCATTGAACCACATTTTAGTCCTTGATATTAACCGTGTCTCTCGGATTTTCGAAATTCCATTCACAGAAGCGGTAAAATTAAGTTTTATGCAAAATTCAGTTTTTAACCTACCACTTAGTAGTTTCACTATTCATCAAAAATTGATGTTTTTCAGAACAATGCCAAAATTTCATCCCAAGCTATATTTCATATTCCGAATTCAAAAATGAAGTCTATTTTACCAAATTCATAACATAAAAGTTGCATTAATTAATTTTATAATTAAATCCCGCTGTTAAAACAAATAGCGTGTTTTTAAGAAACAATATCTATCAAAAGATTGACACTTGTTTATGTCTAGTTTAAATGTGAAACTACATCCAATGACCAACATTGTATTAAATTGTAAAAATATATTCTAAATATACTTTAAAATCACTCAAATTAATAGTTTATCACTATTAATTATTTCGATTAAAAAAAGTTGTTTTTAATTATAATTTAGTAATTTTCACTATTCATCAGAATATGAAAGTTATCCGAAAAGTACCAAAATTTCACCTTAGGCTAAATTCGATACTCCGAATCCAAGAATGAAGTTCATTTTGAAAAATAAGATTTACAGAATTTTTAAAAAGTGGTTATTACTATTCATAACGTCTAGTTTTAATAATATTTTAATAGCACATCGTTGTTTAGTGAAACTCGGTATTGCGTATTACACACGCTATCGAGGAAGGTCGCGATTGCGTGTAATGCAAGGAAAGACAAGGATGCGTGTTGTGCAAGCTCCTTTTGGTGTAGCGTACAACACAAGACATTAATAAAATTAAAAAGAATATTTTTTTATAAAATCTTGGGCTGTTACATTCTACCCCCCTTAAAATGAATTTCGCCCTCGAAATTCGTCGGGGTTATAAATGGTTTACTATTTGAAAGTTTCTTTAATAGAAACCCACATAGTAAAAGGGAATACCAAAACATGGCTTTAAAAACTAAAGTATGAAATGTAACGATTACCCAAATAAACTAATCACTGGGTTTCCACATAGGTGAAAATATGGATATGGAAGAGAAATCTAACCATCATGTTCTGATGGAGAGTGGTAGAGAACATGGCTATGGAAAAGCCAGTAATCACAAATCCATATATTTGTGATGATATAAGGTACCATCTGATTAATCAGGTCTAAGATCACTAGGACAACATTTTTGGTTTTCAAGATCATTTCCCCTAAAGTTGAAAATTTGAATTAGAATAAATACTTACTTTATTTTGGTACAATCTCACTGTTGTTCGTGCCTTGAACAATTTCCACTTCATCTCTTAAATAAATGAAGTTGAATTTGTTATTCGTGAAGTGTTAGCAGATCATGTGATAGAATGACGGGTCATTCCATCTGTCTCAAACAAAATGTTAGCAAAACTTATATACATAAGTCGATCTATAGTGAGATTAATCATATATGGTTCCTAAAATGGACTTATACTTCATATATCATACTGCTTAATATAATAAAACTAGTTTCTACTAAACAGGGACTTCCTGTAGGCTAGTGGTAGGCGATAAAGGCCAGTCGCACTTTGGTTGTGGGTTCGATTCCTACAGCCTTGTCTGAAGCGATGGGCTGTCGCCCGTCCTGTAGGTTGTCCCTTTTTCTAAAACTACGTTACTATAACATCCCATCAATAATATCGAAAATCTTCTATCCTTAAACAATACTAACTTATGTCCAACATAATCCAGTCTAATCTTTAGGCTTATACATAATACTGCAGTCCACTCTCATAATATAGTGACATCGATTACCAGAGATTTAATACTGTCGTTGATCCCCACATATCATAAGATATGTCTTGTTGGTCACATTCCAAACATTCAAAGTCCTTAATCGTGTATTCTCTTGAATACCTTAGTGAAAACATGAGTGCAGTTAAAAGTTAACACTTTCCACATACCAAAATCCTCAAAATTCTATATACTCAAACCATGATATCACTTAGTCCTTATATCAATCATGAGCTCATGAATACAATCAAACATTTCATTATCTTCTTATCCTTTCATTATGCGTATATCATCTACTTTACAAAAGTATTTGAATAACCTTTCATGATTACTGGTACCATTCATCATACACTTTCAAAACTCAAGGAAAGACAATAGTGTAACAATCCTTAGATGTCTCTTTATTCCATAGTACCATGAGATTACTTATACAACATTACACATGATAAACATGTAATCATTCCACTACATTCTTAAACCATTAACCGAGCTTCAACAATTCTTTCATCTCACATATCATTTGTAGTCTCTTCATCATCATCCACATAAATACAACCCATACGGCCATACTGATTCTCTTCATGAGTCTTTCCCTTAGGACATTGGTTTGCATAATGCCCATACATTCCACATTTAAAACACTTAACCATTTTTGATGTCGTAGCAATACCATTATCCTCATCCATGGTGTTAACTGAACCTTTTCCTCTGCACTTACTTGCTTTGCGTCCTTCTTTTCCACACCCAAAGAATCTTCCAGTTCCTTTGAAACATTCTCCTTGATGCCTCTTCCCACATGAATTACATAGGGGAAATTGAACTTTCTTTCCTCTATGATCATCATGAAACTCCATCTTTCTCTTATTAGCCGAGTCAGGAAACTTACCAAATTTTACTTTATTGATCATATTATGAGATTGCTGATTCGGCATAATAATTATGTTTGGACTTCCAAATCCCATTTCATTATGAAGAATATCATTCCATTGTCCATCATATCCTCCATTATCGTGAATCATCTTGTTTCCAGCCATTTTCTAAAACCCAAAAAGAATAGTGTGAGAGGCAAAAATCATGCTAGGGAAAACAACATAATAAAGGGGGAGTACCTTCAATATCTAACATCTTAGGTTTAATTCTATGATCGTTGGCGTAGTTCTAGTACTATAACTTATATGTCTACTTAACCTTAGGGACATCCCTAGACATACCGTAGAAATATCTCTAGGGATCTCACTAACGTTTTCGCATCCTAGTTTCCAAAGGTTGACTAAACCTTTCCTCTGATACCAACTGTAGAGACCCGTATCTTGACGTACATTGACATTACATTACTTTTGCGGAATACTTAATACATAACAAAAATACACACACAAGGATCGTAATAGTTTAGTGTCTTTGGAAACTCGGAACGTAATCTTCTAATCCTGGTGAAAGATCTTCAAAATCTCCCACAAAGATCTTCCTTTTTTTTACCTAAAACCTTTCTTTATATCCTGGGGAAAAGAAAACATAAAAGGGTGAGCTCAAATGCTCAGTAAGGGTAAACAAAAGAAATATCAATCACATAATTTTCATAAGAACATAACATTTTTGGAAATCTTAACCTGCAAAAGAGAGCATAATTTCATAACATGGAATAAATCATAGTAGTGAAAATGAAACCATAACTTAAAACATTACTCATTGTGGCATACACACATAATCATAGAGAATCATTTCTTGTTAGTCAAGACTCATTGCCATGACTATCTTAGTGGACAAAGTCCCTTTCTGAATCGAGTAATCCGCGTTTCAGTCCTGTTTCACTGAACCGGTATAACCTACCATTCCAGCCATGTCTATCTCATGAGATATGAAATCTTTACCCAATGCATTGGAGGGAGATATAGGTCCCACCCATCTCTTAATGAATCCTTTCTTATGTGTACCACCAAATCATAAATCATACATCATTGCATAACCCATGTAATAAAAATGGGATTCTTAAACAACATGACATCATAAAACCATTCATATAAGATAAAGGAATTCATAAACATAATTCCATCACAACATAGTCAAATCATTGTAAAAATATGGATAGAAACAGAACCCTTTATTATCTTAGATGAAAAATAATTTTGATAAAACACTTGAATTGAATTCTTGAGGAAAATATCCTTTTTTCTTCAAAATCAATTTCTTTTCACAAAACATCATGCAATTTTAAAAGAAAAAGATTTTATTGAAAATAGTCATGAAATATTTTGGAGGAAGGTTCATGAAAATAAGGCTTTATAAAACTGTAAAAATCCGTTCGTGCCGTATAAGTTAAAAAAACATTCTTCGTACTTTTGTCGGAAAAGTCAAAAAGTACCTCGTACGAAAAACGACAAAAGATTCCTTTCATACATATTACGAAAAACTCACCAAAGGGTAAAAATGGATTTAAACAATTTTAGGTGGATGGAAATAATATTACATATTGATGAAACATGGATGTGGATGATAAAATACACCCCAGTAAATACTTACGAATAAACAATCTCGGTTAAAAATGAGATTGTGATATTTCCCTTACCTTAGGTCCGACTTGCTTTGTAAGTGTCCGAACCTCCTGTATAATGATTTAAATCATGTTATTGACTTATTACAGAATCATATTCATTGTTATGATATCATATATGGTTCACTTATGACATTATATTACCCGTTCTTTTGTAAACTCCATGTTAAAGAAGCGTTTTGGGTAAAATCGTTTCATTTATCGTAGGTGTTTTGACTTGTTGTTCTTGACATCATTATTACTTATATCATGATTTACTTACTTCCAGAATATAAAATATGATTTATATATCATATATATTCAGTATATATATATATATATAATAGGTAGATAAATAAAATGAAAAACATCGTTCATGGAGACGGTAGTCCGTACGTACGCATGAACGCTGTTTTCCTTTCCTTATTGTCTTGAAATGGAAGTAAGTAGATGACATACATATGTATATATATACATAAATCCAGTAGCTTTATAATGTCATATATTTCATTATTATTTCTTATATATACATTATAATCATTCATAAATGGTTAACATGGAGAATGAATCTCATCGCGTCGTGGAGACGGTAGTCCGTACGTACGCACGAGCGATGATATCATTTCTATAAATATTGAATTGAATTGGAGTGGATTATACAATATATCAGAATCAATATGATGTTTTAATAACTATGTATAGTTATTCTTTACACCATTATACCCATCCATGTAAGGTGGTGGTGGAAAATAGATTACACCACGGCGTGGAGACAGTATTCCGTACGTACGCACGCGCGGTGATTTCTTTTTCCGTAGGATGGATAGATGGTGAAATAGGGTTATTTAATACTTATAATAACATATCAGTATATGAGTGATACTGATGTTATTACTTCATAATGAAACAACCTAAGAAGAAGAAGTGGAAGAAGAAATAAAGATGAAAGAATTGGTAACGGTAATTACCTCTTCTTTGAAGTGCCTCTTTGAGACCTCCTCTTAGGGCACTAAAATTGGTCTTTGAAGAAGACCAGAACCTCTAGGATGTTGCTAGGGAAGTGGAGAGGAGAAATTGGCAGGGTTTGGCCGAGCCTGAGTGCTCAAATTGGTGTGAGGAGGAGGGGGAGGAGGTGTCCTTTTATAGGGGAGGAGAGGGGCACCTTAGGAATATCTCAAAATATTATTTTATATTAAAGTCAAAATCGGTTTATAATGGTTCCAAAGGGTCTTATTTCGAAGCTAAAGTGGGGATGGGTCGAAATCCTATCAACCAATAGGATTTAGACAAGTTTAGGGTATTATTTTAACCTTATCAATTAGATTTAACTCTAAGTTAAATAATTTAACTTTTACCGTGTCTTTTTGTTTTCTTTCACTATATGGTTAATAAACTTACTATAACATGCCAAACGAACCCCAAATTGTATATTATTAATACATATATCCTTATCTAAGTCATTTGGCCGAACCTTAGATTTTTAGGAATAAAATAACAATTAGTAATATAATATTTGATTTGAAAACTATTTTGTGTCAATTTTGACACTATTTGATATATGATTTTTGTGAAAGTCATAACAGAATTATATGTTCGAACCAAGTTGATTAAATCATCACTAATATATCATAGTAACCTAGAAAATTAGTGGAATTCATAAAAAGTCTTAAATTACATTTATTTTGGTATTTATATTATCAATTATGTCAATATTTCATTAATAAGATAGTTACTGTATCATTTTTGTGTCATAAATAAATTATATTATTTGATGTCTAAAAATTAAAAATAAAATACCATCATGTAGGAAATCTTTTTAGATTTCTAATGAATATTTATAGTCGAATTTATCTTATGTATAACCCCATATTAAAAATGATTTACTTATTAATCTTTGATTTTAACTATTTTAACCCTTCTTTAAATAAATTAATAATAAATGTCCTAATCTAATCCAAGTGGGCCTAAATGGTCATATTTTATTCCTAAGTTTGTTTTTGGTCGAATTACACTTGTCCAATAGAATTAGGACATGTGTTAGGGTAATATTAATATCATATTTACCCTTAGTTACCTTATTTACTATTAACTGTGGTAAAAAAAGTAAAAAGCTACTATTCACCAAAAAATTATTTTCATCTCATTGAACCACATTTTAGTCCTTGATATTAACCGTGTCTCTCGGATTTTCGAAATTCCATTCACAGAAGCGGTAAAATTAAGTTTTATGCAAAATTCAGTTTTTAACCTACCACTTAGTAGTTTCACTATTCATCAAAAATTGATGTTTTTCAGAACAATGCCAAAATTTCATCCCAAGCTATATTTCATATTCCGAATTCAAAAATGAAGTCTATTTTACCAAATTCATAACATAAAAGTTGCATTAATTAATTTTATAATTAAATCCCGCTGTTAAAACAAATAGCGTGTTTTTAAGAAACAATATCTATCAAAAGATTGACACTTGTTTATGTCTAGTTTAAATGTGAAACTACATCCAATGACCAACATTGAATTAAATTTTAAAAATATATTCTAAATATACTTTAAAACCACTCAAATTAATAGTTTATCACTATTAATTATTTCTATTAAAAAAAGTTGTTTTTAATTATAATTTAGTAATTTTCACTATTCATCAGAATATGAAAGTTATCCGAAAAGTACCAAAATTTCACCTTAGGCTAAATTCGATACTCCGAATCCAAGAATGAAGTTCGTTTTGAAAAATAAGATTTACAGAATTTTTGAAAAGTGGTTATTACTATTCATAACGGCTAGTTTTAATAATATTTTAATAGCACATCGTTGTTTAGTGAAACTCGGTATTGCGTATTACACACGCTATCGAGGAAGGTCGCGATTGCGTGTAATGCAAGGCAAGACAAGGATGCGTGTTGTGCAAGCTCCTTTTGGTGTAGCGTACAACACAAGACATTAATAAAATTAAAAAGAATATTTTTTTATAAAATCTTGGGCTGTTACAGTACTACATTGACCAATATATAATAAATTCTTAATTTACATTATTTTAAAAAAATTTAATCTATGATAACTTTTACACAAACCTTCCATGGAAAAAAAGGTTATGTCACAACTAGAGTAAAACTAACATTTTGAATTTTGTGGTTGCATTGGATTTCTAATATGGGCCCGAAGTTATTCAAATTTTTCAATAAAACTATGAAAATGTTCTATTTACTATTTTAAAGATATTTCAATCATTTATTTATGACAATCAGGTCATTAGAATTACATTCCCTCTCACTATTTGGTATAAAAAATAATATATATAATTTCAATAAATTATTAAAAAATATAAGAAATTTAAATTTCATTCATCATTAAAAGAAAATATATATTTATATATCATGCATACACCATTCAATGAAGTATCATTTATGATCTATTGGATGAATATGATTTTTTTCCATAAGTGTATGCCATGCCATATATTTATTATCACACTTTTTATATTACATGCTTTTATTTTCATTTGAACACATAATTATATAACATTCTTTGGTGATTATATTTCATGATTCCAATATATTTTGCATTTTTTTCTATGTTATGTTCTTCATTTCTTATTTCAATCCTTGTAACTGTTTACTACTTTTGATAACCTATATAGTTATGATTTGATATATATATATATATATATAATTGGTTCTAATTAATTGGGATACAATATTTAGTTGTAATGTCTATGGGTGCCTTATAATTGGAAAATGGTAACCTGTATGAACAAACCATCATTGAGCTTTCTATATATATAGAGACCATTGTGAAAATGAAAAAATCTTATGAAGTTGACATTGTAAATTTAATTGGTTTTAATTAATGGGATATAAATGCAAACCTATAATGTATTATGGTGATTTATGGATTGGTATATGAAACCCCATATAACTAAACCATTATATTTGGCCATGTTTTATTTTTAAATGTTTATAATTTAACATCCAGTTTAATTTTGAACTAAAATGAATTGGTTTCCTCTATGAAGGCTTGTGACTCTATCACACAGGTAAGATGATCCATTTGATTACCTTCAAAAATTCACAACTATACCCAAGTAGTTCAATTAGGTAATGGTTCTTTTGAGACAACCCTATATGGGAGTTTTGAAACATTAATAATTAAGAATCTCTTATTGGGTTACATTTTGACTAACCTAGGTTGTCTTAATGAGACCCTCATAGGACACGTTATCAAAAACCATGTGATTTTTCATTAGAATTAGTTCATTATTTTTTCAAAGCTTTTAATTTTAGAAAAATTAAATATGAATCTATGTAATGTCTAAAAAGGGATCCTTTGGTGGAATCCTTGGTTCAAACCATTGTGTAATGGTAGTTGAAATATCTCTTTGAGTTTCTATGGAACAAAAATGTCTGAATTTTTTTGGTAAACATTTTTCTTTTATTATGGAATTAAATGATAGTTATATGTCATAGAGAAATTAGTTTTGTGCGACCTAGTGATTGGTTCAAAATTTATGATTTTTTAAGGGAAGACCTAAAAGGGGTAGCAGCCTTTGAGATTAAAATGCCTTGCTAAATTTCATGAGTTTATTGACTTTTGGTGCCCTTTGGGCGTCTCTTTACCGAGTAGAACTCTTAACTTCTAAATGAAAACTTATTTTGATAGGGGGGTTTATATCCTTGACTCTTGTTATTGGAGAGAGCATCGGGTCATGCCCAGTTTCAGTAGGATGAACAATCCTTTGGTATGATATGATTCTTTATATGTTTTGGGAACCACCCTTCTTCCTTAATAATGGATGAATTGGTTAGTTTTAATCGATGTTAATCGGGGTATGGGGTGAACATGAGTCTCAAACCGGTTGTTGAGGACTATTAAGTGCATCCCAGTGACCTAGGATCAAATCCAGGTGGAGGAATAATTTCCAGGACAGTAGCAGGACTGTAGTAGGTACTATAGTGGAAATTGTAGTAGGAACTATTTGGCACTATAGAAGCTGGGAATCTTCCCATGTTTGAGTATTCAGGCTACTGATTTAGTCTCCAAGTCCTTTATGGAATTTGGGCCACCTAGCCCTTCAGACTAGTAAGGCCTTCAGGCCACCTCAAGGACTTCAGGCCACCTTAAGTGTGGATGCAATACAGACAACCTACAAGGAACAAGCTCTATAAGGAGGATGAGAAAAGATCTTTCACCATAACAGAATCTACAATGATTGCAAGAATGAGAGGGTATGACACCTACCATTGGGAAAAGCATGTGCATGCACGGGATAGCCTATCCAAATAGCCATACGAAGTTGGAGAGATGATTTCACGATGAAGATGATGGGGAGGAGCAGTTCTATGTATTTATTCTGGGTTGTATGTAATTTTTGAAGCCTACGGGCAATGAATTCCTCTAAGGCCTATGAGACATGTAATACATATGCCTACGGGCCTTGTAAGGGTTCCAACTCACCACATGAAAGGTGGATTATCAAAAATCAATAAAAAATGAAGGTCTTAGGGCTATTGGATGGAATGGTGTTATGAGGAAATATTTCCATCAAGGACTTCTATTTAGGAAATATTCAGTTCTAAAAAGACAAACACAAAAATAAACAATCATATTTGTCTAATGATATCTTTGGATGCATCAAGGGGCCCTTATAGAGACCACCTATAGATATTTAATTCCTATTCAGTAATTATAAAAATGAATAAATAAAACATCTGATATGTATCCAAATTTTCATAATAATCAATAAACATTCATATTGGAATAAATTGTGTATTGATATTAAATATTAATACAATCAATAAATAGAAACATTGTCTCTAAAAAATCCTCATGCTTAAACCATATAGAAAAATTGGTTTATAGTTAAGTTGGAAATTTACCAAATGAATTTATTAACGCAATCTAGTTGAATACAATCTTCTACAAAAGCTTCCGTTAACATCATTATCATTTATCATCACTAACAAAACACTGATAAAGCCAACCTTTTCCAGAGCTAAAAGAAGAGACGATAAATGGAAAATTTTATCAGAGTTTTATTTTAGCATGGATAAATGGTACCTTTGAAAAGTGCTTTATTTTTAAAGCTAATGAAGGGTTCCCTTTATCAGTGATTTATTTTTAGTGTTGATAAAGTCTACCTTTATTCTACGCTTCATTTTTAACGCTGATAAAGGCTATCCTTTATTAGTGATCTTTTAGCGATGATAAAGATTTATAATAAAATGAAATATTTATTGATAAAAATGAATAATATGAATATACATTTATATGAATTATATAAATTAATAATTAGTATATATTAAATATATTCATATGTAAAATTAAAAAACATAAAAAAATAAAAATAAAAATGAGTAATTTAATTAAACGTTAATTATTTTTAATTATATAATTATTGGTACAAGTAAATAAATTTAATATACATATATATGTATAGATATTATTAATATTAATATGTAGAATATAATGAAAATAAATATATATATATATATATAAAGAGTAAATTGTAATAAATGAAACAAAAATTATTAAATTACCAACTAATTAAAACTTGGGATTATGAAGAAAATGTTAAAAAAATGAATAAGTATAATATATATATATTAATTATAAGTAGTAATAAATAATATATAAAAAATATAACTATATTGAAAATGAATAAAATTTAAACATATTAAGGTCTTATTTATTTTTAATTTCATATGACTTTTCAATTTAACAAATATCTAACATGATGTGTTACATTGATTTCATATACATATATATAATTAATACATTATTATATTCAATGAAGACACAAAACTATTTATATAATTAATGAAATCCTATATAGAAACACATACAGCTAATATTTATGTAATTTATTCAAATTTTTGAATATTTTAGATTTTCATTAAAAAAATTTACAGTTAATATATTATGCTTTAAATAAGTAAATTTTATTTATTTATTTTCAATATTATTACATTTATGTCATGTTTATTAATTTCTAATAATTTAATTTTTTGAATTTTATAATTTTCTATTGTGTATATATATATACTATGTTTTTTTTTGTATTTTCAATATGTATTCATCTTTACAACATTATATATATCCATAAATTTTTATAATTTATATTTAATTAATTAAACATATCAATGTTTTCAATGTTTTTATAGTTTACTCGATTTTATTGATTCAACTTCACCCATTTTTAAAATGCATCTATTTAACATTATATATCCATTAATAAAGATAATTTTTTTTAAATACATATTTATAAATAAATATCTAAAAGTATATTTAATTTATATATACACAAATTTTCATATTTGTAATTGTTATAAATATGTTAATATTTTTTTTAAAAATGTATTTAAATGATTATATATATATATAATGAACATATTTAAATAATTTACCCATAGAGACGTGAATTTGAGACCTTGCTGAGACGCACAAGGGCATATACCACTGAACTGCACCATGGGAGCTATATATATATAATAATGTAAATATATACATATATATTTATTATTTTTTAAAACATTAATATTAATATATTTATAAATAAATATTTATATAACTAAATAATTGTAAAATTATTATAAATATAATTAAATAATGAATATTTTCATACTTATATATATTTATTATATATAATAATAATAAAAATACATAAAATAATAAGAATATTTTTTTATTTAAAATTATAATTAATATATTTAAATAATGAACATATTTAAAATATTTTTATTATTTATTTATTTATTATTATATATATATATATATATATATATTATAAATAAACATATAGTTGTATAAATATGTATAATGATATAATTATATTTATAATTATATAAACAATGATAATGAGCTAAATATATTTAAAATTATAAATTAATAATTATAAATATATTTATTAATATATATGTACTATATTTATAAAATTAAATCTATATAATCATAAATTATATAATATAAATTATTTTTAATGTATTATTAAAATAAAAAATAAAAAATAATATATATAAATAATTATAATATTGTAATAAAAATATATATAATTATATAGATTTTTTCAAATATTTTTATTTATAAGTTTAATTATAAATTCTTAATCAATGCTAAAAGGGATATGATAAATATTCCTTTTATGAGCGCTTATCAATTTAGTGTTGATAAAGGGGCTCTTTATCAACATCTTTATTAATGCATTGATAAAAGTGTCCTCAACCTATTTAAAAGAATCCCAACTGTGACTCATTCATTTGAGATCCTCATGCTATCATAGAACTCCCCTACAACATGTGAAACACCTCTATGTTCTCTCAGATGAATCAATTCTAGAAACCTAATTTATGTTATATTATCCTTTTCCTCTCTCATTCTATTATTTTCTGTTTTCCTCAGTTTTCATTTTTGCATTTTTCGTAACCATGGAGAACCCTATATATCATCTCTCTCTCACAAAAAAATATCTATACCTACACAATGTCACCCCTACTCTGTAATCTCTGTCATATTTTATACAATACTACTAAGAAATTCATGTCCATCCATTGTTGAAACTGATGGTGATTTTTTTATGTTTCTATTATATAATTTCTTATTACCATTTAGATAGTGTGTTTTTTCATTTTTTTTCCATAGTATGACATGCATATGAGGATGAATGAAAATTTAACACGATATTGGACAAATTTAAGACGGAATTCTATTTTATATGAATAGTATAAAGTGAGTTATTTTATATAATTATTTTAATGTGAATGAATTAATCTAATTTAGGGAATGAAAGTTTAAATATTCCAGTTTATATATGTTAACATTATCAATATTTTATATAGATATAATTGAATATAGAACACTATATTTAAATTTTCATTGAATTAAAAATAAGCATTTTTTCACTTTTTTATTCGATCCAAACTGAAAATTTATGATGTATTTTCAATAAAAGGTGTATTTATAATTGATTGATAGACTCCTAATAATAATACATTTACTAAAAAATATATTCCATTAAAAATTAGAGTTATGGGGTAGATTATTTTTAATCATTTAGGGTGATCATTAAGGGAGAGACCATTTATTTAGATTATAAAAGAAAGGTTTCAAATAAATTAACATGTCCATTGAATTAATAATTTGTTATTATAATGACTGAATTATTATAAACTAATTGTATATATATTTTTGGTATTTACATTATTTTAAATTTATAAATGGAAACATTTCATAGAACAACAATGTAGATCAGATTCAAGTATAAGATTATTCATAAGCATCATCATCAATAGAAGATGTTATATGTTAGATTAATTTTATATAAAATTATTTTATATATAAATTTATCTCAATAGAAACATCCGCTACATGTGCACCCAGATGTACATAAAGTGGTTGTGTCATGTAATTAATTAGATTTTCTTTTATGAATTTACATGCCCTAGATCTACATAAAAACAATGTATCTCATTTTTAATTAATGAATGTATTTCTAATGTATGATTATTGGAAGAATACCAAATCACATAATACTGATAATCAACAAAAATACATTTCCATATAAAATGACCATGATCTCCAAAAATAATTTTTCTGTAAATAAGGATTCATTTTGGTTTGAAAGATGTACAAAAAATACACAATACACATAAAACCCCACATTTTCATTCATCTTGAATTAAAATTGTATCTATCTTGAATGGAGATATAAAAATTTAATAATATAGAACTTATATCTTTCACTACCATTATTTACCCCCCTCAAATTAATGATTTCTATCCAACTATTGATGGTTGATTAGACTCCATTTTTTAAACTATCCTTCCACCCATCATTGTGGTTTTGAATTTCCTTGATTTCAATCCTCATGCATGGATCATATTAATTATTATTCATAAAATTAACGGGTAAATAATTTAATATTGTACCTCCTAACTCATTCTGCAACTCATTTATCCTTCAATCCTCCACATTTACTTCTTCCTGATAACATAAAAAATTACTCCTGAAAACTAATCAAATAATAATGAATTATTATTTTTTGGTTTCTTGATATGAATTTTATTATACAACTCACTCGGAAATTTTTTAAAATACTTTATCAAAAATTAATTTTAATTTTTGTGCAGTCATATTGGATCGTGTTATAACACTCTAGTTATGTATCATTGGATGAGAATTCAACTATGATTGGTGACCTCATGAAGATGCTACTGTTTTACATTTTAAAAAAAAACACACCCAATGAAGCTTTTGATTCTCTTCCTCTTCAACAATTATTAATTTAAAGGGGTTACAATATGAATCTCCATGGTAATCCTCCAACAATGAGTAGATTGATTAGGGAGTGTAATAAAATTCAGCTTCAAGATACTTTAACTTGAATGCCTTGAGAAAAGTATGTTTTCCACGATTTCCCATCCGCCACACATGAATACCATCACATGTTTGTGTCTTATCTAATCCTATAAAAGAGAATCATTTTAGAGGATATGGAATACAATAACTGTTTATGAGTGGAACTAAATTATTGTGAGTGTATTTCATGGGGATTTGAATGTTATTTCTTGCATTTGTGAAATGTAATATGTTAAAATCCATAATTAAAATTGAATTCAGGTTATTTCTGACCCTCAATGGATATAGATCTCTTACATTTGAGATAAAAGTGATGTAAAAGGACTGGTAATGTAGGATAGATTTGGAAAAACATAGTAGGGATTAATTGAAGTTATCATAGTAGAATCATGGATCGTTCATCTCTTGAACAATTATTATTTCTTTTTATTGCTTGAGAGTCATCCCCCATGTCGTCCATGTTTTTTGAACAACTCTAAGCATTATTCATTCTAAATGATAACTAGTACCTCATATGTGATGAATTTTTGCTCGAGTATTTTAAGAAACATAGAAAGATGCCCAAAAAATAAGGAGGTGGATATTATGCGACAAAATTAAATGATAACAATTTGGGAGGTATGTCATCAAGGAACATTGGAACCACAATGTTGGGATGAAGGCTAGTTTGAAAGAGGGAGTCCAATCCATCGCCAAGAGATAGAAGATAATTAATCATATGGGGATGGATTAAATAAACATATTGAAGGATATATGTACTAGTGTATTGAAGTATTATATCTTTGTTCGAGACAGAAAATACATTTTTTTAAGATTCATGAAAATGTGTAATTTTGTAAATGTGGTGTATTTTATTTTTGTTATTCATGAAAACTTAATGTTTATCTACCCGTGCAGAAAATTTATTCGACACATGATGAAGTTTACAATCCCATGTAATAACATGCCATTGATGTTAGAACTGAATAATTATTATGGATCAATAACATGTTGATGAAAAAATGAAACATCACATTGTTGAATAACCTTATCAAGGAAAAAAGTTAGGGAATTAAATTTGAGCTTGTTTGGATGCAACACTGCAAACCTTTTGACCACGACAAATCAATATTCACTAGTTCTATTCGGGTCACAATAAGGAAAACTGTTCTTTTTTATATTTATTCATGGTGACATGTATAACCCTGTAAAGAAGGAAAACCTTTGGTATGATATAACTGAAGAGTTATTATATTCATTCTCTATTTTAATGAAAGATTATATAATGAAGTGTTGATTTAATTTTCATTATTCCTTGTTGAGTGCATTTAATTTATATGATTCCGATAATGAATTTTTCTTAATGTCCAATGGAAAATCCCATAGAGGCTTTAGGACTATTTTTATGACGATACATCTTATGGATGCTAAGGGGAAACTAAATCCCCCCCCCACCAGTTATATATTCACACATTATGATGTTGAAAACCTGTATTTCATTCATCAATCGTCATAATGAAAATTAATTTTAGGTTCATTTCAGTCAATAATATATTACTAGAAATAATTTATTTTATCCAACATGATTTATAATTGTAAATTTATTGAACAAAAAATGATTAATGAAAATAAATAACATGTACCAAACAAAAATTCCCTCGCTGAAATGTAATTATGGGGTATGATTGATTAGAGAGTAAACTTTTATATATCTTAAATAAAAAAGTAAAGTTTAATTATGTCATATGAAGAAAAATATGTTCCTTTATTCACATTATGATTGACGTATAAAAATCTAAATCATCTTCCATCCCATGTCATGTGATATGGAAGGAATTTCATATAAATAAAGATGGTAAATTAGTTGATGGAAATGAAAAAACAGTATTGGAAGCATGTGTATGAATGAATTAATCATAATTTGTTGTGATTTAGGCCAATATTACATAAAAATATGTATTTATGTGCATAAGGTTTTATATGGTTTAGAGACAATATGTGATAATGACCATACCATAAAACAAGATACAACTAGTATCTTTGAAGTAACCTAAAAAATATAATAACATTATATGATTAGGTTTTTGAGTCAATCAGTGAATATATTTTGAGAAGGTAAACCCTCATGAAGATACATATAATATGGTGAGATGATTGTAGAAACAAATAGAATCATTGAATGATATTATAGATTAGTCTAGTTTGGAAGACCAATGTATGAGAAAGGATCAATGTGCACTGGAAACGGAGAAATGTTCCACACCAGAACCAAAATATCCCACTAGTTATTAGGATTTTCATTTCCCCAACTACACACCGTACCCATGGTAATAATTTTATTATTTAATATTTCTCATAAATATGAACAAAAACATCCTATATCATTATTTTTCTAAAATTATAAAAGTTACTATTATATGTGATTCATATCCATCATCACCATGAAACAACTGTGTTGTGTTGTGTACAGTTTATAATATTATAGGAAACAAGATACACTATCATGACCTCCAAAATGAACACATCAGAGTGGAGATTGAGGTAAATCTTGACCTGAATACTAATTTTTATATTCCACATTATTTTCTAGATTTTACAACGGTAAATGGTGCTATTGGAGCAATAATATCATGACTGACTAATCATTTAATGATACAAGAGTTATTAATTTAGGAAATTTTTTCAAATGAAAAATTATTATGGTTTATGATAAAATGACTAAAGTGATGTATGATATTATTGATGGATAGAGTGGTAGAGAAACATATGTTAAAGTCAATATAATCTAGTGAATCAACCATGAAACCAAAAAAACCTCTTTGAGTAGTGTATGACTCTAATTTTCCCCAAAAAACTTATAAAATATTTAAGGAATTCCATTACCATGCATTTAGACAAGACAAGATTCCGCGAAACGATGTACCGAGAATAGTTCATTGAACAATGTTATGTTCTTAATAGAATGTGTGTAATTGTATTTGAAAAAAATAATAACTCTTGAATAGGTTCCTATATCATAAATTTGAATCCACCATTGTGTTAAGAGCTGTTTTTTTACCTTAGGCGTTCCCTGACATCTGCCAGTTTAGGCCTTCTGTGAATGATTATTTATGGACATAACGGTAAATTAAATAAAGGATTTTTATTTTAAAATCCTTATAACTCGTGAATGGAAACACAAATTGGAAATTTGAGGCCACCGTTGAGTTCGTAATGTGGTATTTATCCATGGTGTGTCATAACTTTAGTCGGCAAGGGTCTTCTATGAAAAACCCTGAAAATGGTGAAACCTAACATAAATTATTTTAATATAAATAATTTTTTTATGCAACGACGATATCCTTTAACATAATACTAATGTATAAATCTTGGGGCTTATCCACCTAAACCTTGGAATATAAAATAATCACTGGGGAGATTTTGGAAAATTTTCCCTCGGAGAATGATGACCGCATTGTGGATTGACGGTCGGAACACAACCAAATCAAAGGATTATGCCAACGATCATAGTGCAACTCAGTTCTTAATTTTTTTTTGAACCCACTGATGTTGTTCATTATGTTTTAAGTTATTTCATTCCTCGTTCAAAGATATAACGATCAATTTGGATCAAAAAAAGAACAGGTTGACCCGTGGTTCGATAGTTCTTGTGGGGTTGACCTAATTTGTGGGGATATATTGGGAGATTAATATATGTGATATTTCATTCATATTTTTTCCATCTAAAAATAAAAAATCATGGTCTTCATGAACAAAGGACAAGATTCATTCTCTAAGCATTCATGTGCATTTATTGTGTCCCCTAAATCTGTCACATTATTATTATGCTCTTCACATTAAATGAGTTCTTCATGATTTTATAAGGGAACGGTTGTTCACCTTCAATTCATTGCGCAAAATCCCATGATCAAAGATATGACACCATAATGACACCACGGAGGTATGATGAAGAAGGCACATCACAATTCATCCAGGACAATGTTATACAGTGGCGGTGGCTCCATCCGATTTAGGCGAGGGGTGCCTATACATACCGGATGGCGAGACTACAAGGATATGTCACCAACTGGGCAGCTGGTGAAGGCATAGTAATAAAGGGGGTCGATTCGGGGCCTGTGATCATGAGCCGAAATGATGAGCTAGGACATGGCGAGATGTAGTGTCATGGGAACCCACAAAGGAGAGGCTATGGGGAAGGCGGTGAGGCGGTGAGGCCATGTGGATTGTGGAATGACATTGCATCAACACATGAGGCACGTAGTCATCGAGGACCATGTGTGGTGCAGCGAACTGGACTACACCACTGACTAGATGATGGGGGATACAGGCTGCTCCAACAACCCAACAGGCTGGGTCTCACATGCCTAGTAGGACGATCCGAGTAGACCAAGATGTTTTGGGTCAGGTTGGGTTATATGAACTAGATCAGGTCATCCAGTGGGTTATTCTAGGTCCTACTAGTCATTTCGGACCTTTACTATACCTTATTAATACATTTCACTAAAATGGTCATAGCTTTCACACCTAAGGTATGTTTCAAGATCCATCTATAGCGTAGGGACCATTGTGATGAGGTGGTCCTTTTGAGATAGCTTGATGGGTTTTTAGATTTTACCAATATAGGTAGATAGTTTTTACATGGTTCTTTCCTTGAGGGTTTGGTAGGGTTTTACGTCCACATCACTGGATAATAGTCCCCTCTTGGGGCCAAGCCCGGGATAGAGTTGTATTATCCCTCCATGGAACTAGAGTGATCCTCTATCACCCATGGAGGACTTATAGGATTTGGTTTGACTTCCAAGTGATGGGCATTAGTCAAAAATCCAGTGGTCCATATATATAAGGTTTTCAGTATTCTCTAAAAAGTATCATCTGCGTTACGAGTTGCATCGGTTGGGATGTTGGTATTCTCTGAGAAGGATCCCCAATGTTGCAAGCTAATATAAACTAGGTTGTTGGTATTTTCTAGGAAGTATCTAATCTATGTTTACCTTGAGCATTGACCATGGTATTCCTTATAGGTAGGGTCCAAATTAGAGGGACCCCTTTTTGAAGAGACTCTGTTGAGATCTTGGCTTGAGGTGTGAGTTCTCCAGGAGCAAGCATGCCTCATGTATAATCTTGTGGATAATGATTGGTTGTGACTTACCTCTTTACTTTTTGGATGGTTACTAGAATATCTTGATAAAAATTGTATTTTTTTACATGTATACCTATATAGATCTGACTATACATCATTTATTTCTTGTGTAATACTTCATATACTTATTATTGGTATTCCTTTGATGTTTTGGGGTGTCCAAATGAGTATTGTTTTAATCAGCATTTCATCTGATTTTCCCGCACATGTTTTGTCATGTGTAGATGATCGATGCTCTGACAGAGTCCTAGGTGGACCAGGACCTGGTGATGCTTAGAGAGGGAATAATGATGTGTTGTGCTTCCACTAGTGCAGAAATCATTTTTTTACGTCACCATTTTTTACGTCAGTTATATATAACTGACGTAACAATGCGGCGAGTAGATTTTTCACGTCTGTTATTTTAATAAATGACGTAAAAAACCAATGCGCGGGGGGTTTTTTACGTCGGTTATTTTGTAACCGACGTAAACAACCCGATATCGACGTGTTTTTTACATCGGTTATAAAATAACCGACGTAAAAAACCAAAGTGCGGGAGCCTTTTTACGTCGGTTTTAAGATAACCGATGTAAAAAAGCTAAAAAATAGTTTATAACATCGGTTATATAATAACCGACGTTATAATGAATTTAAAAAAATTAAAGCCCGTGTTCTGTCATTTATGATTTTTTCGATTGACAGTCGCCGGCTCGTCTCACTCTCGCACGGTAAACCCTAATCGGCTCGTCGATCGCCTGCATTACACTCATTTTGGCTTCATTTTTTATCTTCTTCACTGCTCTAGGATCTATCATCTCAACTCACGACATTCTAGTAATCCTTCCATGAATTTATTTCATTCGTTTTTGTTTCGATTCTTGATGTGCTTTTCGTTCGTTTTTGAATCTCGTGGAATTTTTTTTATTGCAAATGGTTATTATGTTCATTCAACTCGCAACATTCAACTCGCAAATGGTTATTAAAACATTGTGGATTAGCTTCAGCAAAATCTGAAAAATAATGGGTGGTACTGTAACGTTCCATTCTCCTAGAAACATTATTATTTCCTACTTAGCTGGAATGTGTCTTTCTGGATGAAGATTGGTAGTACTTATTTTCTTAAAATCATATTTTCAATATGATTGTCCAGAAAATTATTTTCATGAATGAAATCGGACCAGGTACAATCGGTAATACATATCCTTAAAATTTCATTCAACATTCTTACATCATAATATTTTTTCAAAAATTATGATTTTTAGAACTCCTAGATCAGAAAACCATCATCTTATTTCATCTGCATTCATAAAAATATCAATTCATACCTATTACAATCAAATATTTCATTCTGGACTCATGGTGAGTCTTATAATACATTTCTTCTTTCAGTCATCTCCTAAAAATGATGGACCTTTTCATGCAAAGTGTATCTGATTTCTTGAATACGATGGTATGTCCGATTTTCAACAAAACCGGGTGAGGTGATTTCTTTTATTATTAATAATTCATAAAAAAATTATAATACCTAAATATTATTATCATCCTTTTCAGATTTTTCATTATAAAAAAGGTAAAGGGTACTTTCTTTTCATTCTCAAGTTAAATTATATTTTTTGTAAAGGTCTTTTCTATCTAGGTAGAAATAATTTAATGATAATTAGATTGAATTAGGTATATTATCTTATCTTACCATCCAAACACATTTTTATGTATTATTAATTATTATGTTTTGTAAAAACAATTATGACCCCCATTTCATTTTTGTTTGTTAATTGATCTACGAAAGTGTTATAAACGATTTGATGATCACGATTCACCCATATATATGTTTAGTCATTATGTGACATTTGGATCCATAATATCCTTTTAATGCATTCGACAATGCATTATATATCATAGATCAATATGGGATACAGATGGTTATACCATGTCCAATGTGTTATGTGATGTGCCTGGTAAGAAATATTATAATAAATTATAGGAAAGATGATTAACATATCCCAATATACGGTGAATGAAACTATGTTTTCCCTTGACATATGTTATGACTTATATGATTATGTTTGTGCCACACTCTTATGTTATTCCACATACCAATGTTGGGATCTTGTGAATAAGGTTTTTTAAATCATGTTCCTACTATCATATAAATCATGTCTTATGTTATGCTAAAATTGTTATACTTGGACTCAGGTTTTATGATCTATGATTATATAGAACTGTTTCACTTATCTTTTTGATCATGTGCTTTGTGTATGCTCTTTTACCCCCATGGATATCTTTTTATGAGATTAGATATTATATTTATATATATCATGTTTACCCATAATGAGTATCATAAATAAAAACTTTTATTATTTTCATTCCCTAAGTTATAAAAATAAGTATTATGTAGGATGATTCAAAAATTTAATCTGTGAGATGAGTTGTTTTATGTGTGAAACCCAGGCCAAACACATATGTATTTTTTTATTGGTATTACATATATATAGTTCGACATATACTTTTTTTTACATTACCATGATATTAACATTACTTTTTCTAAAGAAATATTAATGTCCTTAGATTATATATCGGATCAAAATGATATAGTAATTCTAATATATAATCAGAATGATCAGATAATATGAAAATATTATTAAACATAAAAAAATGGACTATATTCATATTTTTAACATGACACTTACGATGTATAGCTATTTGGTGTTGGGTACTTATGAAAACTACTACTACTTTCAAGATTTGTTTTATATTTTAAATTGTTTTACATTCAAATTATGATTTTTTTCATATAAACATGTTTGGTCTTATCTTAAAAATATATATTTTTTGTTGATATTTGTTATAGGTAATAATGAGTCGAAGTTGGATTACGGCACATCGAATGAGCAATGAATTTGAGGAAGTTGTTGATGCCTTTTTGGAATTTGCAAAACGAAATGTTCCAAGTAGTGACATTTTTTTCTGTCCATGCCTGAAATGTTTGAATATGAAGAAGTTGAAAAGTAGAGAGATAAAAGATCATCTGATATGTCATGGTTTTAATCCGAGTTACAGCCCTTGGATTTGGCATGGTGAAACTGGACGGAATGTCACTGATGATGATGATTCGCAAGATGGTAACACCGATGGAATTGAAGAAATGATTCACGATATTGTAGCAGAACAAATTGAGATAGACAGTTGCACGTCTATATGGTGATGCTGAAAAACCATTATATCCCGGTTTTACAGATTTTACGGTTTTGTTGGCAGTGTTAAGATTGATTAACCTAAAGGTGAAGCATGGATGGAGTGATAGAAGATTTACAGAGCTGCTACAATTGATGAAAGACACTCTTCTAAAAGATAACGATCTTCCAGATTCACATTACAAAGCCAAGATAATATTATGCCCGATGGGATTGGGATACAAGAAAATACATGCCTGTCCGAATGACTGCATTATATATAGAAAGGAACATGAATTTCTGTCAGAGTGTCCAAAATGTGGGACATCACGGTATAAGGTGAAAGAAAAATCACAGGGTGATGTAGAGATTACAAAGCTCCCTTCAAAGGTATTTTGGTATCTTCCTATAATTAATCGTTTCAAACGTTTATTTGCTAATTCACATGATGCAAAAAGGATAAGATGGCATGCTGAAGAGCGGGTATGTGATGGAAAAATACGTCATCCAGTTGATTTTCCACAATGGAAGAAAATTGATGCGCCGTATTCTACATTTGGAAATGAAATAAGAAATATCAGACTAGGGTTGTGCACAGATGGACTGAATCCATACCGAACACTCAGTAGCACACATAGTTCATGGCCTGTTTTATTGGCAATTTACAACCTCTCTTCTAATGTTTGTATAAAGCGCAAATATTTCATGTTGAGTACAATGATCTCTGGTCCAAAGAAACCCGGTAATGATATTGATGTTTACTTGTCACCGTTGATTGATGATTTGAAACTGTTATGGGCTGATGGTATTAGGGTGTATGATTCTTATAAAATGGAATATTTTCAACTGCATGCAGTGCTTCTGTTCACTATAAATGACATCCCATCGTATGGAAATTTGTCTGGATACAGTGTTAAAGGGAATAAATCATGTCCAATTTGCTAACAACAGACGTCCTATTGTCAATTGCGTCATGGGAGGAAAACAATGTACATGGGTCATCGAAAGTTTTTTCCTATGGAACACCCTTATAGAAGACTACAAAAGGCATTTAATGGATCACAAGAATTTGATACTGCTCCAAAACCTTTATCCCATGATCTGTATATTGAGAGGGTGAAAAACCTTGACGTGACATTGGGAAAGACACAGAAATCTGGTAATGATAGACATATTTGGAAGAAAAGGTCAATATTTTTTGAGCTACCATATTGGAGGTATCATAAAGTTAAACATAATATTGATGTCATGCACGTGGAGAAGAATATCTGTGATTCTTTGATTGGATCATTGTTAGATATTAAAGGAAACACTAATGATGGGTTGAATGCAAGATTATACTTACTATCAATGGGAATATGTTTGGAGTTAGCTCCCACTCCTAAAGGAAGACAAACATTTCTTCCCCCGGCTTGTCATACATTATCGAAGAGGGAGAAAATTAGCTTCTGTTAGTGTCTTCATGATACTAATGTGCTTCAAGGTTATTCTTCTAATGTAAAAATTTTTTTCTCATTGAAGGACTTGAAGTTGATAGGTATGAAATCACATGATTGTCACGTAATGATGCAACAAATTATACCAGTTGCATTGCGTGGAATATTGACCATTCGTGTCAGAAAGACTATAATGAAGTTGTGTTATTTTTTCAATTCAATTTGTAACAAGGAGATTGATGTGAATGCTTTGAATATTTTGGAAAAGGATGCAATTTTAATACTTTGTCAATTGGAAATGTTTTTTCCTCCAACTTTATTTGATATAATGGTGCATTTAATGATTCATCTGGTTCGAGAAATAAAGCTTTGTGGACCTGTATATCTTCATTGGATGTATCCTTTTGAATGGTATATGAAAATATTAAAGGGGTATGTTAAAAATCTATATCGACCTGAAGCCTCCATTGTTGAAATGTATATTTCTGAGGAGGTAGCAGAGTTTTGTACGAGCTACTTGGTTGTGGCGCAACACATAGGTTTGCCTCCATCTCGCCATGAACGAGTTAATAATGAGGGAAAGGGGATTCACGGCAAGAAATTCAAATCATTGTCAGCTGAACAGATGAAGAAGTTAGAATCATATATCTTGAAGAACATAGTTGATGCTCAACCATATATCACATTGCATATTAATGAGTTGAAACAATGTCATCCAAAGAAGAAAGAAATGTGGATTTTGAATGAGCACAACAAAACTTTTTTGTCATGGATTAAAAAGACTTTTCTTGGTAGATCAGATGTATCAGAGACATTAAAATGGATAGTGGGTGTTCCATGTTTAAATGTGATAACATGGTCTGGTTATGACATTAATGGTTATACATTTCATACAAAAGCTCAGGACAACAGAAGTGCAGTTCAGAATAGTGGTGTATTGGTGTTTGCAGAAGCAATTCATTTTTTCGAGTGCTAAGGACAAAAACCCAATTTCTGCATCAAATACATATTATGGAGTGATTGAAGACATAGGGGAGGTTGATTACATTAAAATTAAAGTTCCCGTTTTTAACTGTAAATGGTTTAACGGTAACAACAGTGTCAGACACGATGAATTTGGAATGACACTTGTTAATCTGAATAGATTGGAAGACATAGCTGATTCTTTTATAATGGAAACACATGCAAAACAAATTTTTTATGTAGTAGATCAATCAGATATGCAGTGGGCTGTTGTTTTAAAAGGGAAAAACAATATGTTGGTGAGGATGAACTTGATGAATATGCTGATTTATGTGAGATCCCTACTTTAATGGAAATATTAACAGAACATAATGACGATCATGTTGAAGACATAGTTTGTGCCATAAGGAACGATCACGATGAAGGAATTTGGGAAAACAATCCATCTGTACATTCCTAAAATTACAGGTAACATATGTTTATTTCTTTTTTAAATTTATTTTTTCCATAAATGTTAGATATTGTAAGTTTTTTATTTATTAAAACATGTTTTAAAATAAAATAAGTATATGTTATTGTTTGTTTTAAGTTTGTTTAGTTTACTTTATCATGTTTATTGTTGTACCCCTCTCTCTTGGATTTTAATGATCACAATCACTCTCATCGTGTTCTAACTTGTTTTAAAGTGTTTTGATGCTAGGAAAAAGGTTGCCCAGGAGTTGGCCCAAGAAGGCTGATAGTGGACTCTCTAAGTCCACCGGCCAACCGGTGGATTCCCACCGGCCAGCTAGTATGGGCACCGGCCAACCGGTTCTTTCCCACCGGCCAGCCGGAGGACCCATGCAGTAGGCCTGCCCACTGCCTGGTGACACCGGCCAACCGGTGGATGACCACCGGCCAGCCGGTGGAACCCAGACAGAAAGCCTGCTCTGTCTGGACCACCGGCCAGCCGGGAGCTCAGCACCGGCCAGCCGGTGGACCACCAGCCAGCTGGTGAGACACCACCGACCAGCCGGTGTGCCCAGTCAAACTAGCCGTTGGGCTTTTAATTTTTATATTTGTGGACTGACGTTTGTTTTTTTGATTTGAAGGATAATGACAGATCATTCAGATGATCAACCACATGATTCTGGGGAGGAGCATATTGCTGGTCATACCTCTGGGGATGAACATTCACAGGCTCCTATTACGACAAACAGTTCAAAGGTTGGTAAACGTGGTTGCACACGTTTACCAAAATTATCACTTGCCCGTATGCAGGATCAGAGGATAGTAGTTGAGTTTGATGATGATGATATTCCTAGAGGTCCGAATGCCAAATATTTTAAGAGTTTTGTTGCAACTCAGGCTAAGACCAAAGTAAGAATTCTGTATGATGAATGGAGAGGTGTGGATAAAGTGATTATCTCTCAGTTGTGGGAGACGATTTTGGTAAGATCTTTTGTCATTTTTTGACCATTCTTTTAATGTTTCTGGTATATATAATATGTTTAACCTCTTCTTTATGAGATGACATTTGATATTCCTGGCACTGGAGGAGTGAGGAAGAAATGATTATCGTTGGCTTCCAGGAGATGGAGGGATTTCAAATCAACCCTCACATCTGATTTCATTTATGGTCATAGGAGTCATGATAATCCATGTCGTATATATCCTTTTATAGATGAAGACACATGGAGACAGTTTTTTGAAATTAGAAAAAAAGAGTCATTTCTGGTAAGGGAAATGTAAACTTTTATATACATTCTTATATAAATGATTTTATTAATGTTTTGTTAATGATTTCGTATTCTTAAATTACAACAAACAAGGACATCTCATCAGGAGATCCAATCTAAAAATGTATACCCTCATAGTTTATCTCGGGGAGGGTATACATTATTTAAAGAAAAAATGATAGCGGAAAAATTTCAACAAATAAGAGCTGAGTCTTCAATCTCTGGAGGGGTGGCCCCTCCATCCCCTCCATCTAGACATGATAAATTGAAGAGATCTCGGAAGGGAAAAAGGGCAATATCTTTCGGAAGAATCGAGAATCGTAGCTGAGAGGATTGTAAGATATCTATTTAATTTATTTAAGTTAACTTTTTTCTTCATATAAGTTTCAATCATTACAGAAATGTTCAATTAATTAATACAGGACTCTCTGGAAGAGAAAAGTTCAGAGGGGACATTTACAGCTACTGGGAGGGAAGATATTTTATTTGTAGCATTGGGAAGGCCTGAACATCCTGGTCGTGTAAGAGGATATCCGACATGTGTATCGGTAAGAAAAGTGTTTCCACGTTCTTCAACTTCTAACATTGAGGGGGTTTATAAAAAAAATAGAATCCTTGGAGGCTGAAGTTTAAAATATTAATGCGACGATGGAAGAAAAGATTAGAGATTCGGTGCAGTCTATGTTTGCAGAAATGCAAAGACAATTTCAGACTGCAGCTCCCACTCCTCCACCTCCCCCTGCAGACCCCATTATTTATCCTCCACCTCCGCCAGTAGCTCCCACTCCCCCACCTCAGCCTGCGGACCCCATTTCTTATCCTACGCCTCCGCCGCAGCTTCCTACATATTGCGAGTTGTATGTTGGTGATTCTCAACGTCATATAGTAGCATACGGGTTGGTATATTGTATAGGAGATACAGTTCATCATCAACAATTAGAGGTAGAGAATCAGAGGGTCACTGTACAGGATATTATAGATAGATCAGCTAGGGTACCAATACCTACAGATGAGGTGGCGACAGTTGGAAAGAGTATCGGCCATTTTTTAGTTTGGCCATCCAGAATTCTTCGACTCATTACCATAGAGGTATGAATGTTATATCTTTTATTTTATTTTTTATTAAAGTTGTTTTATCATTTGAAAACTACTATAATTCTCAATTTTTTTTCACAGGAATACTTAAAAGGTAAAGAAATACTGTATAGACAACAACAAAGACAATAGGCTATGACATCAGATACAGATTCCAGTGGTCTTGACAGATTGTCAAGATATTAACATTTTTTGTTGGGTTTTTATGAGTTTCCAATGGAATCTCATGTTTGTGGACGTGAAATAAGTGTGGGGACTACAAAATCTGATATCATGGAGCTTGTTACTGGGGATAAGTTGGGCATCAACGTGGTGCAAATTTTTTCCATGTAAGTCTTAACACCTTTTCCCTGCGTTATATTTATTAAAAATGTATACTTATATATGTTTTGTATTAGGTATCTTTATAAAATTTGTGAGAGGAATGAACTGACAGAAGTATATGGATTCATGGACCCGCAATTCATTTCCCCTGAAGCATGTGCATTGACTGAGGAACAAAGAATGGTTTATATTGCTGAAAGATTTGAAAAGAATATAATCCAACAATGTTGGATGATGCCGTTTTGTGAGAGGTATGAAACACATTTCTCTCAAATAGTTAATTATCTTTTAACATAAAAAACCACTAACATTAAATTTCCTTTTATCAATAATCATTGGATGTTAGGGATTTTTTACCCAAGGGAGAAAGCTCTTTATTGGATATGCTCTGTTCATGGTGATGTGCGGGAAAGTTTTAAGAATATATTGGAAAAGTAAGTTTCAATTTATCAATAGTTTTATATATTATAATAAATTTTAAATTTACCCCATTCCTATTATTTTCTAACAGTGCATGGGCCTACTTTCGAAAAAACACAAAGAAAAGAAATGCAAAGATCAAATATGTAAAGGCGAAGGTAAATTTCCATTTATAATTTGTACTTTTTGATTTATTACATAAAAATAATATATTGAATTTACACTCATTCAAAAATATAATTGTCATGAACAACAAGACCTCATCGAATGCGGATATTATATGTTAATATTTATGTATGGAATAATAACAACTGGGACAGTTGTGAATTTTGACCTGGTACGATTTCCTCTTAAACTTTGCCATCGTATTTCAATTTGATTTATTCATTATACATGTTAACTATCTTCTTTTTCATTTGTAGCTTTTTGATTACCCTCAACCCTATACTGCTGAAGACATCAAACACGTACAAGTGCAGTGGTCAAATTATTTTACATGTTTGATTGAATTTTAGTTGTTTGTAATGTAAAATGTAATTTTGATTATTGTCGTTTTAATTGTCTATTTGGTAGTTGTTTAGGTTTGATTTAGTTTTTTTTGAAGTTGACAGTGTATGTTTTGAATGTTATATAAGTGAATGTTTAATTTTGCTCTACTTCTTTTTTTGGTCTTCTTTTGATGGTTCTTCTGGTATGGATTTGGGTCTGTGGGGGAGGGGTTCCCAGGGTGTGGGGGTGTGTTATGTGGGGTTGGGGGTGTCCAGCGGTCTGGGAGGGCTGTACGGTGGGGTGGGGGGACAGTCTTGGGGGGTGGCAGGGATGTCCAGGGGTGTGGGAAGCCGGTCTAGGGGTGTGGAGTGCTGTCCAGGGGTGGGGTTTGTCCAGGGGTGTGGTGGGGGCTGTCAAGTGGGGTGAGGGGGTGAGGAGGTGTTGTTCAGGCGGGTGGTGGGTTGTCGAGGGGTGTTTGGGGGTGTCCGGGGGTCGGGGGGCAGTCCAGGAGTGTGGTGGGGGCACCAATGGGGTGGGGGAGGGCTGTCCAGGGGGTATACATGAGGGTGCGGGATCCAACGGGGTGGGGGAGGGCTGTCCAGGGGGTATACATGAGGGTGAGGGCTCCAACGGGGTGGGGGAGGGCTTTCCATGGGGTATAAATGAGGTTGGATGCTGTCTAGTGGGTAAGTTTTATATGTTATCTATTTACATTCTTATTTTTGATGTACTTCTGTTTTTGTGGTATGATTTCTTGATTTCTTTTCTGGTTGATTCTGGTGGAGAGAAGATCACTGCATTCTGTTTAAAAAAATTGGGTTTATCACATCGGTTATTTAATAACCGACGTGATAAAATTCCTGGAAAATAGTTTATCACGTCGGTTATCTAATAACCGATGTTATAAAAGGCCTGGAAAATAGTTTATCACATTGGTTATTTAATAACCGACGTGATAAAAGTCCTGGAAATTTTTTTATCACGTCGGTTCATTAATAACCGACGTGATAAAAGGCCTGGAGAATGGTTTATCACGTCGGTTATTTAATAACCGACGTGATAAAGGGCCTGGAGAATGGTTTAGCACGTCGGTTATTGAATAACGGACGTGCTAAACGGCCTGGACAAGGGTTTATCACGTCGTTTATTGACTAAACGACGTGATAAACCCCCTCCCACCAGTTTATCACATCGGTTATAGAATAACAAATGTGATAAACCCCCCTCCCCCGGTTTTTCACATCGGTTTTATATGAACCGACGTGATAAACCACACTCAGCCCGGTTTATCACGTCGGTTCTTATAGAACGGACGTGATAAACCACCCTCACCCCAGTTTATCACGTCAGTTCTATATGAACCGACGTGATAAACCCCCTCACCCCTGTTTATCACGTCGGTTGTTTACGAACGGACGTGATAAACCATTGTCCAGGCTTTTTATCACGTCGGTTCTTTGATAACCAATGTGATAAATTATTCTCCAGGCCTTTTATCACGTCGGTTCTAAAATAACCGACGTGATAAACCATTCTCCATGCCCTTTATCACGTCGGTTCTAAAATAACCCACGTGATAAACATCGCGATTTTATGCTTTTTGACGTCGGTTTTTAAATAACCGACGTCAAAAACCTTATTTATAACGTCACACATATTAACGTCGGCTAGAAACCGACGTAAAAAATTAAAAATAACCGATGTAAAAAACGTTTTCTGCACTACTGTTCTATGGCTTCAGACACCACTCCTACGCATACCCATTATATAGGGTTTTCTGCGGATGTGTTTTAGGAACTTGCGTATTTACATTTATAGAATCTTTCTATGTTGGGATTGTATTATAGCCTTATTTTAATTCATTATTCCTACTGTCATACTTTTTGGTTGTTTTTTAGTGTGTGCAAGCATTTTCAACATTGATTTTTATATTTCTGCATATTTGGGCTTGCAGTTGTGTCCATGTGTATAGGTACATAGGAAAATGACTCCAATTTGTGGGATATGCATACTCAGTGCTAGTTTCCAACCTATATCCTATTCAGGGCAGGCATGGGGTATTCATAGCAGGGGCCCATATAGGATGGGTCATGACACAGTGGTATCAGAGGATGTTGGTTCTAATTAAGGACCTGGAGTCTGTGAGGTTGGTTTGGGGAAACAATATTATTTTTTTGAGTTCGTCTTTCAGTCTAGAGACTCTAGTATTGGTGTGGAGGCTGATGTATCCATACACCAAGCCTCTGGAAACCATTTTTTTGTCAAGAAACATGAATAAATTGGTTGCAGGGATTTGTATGACCCTGTGTTTCACCATGGGCAGCCCTAATATTCTTTACAATAAGTTAGATGGGAGATAGAGGTTATGTTTGGACTTCTTGAACCTGAATCAGGTGACTATGAAGAACATGTATCCACTAACGAGGATTGATGTCCCTTTTGTTTAGCCGAAAGGGGTGTGATAATTCTCAAATATAGACCTTAGTTCTAGATATCAGGATTTCATGTACATGATGAGGATGTATCGATGGAAAACTTCATATATTGGTAAGAACACTGAAAGAACATAGTGATGTCGTTTAATGAGATGAACAGCCTATAAATGTTCATGGGACTCACGAATGGAATCTCCTAACCTTATATAGACCGATTCACGGTGGTCTTCACTGGTGGAGACCAAGTGTAGTCAGCATCCAAGGTGGGGCACATGATAAACGTGATGATGGTTCTGTACACACTCTATGATCACCAGCTTTATGTTATGCTCTAATCGTGTCAATTAGGGATTTTAGAGGTCCTCTTTTTGGGACACATAAATTCAGAGGATAGAGTTTTACGGGATTAGATAAGATTGAGGCAGTGCTTTATTAGGATCCAACCAAAAGATTTACTGATATACGAAGTTTCCAGGGATTTTTTGGGTACTACCGAAGTATTTTACCCAACTTTTTCAGAGTGGTATCACCGATTAAGTTTTTGAAAAGGAATGGTATCCTTTTCTATGGAAAGAGAAGTTCAATGATTTCATTCAGAAGATGAGGCAATGAATGACGAGTGCTCCCATCATGAAACTAACGGAGGAGGGAGTTGGGTAAGTAGTGTTCTACAATGTATCAGGAACTAGTCCTGGTTGTGTTCAAATGTAGGGGAAATTGGTGATTTCCTATGGTTCAAACCAGTTGAGAAAATTTTATCAGAACTCCAAGACCCATGATCTTGAGCTAGCAGCGATAGTCTTCGCGCTGAAGATGTGGAGACACTACCTAATGGGATAGTTGTTTACAATATAATCTGACTATAATAATGTCACATATATATTCACGTAGAGGGATCTAAATTGGAGAAATAGTTGATTCCTATAGTTAATCTAGGAAAGTATCTATGAGATTGTCTATACACAGAAAAAGGGGAAAATGTAGGTGAATTATCTTGATAGGATATCCAACTTGAAGTTGTTGTGTGATGCATCAGAGTAGTTAGACTCATTAAATATATCCTTTATGGATGGATATAGAGCAGATTACCTCCATTTGATGGGTTTTAACCCTCCAATCTGATAGAAAGATGGGGAGGCACAACTCCGGGACAATGACTACAAGAAATTAAATTCTTAGATTTTCATAGGGCATTCCACTGATGGATATTCGAATGATGGGGATCACATCATTCTTTTCAGAGGGATCATAGTGGTACTGGTGCTGTTATGGTAGGAGGTCTTTAGGTATGTCAATATATCCCCTTTGGTGGTATATCAAATTTGGGTTAAGTTGTAATAGGACCTACAACATCAGTTCTGGTGGCCAGGAATGAAGAGGGGAGTTGTAGAGTTTGTCTCTCGATGCCTCACTTGTCAGCAATTAGAGATCGAGAACCACATTCCATCACATTTTAATCAACACATTGATGGTCCTGAATGAATCTATGATGGGATATCAATGGGATTTGTGATGTTTTTACAACACACATCAAGGGGACATGATTCCATTTGAGTTATATTTGACCGAGTCACTATGTTAGCCGACATCCTAGCATTTCGGGAGAAGAGTTCAGTAGAGGGCTTGGGATGCCTCTAAGTTAAAGAGATAGATTAACTCCATGTAATATTTTAGATGATTATTTCAGATTGAAATTCTTGATTTCTATCCATATTTTTGGAATGGATTTTAGGAGGCATTTGGGACTCAACTTCACTTGAGCTCAACATTCCACCCATAGATAGAGGTCTAGAATGAGTGGACCATTCATGTTTGGGAGGGAATGTTATGAGAATGCATATTAATTATTTTTCTATATTTGGGAGGAATATTCATGGAAGATCGATCATGGAGTGTGCATTCGATGGTGGCACAAGAATCTCTAGGAGAGCACATGGGAGGAGGATGATCGTATTCATGCTCCCTAGCTCATTTATTTGGGTATCCATTTGTTTTTCTTTTAGGGATATAAATCCCTAAAGTTGGGAGAATTTAATGACTCAGATTTTCCCAAATATAGTTTTCTCAATTATATAGAAAATCATTGAGACCAAGGGTTTGGACAGTGCACAATTTCAAGGCCCGGTGGAAACATATTAGATCATTGAAATATGTTATGTTTTTAATATCCCATAGACATGGTTTTCCGAGAAAAGTGTAATAAAATTTAAATGGGGGCCTAGATCAGAAATATGAGGGCACCATTGTGTTTAGATCAATTCCTTTACCATAGGGGATCCTTAACATCAATAATGGAAGGATGATTGTAAATGCTTATTTTTTAATGAAACCAAATGTAAAATAATAAAATATGTTTTTTATTTTCAAATCCTAATAACTCATGAAAAGTGAATTGGATGGGAAATATGAGTACAAAATTTAGTACATAATGTGGTGTTTTCCCTTGGTGTTACTTACCTCTAGTCTATGCAGGTCATTTATGTAAAACCCTTAAAAGTGAGTAATCATCATTAAATAATTTAATGATAAATTATTTTGTTTATGCAGTGATTATTTCCTTTAAAATCATTCACATGATGAAATATTAGGGTTAGACACAAAACCCTGGAAATTCCAGATAATATCAAGGGATATATTGGATGTTTTTCCCTTGGTAAATGATGTTTTGATCGTGGATCGATGTTCAGTGAGCGACGTGAAGTTCCTAGTCAGGATCCAAGTATCATTGAGAGGGGGAGGGGGTGAATCAGTGATATGTTTTTCTTTTTAAGTTTCCCCTTTTTTGAAACAACATTCACCTCCTATTAAAGAGTTTCCTCCCTACTGAACACACACAACCATATGAACACAAGATTTACAAGGATCACTACTCAACAAGAGTAGCTACATCCTTGGTATGGTACGAAAAAAATCTATTAACACACAATCCACTAGAAAAGAATTCTTTTTGTGGAATAAAATGAGTAGGATATACCCTTACACTCGTGTAACAATTTGAAAACAATCCAATAGTGTGTGTCCTCCCTCTATGTACAAAGAGGGTAATTTAATGATTATGTGATTCTTAATGAACTTTCACAAATCAAATCCTTCAAAACAATTCTTCACATTCCTACCCAGAAGCTGGTAAGAACGTCTTGGTGCAGACAGCTTGCATGCCACTCACTACCTGCGCGCCTCCCGGCTTGCCCGCCACCTGCTTATGCGCCTCCCTGCTTGCGCGCCATCTGCTTGCGCACCTCACTGCTTGCACGCCACCTGCCTGCGTGCCTACTCACAACTTGAGCTCCACCATTGAGCATAGCTCACAACCTGTGCACTACCTTTGGAATATTTACAACCAACTTATTGAAAGAACCTCCCTGCTTGCGCGCCTCTTGAAACTTTCACGACAAATCTTGGGTGACACCCAAATGGAACGCCTTATAAATAACCCTCATCTTGTGTGCCACTTCATATTATGCGTCTCCCTCTGCTACTTGCGCGATCATAGCACCTTATACTACATGCATGATCAAAGCTCTAATTTTCTCTTAAGTGTGGATAATTAAAAAAATTAGTAGGCTAGTCATCTATTTATAGGAATTTTGATGACATGTGTGCCACATACACTTGCACATTGCTAGAGAACTTGTGTGTCACTCCAGCACTTGTGCGCCGCTCCAGCACTTGTGCGTTCCTCTATCACTTGCGCATCATTCCATCACTAATGAGACACTTTCTTTCCTTTGTCATATTTTGATATGATGATGTTGAAATATGACTTGCGCGGAACATACACTTGGGCACCACACTTGCACGCCCATTAGCCTTGCGTGTCAGTTTTTGACTTGCGCACCAATTTTTAACTTGTGTGCCACATTATTTCCTTTGTCATATTTTGATGGGATGATCTTGAAATATGACTTTTGCGCCACTTACACATTCATGCCAATACTTGCGTACAAATCTTGACTTGGATGCCACTTTCATTCCTTCTCCAAAAACACTTCTCTACTCTCTCTATCCTTCATAAGGTTTGCATCACTAGTTCTCCAAACATATGATATTTTTGAAGTGAAAATCAGCAATGTATTGTCATATTTTCCAAGTTCTTTACAAAGTGAATTGTTTTATCTTTTTTTACAACAAAAGACAACACTATGTAACATAAAACTTTTATTACTTCCTTATCCATCCAACATGGTCTCAACAATCTCCCCCTTTGGATTTTGTTTTCATCCATGAGTCATAAATCACTGAACATTGTAACCTTAAGCAATGTATTACGTATCAAAAATTCTATGCCTACATGATCTAACTCAATGTAGGAAATGCGAATTATTGACGACCAAAACCATGTTGTCCAAAAAATGTGACTATGAAATCTTATGAGCGCACCTCCTCAGCCGTCTTCATAACATCTTTCAAGCATCTACATCGGTATTATTTATCATCATTCAAGATTCTACTTTAGAATTATTTACTTCTTCAACTTTCCTAGAAAAGAACATTGTTTCCTACAACCACTCCAAAAAAAAGTTAGAATATTTCACACATATATGTTGCATTCACAGCTTACCCACAAATCCCCATTTATACATGAATCTATGAGGATATATTTATGAAACAGTTCTCCCTCGTGACAACACTATCCAAATACAATATGAGAATGGGAAAAAACATGTACCTTATCCTAGATGAGAAGGAGGTTGGATAACCATGTTCAACTTCAGTTTTTCAAATGGTTATTTCGGTAGAAGTTTGGTGAATATATCAGTAACTTGGTCATATCTAGGATATACTCCAGCCATAAATCATTTTTCTCCATCAGATCTTTGATGAAGTGGTACTTTATATCAATTTTTTTAACGAGAATGTTGTACTGGATTTCATGTAAGATTTATTGCACTCTGATTATCACAACCCCAGAGCAATGGTATATTTACTTCATCAAGTAGATCTTTCAGCTGAGTCTTCATTCACATTATTTGAGTTGCAGCTTGAGTAGTAGAAACATAATCAACTTCAGCTGTGCTAAGAGTTAATGAATTATCTTTCTTGGTATGCCAACTAACACAACTTTTCCTCATAAAGAAAACTCCACCTGATGTGGATCTTCAATCATCAATATTTCTAACCCAATCAGCATTAGAATATCCGAATAGATCAATATTTCCTGAGTCATCATACATGATTCCAAAATTTGTTGTCCCTTTGATATATCTGAGAATTATTTTTCTAGAAATTAGATGTGATTCATTATGAGAACTCTGAAATCTTGAACATAAAGTGACAACATAGAAAATGTCAGGTCTTCAGGCAGTCAGATGCAACAGACTTCCAATAAACTTTTGAAACTCTTTCTGATCAACTTTCATTCCATTTCCATCATTAGACAACTTGGTTCCACTGAAATTGTTGTGGAAACTGGATTCAAATTTTCTATGCCAAACTTCTTCAGATGTTCCTTAGAATACTTTTCTTGAGATAGAAAAACGAGATTCTTCTTCTGTGAAATTTGTAGCCTAAGAAAGTACTTCATTTCTCCCAGCATGGACATCTCAAATAACTTCTTCATCTCCTCATCAAATTTTTTACATGATCTTTTATCATTTACATCAAATATAATATTATCAACATAAACAATAACGATCAGTGAAAACTACTGACATTCTTTGATGTAGAGATTTATTTCAACTCTCCCTTTCTTAAAGTTCATATTCTTTAAGCAAGTATCTAATTTAGAATACAATGCTCTTTGAGCTTGGTTTAGCCCATAAAAAGCCTTCTTCAACCTTCACACATAACTTTAATCCTTTCCAATAACATGTCCACAAGGTTGATCAATGTGGACTTCCTCATCAAGGTCAACATTCAAAAATGTGGATTTTACATCCATTTGAATGATTTTGTAACCTCGTTGTGCAACAATAGCAAGAAAGATTATGACTTTTTCTAATCTTTCCACCGAATAAAAGGATTCATCAAAATCAATTCCTTCAATTTGTGAATACCCTATATAAACCAATCTTTCTTTTTTACTTATTACTTTACCTTCTTCATTCATCTTTTTCCGGAAAACCCACTTTGTACCAATGATGTTATCATTGTAGAGCTTGGGTAAAAGCTACCAAGTATCATTCTTCTCTATCTGATCAAGCTCTTCATTCATTGTATAAACCCATTCTAGATGCTCAAATGCTTCATTTATTTTATCCGGTTCAACTTTCGAATAAAGAGATGTATGTGATATAGCATTCATTGTTCATCTTATGTGAACCCTCTGATTTTTATCTCCAATAATGTTTTGAGCCTTTACTTTCTTTCTCATCCTAGGATGAGTTTTTTGGACTCCATCTTCCTCACTTGAGATTTATGAGTCAAATTTTTCTTCTTGGGTAGGATTAACACAGACTCCAGCATTATCAGAATTGTTAACAAAATCTTCTCTATCCTGCACAACTTCCACATCAACACATGATTGCTTTACCTTATCAACATTTTCAGAAACTTTTACATCTGAAGAATCAATAATTTTTCATGTTTCATTGTTGATAAATCTATATCCTCTTCCTTCTAGAGCATAGCCAAGGAAAATTGCATCATCTTCACTTGTTAAAACATTCCAAGGTTTCCACCTTTCTTCTTTATAATGCATGGACTCCCAAAAACTCTTAAGTGGTTTAGACTTGGATTTGTTCCCTATATCATTTCATAAGGAGTAATTTCCGACATTGGTCTAAAGAAACATAGGTTCTGAATATACACAGCAGTGCTCATGGCATGCCTCTAATAATAATGAGAAAGAGTATGCTCAAGCAACATAGTTCTCTCCATTTCCACCAATCATTGATTCTTTCTTTCATCAACCCCTTTTTGTTGTGTTGTGTATGGTGAACTGCACTCTTGCATAATTCCATGCTCATTAAGAAAAAATTCAAACTCTTCATTCTTATACACACCACTATTATCAGTTCTCAACTTCTTCAGTGAATACTCACATTCCTTTTCTATTTTCCTCCAGAAACTCTTAAACATTTTCGAAGCATCTCACTTATGTTTCATGTACATAACACTAGTAATGCTAGTAAATTAATCAATGAAAGTAATGAAGTATTTATCTCCATTTGTTGATTTCTTTGTCATTGGTCCACATATATCACGATGTATAGGTTTGAAGGGTTGTTTTGAAAGAATTTCAATTCTCTTTTGAAAAGAGTTTATAATCTTCCCTTTTCACAAATAGTGCAGCAAAAATATCTTCTTCTTGATAAATTAGGCATATCTGTGACACTGTCTCACATTGATAACTTTCACATATTTTTCGGACACATATGTCCCACCTTTTATGCCATAATTGATTTTCATTTACCACACCCATGTAACAAGAGTTCTACACTTCACTAACTTGGAACAAATTCCCTCTTGTACGTTGGCCCCTTATAACTATATTTCCATCATTTACACTTTTCACAACAAATCCATCTTTTAAGAAGAAAACATGGTTTCCCTCATCACAAATTTGTGAACACTAAGAAGGTTATGATTCATACCATCAACATATAGTGTTATCTTGGATTTCATTTTTCTTTTCCAATGATGGTCGATCCAACACCTTTGATCCTTAGAGATTCATAATTTCCAAATGTCAGTGATCATTCATTGAGGTCTTTCATATTCATCAGTAGATTTATGTATCCTGTCATATGAGAGGAAAAACCACTATCACGAATCCATGGATTTTATCCTTTTGTAGCATTCAAGGAAATTTCAACAACCAGAGATTTTTTTCTTCCTTTTCCTTCACTTCTATTGTTATTGCTACAATTTCCTTACCAAGTCAATGTGTTCTGGCCAGACAACCATGCACTCCTTATTTTAGGACTTATCAGACCTATCACTTTTAGCTTTTAAAAACTCTAGCTTTTGAGAAATATTAAAAATCTTTTGTTGTTATGGTAACACACTACGACAAGCCTTGGAAAGATGTCCAGGTCAGTCACACCTTTCACAAGTAGTTTCCAGTGGTTGGAACCTATTCTCAACTTTCACACCAGTTTTATCAAATATCTTCTGAAATTTATTTGGAGACTTTACATTTTGTATGGTTTGACTCCACCTTAATATTTGTCTTTTAAAACTTTTATAATAGTATTAATGATGTTGGTTGAACCAACACATATTTTCCATGTGTACGAATCCACCACAATACCAGCAATAACCATAGAAAGAATATTTTCCTCTGAAACTTCTGTACTTACCAGATTTTTGAACATGCTTCTCAACAACCTTCTTAAAAGAACTATGTTGACCTTCAAACATCATGTTTCCATTTGTAACTTCCTTTATCAGTTCAGATTTAATAGCACCAGAAGTATTAGAAGTCTTTCTTGACTCATGATTTTTATGCACTCTTAATTTTTCATCATTGTTGACTTTAACCACGTACCAGGTCTTTCCATCCTTGTTCATATCAGAACCAGTTCTTTATTTCATTTCAACCTTTGAAGGTAACTTTTGTGGATCCTTGTTGGGTTTATTCTTACTGGAACATCCACCAACTTCTGAGATTGATTTTTTGAAACTGATATTCATTTATTTAGCTTTATAACAATTCTTATTGGACAAGTTCCAACTCTTCTTTCAGCATTACTATTAGATGATCATTTTGATTCTTTGTATTCTGTAGAGAATTTTTCAAATAATCAATCTCCTTTTCCATCTTTATTTCCCCATCAATAAAACCTTCTTGATTATTTAATGCGGAATTTTCATTTATCAGCTTGTTTTTTTCCTAATCAAGCCTTCTGATCTTCCTCAAGCATTCTTTCAACTCTTCTTTCAGATAATATTCATTTTGAGTTTATTCTCCTTTTGAACTATTTCTCTTGTACTCTTTATTATTTACTGTAGCAATAAAGGTATTCTCTCTAGATTTTTTAGAAAAAAATTTATTAGATTCATCTCCCCTGTCTTCTTTAACTTCATCATTAGATAAAAAAAATTTTATTTAAAGAACTTCTTATCCTTCCCATTTGAAAATTATTTATCTTTGTCAGCTTGTTTCATCCAAAAACATCTTGGAGTTATGTTATCATCATCACTGTCTTATTCTTTATTCTTTTGAGGACAGTTAGCCGCAATGCGAGCAACGAATCCGCACTCAAAACATTACAAGGGATGTTTACACTTGTATTTTCCTATTCCTCTTTTCACATTATTAAAAAACAATGATAAAATTTCATCCAAATTTTTAAATGCATAATATTCAGAATCAAATTAAATAGAATCATATTCCATAATAGTCATCTTTGAATTCTCTCTCTTTGTAGCCATGAATGAAATTTCTCTATCAGCTTTTTCTTTTCCCTTCAATGTCTTCTCCCTTCTCATCTCTTATGTAATGAGAGTGCTAAGCAAATCATTTGAAGATAAAATTTCAGGGTATCTATCTTCTAATGAAGACACTTTAGCAACAAACTTTTCAGGTAGAATTCTCAAGATATTTTCGACAACTGTAGAATCCTCCAACGTTTCACCAAGACATCTGATTGTACTGACAATATCATTTATCCTGGTAAATAAATCCCCAACAGATTTAGATTCTCCCATTTTCAGGTCTTCATACTTCAGTCTCCAGATTTGTAGTTTATCCTTCTTCATATTTGTATTTCCTTTATAGATGTTCTTCAATTTGTCCCAGATTCCTTTGGTTGTAGAAACACCCTTCACTCGTAAAAATTCACTATCATAAAGAGATGAGATTAATTCATTTTTACCTCTTCAAACATTCTCAAGATTATTCTTATTGATAGGAGTAAAAGGAAACTTGTCATCAATAAAAGGAATTCCATCTGTTGTAGTTCAAGAACTTCATATCCAAGAGACATAAGATAAGTCATCATTCTGTCCCTCTAGATGTGATTGTTCATTCCATAAAAAATCGGAATCCCCACACTATTCTTGCAATTTAGAATCTCCATCACATCTTCTCTTCAACCACTTCATCAAGGAAAAAACGAAGGGAACCTGTCCCTTTGATACCAATTGAGGTTCACAGTGAGGATCCATGTATCACTATCAGGGGGAGGGGTTGAATAAGTGATATTTCTTTCTTTTTATGTTTCCCCGTTTTTGAAACAACCTTCGCCTCCTATTAAAGAGTTTCTTCCATGCATAACACACCCAACCACACGAACACAATATTTACAAGTTTCACTACTCAACAAGAGTAGCAACGTCCATGATATGGTATAGAAACAATCCAATACCACACAATCCAGTAGTAAACAATCATTTGATGTGGAATAAAACGAGTAGGATATACCCTTACACTCATGTATCACTTTGAAAACAATAAAATAGTGTGTGTGCTCACTCTTAGCACAAATAGGGTAAGTTAATTATTATGTGATTCTTAATGAACTTTCAAAGATCAAATATTTCAAAAAAAATTCTTCATATTTCTACCCAGAAGCTAGTAAGAACCTCCTGGTGAAGATAGCTTGCACGCCACTCTCTACATGTGCGCCTCCCTGCTTGCGCGCCACCTACATGCATGCCTCCCTGCTTGCACGCCACCAGCTTGCATGCCTCACTAATTGTGTGCCACCTACATGCACTCCTACTCACTACATGCGTTCCACCATTGAGAAAATCTCACAACTTGTGCACCAGCTTTGGCTTATAGACATCCCACTTCTTAAAATCACCTCCCTGCATGGGTGCCTCTGGAAACATGTGTGGAAAAACCTGCATGACAATACTTGCACGACACCCTACTTGCACACCTTATAAATAACCCTCAGCTTGCGCGCCACTTCAGCTTGCGCGCTGCTCTCTGCTACTTGCGCGATCGGAGAACCTTATACTAATTGCGTGATGAGAGATCTAATTTTCTCTTAAGTGTTGAGCATAAAAAATGAGGAGGCTAGTCGTATATTTATAGGCATTTTGGTGACTTGCGCACCACATACACTTGCACGCCACATACACTTGTATGCCACCCAAGCACTTGCGTGCCGCTCCAGAACTTGTGTGGCGCTCCAACACTTGTGCACCGCTACAACACTTGCGCGCCGCTACAGCACTTGAGCGCCAATCCATCACTTCTGTGCCCTTCCATCTCTTACATGGCAGTCCATCACTTGCATGCCACTCCATCACTTGCACGCCGCTCCATTACTTATGCATCATTCCATCACTATCCTGACACATTCTTTCCTTTTTCATATTTTGATACGATGAATTTGAAATATTACATGTGCGGAACATACACATGGTCACCACCCTTGCGCACCCATTATCCTTTTGCATCAGTTTATGACTTGCAAGCCAATATTTAACTAGCATGCCACATAATTTTCATTGTCATATTTTTATGGGATGATCTTGAAATATGACTTGAACACCACTTACACATGCATTCCAATACCTTCATTCCACACTTGACTTGTGAGACACATTCCTTCCATTTCCAAAATCACTTCTTTACTCTCTCTATCTTTCATTAGGATTACATCACAAGTTCTCCAAACTTATGATATTTGTGAAATAAAAATCAGAAAATAATATTCATAGTTTCCAAGTCATTTACAATGTAAATTGATTTAGATTTTTTGACATCAAAATATATCACTCTGTAAAAAAAACTTTTCTAACTTCCTTATCCGTCCAACTTGGTCCCATAACGATGAAATACATGGATCATTCCAATGATCCCCATGCAACTCAGTTCTTCATTGGAATTTGATCCTAATGATGTATGGCGTTATGATTTATGTTATTTCATTCCATGTTCATAGAACAAAAAAATGTGGATCAATGAATGATAAAATTGACATATGGTTCAATAATTCTTCCAGGATAGGTTTGTTTTTCCGGGATTTAATGAGAGATGAATCTATGTGATTATTTATTCATCATTTTCCTTATAATAATAACATATCAATGAAGACATGAACAAAGGCCATGATCCATTATTCAGGTTCTCATGTTCATTTATTCTCTCCCATCAATCCCTCACGTTCATCATATATTCCTTGCATTTTTTGTGTTCTTTCTGATTTTATGTGTCGTCAGTTTTTTCCACCATTGCTTAATGGCACAAAAACCTATGATAGAAGATCATAAACCAAAATGAAACTATAGAGGTACTATGGAGAAGGCATGATGTTATTTAGCTGGGTCAATGAAAGACAGTTTCTCAAGGCGGAAGCAGATTGAGGTGTAAAATTTGAACAGTTCAGAAATGGTGGAACTGATCCATTGAGGTTGACGAGTCAGAAGAGAGAGGATGTTGGTAGGGTGACCACTTAAGGGAGGGAGTGGAATGGGGGATCTGTTAGGGATGATTTTTCTAGTGTGTGAGTTTCACTAAAGGAGGCCACAATGTTGCCTGAGGGATATGGTAGGAGGCTGCAATGGCTGGCTGGGATGCAGCTCAGTGGTGTGTTAGAGGAATCCTTGGTGGTGAGGCTGTGGGGAAATTGGTGTGGTGGGCTAACCATGTGGAATGAAGCACAAAACTACATCCTCAAAGGAGGCATGATTTTAGGGTGGACTGTGTGCGGTGTAGCAAATTGGCAAGCAGCGGCATCTAGACCAGGGGGATCTAGGCCGCTTTAGTAGCCCTGTGGGTTGAGCTAGTTCGGGCTAGACCTGGATGGGTTTGGTTGGACAGATCAAATTGCTTCGGCTAGGAGGTTAGGCTTGGTCCGGTGTATTGGGTTGGACCCAAACTAGTCCTATGTAAGAATTTTTTTACTCAAATGGTCATAACATTCAAACTGAACGTTTTTTTGATAATCGGTCTACGACGTAGAGACCCTTTAGACAGGGTGACCCTTTTGAGATAGCATGATGGTGTTTTAGCTTGGACCAATATAAGTAGTGTGTTTTCTTTGGGTTCTTTCTTTAAGGTTTTAGTTTTGTATTATATCTATATCACTGGATTTTAGCCCCCACTATAGCCCAACTCCCAAATAGAGATGTTGAATACATCCATGGGACTGCAGTGATCCTCTATCATCTATGGTGGAGTTTTGTTGAAATTGATGTGACCTATAAGCACCGAGTGTCATTACTCCATCGAATGGGCCCTATATGTAGTGTTTTTGGTATTCCATAAGAATGATAACCTATTTTACGATACACAATAGTATGGTTCATAGTAATTTAATAGAATTATCCCCTATGTTGAGTGATAATACAAAATGAGTTTTCATTATTCTCTAGGAAGGATCCCCTCTCTGTATTCCATGATATTTGACTAGTGTATTCTCTATTGGCTGGGCCAAAATTAGAGGGCCCTCTTTGCTATAGTCTCTAATGACATCATTCCTCAAGGAGTGATTTACCCCGGAACGGGCATTCCTCGAGAAGAATCTTTTGGATGATGATTGGTCATAACGTACCTATTTACTTTGTCGATAGTGATGAGTATATCTAGACATCCTTGGAATACATGTTACATAAATATACATATGTAGATATGATTATACATACTGTATTTATTAAGGGATACTTTGTATATTTCTTTATGGTATTATATTAAGGATTCGGGGAATCCAACAGAGTATTTATTTACTCACCCATGCATGGTCTTTTCCCACATGTGTTGTGTCTTGGTAAAATAATTGATGCTTTGATGGAGTCCTAGGTGGGCCGGGAAAATGTGGTAGATAGAGGGGGAAGACAAATAGGGCATGCTTTTATAGCTTCAGACAGCGGTCTGACACCTATACTTCAGGTAGGGTTTTATGTTGGTGATCATTAGGAACATGTGTATTTACTTTTTTATACTCTTTGTATGGTGGGATTGTGTGTATATCCAGTTTAATATCCAATTTCCTACTATCTTGATCTAATTTTGGAATCTTGAGGTATGCATGAATTGTATACATAGTGTTTTTAAATTTCTACAACATTGTGCATGAAGTTGTGTGCGTCTGCACTTGTACTTAGGGAAATTCTTCCAATTTGTGTGAAATTACTACTAGATTCTAGTTTCCAACCTCTGTCTTATGGTATGTCAGCTTAGGGTAGCCACAAAATAGGCCCCTCTAGGATAGTTCATGACAAGTGGCATATCCCCGCCTGTTACAGTGAATCATTTATTATCATTACAAATTAATGTATAGACCACATTTAAATATAATTCTATGAATTATATTGGATGTAAAAAAATATATAGAAGTTCCTTGAGAGAATAAATTAGTATTAAGACACTAAATGATATTCTTAATCATGAATGGATGGCTGTCTCATTTGTGAATACATATATAAGGTGCATTTTCTTAATATGTCTGTCTGAATAGTGAGATAATCTATTAATTAAAGTAAATATCTCTTCGAATTTTTTATAGGAGTTTATATTACAACTATATAATGAAAATATCCCGTCAATAATGGTTTAGATTCATTAATCCGTGTATCATTTTGAAGAGAAAACAAGCATTGGATGATGATTTAATTTAGAAAAATATGAGTTACTCAATGAATTTAATCAATAAGTATTAGATGAAATTATATTTTTGATGTGTATAAAAAAATTACACCATTAAAATGTTGTCAAATGGAAATATATATTTAGTTTTTTTATGTACATAATTTTCTATTTTTAAGGAGCTTTGAATGTTAATCATAGTCAATTTGCACACCCTGAATATTTTTATTTGGGATTTAATCTATTGATATACATCCAACGTAACACATATGATGTTTATTGAGAATTTGTAATACATAATAATCAACATAATATAGATAACATCAAATAATATTTTTTACTCTATGTTTTAACAACCAATTTTATATGATATTCTAGCCACTACGTATAGGATAAATCATGGAATTATGTTGGTGTATGAAGAAAAAAATACTATTAATTACTATAAATTGAAACAAATAAAGGTATATATAGAACTATTTTACTCTCAAAACATATAAAATAATTTTATTATTTTAGTCAGTGTTTCTGGAGTGTCTGAAATAATATAATGACATCAATTGTGGATATTATGTTTGCAAATTTATGAGGGAGATCATAAAGATAGAAAAGAAAAAGATCCCCCATATGTTAATTTCCAATGTCATTTATAATTTTATTAGATATATTTCATAACCATTTTTTATATATTTTCTCTATGCTATCAAGATTGAAATAGACCTAGATACAATAAAGATGAAATAAATTTATTTCGAGATGAGTGGGAATCTTATTTTTTTCATAATGTATACCGATAACAAATTTAGTTGATTACGTACTATGTTTTTTATATATTATGATTTACATCCATCGAAATATATTGGGGTTGTGAATAATTATTGTAATAATTATTATAAATTATTTTGGATCTATTTTCAATGGACATATATAACGGATGAAATAAATTTGTTAAGAATAATTGAACAAAAAAATGAAATTGTTGGTAATGATTGAGGTATAGATGAAGGAGGAGGTGGAGGTGGAGGTAGGGGCGGATGTAGAGTTATAGGAATAGGTGTAGGTATATTTTTATAGTATATAAATGTGGAGGATGAGGGAGAGGAATAAAATGAGACTGAAAGGGAGGTAGTTGGAAAGGAGGAGGTGGAGTTTGATTCTGAGATGAATGTGGAGGATGAGAAAGATGTGGAGACTGTAGTATAGGTTGAGGCTATAGAGGTGAAAATGAACTGGCTTATAAAAAATATTTTTTTTGGGAAATCATGTAGAATGGGGATCATACGAAGATTTATTTGAGAATACTTTTTTAAAAAATGAAAAAAACACTTGTCTTTTAAGATAAGTCCCATTGTTTAAGTGTTCCAGGTGTCTTATTGAAATAAGTATTTCACCTCATTTTTAAGTGATTTTATAAAGGGTAGTAATCCACCTGTACGATAATTTTATGTTAGAAGCCTCAATTTCTCCACTAGTGTTACTAATGAAACATATTTAAAACTCTCTATCATCAAATAGGTATACAATGAAAAATAAATGCTTGAATGATTATGTGGGTAATCATTCATGGAAGTTAGTTGGTATAAGAGTTAACTATTAGAGGAAAACATGTATTGATATATTGTGTCCATCGGGGGGATGGTCTGAAATTGTATGTCATCATAATAAAATTAATATTTTAATAAAAAACGTTCCACTCACTGAAATCCAAGAAAACATGGCTTGATAGTATCGATAATTGAGTAACAATATTCATAATTAATTTGAAATGTATATGAATCATTCCATTGTACAAGCCTCAAATCATGCAACCTGTATGACTAAAAGTGCATGTTTCTATATTAAAATTACATTTTAGTAAAAAAATGTTTCTTACAAAAAAGTGATAAAATTAATTATGATTGATTTGATACATTAGTAAAATCTTCCATATGTCATTTGAGATGTGTTGGTATTAGCCAGACCACAATCTAATGCATGACATTATCAGCATAACACCAAATGTGTCTTTTTATTCAGAACACACATTAATTGTAATGAAAATAATAAATGACATACTCAAAGACATGAATTCAAAATTTGATTATTTTGTAACATTATTAAAATGATAAACATGTAATTTGTGCCATGTAGGATTAATTCACACATCAATCTAACACATGATGTGACCGGTATATCTCAAATTGACCATTATCTATTTAAAACATCAATTTTAATAAAAAAGTGTCACTCACTGAAAAAAGGAATGCATTGTAAAAGTTTCATGTTAATTTATAAAAATTAATCATAATTAAATTTTTATGTGTGAGAATCAGTATCATGTCAATCCCACAGACGATTCTACCTATAAGATAAAACATGCATGTTTTTATTTTAAAATGACATTTTATTAAGAAACACAATTTGGACACTCAAAACAATTAAAAAACATTTTTATGGTTTTTATACCCTTGTAAAATGATACATAAGTCAATTTAGACTTTTTGAATTATTTTCATCTCATTTTAACATGCAGGGTAACCGGTATAACTCCCAATGTGTCTTGCTATTCAAAATTGAAAATGCTTTTAGGGAAAAAATAGCTATCATATTAAACATTAAGATAATACATTAATATTTATTTGTTACATTATTATAAGGATAAATATGTAATATTTTTTGTGTATGAATCATGAAAACCTCAATCTAACCCATGGAATGACCAATAGGACTCAAAGTATCAGTTATCATTTTAAAATTTATATTTTAATACAAAAAGTGTCACTCATTGAAAACTAAGGAAACATACTCCGATTGTATATTTAATTTAGGTAAATGATTCACAATCCATTTTTTGTGTGTTGGAATCATTATCATGTCAAACCTACACACGATGAAACCTTTATAACTAAAAGTACATTTTTCCAGTTTAAAATGTCATTTTAGTAAAAAAACACACCTGGGATACTCAAATCTAAGGAAATGCAATTCAATTATTTTAAGACATTAGTGAAATGATCCATATTTAATTTTAGACATGTAATAAATGGTAACATCTCAATATGATAAATGGTGTAATCAGTATGACTCAATGAGAATCTTTTTATTCTAAATTGGAATTAATTTTGGTGAAAAACAACTCACATACTTTGAACTAAGAAAACACATTAAAATTATTTTGGTACTCTATGAAAAAAATTGATATGTAATTTTTTATGTTTTTGAATCATAAAAACCACAATAAAACTCACAGTGTGACTGATATGAATCAATGTGTCTTTTATCAGTTTATAACTGACATTTTATTACAAAAAACCATCACCCACTGAAAACTAAGATAAAGTGGTCATATTTTCTTGATATCTTATGAAAAAAATTCATATTTAATTTTTGACATACATGAACTATTCTCATGTAAACCAAATAAACAATTAAACAAGTAGGATGGAAAGTGCCTTTCTCTAGTTTAAAATAAAAATTTAGTAAAATACAAAAGTGGTGTAGAAAAAACTATGGAAAACATTTGGTTGATTTTGATACAATAGGAAAAAAATCCATATGTCATTTGAGTTGTGTCAGAATAAGTTTCACCTCAATATGAGGGATGGTGTGAATAGTATGACTCCAAGTGAGTATTTTTATTCTAAATTGAATTTAATTTATAGTTAAAAAACAAGTTACATACTCAAAACTATGAAAAGAAACTCAAATTATTTTGTAACATTAGTAATGAAATCCATGTGTTATTTTCAATATGTAGGAAACATCCGAACATAAATATGTCCCTTGGTGTGATCAGTATGACTCAAAGTGTCTGGTATTTGTTTAAAATTTTCATTTTAATGATGAAAGGTGCCATTAACAAAAAACCGAGCAAACACACACAAATTGACTTGGTAATTTTGGAAAAAGAATCATAGTTTAATTTTTTTATAGGAATTATACTCTTGTCAAACCCATCAAAATGAAACCTGTATGACTAAAAGTGTGTGATTAATGTTTACAATGACATTTAATTTAAAAAACACAACTTTTTTACTCAAAACTAAGTAAATAAATTCCCATTTTTTTCAAAATTAGTAAAATGATCCATAATTCATTTGATATGCATCATAATCAGCAAAACCACAATTCAATGCGTGGTGTGACTGGTATGACTCAATGTTTTGGTTTTCATTCAAAGGTGAAATTAATTTTTGTGAAAAACAACTTACATTATCAAAATTGAGAAAACACATTCCTATTAGTTTGGTAAAATAGGAAAATGATACATACGTCATTTTTCACCTGTAGGAATCAGCCACACCTTAATCTGATTCATGGTTTGACTCTTCTGACTCAAAGTGTGCCTTTTTATTCAAATTGACATTATTTTTTGAAAACAAATTAACATAATCTATAATAGTTTTTTTCTTCAATATTTGTTCAAAATTTTATTTCATTTAAAATCCTCATTTTTATATAATTTTTATGATTTTTCTACTATTCTTGGTGCTATTTCTGATGATGTAGCAAGTTTTCATAGAAAACTACATTCCCTATTTCGTGTGTTGCACTGTGTTGTACCATCACACAACAGTATTTACATTTTATAAAATATTAAATGTTCTGATAAAAGTGACCTTTATCATTTCTTGTAAATGCATTGATAAAGAGTCCCTTTATCAATTTTTTTAGTAGAGTGTATAATGGGACCAATTTTCAACACTTTTAGATGAATTGATAATAGATCACTTTATCATTACTTTACAAGAGTTCATAAAGGAAATCATTATAAGTTCATTAATTAGAACTGATAAAGGATTACTTTATCATCACTAATTAAATTCACTGAAAAATGGAGTTTTTTATCAATGATAATAAATTTTTGATTTGTCAATGTTTGTTGTGTGCTGATTAAGCACCCCTTTATCTACTCTTTTTTCGTCCTGATAAAATTTTTGTCATGTTAACCACATTTCGGTATTCCATACTTTTCTATTTATAAAAATGTCTTATTATTGTCTTCGTAAAGGTATATTTTGATTTATTGAACCTTTAATCAATGGAAGGAAATGTGGATTATTCCTAAAGGAAAGACATTGGAAGAAAAAATTTTCTGATAATGGGTATTGATTTTTTAAGAAAAATGAAGTTGTATATTTCAACATGAGTAATCCCCCAAAATAAAATAATTAGAGTGTATTTAGAGGTAAATAATGTATCAATATATATAGTACAAATGGTAAAACAAGTGGTGAATAAAAATCATATCTCAATGAAGAGATAATAAGACCAAACACTTATATGGTAATAGAAATGTAAGAATCAAAATTACATGAAAAAGATTACATTAAATTAAAATATAATTAATTGAATAGTATTCATTATAAATTAGGAAAATAGAACAGTGAATACTCCATATAAAATATATTATGTTGTGTGCTATGAATATTGTTTCATGGGATTGAAAATATAGAAAAATAACACTTACGTGTTTAGAATGTTCTAAATAAAAAAGAATTGAAAGAAGAATTTAAAATGGAACATAAATACCGTGAATAGTTTCATAAAAAGGAATAAAATGATTAATAGGTAGTAAATAAAACATATAACATAAAAAATGGTGTATACCATTATCATGACATGTGGAATTGAAATTTGAGTTAAATATCTATTACAAATAACATAATCATTTATGTTAAGAATAATATGATAAAGAAGTTACATGGATGAATATTAAAACATTATAAATGTAGGTGGAAATAAAATATAAATTATTTATTAGCTATAATATATCATTCTATAGATAAGAGATTCTTAATAAGAAATTTTATAAATTAATGGATAATAATTAAGTTTCTAGAAAATCATACATTAATTTATAAGTTAAAATACACTATTTCCTCTTTTGTAAAACAATATATCTATAATAATAATCCATTTTATAACCCCTTAAATATATAGAAACATTTATAAACATAATTTATAATTATTATCTATAAGAATATTTGTCAGTTGTAATTTATACAATATTGAGTGTGAGTAATCTATATTGTTTTGAACTTGTTTCATAAAAGAGACATTGTTAGTCAATATTCTCCCAGATTTTATCATTCCCATATTGTAAAAGGTGCATTATATGATGTTTTTTAATTAATTTTTATTTTAAAAATTCATTCTATGGGAGCTTCATTTATGATCATTAATGATGAATTTTCCAATGAGGATGTTTTGGTGATTTTACGTGTACAGATAATGGTATCATAATTCATATGTTTATAATTTATGTTACCATTGTATATCCAAAATATAACATTTATTATCATATTAATATCATATATTATCATCAATTTGGTTATCATAATCCTCCATGATATTATTTTACAACATTTTTCATGTAGTATGTTAAATCATCCTAAACATGAAAAAAACAAAATTAATGCATTATTAGGATTATGAAAATGGTATCATTTGGAAATAATGTCATTATTATAGAAAAATATTGAAATTATTGTTGTAAATTTAATTTCCAGATAACTATTTGAGTAGGTATTAATAAATAACGAATATAATGAATGGAAAAAGATATATGTTACTTCATGGATGAAATATTTCGTAAAACACATGGATAACATTTTCTTTTCCTAAAAAATTATATGTAAAGATGGTAGATTATAAAATCACTCCTAATATTTATATTTATATTACTTATTTCACATTTATTATTAAATTTCACAATTATATGTATCTATGAGAGGTAGTGGTGAAAAAATTGTAATTTCTTATACATGAGGGTGTTAGTCTACACAATATACGACAAAAGATACCAATTATCTTTATATAAAATAATATAGTTATTTAATAGTTATTCCCTCGAGATAAAAAAGTTCAGTATGAAAAAAATAATGTCATAATATAGTAACTATAAAATTATATTTGGGAAAATAAGAATGGAAATAAAAGAAATCTGGGAAAAATAGTATCCATGTTGAGGACTTTGGATTTTCCATAGATGACTCCTCAGAATTGAAGGTCTTAATCCAATATCATGTTATAAGAGTATCATGTATAAGTAATAGGATTATAGGGGAAGAAAAAAGGATTAATTTTGATGTATTATCTATATTTTGGAATTTTCTTTGAAGGTGTGGTGAGATCTTCTTTGATAAGTGTTGGGAATGGAATTTTTCTAAATATTATATATTAATATAATGATTGAACATGTTTTACATGTAAAATGGAACATTAAATGGAAAATATTTTATCCGTGGATGTTATAATTTTTATAATTTCTCAAAAATTAATTTTAACACATGCTTTAAAAATGTTCCAAAGTATTTTTATCAATGAATTTTTACTTTTACCATTTTTTGTTTTATCGCGGTTAATATATTTTACAAAAATTATTTAATTTTAATTCGAAATATTAAAATATACCTTAATATATAGTTTTGAAATAATAATTCCATATATTATATCAATTTTATATAATATAATACATTTTTTTCACGAATCACCAATTTAAACATTTGATCATTTAACATGTCGAAACCCATATTTTAAAAATGATTATTGTCAGGATTGAATTTTATATGTATTGAAAAATTATAAATGTAATTTATTTTTGGGATATAAGTTGGTTTATTTTAGATAAAATATTTATATGGCTATTAAATTAATCGAAAATAAAATTTTATCAAAATAATAATTATTTAAATGAAGCACCAAACACATAATTTGTTAGAAAATATGTTTAATGATCTTATATTATTAAAATATATAATGGTTAAAATGTCAACTTTTAAACCCTAAATAATTATTTGATCAATTAAATGGTCTTATAAACTTATTGTTTTATCATATATAATGATATATATAATATTTACTATGTTTTTAAACACTGTATTTGTTAATATTCATTAAAAATGAAATATTTCAAAAAACTACAAAAAATTATTCTTAAGATAATATTAACATGGTGAATTTAAAAATTATTTTATGACATTAAAATTAAAAATATTAATTGAAATGATTTTAAAATTAATTAATAAATTTTTTATATAATGGAAACTTATTATTTTGAATCATAACTTTTAAAAAAAATACCCACTCTTATTATTATATCATGTTAATTCTAAATAATTTTTTTCAGAATATATTATTCCCCTAAAATATGTATTTTATAAATAATATTTTAATTAGATAAAAATAAATCTAATAAAATCCAAATTTAGAAGGGTTCTATTTTAATAAAGAAATTAGTCTTGGTAGTTTTTAGGTAAGATAGTTTATTTTTTTAATCCATTATCATGGATAAGAACCATTAAGTTTATTTCAGCCTATATTTTATAATTATGTCACGTATATTAATTCCCATCAATTCTATGGGCACATTTTAATGGTTTTATACTGGTCTATGGTTATTTCTAGTTCGATGTTTTCTGTTTCAAAAAATATCAATCCAATTATGTGTTATGGGAATATATAATAATAAATGTCTTAGATCTATATAATGTAATAGAAATATAATTTTTTTTTATTTTTTTTAATATTGAAAAGATTTAAACTTTGTTTTCTTTTGAATTCACTATTTATCAATTTCATGATTTTTGTTATTTTTAAATTATTATTTTATAAAATTGGTTACATAATAATAGAATAATTTAAAATTCATTCATTTCATATTATTAAAAATTATCATCGTTGTAGGTGAAAATAAGTAAATCCTTGAAAAAAATCACATAGATGAAGGAAACATACCATTATTGGGGCATGTCAATTTAGATGGTGAGAGATAATTTACTATAAATATATTTAAATTGTTGTACGAGTATCATAGTAATTTTTATATGTTATATAATAATATAAAATTATTTTATAAATGAAAATAATGAGAAATTGTTTCAGAGTGTATAATGATGATGATTGGAAAACAATAGAAGGATATTTGGTATTACAATTTTTTGGAAGATTTACTTCATTGGTAAATCCATAAAGTCATTGCGTTGTGTAACACCATAATATTTATTAAGATTTTAATAGTATTATTAGTGGTGAAATGGGTAGATATAGGACTTTAAAAAGTTAATTTTGAATTGATTTTGCAAGGGAAAAGATAGGGCATTATTTACACTTTAGGAGAGGAGGGGTTTTGTTACAACTATGAATAATTTTACTATTTAGGCCAAATTATTTTGAATAGTGATCCTCCTAATATTTTTCTTCTTTTTTAGACATAATATGGTTATTATATATTTGTATCATTAGAAAACATAGTAGGACCTTCAAATGACTCAATTAAATTGAATAAAATTAAAATATATTTTTAGGATAAAATTTTATTTAGATTCAAAAATACCACATATATTTTTATAGATATTACATAATATGATTAAATTATTTATTGAAATACATAAAATACATTTTTCATCAAATAAATTTTTTTATAAAAAAATTAATTTTTTTCTTTAACTTTTAATGATGTTAAAAAGTCCATGTTATATATAAAACTGTATTTTACTTATTATTTAAGAATTTCCTATTATAAATAAATCCATAAAATTAATCCTAATATAATTTCATCATTATTATCACAATAATTACTTCCTTTCTATAACTATAAACAATTAAAATTTAATAATTTCACTTTTAAATAATATCATTTAATATTTTGAAGACCAATTTAATTCAAATAAAACATCTTATTTTGTAATTAATGATTACATGTATATTTATAATTATATATTATATATAGTATAAAAGGTAATTATTTATTAATAGTTCTGAAAAATATATATTTTATGAAATTATAGTTCTAATTAATTGGAATTTATATTTTATGCCAATAATCTATAAAATTCTTTTTTTGTATCAAAATTTACACTCTAATCAAAATTATAGGGAAAAATCCATGTTACATTTGACAAAACTAATATAAAAAAATATTATAACAATTTTTTTTTGATAAAAATAAAATATATTTAATAGGAATTGAATTAAAAAATGTATTTAATAATTAATTTTTAATGTTATTTTTTATGAAATATGTAACTGAAGTGTTTAAAAAAAAATTATTTACTAAATAAATATATACGAAGAATATGATAAAATATTTTCTAAAAAATAATGTTCTATTACATAATTTTAAAGTCATTAAAAAGCATTATATTAGTGAATAAATGCTATTGATCTATTCACAATAAGTATCACATAAAATGGTAGGTGATATGACATTTAATTGTTTAATGTTATAATTTTTTGATTTTAAAAACAATAATGCAACACTGAAAACCATTAGAGAGTAGTAATGTAATAACCAATTAAACTATAATGTAATGTATTGTTCTCATATAACTAAATATCTTAAATGAGTCATGTAGATTTTAAATGTTATTTTATAAAACAATTTCAATATAAAACTACATTATAATTAATTTTCTATTTATAAAAAATACAATGAAAATAACTTAGGTGATAAATATATGAATAATTTTTTTGTTTATAATTTTAATGTTGAATAAATTAATTTATCCCCATAACATTAATTCCACTCATTAATTAAAAAATATGACTATAGTTTTAATATAATTAATAATTATTTTTTAAAAAACCATTGAAATACATCATAATTGTTCATGTAGAGAATTTAAATATCCCAATCACATCCCTTATGTGTTTAAATTCAAATGGACAGTTAGGAATTCTTATGTTGCATTGGAGGAAGAATAAGTAAATAGTCTAATGAGATTTTTTCAAGGATATTACCCCATGGTGACTATAATTTAGAGTATGCATCTAAATGTTTTTATCCAAAGTGGTGTTTCATTTCTATGAAATGACAAAAACTATAATTTTTTTAAAAATTATAATGTATTCCAAAACTTTTATTTTTATTAGGTTTTCAAATAATGTATTCGAATTCATATTCAAAATAATAAATCATTAAAATATAAATTTATCTTTCATACCACATCATAAACAAAAAATGATAAATATTGGGAAAACCTATGTAATATTAATAATTAATCAGTTTCAGGTCTTATTTGTTGTCATGATTATTATATTTATATTCACATTCCCTATAATAATTATATTAAATCATTTTATGAAAATGGAAATTATTTTATTCTAAACGAATGTATTTCACAGAATTATATTGTTTCAATTAAAATTTAAAAATATAAATTAATAATATTTAACATCAATAAATAAAATAAATTTTTTATTCGAAAAAATCACATATGCTTTCTGGTGATTTTATTGATATTTTTTCTGAAAATAATTATTTTTGGATGAATAGAAAAATACCAATTTTTATTAAAAATATTATTTATTTCCAATATTTAAAAAACAACTAGCACTAAATTATAATTTTTTTGAAACTATAATTAGTACCATTTAATTAAACATTATATAATTAATGATATTGGGGTTTTATAATACTTTAAATTTGTATAAGTCAAATTTTTAGTTTAAAAACACATTTATCGACAAAATCATTTCATGATGAATTTTTTATGTTGATATTGAAATTATTTTCATCCAATAATAAAAAATAAATCATGATAATTTGATTTCACAGTTATAATTAAGATGGGAATTTTTTTAATGATATCAATTTCATTATTCGTAATAATGAATTGTTACAATTTTAATAATTTATTACCATAGAAAAGGGTAAATTGGGTTGAGTAAGGTAAAAACGACATGATAAGGTCAAAATATAATATCTTAATTTTAATTTTATTAGTTTATTTCAACCTTTATCTCTTTATAGTTAACATTCTATGGATTCAGTGTCACAGTTCCATGAGAAGCACCTTAATAATTTCTTAAATTAAATGATATTTATAAGTATGTAACTCCTCTATAAAAGGTACTCTCCTCTATCAACTTATATACTACCATTGAGCACTATAGTTCATAAAATACCTACTGAAATGCATTAATAATTTTATTAAATTTAGTAGGTTCTATTCTCTCTAAAACAACCATCCCTACGTATTAATGTGTAAACTGAAAGTGATTTTCCAATGAAAATTTATAACTCATAATTGAGTTCATTCATGTCTATTTCGTATTCTTCCACAACAAACCCTATCAAAAACATTAATATATAATAAATTAATTATTTTAAATATATTAAAATGTACATATATTTATATAGAAATAATTTTTATTCCATATTCAATCATATGGGGAATAAAAACATCTCTCAGGTGTACATGTAAACTACCCCCACAAAGAAGCATTATATTTCATTTTCCCTCACTATCACACAAAACTAGTGATAAATAAAGAATTATTTTAATATGTAATATTATTGTGAGATTATTTTTATTTGTAAAGTAAAATAGATAATTTATCTCCTCACTCATATACTTATTGGAAAATGATGATATCATTCATGCATATGTGTAGACCCCCACCTATATGAGGATATGTGATTCATTTTTTCATTAACTCCTTCCATGGTAGGTTATAAAAGTGTATATAATGTATATATATGAGAATTATAATTACATTATGATTGTGGATATAATACAACCATTAATCCTTTGACCATGGTTAATAAACCATTGCTATACTAACTTTATAGACCAAATGACTCAGATGACACAAACATAGAAAGCCTCCTTTTGTAGGAAAGAATATTAGAGTACAGTTATTCTATAGGTTGGGGTCATGGTTGTGGATGGAATATTAATTGCAATGATCTTCGAGAAGAAGAGAAAAATATTGTCTCTATGATTAGGAAAAAACATGGTCTTTGAATACATTGATGAGGGCAGTGATTCTGTCTGACCCCATCCTCTCACTTTCTTTGTATTGCCTTTTAATTATTTTTATGGTCTTTGGCCAATCCTTTTTTTTTTAAAAAAATACAATGTGTAATTAATAAATATACTAACTATATAATGAATAGTAATAAATGAAAGAAAATGGATTATTATTAGCAACTAAAATTTAAAATGGTTTTTAATAAAGTAATAACATTGATATAATTTTATTATTTAAGATTGTAAATGGTTCTCATGATATGTTTTTAGACAATGTTTTGGACTTTTCTTTAAAACAATTTTCAAAATGTTTTAAAATATTATTACACTAAATTTATGTTATTTTTAATGTTTCATGAAATGAATGTTTATTAAATTAATTATTTTTAATCGTTATTTTCAATGACCATTTACTTTATTCAAAATTTATTAAAAATTAATAATTTTTTTTAATTTTTCATAATGGTCATTTTGATATTCTATAAAAAGGTGTAAATAATATTTTTTAACTTATGTGGAATGAATATAATTTCAAACATTAATGGATATCATTCCTTTAAAATAGAAATATATCATGATTTTCTAAGTAATATCTTATGTCCTTCACCTATATGAAATGTTTTTTATTTTTTTCAATGGAATATTTTTAACTTTTTTTTTATGTGAATACAGAAAGTGCATCTTCATATGTGTTAAAAAATTATTTTATGATATCTTATGATAAAAAAAAAATTTAATTTTTTCATCATTATATGGTTATTATATATTTTATATGATAGTGGTTTTGTAACACCCCAGGTAAATAAAGAATATGATATTTTCATATTTATCCATATTTGTGAATAAAATATTAATATGGCTATAAAGGGGACGCTATGCTCGATGGTGTACCCTACACACAACAAAGAGTTTCATTGAAATCTTACGTTGCACTCTAATAATAAAATAATATTATTTCAAATGGTAGTTAACATGTAGCCGTTGTAATGGCGGGAATGGATAGAAATAACTAAAATATGATTATATATGTTCTTAAATGTTTTTACATTTATACAATAAAGGATAGATGATTAAAATACGGAAAGAATTCAATTTTAGGCGTATATGCCCTAGTTTTCACTAAAGGTTCACTTATCACCTTTTGATGGCGAACCATCATTAAATATAGTTTTGATCACTCTTATACATTATTTTGGACCAAATTAAACTCTTTTTAAGAATAGGGACATCAAAATTTACTTTGTGTAAATTTTTGGTATCTTTCCGATAATGTTCATTTTTTTAATGAATAGTGTAAAATGTTGTGTTTTAATTCAAAACCTCTTTTTAATCTAATTTATTTATATGATTACATAATATTTTGAATTGGTTTTAAAGTTAAATTAGAAAATATTTTTACCATTAAATCCAATAGTGGTCGTTGAAATTAATTTCACTTTGAAATCAGACTTAAACTAGTGTCAATCTTTTGATACTTATTGATTTATAAAAACACGCTATTTGCTCTGACAGCGGGAATTAATTAATAAATTAATTAATGTGACTAATATGTTTTGAATTTTGTAAAACGGACTTCATTTTTGAATTCGGAATATCAAATATAGCTTATGGTAAATTTTTGGGATTTTTCTGAAAAACATCAATTTTTGATGAATAGTGAAACCACTAAGTGGTACTTATAAAAACTGATTTTCTGTTTAAATGAAATTTTTCCATCATTGTGTTTTGAATTTCAAAAATCCGACATACATGGTTTTCATTAAGAAGTAAAATATGGTTCAATGGGATAAAAATAATTTTTTGGTGAATAGTAACTTATTAAGTTTTTAATCGCGATTAGTGGTAATTAGGGTTTTTTAAGGTATAAATAATGGTTTAATAAAATAAAATGACCTAGACACATGTCCCAAACTTATTGGCTGTGTCATGGACGACCAAGACAAGCCATGGGTCAACTTGGGGACCCCATGGAGCCACTTTAGTTGGAAAATGACAATAATATATTTTTATTTAATGTTAAAATTAAATTGACACAAAGATGAGTTGTTTTACTAAAACAGTTTTTAAGTGGGGTTAAAAAAGTCCGAATTTTGATTATAAATAGTCATTGGAAGTCTAAAAAGATTTCCTACATCATAGTAATTTTTTTATAATTTTTAGACATTAAATAAAATAAATTATTTATGACATAATAATGATGCAGTGATGACATCATTATTTGACGATTTAAATAAAATGGAAAGATAATATAAAATATATGAACTACACATGTCCAAAACTTATTGGATGAGTGTATTTCGAACCCTTATCACCTTATCCACGAATTATATCAATGTGGGACCTTTTAAAACCGAAACACATTTTCAAATAAAGTAATATTTCTTACTTTCCAAAAGTACCCCTCCCCTCCTCTTATAAAAGGACCCCACCTCTACCTAATTTCACACACTCCTCAAGCCTTTGTCTCGGCCACACCCTGCCCATTTACTCTCTCCACATCCCTCTCCTCATCCTAGAGTATTCCCTTTGGGAAGAATCCTTTCAAAGGAAGCCTTTAAGCTCAAATCAAAAGGAGTTACACTTTTAAAGGTAATTCATTCTCTCATGTTCATTTGTTTTATTTTGCTTCTCCAACCCCCTAAACTCTTTTTATTTATTTATTTTGTAACAACACCAGTATCTTCAATATACTATGATGTTTTTATAATATTTATTCGAGCTACACTCTCACACAACTACATCAAATGGTTAATGAACATACGGTTTCCGTGGATGGCGAAATTCTGCCTCCCGAAACGATGATTGTTCAATACTCATCTGACACCTTCAAAGGTGGCCATTATGATGTCACTATTTTTATATATGATATATAATATGTTTATGTTTTCCTTAAGCTTCTGTTTTTTTTCATTTTGGGCATACCTTTATGGTTTCCATTATGGGTAAACGCGATATCTTCATTTAAGGAAGTGCGGACTACCGCCCCCTCAAAGTGATTTGATTCGTTAAATACCATATGTGGGACGTATAAAGGATGGAACTATGATATTATATATGATATTATACTGGAATTATAATATACCTTTATATCATTATTATTCCATTCTATAAAATACGAAATAGAAATGAAAGTAGCGTTCATGCGTACGTACGGCTTACCGTCTCCATGAACGGTGCATTTCATTTCTTACCTCCAAATGATTATGTAATGTTATAAATGCATGCATGTACTGGATATATATGACATATATTATATCTACATAATGAATACAATTCTGGATATAACGAACCTTTGACCAAATTGACAACATGTAAGTGTAAGAAGTCTATTTTTGACTTAAGAACCAAATACCGACAAAATGAACATTATTAACTTAAATGATTACATGATGTTCATAACATGGTATAAAATGAATAATGAACTTGAAAATGGTTCTTAAGAAAGTAGATATTAACTCAAGTTTATTATTCAGGACTTTAAAGAATGATCGAGTCAAGTCGAACCCAAGGTAAGGGATCCTACTCCTCTTTCTTTTTAAGTACACACTTTTATGTCGTTCCTTTTAAAGCTCATATTTCTTGTTATTGGTATGATATTTTATATTAAATTTACTTTAATTATTATGTTCATGTGATTAGAGACCCTATTCTCTCTCATCAATCTATTTTGGAAGTTTTAAGTGGCGCCGATAGGCTGCCGAATTTCCATAAGAGATCTAACCTCTCTCTTTCTCTTTAAGTACTCCCCTTTATGTCACTTCTTTTAAGCTCCTATTTGTTATGATGGGGGATGTTATTTCATATTCCTATTTCTTTACATTTTGTTGTAATGTGATGAGATACCCTATTTGATCTCATCATTCTATTTTTGGAAGTTCTATGTGGTGCCATTAGGATGCCGAGTTTTCGTAAGGGATTTTTCATCTCAGATTTATTCCCATGAGATTTATGCTACATTTTCCACAATTTCATTGAGTGGTGTATGTACTGCCATTATTCTACACTCTGTTTAATATACTTTACTTTATGAGTATTTACATCAATGATTTATTGTCCTTCTTTCATGGGGTGTATGTTTTGAAAGATACCCAAGTCGGTAAGGGAACCTTTCACCCTCCTCTTCTTAAAAGACTTCTTTGTTGGGTCTTTTAATTTACATATTTTTATGTTGGGATATGTTCTCATATATCCTTATTGATGTAAATTTTATGTCCAAGTGATGAGATACACTTTTTTATCTCTCATCAACTCATTTTGATGTGATGCCGTTAGGGTGTCAAGGGAACTTTTTAATCCAATTTCGATTTCATTGGATTCAACATGTAGTCATTGAATTTGTCATCCATTGAATATGTGTGAATGACCTTTTAATGTTTTACACTTAATATCCACTTATATTGGGTGTATTTATATTTGTCACACATATTTTTGAGATTGATTTGTCCTTAATTTAAGGATACGTTCTTTATAAGGGATTTCATCACATTTGACATTTCTATTGAGGGTTCATTGTTGTTATGCACCAATTCACTCTTATATGGTGTATATACTGTCCTTTGTAGTATTATATCATGAATCCATTTATTCTCATGATATTATAAAGTTCTGACTAAATGTTATTCCTCAATGATTGTATTCAAGTGTCTCTGATTTTGGTAAAACCCCTTTAACCGAAATATCGTTTTAAATGTTTTAATTATTTGTTCTTATTAATATCCATGTTTTCAAAATGGTTTTAAGGATTTATTTATATGGATATTAATGGTTTAAAATTTTAAAATCTTCAAGGTGGTATGGGACACTTTGATTCAAAAATCTCATTATTAAATGTTTTAAATGGTTTTGGAAATGGTTTCTTTTTGAATGGATTCATTATTTCAATATACTAAAATGTTATATTGTGATGTGGAAATGTTATGTTTCCTTTATGCATGTTTTATGTGATACGTTATGGTTCTTGGGCATTATTATGAAGACGGGTGGTTCCGTGATAAACTAAGGGCAGGTGAGCCCCATATAGCTCTCCAATGCATTGGGTAACACGAAGGAGTTAAACATTGAGGTTTCTCCGAAGAGATTTAGGGAATATACTGTGATGGGTATTCCAAAACGTAACCAAGAGGGTTAATCCCTACGTAAGAATGTTATGAATGCCTCAAGTTACCTTTTATGTCTTATGATTTCTATGATTTATTCATGATTTGATATGCCTATGTTTTATGGGTAAATTATGATTTCATTCTTATGTATATATGAACTCATGTTTCCTTTCCATATTCTTATATCCCTTACTGAGCTTTTTATGCTCATCCCAAGTTTTTTGAAATGTTTTTCAGGTCAAGGGAAAGGTACATGATAAGATGATAGAGTCATGGATGTGTTAAGAAAGAATCCATGTTTTATTTTCAATATGTTTCCGTTGATGGGAAGAATGAATACTGTCTTTTATGTAACCACTTTGTTTAAAAGTGGAATGTAATGCATGTTTCATGATCTAATTCTCTAAAACTCTAAACCTGAAAAGATCCTCAATGTGAAATCTTGAAATAACTCAAGATTAAGTCAGGTTTAAGGCTGGGGCCTTATAGTTGGTATCAGAGGTCGGTTTAGATAACTTTAGAGGTTTGGGTTTTCTTTAAGCATAAGTGACATTACCATAATGGTAAGGATTTCAGAAAGAGTCCTAGTTTTAGATAAAGTGAATGAGTAAGTGTATCTTAGTGTTTACCTTCCTCAATAGTACATGATGGTTTTGTTGATATACTCACACTGACATTTCTATTTTTAGTGAATGGATGGATCTAGCAGGCACCAAAGAGACAACAGGTTTGAAAGAAACTGTGGTGGTTCTCTGATTAAGATACTAGATAAAATGGAGGATTCAATGAGTAAACTCGTGGTTGTTCTAAACCAAATATCAAGGAGTCATGATCAACCAATTTAACCTTGTAATGATCTTTAATGCATCATGTATGAGATGACCAATCCATGTGGATGTTCAGGTAATAATTATAAAGGTAACCATTAGAGTTTATATGATCCTTACTTTTGAGGTAATTATGGGTTATTATATGATATGATGGAAAATGAAAGGCATTAGATAAACTTGAGGTTAAAATATGTTATGTTTATTTTTGAAGATTTTATCTCATTTTGGGGGAATGTTTTAAGAATTATATAGTTTTGGAAAAAGGACAACACGCAGACCGTGTGACAACCCGTCGCGTCGGACAAAGCTGCGGGAATCGAACCCACAACCAATGTGCGACTGGTATTTATCGCCTACCACTAGACTACGTGAAGTCCCTGGTTAGTTTGACTGATTCTTTTTAGTTATATGATTTTATGAATTAAGAGTAAGATGATTTTGGGTTATTTATGAAAATGATTAACCTATCATGGAGGATATGTGATTAGGTTAATTACTTTTCAATACGGGACTTTAGGAGCAACTGATGTTGTTTGGTGATAAATGTTACTATTGAACTCGGAAGACTATGTGACTAAATCCTTCAAATATTTGGGTCTCAATATTAGTTTGGTTTACTTTGAAGAATTTTATGGACAAATTTATTATAGAATGGTCCTCGTTGAACTTTGGGTTTTGTTGGACAAATTTTTGAGATTAAGAATAGATTTTCTTTTTAATGGGTTATCCTTTTCTGGATTATCTGACCTGGTACTAACCTTTTTGGTTTTGGTTTTGGTTAAAGCCTAATGACATGAGATTTATATAGTTCTCTTTTGTGGATTAGGTGATTCTCTAGAAGTTGATTATAGTACTCTTAATGCGAACAAGTCTCCCTAAATACTCGTCTTTTGGAAAAAAATATGAGTTTGATTAAGGAATCTAGTAAAAGTTGAAGGTCAACATGATAAGTGATTATGTTTCCTTATGAATAAATTCCTCAATAAAAAGTAACTTAAAACAAAAATGTTGTCTATTAACTTTTCCTACTGGGGAATTGAATACCGTTTAACCCATCACAAGTTTGTGATTTTCTCGTGGTTAACTTTCTCCTAAACATGTTTTCTATCACTCTCCATCAGAACATGACCCTTTGTTTTTCCTCCATGTCCATATTTTCATACTTGGAATCCTAGTATGGTTTAACTCGGGTGACCTCTGTACTTATCTTTCTTTTATTTAAAGTGATTGTTTTACCGACTCTTGTTCCGATGTGGGACGTTCAAGGATGTTTCCAAGCTCAATTTTAAAAATTGCGAGGACGCAATTCCCAAAAGGGGGGAAGGATGTAACACCCCAGGTAAATAAAGAATATGACATTTTCATATTTATCCATATTTGTGAATAAAATATTAATATGGCTATAAAGGGGATGCTATGCTCGATGGTGTACCCAACACACAACAAAGAGTTTCATTGAAATCTTACGTTGCACTCTAATAATAAAATAATATTATTTCAAATGGTAGTTAACATGTAGCCGTTGTAATGGTGGGAATGGATAGAAATAACTAAAATATGATTATATATGTTCTTAAATGTTTTTACATTTATACAATAAAGTATAGATGATTAAAATACGGAAAGAATTCAATTTTAGGCGTATATGCCCTAGTTTTCACTAAAGGTTCACTTATCACCTTTTGATGGAGAACCGTCATTAAATATAGTTTTGATCACTCTTATACATTCTTTTGGACCAAATTAAACTCTTCTTAAGAATCGGGACATCAAAATTTACTTTGTGTAAATTTTTGTTATCTTTCCGATAATGTTCATTTTTTTAATGAATAGTGTAAAATGTTGTGTTTTAATTCAAAACCTATTTTTAATCTAATTTATTTATATGATTACATAATATTTTGAATTGGTTTTAAAGTTAAATTAGAAAATATTTTTACCATTAAATCCAATAGTGGTTGTTGGAATTATTTTCACTTTGAAATCAGACTTAAACTAGTGTCAATCTTTTGATACTTATTGATTTATAAAAACACGCTATTTGCTCTGACAGCGGAAATTAATTAATAAATTAATTAATGTGACTAATATGTTTTGAATTTTGTAAAACGGAATTCATTTTTGAATTCGGAATATCAAATATAGCTTAGGGTAAATTTTTGGGATTTTGTGAAAAACTTCAATTTTTGATGAATAGTGAAACCACTAAGTCGTACTTATAAAAACTGATTTTCTGTTTAAATGAAATTTTGGCATCATTGTGTTTTGAATTTCAAAAATCCGACATACATGGTTGTCATTAAGAAGTAAAATGTGGTTCAATGGGATAAAAATAATTTTTTGGTGAATAGTAACTTATTAAGTTTTTAATCGCGATTAGTGGTAATTAGGGTAGTTTAAGGTATAAATAATGGTTTAATAAAATAAAATGACCTAGACACATGTCCCAACATTATTGGTTGTGTCATGGCCTACCAAGACAAGCCATGGGTCAACTTGGGGACCCCATGGAGCCACTTTAGTTGGAAAAGGACAATAATATATTTTTATTTAATGTTAAAATTAAATTGACAAAAAGATGAGTTGTTTTACTAAAACAGTTTTTAAGTGGGGTTACACAAGTCCAAATTTTGATTATAAATATTCATTGGAAAGATAAAAAGATTTCCTACATCATAGTAATTTTTTTATAATTTTTAGACATTAACTAAAATAAATTATTTATGACATAATAATGATGCAGCGATGACATCATTATTTGACGATTTAAATAAAATGGAAAGATAATGTAAAATCTATGAACTACACATGTCCAAAACTTATTGGATGAGTTTATTTCGAACCCTTATCACCTTATCCACGAATTATATCAATGTGGGACCTTTTAAAACCGAAACACATTTTCAAATAAAGTAATATTTCTTACTTTCCAAAAGTACCCCTCCCCTCCTCTTATAAAAGGCCCCCACCTCTACCTAATTTCACACACTCCTCAAGCCTTTGACTCGGCCACCCCCTGCCCATTTACTCTCTCCACATCCCTCTCCTAATCCTAGAGGATTCCCTTTGGGCAGAATCTTTTCAAAGGAAGCCTTTAGGCTCAAATCAAAAGGAGTTACACTTGTAAAGGTAATTCATTCTCTCATGTTCATTTGTTTTATTTTGCTTCTCCAACCCCCTAAACTCTTTTTATTTATTTCTTTTGTAACAACACCAGTATCTTAAATATACTAGAATTTTTTTATAATATTTATTCGAGCTACACTCTCACACAACTACATCAAATGGTTAAAGAACATACGGTTTCCGTGGATGGCGAAATTCTGCCTCCTGAAACGATGATTGTTCAATACTCATCTAACACCTTCAAAGGTGGCCACTATGATGTCACTATTTTTATATATGATATATAATATGTTTATGTTTTCCTTAAGCTTCTGTTTTTTTCATTTTGGTCATACCTTTATGGTTTCCATTATGGGTAAACGCGATATCTTCATTTAAGGAAGTGCGGACTACCGCCCCCTCAAAGGGATTTGATTCGTTAAATACCATATGTGTGTCGTATAAAGGATGGAACTATGATATTATATATGATATTATACTGGAATTATAATATACCTTTATATCATTATTATTTGATTCTATAAAATACGAAATAGAAATGAAAGTAGCGTTCATGCGTACGTACGGCTTACCGTCTCCATGAACGGTGCATTTCATTTCTTACCTCCAAATGATTATGTAATGTTATAAATGCATGAATGTACTGGATATATATGACATATATTATATCTACATCATGAATAAAATTCTGGATATAACGAACCTTTGACCAAATTAACAACATGTAAGTGTAAGAAGTCTATTTTTGACTTAAGAACCAAATACCGACAAAATGAACATTATTAACTTAAATGATTACATGATGTTCATAACATGGTATAAAATGAATAATGAACTTGAAAAAGGTTCTTAAGAAAGTAGATATTAACTCAAGTTTATTATTCAGGACTTTAAAGAATGATCGAGTCAAGTCGAACCCGAGGTAAGGGATCCTACTCCTCTTTCTTTTTAAGTACACACTTTTATGTCGTTCCTTTTAAAGCTCATATTTCTTGTTATTGGTATGATATTTTATATTACATTTACTGTAATTATTAAGTTCATGTGATGAGAGACCCTATTCTCTCTCATCAATCTATTTTGGAAGTTTTAAGTGGCGCCGATAGGCTGCCGAATTTTCTTAAGAGATCTAACCTCTCTCTTTCTCTTTAAGTACTCCCCTTTATGTCACTTCTTTTAAGCTCCTATTTGTTATGATGGGGGATGTTATTTCATATTCCTCTTTCTGTAAATTTTGTTTTAATGTGATGAGATACCCTATTTGATCTCATCAATCCATTTTTGGAAGTTCTATGTGGTGCTGTTAGGATGCCGAGTTTTCGTAAGGGATTTTTCATCTCACATTTATTCCCATGAGATTTATGCTACATTTGCCACAATTTCTTTGAGTGGTGTATGTACTGCCATTATTTTACACTTTGTGTAATATAATTTACTTTATGAGTATTTACATCAATGATTTATTGTCCTTCTTTCATGGGGTGTATGTTTTGAAAGATACCCAAGTCGGTAAGGGAACCTTTCACCCTCCTCTTCTTAAAAGACTTCTTTGTTGGGTCTTTTAATTTACATATTTTTATGTTGGGATATGTTCTCATATATCCTTATTGATGTAAATTTTATGTCCAAGTGATGAGATACACTTTTTTATCTCTCATCAACTCATTTTGATGTGATGTCGTTAGGCTGTCAAGAGACCTTTTTAATCCAATTTCGATTTCAATGGGTTCAACATGTAGTCATTGAATTTGTCATCCATTGAATATGTGTGAATGACCTTTTAATGTTTTACACTTAATATCCACTTATATTTGGTGTATTTATATTTGTCACACATATTTTTGAGATTGATTTGTCCTTAATTTAAGGATACGTTCTTTATAAGGGATTTCATCACATTTGACATTTCTATTGAGGGTTCATTGTTGTTATGCACCAATTCACTCTTATATGGTGTATATACTGTCCTTTGTAGTATTATATCATGAATCCATTTATTCTCGTGATATTATAAAGTTCTGACTAAATGTTATTCCTCAATGATTGTATTCAAGTGTCTCTGATTTTGGTAAAACCCATTTAACCGAAATATCGTTTTAAATGTTTTAATTATTTGTTCTTATTAATATCCATGTTTTCAAAATGGTTTTATGGATTTATTTATATGGATATTAATGGTTTAAAATTTTAAAATATTCAAGGTGGTATGGGACACTTTGATTCAAAAATATCATTATTAAATGTTTTAAATGGTTTTGGAAATGGTTTCTTTTTGAATGGATTCATTATTTCAATATACTAAAATGTTATATTGTGATGTGGAAATGTTATGTTTCCTTTATGCATGTTTTATGTGATACGTTATGGTTCTTGGGCATTATTATGAATACAGGTGGTTCCGTGATAAACTAAGGGCGGGTGAGCCCGATATAGCTCTCAAATGCATTGGGTAACGCGAAGGAGTTAAACATTGAGGTTTCTCCGAAAAGATTTAGGGAATATACTGTGATGGGTATTCCAAAACGTAACCAAGAGGGTTACTCCCTACGTAAGAATGTTATGAATGCCTCAAGTTACCTTTTATGTCTTATGATTTCTATGATTTATTCATGATTTTATATGCCTATGTTTTATGGGTAAATTATTATTTCATTCTTATGTATATATGAACTCATGTTTCCTTTCCATATTCTTATATCCCTTACTGAGTTTTTATGCTCATCCCAAGTTTTTTGAAATGTTTTTCAGGTCAAGGGAAAGGTACATGATAAGATGATAGAGTCAAGGATGTGTTAAGAAAGAATCCATGTTTTATTTTCAATATGTTTCCGTTGATGGGAAGAATGAATAATGTCTTTTATGTAACCACTTTGTTTAAAAGTGGAATGTAATGCAAGTTTCATGATCTAATTCTCTAAAACTCTAAACCTGAAAAGATCCTCAATGTGCAATCTTGAAATAACTCAAGATTAAGTCAGGTTTAAGGCTGGGGCCTTATAGGTTTATCCATATATAGCTCTATTAAGTGGTGTGGATGATAAATCCCAATAATGATTTGGGTTAACTAACATCGTTAATGATAATTATGTTAGTCCAAATTGATACGTTAGAATTATCTGTGATGGTTATTATTTTTAAGGGTTCTTCTTTGGGTGAATTTAAAGATAACTTCATAAGATACCTACATGTGTTTTCAATGTTTTTTAAGGGTTCTAGATGGAATGTTTTGATGTCATAATGTAAGGGAATGATGTAAAGATTAATGGAATATTTAAGATCCTCTATAGATGAAAACTATATATTCTTGAGTTCCAACGTTTTCCAAAGAAACATTAATGACTATTATTTTTCTTTTGTTATTTATTACAATGATTTATAATATAAAATGTGATTTCAATTTGTTTTAAGTAAATATTAATGGTTACATTGATCTCAATGATTATTATGCGAAAAATAAAAATTTCCCTATGGCTTTCAAGAATTTTAAAAAGAATAAAAGTTTACCTTTATTTTAATATTTTTTATTTTTTTCATCCCAGGTATTAGATTTTTTTCCAAGAATATAATAATGTGTTGGGATTATTGTATGTTAAATAGAATAAAATATTGATTATGGAAAAATATTCAGGAATGAAATATATGGTAAACATAGTTACCTATTTGTGCTAATAAAATTAACACTATGTAGAAGGGTCTACTATGAACTGTATTGGTTTTCATTATTATAAAAAACATTAAACCTAAATGATCATATAAATTTAATAAACGGTGAACCTTGTTAAATTTTTTTGTAAAAATTGTTTTATTATATTATTGGTTTTTATTGTTGGTATAAAAGGAAATATTTGGATAACATTAAAGGCTTGGATGATACTAAAGAAAAATTTATGAAATTATAAATTTTCTTATGTTTTCAGGATATATATTCGAAGAATTTCAATATTTATTCACATAATACAATTTTTCACATTGAATTTCCATAGAGGAAACTAGGAAGATGAAGAATGAGTGATAAAAGATAATGATATCTTTCTTAATGTGAAACCGAGAATGGAAGGAATTCTAACTAACTAAATAATTCTTGTTCTAACTCAATTGTTATAGGATTTAAAAACAGGAAACCATTCAATGTAAAAAATAAATTCTTTATAGATGATCATGTCAATTGTGGATAATTTCATGAAATATATCCCACTATATTTTGGTGGATCATTCATCCTAGTGGTAACTAAAAATAGGATTTAGTGTCAAGAAAGAATATTCTATATTTTGGGATTCACATATTAGATGAAGGAAACTATCATAATCTATTATTTTTAAGGTATCATTGATCAGTGGTGGTTATTGATAAAAAATACAAAGGGGAAATTTGAGAATGATTCAATGGTGTAGAAATCATTATAGTATCTTTTACATGAGAATTATTTTTGAAAATTTGTCCAATATTCAATGGAAATGAAATTCAATGGGTTGATGAAAATTTATAAGGACTTCTATTCGGTTATTATAGAAATTCTTTCAAGATTTTATAGTTAAGAACTAAATTTAATTATTGACCAGGATAGTAAATTTAATCAATTTTACTCAATTTTATAACCATGTTTGCAAAGACATTTAGTTATATATAGTTTTACAAGTTATGGGGAAATTGATTGATTTTATAAGAAGGCTGAAATAGAGTTATTTTATTTTAATATAATGATGGAGATGAATTGGATCATGTTTATAATAATTTGTAATACTTAAATAATGAAAAGATAATGTACGAAAATAATGATTCGATCTCTTGATAATTGTGTTATAGGGATTTATGGGGAATGAATTTTTAGATCAAGAATGTGTTATGATGGGACATCATTATCATGACCATTAGGAGAATGATAATGATAATATTCAATGTAATGAATATAATCATATTATAAAATGATTAATTATTATGATATGGTTCACTATGCATGTACATTTCCAAAAACATATAATGAATTTTGATCATAATGATTATTAGAAGAAGGTTTTGCTCATATCATTTGTGATTACCTTAGGAAACATAGTGCTACTAAATTATGTGGTGAAAGGTACAAAAATGTATTCTATTGTTACATAGAATAGTTTTTTAGGGTCAATTCATTCTGTTTATTTCTAGGATGTTTTTAACCAAATGGAAATATCACATTAATAAAAGAACATAGAACATTTTGTATATACTACTTGTATAATTATTATAGATATATATATTTATATGAACTATAATTAAAATTATTTGGGGAATTATTTTTCATAAAAACCTAATTTTTTTACTCTTATTTTAGTTTTATTCTATTTTTTGGTACATATTGGTTTTGAGTTTATCATTTCTTGAATGATCAAAAATCTAAATACGTCATAAAAAATATTTCTGGTGAGTTAAATTTCATATAGAAGTATATGTTCATGCATATGATAAAATATCATAAATATGATAAATTTATTCATGATTTAGGTGAACAATATCTTGAATATATTAAAAAAATCATATTTTTTTTCTTCCAAGGATAAATGAATTTGAGGTTGTATTTACTGATAATATTCCTCATATTATTCCTATTTGGAAGTAAGAATTTACTGTTAAATTACTTCTTTATTCTATGAAGATATCAAAAACTTCTTTCCTAAAGGATGGAATACAACTATTGAAATTAAAATACGATGTTAAAGGAATTACTTGAGAAGTGTTTCATTCACCCTTGATCTTCACCTTATAGACACTAATTTTTTATCTACAATATCGATAATTACATGATGCTTCTCGGTAATTATAGTGCACTCAATAACATTAACATTATGAAAAATTATATATTTCCTCATATTGATGACTTATTTGATCACCTTTAGGGTGGTTAGTATTTTTAAAATATTGACCTTAGATTTGGTTATCATCAACAAGATGAGATATAAGTTGATTTTATAAGTATTGGGTTTCATACTAGATATGGGAATTATTAAATTTAGGTTATTCTTTTTTGGATGAAAAATAAACCATCTATATTTATGGATATTATAAAAAATTCAATGAGTATTAAATAAATTTTTGGATATCATTATCAATGATATTCTAGTATATTCTAATAATTATGAATATAATTAAAAGGATCTAAATATAATTTTTAAATCCACGAAATAAAAGAACATGTTAAAAAATTTCTAACTATTATTTTTTGTTGAAATACATTTCATTAAATTGGAATATTTTTTTAGAGATGATATAGATACTGGCCCCATAAAATCTGAAGTGGTGGAAGACTGTTGAAGAATGGAAAATTTCACTAATATTAATCTTTTCTTAGATTAGTGGGTCATTATGGATGTTTTTGAACATAGGTTTTCTGAGAATAATGTTTTCTTAAAACAATTTAGGTTAATTTTTTTTAAATTTATGTTAAAGGGGTAAAACCCAATGTCGCCTTTCCTTTATTTTTTTTGAATTTTTTTTAATTATTTAGTTTTTTTCCTTTTATATATATATATAATAAAAATTAGCATAATTTATCTGAAATTTAATAAACATTAATAATACCATTACAGTAGTCTGGATTCTGATAGAAAATCACATTCAGGGCGCCCTTTTATAATAGAGATTTCCCTAGAATTCCTTATACATTGCTGATTTGGGATTCTGGTTCCCCATTTCCTACACAGAATATTCATCATTTTTTGATGTGGGATTCATAATTATTGTAAGTATGTGAATTAGAATGGAAATAACACATAAAGTATAACACAAATATAAATGAAACATAAAACATGAATTAAACATATAAAAAATAGTTGAAAATAAAAAAAAACCTCACAAAAAATGTTGATGAAAAGCAATTTATAAGCATTTAAAGGAACCTACTTGAAAATTAATAATCATTCAAGCATATGACTCTGAAAGTCTATAAAATATAAACTACTGGAAAAATATAATTGAAACATAAAACATGGATTAAAAATTCATGAAATAGTAAAAAATAAATAGAATTTGATAAATAAATTTGATGAAAAATAATTTATAAGCTTTCAAAACCAACTATTTGAAACATAAAAATGTTTCAAATATGTGTTGTTGAAAGACTATAATATATAAACTATAAGAACGATATAAATGAAAATTAAAACATGGAATAACAATATATGAAATAGATGAAAATAAAAGGATTTTCCTAAAAATTGTTGATGAAAAATAATTTATAAGCACTCAAAACAACCTATTTGAAAATAAAAAATGATTCAAATATGTCACATTGAAAGACTAAAATATAAACAATAAGACTAATATAAATGAACTTTAAATAAGGATTAAAGAATTAATAAAATCAAAAAATTAATTATTTAATTAGTAATTTATTATTAATTATATAATTGTTAATTATATAATAATTAATTATCAAATCATTTACATATTTATTAACTATTAATTATTAATTATAGAATTAATATTTTAAGTAGTAATATTGTTATTAATTATATAATAATTAATAAGTAACACTATACTTAATTATATGATTATATAATTAAATACTAATTAATTAGTTAATTAGTAATATAATTAAAACTTAATAAATAATTAGATAATTAGTAATGTAATTATTCATTATATAATAATTAATTAGTTAATCTGTAATATTATTATCAATTATATAATAATTAGTTATTTAGGAATATAACTATTAATTAGTTAATTAATAATATAATTGTTACTTATAATTATTAATACAATTATTAATTAGTTAATAATAATTTAGTTAATCAGTAATATAATTATTTACTATATAATAATTAATTAGATATTAAATAATACAGTTATTAATTATAAAAGAGTTAATTATTTAATTAGTAATATAGTTGTTAATTATTATTAATCCTTATAATTATTTATTATAATAATTCCTTATTAATTATGAATAATTAATTATATAATAACTAATTTGTTAATTAGTTATAAATTATTTATTTGTAATAATAAATTAGTTAATTAGTAATATAAATATTAATTATATAATAATTAATTAGTTAATCAGTAGCATAATTTTTAATTATATAATAATTAATTTGGTAATTAGTAATAAACATAATAATTAATAAATAATTAGTTAATTAGTAATATAATTATTAATTATATTATATTTAATTATTTTATTAGCAATATAATTAATCATTATATAATAATTTGTTTTTTAGTAATATAACTATTAATTAGTTCATTAGTAATATAATTATTAATGATAATTATTAATAAAATTATTAATTATATATTAATTAATTGGTTCATTGGTAAAATAATTTTTTATTATATAATAATTAATTATTTAATTACTAATATAATATTTATTTATAAAATAGTTATTTGGATAATTAATAATATAATTATTCATTATTATTATTTATTAGTAATTATTTATAATTAATAAATTATAATTACTTAGTTAATTAGTTATATAGTTATTAATTATAAACAAATAATTAACTATATAGTAATATATATTTTTTTATAATAATTAACTACTTAATTAGTAATATATTTAATAATTATATAATAATTAATTAGTTAATTAGTAATATATTATTAATTATATAATTATTAGTTAGTTAATTTGTAATATACATAGTAATTAATAATTAATATGTTTAACAGTAATATAATTATTAATTATATAATTATTTGTTATTTAGTAGTATAAATATTAATTCGTCATTTAGTAATATAATTCTCAATTATAAATATAAATACATTTACTAATTGTTTAGTGATTATATCATTATTTATAAATTAATAATTAATTATTTTATTAGTAATGTAATTATAAATTGTAAAATAGAAAATCTGTTTATTAATAATATATTTATTAATTATAATTATTCATTATAATTATTGTTGATTAATTATTAAAAATTAGCTATATATTATTTAATTAATTATTAGTTAATATAAGTATATAATTATTAATATAGTTAATAATTAATAATTAATTACTTAATTAGTAATGTAATTATTTATTATAAAATGATCAATTAGTTAATTAGTAATATAATTATTAATTATATAATCAGTTATCTTTTAATATAACTGTTATTTATAATTTATAATTAGTAATTAATAATAAAAAATTATTAATTATATAATAATTAATTATTATATTAGTGATATAATTATTAATTATTAATTATAGATTATTTATTATATAATAATTAATTATTTAATTGGTATTGAAATAATAAATTATATAATGAATAATGAATAATTATAAATAAAATTATATTACTAATTAACTAATTCATTTTTATATTATTAATAATTATATTACTAATTGACAATGTAATGGTTATATAAATAATAATTTTATTATTAAGTCACTAATTAATTATTATATAGTTAATTATTAATATTTAAAAATTATAATTAATAATTACAATATATAATTATTTTACCAATTACCTAATTAATTAAATTATAACTAATAATTATATTACTAATTAAATAATTAATTTTTATATAATAAGTATTTATATAATTAATAATTATATTACTAATTAACTATTAAATTTTCAACTTTTGTATATGTTTAATCTTTATTTTATGTTTAATTTATATTCCTCTTATTTTTTATATTTTATAGTCTTTCATAGTTATTTCTTAGAAAAAAAATTTAAGATTCAAATAGTTGGTTTTTAAAGCTTATAAACAAATTTTCATCAACAATTCTTATGAAAATATTTTCATTTTTTACAATTTAATATTTGGTTAATCCATTTTTTATGTTTCATTTATATTGGTTTTATAGTAATATTTTACACTCTTTCAAAGCCTCATATTTGATAATTTATTAATTTTCAATTAGGTGGGTTGGAAAGCTTATAATTTTTTATCTCATCTACAATTTTAATGATAATTTTTTATTTTCAAATATTTCTTGTATGTTTAATACATCTTTTATGTTTCATTTATATGGGACATGTTGTTAATATTTTAAAGGCTTTAAAAGTCACATACATGAAACATTTTTAACATCCAAGTAGATACATTCAAAATCATATAAATTGTTTTTTATGAACATTTTTTATGATATTCTATATAGTTTTCCCTTTTTATTATATGTTTAATCCAGGTTTTAGTATTCATTTATATTGGTTTTTTAGTTTATGTTTTATATCATTTCAAAGGCACATATTTGAAACAGTTCTGAATGCCACATCAAAAATGGAGAATGTTTTGTGCAAAAAAGGAGGACCTGAATCCCACATCATAAATATATTAGGTTTCCCGAAATGCCCTATTATAAAAGGGGTTTTAAGGTTAGAGCTTCTATCATAATCAAGATTGATGTAATGGTACTACTAATTGATATTAAATAGTAGATAGATTTTGTTGAATTATTTTATTTATATATATAAATAAAACAAAACAAAAACAAAATAAAAAAATTGTTAATAAATTACAAGAATGGCGGAAACGCTGTTGTCGCCTTTCACCTGAAACATAAAGGCGGCCGCTGCACTGCTATTTTTAGATCAATTTTTTTTAAAAAAAATTAACTTAAACCTATGTTTTAAAAAAATTACTCAGAAAACACATATCAAAAAATCTTATACTAATAGTTTTTAAATGATTATTAGTAATATGTCCTACTCACTATATTACCTCAACGATGAGTTAAATTCATCTAGATAAAATATTTTTATGATTGTTTTCCAGAACTAATAATTTGATTGGTTAATTATCCATTATTATACATTCAATCTTCAAATGGGGAGTTTGTTATTAACATTTTTAATGAAAAATCCCATATTTTTGTGAATAATACTCGATTAGAGATACCACAAGGCCAAATGTGTGCCTCCCAATATTCAAGTGGCAGCTTACTAGCGATGAATTTCTAAGATTATAGGTAGGTGATAGTGACATCAATAATTATATCCATAAACAATGAAAATAAATTAATTAATAACTCATTGAATCATTATAGAAGATAATGTAAACATAATTTAATAAAAAAATAATTTCCATAAGACATATAAATTAAATAGGATTCCAAGGTGGAAATCCAAATAGATAATAAATGTTGTATTACGATAAATAAATAAACACTATAGAATCCTATATAGTTCGTCTTAGTATAACTACCATATCATTAAACCACAACTCATCTATATTCTATGGTTCCCTTCCCCATACTTGTATTAAAAATCATTAGGTCTTCATGAAAAATAATATATCCATACAGATTGTGAGTGATTTAACCTCTTAGGACACCACACAAATTTCTATAACATATACTCACAATTATGATAGGTATATTCCATTATAAGAATAAAATAAAAATAAAACAAAAAAATTTATATGTGAAACACTCATGTTCTAACCAATATACCATGGATCTGAACCATACATATTTCGACTCTAATCTAGGGGGATAGTCTTAAATATATTATAATTTACAAATTTCAGGACATAAGGTTGTTTAAATTGTCTCCCTTGATAGTCTAAAGGTAATATGTCAGATCATTTAAAAAGGCCAGTCCATCCCACCCTAATCTAGGATTAGTCAAGAAGACCAAAATATCCAATAAATGGTAATAGTGTTTGTATTAAGGATACCTTATCTTTTCTATGAATTGGGTTAAGTCGAAAGTTCATCACACCCTTGATACGATAACCACATGTTTGGAATGAAGTCCATCATTCCCTTAATACATGTATAGGTTGATTATTATCATAATCATCAAATTTAAAGTACAATTACTCTCCAACGAATTATAATATCAATATGTTCGAACTATTTTGAGTACATAAGAAATTCATCAAAATTGATGGTAATTACAAAAACTATGGTATAATATATATAGGCATGGAATAACATGTAATAATGTGAATCAATATAAATATACTGGTATAAGTGATTAATATAAAAAATGATCTAACATGCTACTACAACATACTCGTGGAATAAAATATTATACGTTTGTCTCACAATCTAGAAAAAAACATAAGATCACTATCAATCATGTTAAAATAATATTTTTCCACAATGGAGTCAAATCAAGGAAATAATAGTATAAAAGGGTCCATAATGTTAAAATACTACCTACCTCATTCTTATTGATGAAAAACACTGAGTCCTATGAAGAAGTGAGTCCCGATTCACACTAGAGCTCTAAAAAGATTGAGCATGCGCTCAAAGAATGCATATAATTATACAAAACTAAAACACAACTATTATATAGAATGAGATTCAATAATATTATATGTATAAGAAATTGTATAACAACAACACACTTTTTAAGGGACACTAAGGATGGTTGAATTTATATTGATTTAAGTATGTCCACAATTGCACTATATCCAACTCTATTCATGCAATAAACAATGAATTCGACGTTATATGAAATCAGAATCCAAATATCAATTCATGAAATGTTGTATCTATGATTTATCACAGTGTAAGTATATTATATCTATTAGAAACATAAAGGAAAAAAGGTAAGTCAATAACATACATTAAATCATTATCATCAAGACCTGTGGATCTTCCAGAATTGAGCATGGATGGTGAAGAAAACATTATGGAAATGTAGTTGAATATCAAGATTCACGAGTGATATTAGTAGGAGAAAAATGAGTCCTAATATGAAATAATAACCAATAGTGGTGATTTTCATATCATATAGTCATGAACACACAATTTTTTTGCATGTTTTTACAAACTATGAACCAACTCTATGGGCATAAAACCGTTCCAAGGAACCCACAATGTTTTTTCATATAGTGTTCCAACCTTGATTTCGGTAATAGGAATGCAATTCATAGGTTTTCATATATGTTTTTGTTATTTGATAGACACTTACCTGTAACTATGTACCACCTGTAAGTGCATATACCAATAGCAACACATTTTCATAGAGGATCAGAAATTTTTTGGAAATCTATTCTCAAAATATAAAACATACAAAAGGACTATAATACTCTCCAAAAATAACTAGAAACCAATGGAACACAGTGAAAACAATTCATAATTGAAGAAATGAACAAATAAAACAATTAACATATAACACACAGTAGATATCACATTCCATTATAATCATCCACTTAATAGATTTCTCGTTTGAAAGAATCATTTTAATAACTATATCATTAAAAAATTCATCAACATATCCTGAATACTAAACTGCCACTCCCATTATTCCCCTCGAATCTATTACTTTCACTATTGGATATGGGAGAGTAGAATTGTCTTCTCCCAAGACACCTTCATGGTCCAATATAAAATCCACACATTCCATTCCATGTGTGATGTTTCAAGATATATCTCAACATATTCACAGTTTATTTCATGTCTTTGATTGGGTATGTACCTCATGAGCTGAGACCCATAAAGCACATCGTGTATACCATGGCAGTATAGATAATATTCTTGATAGTAAGAGATTATTCCAATACACCTATAAATATGAGAATATCTAACAAATAATGGAGCTATCATTACCTAATTATGAAAATGTTGATTCCATAGATAATGAGTCACAAATATGAGAACTCTTTCCCAAATAAGATACTACAGAGGTCACATACCCCATCTAGTATAAGATCAATTCCAACTCAGAGAAGTGGTCAACCACATCCTGATTAGTTTCACCCTCTCAAAGATCCAATGTACCATGATCAACCCCACATCAATTTCCTCACTTAACTCATTCTATATGGTGGTAAATGAAACATACATACTAAGAGAGACAAAAATGGTTCCATTTGACTAAAATACAGAAAAATACTAATGAATGAAAAATAATTTGTTCCACGATTATTATCCCAAGTTCCACTAAATTATTAATTTCATGATAATAGTAAATCCTATAATATATGGACTATACTCCCTTATTTTCCATCAGTCTACAAATGATATGTTATACTTAGTATTATATGATAACCTAAATTCATAGACAATAACAACTAAACACCGCATGTAAAACAAAACATTCTATTATATATAACACTCATAAAAACACCCTGGTATCTAAAAATAACTTTTATGAAAATATTTACACAATCATCCATGAAATGAGATTCATAATCCACTTGAAATGAGATTTTTTAAAACCATCAATTATAATAAAAACTGTATGAAAAATCCCCTATATAAAAGGTAATCACGTCATGAATACCATTGTTTTATTGTCTCACATCCACAAAATAATATGATGTTGTTAAAAGATACAAAAAAATACTAATTCTTGACCATTACCCCCTAAATGGTATGTTATCATGAAACAGAACAAGCAATGTCTGTTTTCATAACAAGTCACTGGAACTGATGTCCAATTTAAGTGTACAACTTCAGAAACCTTGAATGCACACCCTATTTTGATTTATTGGAATCTCTCATCATCTCCTCTATCTAGGAGGATGAAATGAAAATATAACCATTCACATTGATCACATCGTCATCGTTTACTAACTATCTTAAGACTAGGTCACTTTCTTCCAATCATTATCACATCACAACACCCTCAAGATTTGACTTCTAGAAAATCTTCAGTAGGTCCACTAATAAATATTTCAATTCCAAAGTAACACATGTCATGACATCATGATAGTGTGATTCATCAATAATAATATTATCCCTCAAACATATCAAATTCCATTCCTCTTTTCAATTCTGCTCACCCCACTCCTAATACACTATTATTTTCAAAGAAAGAGCATCTACAATGAGATTCCCATTTTTTGGAGAATTGGATACTTCTGATTCAAATTTCTATAGATACTATACCCATCATATATACCACAAATGGAGATCCCACTAAGATAAAATAAAAAAATTCTCTCAAAGTCTTAGTAAGAAATTCCTCTCCCTGAATAGATAATTTCATTAACTCTTTAGAGAATAATAGACAATTGAAAACTCTATATTATGTATTGGGTACTTCAACTCATGAGTTCTCCATTGAAAAAACCTGTAAGAATATTTTTGATCCCACACCATTAACATATCTCCTAATTGAACTCCAAAGGAATCATAATTCACTAAATATCTAATCAAAGGCTATAGAAGAAGAAAATATAGTTGTAATCATTCTCCTCTCCAACTCAAGAAAAACCACCACACATTGATCAATCCATTCATAATTCACCCAATAATGGTATATTACATTATTAGATAATTTATTTGTGATTATTTATAAAAAAACTATCTATTTTAAAAAAATATAATGTGTGAAAACACATTATCTCAAAAATATTTAGAGGGTGATCCAAAGGAATTACCACATACAACTTCTGTAAGCCCACTAAAATTTCCAAATCAGAGATCACATATCCAAGGAAACATACCTTTTAGATATAGTATATAAACATTAATATTATGGAATAATGCCAGTGCAATCAGCTTGTACTCAATACAGTCTTAAGGTTTCTATGATGTAACTCAAAATTCAATGAATATTTATGTATATCATCTATAAAGATCATGGTTACAGAGTCAATATATAAATAACAGACCTTTTTAAATAGATACATGAACAATGATCCAGAATTCATGAAACTAACAGGCATAATGAGGTATTATTTAATCCATATCTACCAGAAGAACTATTTTACAATATAATCATCTCTAGCCCACAATTTATTGGTATCAATAACAATGATCATTCTTAGAAAATCACTGAGCACCCCTTAACAGATCCAAGATATTTTCAATCCTAGGTAAAGTATTCCTATTATTATTCATCACATGATTCAATATATTATAGCCCACATTGAGTTGTAGACTACCATCTTCCCTCTTGAAAACCCTCATGGGAGAACCACACAAATATATTCTCGGTCAGATGAAACCCATCATCTCAATGTCCTAAAATGTAATCCTAGTCTCTATAAACTATGAAAAATAAAAATGATAATTATTAATTTAAATAGTTTGTTCTCCTAGAAAATGGTTTATCATTAACTCTCCCCATGCTCAATTGAATGACAAGATAATTAATCTATAAATATATGCTGATATAGATTGATAGTGCTAGGAAATTAAGGGGAACTAACATCTCAATCTTATTTAGGAGAGAATCCTGAATCCCAGGATATGATAGATCTAATATTAATCTAATAAGCTCACACAATATATCCATTAACATCCTAGTCACTAGTCATCACAAAATTATTTCCCTTAGTTGAAATAAAGGATATCTACTAATGGAAATAGATGATGGGAGAATAAAATATTGATAGTAAGTTCATTCATAGGATAACATCAAAGCTATTCATCTATAGGATCATGAAACCCCACAAATTTTATTGTCGATAAATAACTATAGAATACTCATTACATCTCTAGTGAAGATCAATATTATTAATGAAAATGGAGGAATAATGATAAGAGGTTATCAAAATAGTACCATGAATAATTGATGCTCACTCCCCAAAGTCATCTAAAACTAGTTACCTCGCATACACATGACCTACAATAGATCAACAGAACTAACCTTGTAATGTCTAAGCCCCCCAATTTGATGATATTTGAGAAACTTGACCCATCTACTAAAATCCTAAACCAAATCCCATGGTCACAGTTCAAATTTTTCATGCATCACTAAGGAAACATAACCTTAAATATCTAGTTTTTTTACTAATATAGATGCATTATATTACAGTATTGCAATGACATTTTTATGGTGTTGGGAAGAACCTGCCATATTTCCCAAACATACTACAAATAAAACATTGCAGAACCCCAACAAGGGGGGATGATGAATCCAAACAATGATCAAACATTTTACCAATAACCCACTATACATAATAAATCATTTTTAATTACTAATAATATACTCACTCACTATAGTAGTAGCTGGTCCGCTCACCATTGTATTGAATTTTTGAGGTACACCAATTGCACGACCATCCTCCAAGCCATTATCATTATTGAAGCCGATGCAAAGAACCACATAATGTGTAATTTGGTTAAAAATACTTACCTTTTATATGGTATCAGAATAAATATTTATCACAAACATCCTAGAATTATGTTTCTTATTTCAATTCAAGATAAGAGAAAAAATTAGTTTGGTGAAAAGAAAAATGAACAAATATATCATCATAGTTCCCTAATGTAGCTCTATGAATTCTAGGGAATGATCTAGCATCATCGTGCCTATAAATAATTCCCTAAATAATTGGTTTGTGAAGGAACCCATTGAAATAACCTCTTGTTTTACATCTTGTACCATGAAAACCTTTTATCTCTTGGTGGGTCCCTAAACCATAAACACTGTTAGATTAACCATTTGATCATCCAGTGTCTAGAAAAAGAAGAATATGAATTAACTGTGGTTTATCCATTCATTAAAATCATATAGTCCCCTAGTTACCTGAAATTATAGAGGATTCTATTGCTAGAAGTCATGGTCTTAGTAAACCACAGTTCTTTATAGTCCTCCACCATGGTAGGGTACAAGCTAAATGACTTAAATATATATTAGCTACAATTCCTAAACTACTGGAGGATTAATGATATCATTACTATGTTAATCTACCTACATAGCATGTGGTGAAACTAGAATATCCTTCATAGTAAGATAATTTTGGCATCTATGAGATAATTTTTTCCCAAAATCAATTCGAACAATTTATAATTCCCATAAAAAAATTTATTGTAAAAACAATTACGAAATTATTAGGTGAACATAAATAATTTTTATTGGAAAAAAATCTTAGGACATTCCCACAAATGAGGTATAACCCTCCAAGTTATAACCATGATTCAATCATATTTCTACGTATATATATGTTAGTGGTAATAATATATACATAAAATATATCACTATTCTGAAGGTAAACTAGATAATTCTACTTAAATGTATAATAATAGATATAATATTAATATATCACTAATCATAGAATATAAGACCTTCCAAAACAAATTGTGTGATCAAGGAATTACATTATTTAAATACATTGAATCAAACAAAAACAATATATATATATATATGTGTGTGTGAAATATGATCCTATAGTCCTACTTGTGATGAAAAAATTCACATAAATCCCATAAATCTACAAAAAAATCATTTCACTGATAACAAAATGGTCCATTACACATTATCTTTGAATTCATAGGGAAAATCCCACATCCAATTTCTACTTAACCGATATCCTTTCTTTCAAGTCCCTAAATTACAAAAATAATGAATAAAATACTACCTCTAATTCCATTTTATAATACCCTAATACATGACTTCATGAACAATGATTGAAACGTGATACCCCAAGACCTCTTCCATGACTCCTCATATGCATGATAATTCAGACTATTGGTGAGGTTCTATGATTGCAATAGGGATACTATACCCTCACTAATAAAATCCATACGCCATAAAAATCAATAAATAAATAAATATGAGTGTCACAATTGAAGATATTGTAAACATAATCTTATAAAAAATTGAATCCATGTTACACATATAAATAGAACCAATATACAAAAGTGGAAGGAAAAATTATAGTATAAAATGTGTAAGTATGAAAATGAATATAAAATATGTAAACATCAAAATTTCATCCCTATAACACTTATATCTTCTAACTCTATAGCTCAGTTATATGTTACATATCCCTTTTTGTTACACGGATCCTAAATCATGACCTCTGTAAGTGAATCGATAAGCTTGTATATCATGTGAGTAATAAAACAAATTAGGAACCCCCTAATGCATCATCTATATTATTGAAAAAGTATAGTAGGTTTATTTATTCGCATGAATAAATGTACAGGAAAACATAAAATCATATACTGAACTCTACTGTGCAGACCAAGCCACTATGGGTCCCATCATTACCTTCTTCGAATTTAATATAGAAGGGTAATCATAAATACTTAAAAAATTACCATGTTATATCTATATTGTGGAAATATGTATCTCTTATGTATCAAGTTATTATGTTAGATTAGGATCCAATGCAATCACATGATACATCCATCATTGGATAAGGCTCAGTACCATCACACAGAGTCACTGATCATAGGTCAGGACTCAAGGATGTCGTATCCTATTTATCCCAGGGTTCTCGCCATAATACTACCACTAATTCCATTTATGGATTCATTGAAACCGTCATGTATACAATGTTTGGGTCCATAATAATCATCACAAATCATTTTCACTCCCCCTCTAGTGGATATCATAGCATAATGGTTCATATATTCCATATTCTAATGAAATACCTATAAATGAATGGTAATTAGATAAAATATGGTAGATCATATATTGCATTAACATATAATGTCAACATGGGAATCTTCTATAATAAAAAATTACATGTGGAATACCTCTAACCTTATCTAACAAGATACACTATCATACTCATGTAGTTAACTAGAATATTGGGGTCTAATGGGTTGTACATGCCCACACATATGATCACTACCAACAATTGTCAAAAAATATTTGTAAACACATGAATCATATCAATCCAATATGAATATGAAAGGTCCCCAAATGGTAAAGGACATCATATTTGTAACATGTTGTTGAAATACTCTAAAACCCACCGAGAATTAAGACACGGGTCACACTCATGCATTAACAAGATTAATACACAATAAAAATAATTTCTTGGATTAAACCCTACACAAACACATATATTATATATAAAGAAATACAATAATATTATAATACTAAAAAATTAGAGCATTACAACATACATCCCAATATCATCAAATGATGCGAGAATTGTGATCGATCATTGGATGGCTTCCATCACACTATATCCTATTACATTCTTTAAACGATAAAATTTTTCATATCTTCAGGGAATTAGAATGCATATATCAGGCCACAAAATGTCTTATATATGATTCATCTCAAAGGAAAATGTTCTAGTCTCAATGAAACTCAATGAATTTTTGTTAGTGGATCACATAGATTAATTTATGATCATTATCACACTTGGATCGACTAGAATTGATCTTGTATGGGGAGGAAAACATTGGGGACACGGTACAAGGTACCAATATTTGAGTGGGATATACCTATGGGTAAGGACTAACAATAGTAAATGAATTTACAGTAAAGGGGATTTTTTTACCATATAATCATAGACAATTATTTTTTCACATAGGTCGATAAGTCATGTTTCCAACACTTTAGGCTTAATTTATCTCCATGTAACCCACACATTTTGGTCACATGGTTTTTAAAAATATGCACCAATAATTACTTCATCTACTAGAGTATGTTTTATAGTTTCTCATATGAGACCGTATGGCTTCATAAACTATTCTCCTTAATTGTGCATCACCCCAAGTTCTTCTTCATCCATCCACATGCATTCCAAGATGTTTTGTAATGTTTGGTGAAACTATCCCAAAAACATGAAAATTTAAAACGAAATATAAAACTATTTGAATCTATCCCATTACCCCAAGAACTCATCCTAAAAAAATAATGGTTCAAAACACATGAATAATGATATAATTGAAATGGTAAAACCCATAAAAATAAAATATTAGGCTATTATAATAGCATTGTTTCGTTACAGGACCTTTCTTTTTTCTTGATTAAATGTGATCTTTTGATTGAACCTATATCACCATGATTGAAAAACTTTGAGAATAATTATCCCACAAAAGATCATGATATTATAAAAGTAGTTTAAAAAAATCAGGATATTTGTTTTATATGGTTCAAAATGTGATATATATACTAAGAATAAAATATCAAATTATTTATTAACACAAAAATATTTGACCATACATCATTTACGATAGATGGAACTAATACATCATTATGATTACATCGTACACTATAATATAGGTAGAGAAATTATGGTATCCCATTCCTTTATTCAGGAAGATAAAAAATAATTAACCATGATAAGTTTTGAACATGATCATTTCATTAATGGTTTAATGAATTTTGGTTTGCTATTGTGTGTTGTGAAAAATTATCCGTTTGGGCTTAGTTATCTATTCAATCATCCCTAGAAAACAAAATTATGAAGGATTATAAGGTTGATCATGGTTTAAGATGTATGGTAAAATTTTAACGGAATGTAAATTTCAAAAGATTAATGTTGAAAGGTTAAAAGTTATTAGACATGGAATAATGTTATGTGTTCAAATATATTTTATGTTGGGGGATTAATTTTTAATTAATCCATGAAATATTCCATTTTCATTCATCCTGATTGAGCTAGGATATGAATATAACATCAAAAATATAAATGGTTGGAAGGAATGTAGAATGATATTTACAATTTTAAAATGAAATGCTTGACATTACAATTGGATAGGGATGATAACCAACTACCGAAGGGGATTCTCAATGCCTGAATGGAAGTGGGAGAACATCTTTAGGGATTTTAAGTGGGGATTAAAAAATAAATATCATGGTGATAATTAGATTTGTATTTTAGTTGATCGCTTGACTAAATATATGAATTTTATACCCATTAAAGATATTATTCCTCCATATTATCTTTCTATATATTATGATAATGAAGTTATCTTAATATATAGAGTCCGTATCTATAATATATTCGATCGTGATACATGAATTTCCTCAAATTTTGGGAAAATAAATCATAAATAATTGGTTAGTGATTTCAATTTAGAATAGCTTTTCATCCCTAATCTAATGGATAATACGAGATGTCAATAAAGAATTTGGATAATATGATTTTTAGTCAATGAATTTGTTAGTAAAATGGGATCAATATCTTATTCTATTTTAATTCACTAATAATAATAGTTTTCATTACAGTGTTTATATTGATCCTTTTTCTATATTATATGGAATGTGGTGTTGAACTATTTCATGATGGGATGAAGTTTTTGAATGGATAATTTTAGGTCCAGAATTGATAAAAGTGGTGTTTGAGAAGTTAAAGATGTTTTGGCACTAAATAACAACATCTTAGAGTATGAAAAACTGTTATATGGATAATAATAGTAAGGATCACTCATTTGATGTAAGAGATCACATTTTTCATAAGAAATATCCTCATAAGATTGTTATACATTTTAGAGATAATGGAAAATTATGTCAAATAATATTGTTCTATAGGAAATTTTGGAAAAATTTAAATTAATTTCAAACCTAACGGCCTTATAATTTTGTTTATCTCTGGTACAAGATGCATTTCATGTTTTTCTGTTAAATATGTATGTACTTAATAAATAACCTATTTCAATCCCTATAGATGGGCATTCAGAAAAAAATATTTATTATATGGAAAATTTGTATATATTATATATCATAAAGAGTATGTTTTATAGAATTAGTTGATTAACAAGCTTAAAGTGTTATGGAATTACTATATGATTGAAAATGAAAACTCTAAATTAGAAGAAACTAAAAGGGAATAACACAATTACTTTCTTATATAATAAACAAAATGGTGGAGGCTACATTTCTTTTAGGGGAGTAAATTTTGAAACCTGTAAGTATTAATAATTACTAAATATCATTTATTATTAAAAATTATAATTAGATTTTATGGAGTTTAATTATTTATATGATGTTTACATGATATTTAAATCATAAAACAAATAATTTTATTATAAATTAATTGGTTTCCATGAATTAAATTGTATTATGTGAAAGTTAAAATTATAAAAATTTAAAAATAGATTTTATAAAATTAACATTATTTTTTTTATTAGCATATCAAACCATTTTATCGTGATTTGTTACATTATTTTGACAAGATTTATTTTTGGTTTAATTGTAGAAAAACATGTAATTTTATAAAAAAATAAAATCTTCTAATGTATTAAAAAATTCTTATTTTATAGGGAAAATTTCAATTTAACATTTGTCCCATTTGAAAGAAACTATCTAATTAATTATAAATGAAAATCAAATATATTTATTTTTGGTGTAAATACAATTTTATAACTAAATAACATATTTATAAAGACTTATTTTTCATTCATTTTTCAAAAAAATAAAAATATTAATTTTTATTAGTTACAAAAATTAAATATTAAAAAATATATTCCATAATTTGAAGGGAAATATTTATTAATGGAATTAATTTCATTTTTTGGTCATAAAATATTAACTATTGTCGAAATTATTTATCATAATAAAGGGTATAACATGATAATGAATTTAAAAAATGAGATATGGTCACAATATTTTTTCCAAATTATTATTTTATGAGAGGTTTTTTTACCCTTATTACCTTATATTGTAATTTTATTTTAATTAGTTCAACCTTTCTATGAGAATGAAATATTTAATATTTAAAATTTATCGATATTTTTAAATTATATAACTCCTCTAAATTTTAAAATAGAACATCCTCCCCTCACATACTCACATCCATCGATCAATATGTCAAAGAAAATACCTAAATAATACCTTCCTAACATAACTCCACATTTAGTAGAGGTTTATGTCTTTCTAAATTACCAACATTGAATTCATTAGGTTTAATTCAAAGGATTATTTCCAGGAAATATGTACATCATTAATCTGAGATATTTTTGGTTTACTTATTATTCTAACTCATTTAATAAAATAATACAAAGGATATATTTTAAGACCATGAATTTCTATGTAATTGTTTTTAATTAAATGGGAATTTTACAAGTCCGTAAAATTTGACGGTGCTTGATTCCGAGGTCCGGTGTGCCTGGAATTTTTTTTTGAAGTTTTGTTCGGGTACGTTCAGTAAACGTATGAGAGGGTTTTTATAACTTTAGAACCGGTGCTTGGAATTGAAATCTGAGGGCACTATTGAACTCGCAGCGCCGATATTCGCTTAAGGAATCTTTTACATCAACGGTATTTGGTCGAGAATAAAAAAAAATTGGGTTTTTCGAGGAAAATAATAAAATAAAATGCACTACACTTTATTTTATTTTTGATCCACCAATTGGAAGTTGGAGGTGGGGTCCACAGAACTAAACGTCCTTATAGGAGTTGAAGTGTGGGTACCAACTGATCATAACCTCCCATGAGAGGTTATTGTGGTGGGGCCCACACGCACCTAACCACCTGCATGAGGTTACGGTGGTGGGGACCACATGGGACTAAACCCCAATTTTAAATTGTGGAAAACCACTCAACTCCCCTCTTTAATGATGGGGATCCTCTTGATCTCCTTTACCCAATTAATTCTTTCAACGCACTTGCCATTAATGTGCCAAATCCTCCCCATTAATTAATTGAGCACATCAATTAATTATTTATAATACTTTTTGAATTTTGGGCCAAAAATTAAATAATATATAAACTTAATATATTATTTTTTCTTGGCATATTCATCTTGGTATAACTTGGGAGAGGAGGGCATGAGGAGAAATATCTCCAACTAAGAACATCCACCGACGAAGAACATCTTTGACTTTCTTCCTTGGAACATCCTTCAATGTAGAAGGTGCTCATCTACAACGAATCGATGTCCACCTTCTCGTGCCAACATTGATGAACAACAAACAATTAGGGAATTTATTTAAATATGATACTAATCATTTAATTCTTCCCTTCTTAAGAAAAATATCATTGTGGATGTTTTTCCTTGCGGGTTGAGAATTGTTTTTGAGGGAAGATGTGGGATGTTGGATTGTTTTTTTCTTCTATCTTCTTTTCTTGATAATTATTTGAAATTCAAGAAATAATTGATCCGATTTTAACCACCCTAAACGCGAAGGGTGCGGGCCAAACCAACATGGGCAGAACCATCCGCTGCTTTTGTTTTTGATATTCTTCAGAATGAAGACAAGGCGACGAGACGACAAATGCTACGATGGCAATGACCACACTACCCAAGGCCTCCACGACCCATGTTTCCCAACAGACATGACATCCCTCGGACGAACCGGTCTGAGCCATGTCGCACACCTGATGAACAGGCCTCAGCCGCGCTACACCCCAACCGTTCCTCCTGGGTTGCGCCTTCTGCCCGACCGCACCGGACAACCCAGCACCGGCCACCCCGTCTGTCGACCGAACTGGACCGGGCCACCCCGTCCAACGACCGAACCACCTCCAACACCCCAGGCTGACCACGACACCCTCCCTACTACCTGCGCCTCACTATCAAACCATCTCCCAGCCGATCCAGCCTCTCGAGCCCCTGGCTAAACCATGCCCTCAAGGCACCCCGAACAAGCCGGCCTCCCGCGCCCCTCGCGGTGACCTGGCCGAGCCGACCTTCTACGCCCTCCGGGCCAAGCCGCTCAGTTGTGGTGACCTCTGGGCTAAGTCATTCCCTAGAATTTCCCTCTGGGGAGAGCCTCCAATGCGGTGACCTCTAGGGCGAACCGCCCTTGCGTCGACCTACGGCCAGTTCGGGTGCTCGCGACTGGTACGTGCTGTCACGACCAGGTGGGCACGGCCCAACGGGCCAGGTCGAACCTAACTATATGGCTCACCTAACAGGCTGCGCCAGTCCCAATGGGTCAGGCCAGGACAACCCAGACCGGGTCGGCCCAGACCGTGTTGGGTCGGGTCGGTCCAACTGGGTCGGACCGGAACCCGGGCCAATACGACCCTTTACATTATTTTTGGCCATATCTTTTGCAACGAGAATCCATTTGACGAACCGTCAGTGGCCCTAGTAATCTTTGAGAATGACGATCCCTTAGATTATATATAAGGACCCGGACTTAGAACATTATATAATCTTGCATTAAATTTAATAATTCGCATTGAGGATCTTTTCAGGTTTAGAGTCTTAGAGAATTAGGACAAAACTATTTCATCTCAAAGATTACAAAGTAGGCACATCTACTCAGTTTCCATTTTTTTTACAAAATAAAAACTCTAGAACAAAAGAGACGTGTATAGTTCTTGTTTTAGACATCGTGACATTTCCTTGATCCCATCCTTGACCCTATTCCACTTTATTTCATGTGAAACACATTTCAAAAACATTGGATGTGCATAAGAAGCTCAGTAAGGGTTATAACAATATGGAAAGAAAACATTATCCCATGTAAAAATAAGAATCATTGAAATAAAAATTTACTCATAAAATGTAAGCAATTTAACAAACCTCATGAAATCATAAGATTTATGCATAAATCAATAGAAATCATAAGACATAAAGGTAACCTGGGGAATTAATAACATTATTAAATAGGGAGTAACCCTCATGGTTATGTTTGGAATACCCATCACAGTATATTCCCTAAATCTATTCAAAGAAACCTTAACATTTAACTCCTTCGCGTTACCCAATGCATTAGAGAGGTATATCGGGCTCACCCACCCTTAATTTATCAAGGAACCACCTGTCTTCATAAAAAATGCCCAAGAACCATAACCAAATCATAGAACGTAACTTAATCAAAAAGGAAAGATAACATTCCCATATTTCAATACCAATATAACATTTTAAGATATTGAAATAATGAATCCAATCTAAAAACCATTTTCAAAACCATTTAAAACATTTAATAAAGAGAATTTTGAATCAAAGTGTCCCATACCACTTTGAAGCTTTTAAAATTTTAAACCATTAATATCCACATAAATAATTCCATAAAACAATTTTGAAAACATGGATATTAATGAGAAATATTTATAAGAATAAATCATTAAAACATTTAAAACGATATTTTAGTTAAAGGGTTTTTAACAAAATGAGAGACACTTGAATACAATAATTGAGGAATAACATTTAATCAGAACATTATTATATCATTAGAATAAATGGATTCATGATATAATATTCCAAAGGACAGTATATACACCATATAAGGGTGAACTGGTGCATAAAAACAATGAAGTCTCAATAGAAATGTAAAATGAGATGAAATCCATTATAAAGAAAGTATCCTTAAATTAAGTTCAAATCAATCTCATAATTATGTGTGAAAAATATAAATACACCCAATATAAGAGGATATTAAGTGTAAAACAATAAAAGGTCATTCACACATATTCGAAGGATGAAATATTCAATAACTACATGTTGAACCCAAAGAAATCAAAATTGGGTTAAGAAGTCACTTGGTAAAATTCGACAGCCTAACGGCGTCACTTTAAAATTAATAAAATTAGTTGATGAGAGAGAAAATGTTATCTCATCACTTGGACTTAAAAATTTACATCAATAAGGATATATAAGAACATATCCCAACATATAAAGATGAAAATTAAATGACATAACACAATAAGTCTTTTAAAAAGTGGAGTGTGAAAGGTTCCCTTACCGATTTGGGCAACTTTCAAAATATACTCCACATGAAAGAAGGGTCATAAAATAAAGATTTAAATACCCATAAATGAGATTATATTATACAAATAGTAAAATAATGGGCAGTACATACACCACACAAAATGAAATAGTGGAAAATGTAGCTTGAATATCACGGGTATAACAAGTGAGTTGAAAATACCCTTATTAAAATTATGTAGCCTAACAGCACCAATAAAACTTCCAAAAATGGATTGATGAGATAAAATAGGGTCTCCCATAATATTAACATAAAATTTATAGAATTAAGAATATAGACGAACATCCCTCAACATATGAAATAGGAGTTACATAAAAGAGATTACTTTAAAAGAAAGAGAGAGGTTGGATCCCTTACCTCAAGTCCGACTTGTCTTTTTCGTTTCTTTATATTCCTGAATAATAAACTTTGGTCAATTTATAATTGATTAAGTTACTACTTTAAATATTATTATTCAGTTCATATCACAAATTATAATGCTTAAATAATTGTTTAATAATGTGAGTTCATATCAGACGTTTTTGTCGATGTTTGGTTCATGAGTCAAAAATGAACTTGTTTGAAAATGATTGTCCATGTAGTTATAAGTAAATCAACTCCTGAATATTATTAGTGATTTAATTATCATATATATCCATTAAATATTTATTTCATACTATTCCATAACATTTGTAGATAAAAATAATTGAAATTCACCATTCATGGAGACGGTTGGCCGTACATACGCATGAACACTACTTTCATTTCTTTGTCATATTAATGGAATTAAAAATAAATGAGATATATATATATATATTATAATTCCAGTATAATATATATGATATATAGGTCACATATGTTCATTAATCTCATTCTTTATACATTCCATGTACTGCATGAACGATTCACATCACATGAGGGGGCAGGAGTCCACACTTCCTCGTATGAAATTATCACATTTGCACAACATGAAAAGAATAAAGGAATGATTTAAATATAAAAATAAAAAATAATGTAGAGGAAATAAATATTATATATATCATATAAAAATATATCCATCATAATGGACACCATGAGAGGTGGTAGGAGAAGATAGAACAATCATCGTTTCGTGAGGCAGTAATTCGCCATCCATAGAAACAGTATGTTCTTTAACCATTAGATGGAGGTGTGTGTTAGTGTAGCTCGAATATTTCACATAACAAAATCCTAGTATATTTATGAAACTTGTTCTGTTACAAAATAAAGGAATAAAAATATTTTAGGGGTTTGGAAAAGCAAAATAAAACAAAGGAACATTAGGGAAGACTTTACCTTTAAATCGGGTAACTCCCCTTAGTTTGAACCAAAATGGTTTCTTGAAGAGAATTCTGAAAAATGTGAGGCATCAATGATTAAGAGAGGGATGTGGAGAGATGAAATGGGCAGGGTTTGGAAGAGCCAAAGGCATGAGAGGTGTTGGTATGGAGGTAGAGGTGGGGGCCTTTTATAAGAGGGAGGAGGGACACTCTTAGAATGTCTTGAAAAGTTACTTTATTATAAAATTATTTTCGGATTTTAAAGGTCCCACATTGATATATTTATTTGATAAGGTGATAAGGGTTAGAAATACACCCATCCCCCAGGTTTTTTCCAAGTGTAAGTCTTAGATATTTCATTATCTTTTCATTTTATTTAAATCGTCCATTAATGAGGTAATCGCTGCATCATCACGGTGTCATAAATAAATTAATTTTCTTAATGTATAAAAACTATAAAAAAATATCATGATGTAGGAAATATTTTTATCTTTCTAAAGAAATTTTATAGTAAAAAATATGGCTTGTATAACCTCATGTAAAAATTGTTTTAGTAAAATAATACATGTTTGTGACATTTTAATTTTAACTTTAAATAAAAAGTTATTAATGTCATTTTTCAACCAAAGTTGCTCCATGGTGTCCCCAAGTTGACCCATGGATTTTTTTGGTCGACCGTGACTCATCCAATAAGGTTAGGACATGTGTCATGGTAATTTCAATTATTATAACATTATCTTTACCTTAAATTACACTAATTACCATTAATCGCGATTAATAAAACATAAAAGTTGCTATTTACCAAAAATTTATTTTAATCTCATTGAACCAAATTTTACAGCCTAATGACAACCATGTATGTTGGATTTTGGAAATTCAAATCACAGACGTGTTAAATTATCATTTAAACGAAAAATCAGTTCATTAACTACCACTTAGTGGTTTCATTATTCATAAAAAATTGATGTTATTCAGAAAAATTCCAAAAATTCAACCTAAGATATATTTGATATTCCGAATTAAAAAAATATGTCTATATTAATAAATTAAAAACATATAAGTTGCATTAATTAATTTGATAATTAATTCCCGTCATCAGAACAAATATGTGTTTCTATGAAACAATATATATCAAAAAATTGACACTAGTTTAAGTCCAATTTCAAAGTGAAATTAATTCCAATGACCACTATTGGATTAAATGGTAAAAATATATTATAATTGGAATTAAAAAACAATTCAAAATCTAATCTAATCATATAAATAAATTAGATTAAAATGAGGTTTTGAATTAACATACAACATTTTCACTATTCATTAAAAAAATGAACTTTATCGGAAAAATACCAAAAAAAGTAAATTTTGATTTCCTGATTCTATTGAAGAATTTTATCTGGTCCAATATAATGTATAAGTGTGACCAAAACTATATTAAAGAGGGTTTAACATCAAATGGTGATAAATTGGCCTTTCAGTGAATTTTAGAGTATTTATGCTTAAAATTGAATTCTTTTCTTATTTTAAACCTTTATCTTTTATTGGATAAATGTAATAAAATTTAACAAACATATAAAATCATATTTTAGTTATTTCTATTCATTCCTCTCAATACAACAGCTAGTCGTTAACTACCATTTAAAATAATATTATTTTATTATTATAGTGCAATGTAAGATTTCAAAGAAACTTGTTGTTGCGTATTGGGGACGCCATTGAACATAGAGTTCCATTTAAAGTAATATTAATATTTTATGCACAAATATGGATAAATATAAAAATTCTATATTCTTTATTTACATGGGGTGTTACATCCTTCCCCCTTCTGGGAATTGCGTCCTCACAATTTCAAAATTGGGCTCGAGAACTTCATTGAAAGTCCCACATCAGAACAAGAGTCAGTAAAACAATAATTTTAAAAGAAATAAAGGGAATTACAGAGGTCACCCGAGTTAACCCATACATGGATTCAATGTAGAAAAACATGGATATGGAAGAAAAAAACAGTGATAGAAAACATGTTTAGGAGAACGTTAACCACCAGAAAATCACAAACATGTGATGGATTAAATGGTATTTGATTCTCCAGTAGGAAAAGTTAACAGAAATTTTTTTTTTGATTTAATTTACTTTTGCTTGAGGAATTAATTTTTGAGATTAACTAAATCAAAATGAAACATACTTGTCACGTAGACTTTCATCTTTTACTAGATTCCTTAATCAAACTCATATTTTCTCCAAAAGATAAGTATTTAGGAAGACTTGTTCTCATTAAGAGTACTATAATAAACTTCTTGAGAATCACCTAATCCACAAAAGAGAACCATATATTTCCCATGTCTTTAGATCTCAACCAAAAGAAAACCAAAAATTTTAGTACAAGATCAGATAATACCCAAAAATGATATTTTTTTTACAAAAAGAAAAACTACTCATAATCTCCAAAATTTGTCAAACAAAACCCAAAGTTCAATGAAGACCATTCAATAAACAATGTTCCAAAAAAATTCATCAATGTAAACCAAACTAAGATTGAAATCCAAATATTTGAAGGATTTAATCACATAGTCTTCCAAGTTAAAATTAACATTTATCTCCAAATAACATCAGTTGCTCTTAATGTCTCATATTGGAAAGTAATTAACCTAATCATATTGCCTCTATGTTAGGTCAATAATTTCCATAGATAACCCAAAATCAACTTATTCTAGATTCATAAGATCATATAACTAAAAATAATTAGTCAAACTAACCAGGGACATTACTTAGTCTAGAGGTAGGCGATAAATACCAGTCGCACTTTGGTTGTGGGTTCGATTCCCGTATCTTTGTCCAACGCGACGGGTTATCTCACGGTCTGCATGTTGTCCTTTTTCCAAAACTATATAATTCTTAAAAAATTCCCCAAAAAGAGATAAAATCTTCAAAAATAATCATAACATATTTTAACCTCATGTTTATCTCATGCCTTTCATTTTTGATCACAACATATAGTAACCCATAATTACCTCAAAAGTAAGGATCATATAAACTCTAATGGTTACCTTTATAATTATCACATGAACTTCTACATCGATTTGGTTCGCTCTTAAAAGAGGAATTAAAGAACTCACCAAGGTTCAAGTGGCTGATCATGACTCCTGATAGTTGGTTTAGAATAACAATGAGATTTCTCATTGAATCCCCCATTTCATCCAGTCTCTTAATCAGAGAACCACCACAGTTTCCTTCAAACCCATTGTCACTTTAGTCCCTGCTAGATCCATCCATTTACTAAAACCAAAAAGGTAAGTGTGTGTATATCAACAAAATCATCATGTACTAAAGAGGAATACAAACACTAAGATATACTTATCCAATTTATCTCAAACTCATTCCAACCTTCAAAAATAACAATGACTCTATCTAATATAATATCCATTGTGGTTATACACAACTTGTCACTTATGCTTAAACAACACTCTAACCTCTAAAGTTATCTAAACTGACCTTTGATACCAAATATAAGGACCCGGCCTTAGAACATTACATAATCTTGAATTAAATTGAATAATTTACATTGAGGATATTTTCAGGTTTAGAGTTTTAGAGAATTAGGACATAAATATTACATCTCAAAGATTATAAAGTAGGCACATCTACTCAGTTTCCATTTTTTCACAAAATAAAAACTCTAGAACAAAAGAGTCATGTCTAGTTCTTGTTTTAGACAGCATGACATTTCCTTGATCCCATCCTTTACCCTATTCCACTTTATGTCCTGTGGAACACATTTCAAAAACATGGGATGAGCATAAAAAGCTCAGTAAGGGTTATAACAGTATGGAAAGAAAACATTATCCCATATATACATAAGAATCAATGAAATCATACTTTACTCATAAAACGTATTCCATTTAATATACCTCAAGAAATCATAAGATTTATGCATAACTAAATAGAAATCATATGACATAAAGGTAACCTGGGGCATTCATAACATTTGTACATAGGGAGTAACCCTCATGGTTAAGTTTGGAATACCCATCATAGTATATTCCCTAAATCTCTTCGGAGAAACCATAACATTTAACTCCTTTGCGTTACCCAATGCATTGGAGAGCTATATTAGGCTCACCCGCCCATAGTTTATCAAGGAACCACCCATCTTCATAAACAATGCCCAAGAACCATAACCTAATCATAGCACATAACTTAATCATAAATGAAATATTACATTCCCATATTGAAATAACAATATGACATTTTATGATATTGAAATAATGAATCCATTCTCAAAACCATTTTCAAAACCATTTAAAACATTTAATAAAGAGATTTTTGAATAAATGTGTCCCATAAAACTTCGAAGATTTTAAAATTTTAAACCATTAATATCCACATAAATAAATCCTTAAAACCATTTTTAAAACATGGATATTAATTAAAAATATTTATAAGAATAAATCATTAAAACATTTAAAATGATATTTTAGTTAAAGGGTTTAAAAAAAGAGAGACACCTGAATACAATAATTGAGTAATAACATCTAATAAGAAATTTATGATGTCATGAGAATAAATGGATTCATGATATAATATTCCAAATGACAGTATATATACCAAATAAGAGTGAACAGGTGAATAACAACAATGATGTCTTAATAGAAATGTAAAATGAGATGAAATCCATTATAAAGAAGGTATCCTTAAATTAAGGACAAATCAATCTCATAATTATGTGTGGAAAATATAAATACACCCAATATAAGATGATATTATGTGTAAAACAATCAAAGTTCATTCACACATATTCAAAGTATGTCATATTCAATAACTACATGTTGAACCGAAAGAAATCGAAATTGTGTTAAGAAGTTCTCTTGGTAAAATTTGACAGCCTAACGACGTCACTTTAAAATTAATAAATTTAGTTGATGAGAGAGAAAATGGTATCTCATCACTTGGACATAAAATTTACATCACTAATGATATATAAGAACATATCCCAACATAAAAATATGTAAATTAAAAGACATAAAAAAATAAGTCTTTTAAAAAGAGGAGTGTGAAAGGTTCCCTTACCGATTTGGGAAACTTTCAAAACATACACCACATGAAAGAAGGGTCATAAAATGAATATTTAAATACCCATAAATGATATTATATTATAAAAATAGTAAAATAATGGGCAGTACATACACCACACAAAAAAAAATAGTGGAAAATGTAGCATGAATCTCACGGGAATAACAAGTGAGATGCAAATCCTTTTATTAAAATTCGGCAGCCTAACAGCGCCACATAAAACTTCCAGATATGGATTTATGAGATAAAATAGGGTCTCCCATCATATTAAAATAAAATTTACAGCAATATGAATATATAAGAACATACCCCAACATAGGAAATATGAGTTACATAAAAGAGATTACATTAAAAGATAGAGAGAGGTTGGATCCCTTACCTCAAGTCCAACTTGTCTTGTTCGTTTATTTATATTTCTGAATAATAAACATTGGTAAATTTATAATTTCTTAAGTTACTCCTTTAAATATTATTATTCAGTTCATATCAAATATTATAATGTACAAATAATTGGTTAATAATGTGAGTTCATATCATATGTTTTTGTCGATGTTTGGTTCAAGAGTCAAAAATGAACTTGTTTGAAAATGATTGTCCATGTAGATATAAGTAAATAAACTACTGAATAGTATTAATGATATAATTATCATATATATCCAGTAATTATTCATTTTATACTATTCCATAACATTTGGAGATAAAATGAAATGAAATGCACCGTTCATGGAGACGGTAGGTCGTACGTACGCATGAACACTACTTTCATTTCTTTGTCATATTGATGGAATTAAAAATAAATGAGAGATATATATATTATAATTCCACTATAATATATATTATATATAGGTCACATATATTCATTAATCTCATTCTTTATACATTCCATGTACTGCATGAACGATTCACAACAGTTGACGGGGCGGTAGTCCACACTTCCTCGTATGAAATTACCGCATTTGAACAACATGAAAATCATAAAGGAATGTTTTAAATATAAAAATACATAATAATAGAGTGGAAATAAATATTATATATATCATATAAAAATAGAGCCATCATAATGGCCACCATGAGAGGTGGTAGGAGAAGATAGAACAATCATCGTTTCGTGAGGCAGTAATTCATCATCCATAGAAACAATATGTTCTTTAACCATTAGACGGAAGTGTGTGTAAGTGCTGCTCGAATATTTCTCATAAAAACATCCTAGTATATTGAAGATACTTTTTATGTTACAAAATAAAAGAATAAAAATATTTTAGGGGGTTGGAGAAGCAAAATAAAACAAAAGAACATTAGGGAAGACTTTACCTTTAAATCGGGTAACTCCCCTTGGTTTGAACCAAAAGGGTTTATTGAAGAGCATTCTGCCAAAGGTGAGGCTTCAATGATGAATATAGGGATTTGGAGAGATGAAATGGGCAGGGTTTGGCCGAGAAAAATTCTTGAGAGGTGTGGGTAAGGAGGTAGAGATGGGGGCCTTTTATAAGAGGGAGGAGGGGCACTCTTGGAATGTCTTGAAAAGTTACTTTATTATAAAATGATTTTCGGATTTTAAAGGTCCCAAATTGATATATTTCTAGGATAAGGTGATAAGGGTTCTAAATATACTCATCCCATAAGTTTTTTCCAAGTTTAATTCTTAGATATTACATTATATTTTCATTTTATTTAAATCATTCATTAATTATGTAATCGCTTCATCATCAAAGTGTCATAAATAAATTAATTTATTTAATGTCTAAAAATTATAAAAAAATATCATGATGTAGGAAATATTTTTATCTTTCTAATGAAAATTTATATTAAAAAATTTGACTTGTATAACCTCATGTAAAAATTGTTTTTGTAAAACAATACATGTTTGTGACATTTTAATTTTAACATTAAATAAAAAGTTATTAATGTCATTTTTCAACCAAAGTGGCTCCATGGGGTCCCCATGTTGACCCATGGATTGTTTTGGTCGGTAATGACTCATCAAATAAGGGTAGGACATGTGTCAAGGTTATTTAAGTTATTATAACATTATCTTTATCATAAATTACACTAATTACCTTTAATCGTGATTAATAAAACATAAAAGTTACTATTCACAAAAAATTATTTTAATCCCATTAAACCACATTTTAAATACTAATGACAACCATATATTTCGGATTTCTGATATTCAAATCACAGAAGTGATAAATTTTCATTTAAACGAAAAATCAGTTCTTTAACTACCACTTAGTGGTTTCACTATTCATAAAAAATTGATGTTTTTTAGAAAAATACCAAAAAACACCCAAAGATATATTTGATATTCTGAATTAAAAATGATATCTATTTTAAAAAATTAAAAACATATAAGTTTCATTAATTAATTTAATAATTAATTCCCATCGTCAGAACAAATAGCGTGTTTTTATGAAACAAAATATATCAAAATATTGACACTAGTTTAAGTCCAATTTCAAAGTGAAATTAATTCCAATAACCACTATTGGATTAAATGTTAAAAATATATTATAATTGGACTTCAAAACCAATTCAAAAGATAATCTAATCATATAAATAAATTAGATTAGAAAGAGGTTTTGAATTAAAATACAACATTTTTCACTATTCATTAAAAAAAATGAACTTTATAGGAAAAATACCAAAAATTTACACAAATTAAATTTTGATTTCACGATTCTAAAGAAGATTTTTATTCGGTCCAATATAATTTATAAGAGTGGACAAAAATATATTAAAGAGGTTTCACCATCAAAAGGCGATAAATCGACCTTTTAATGAATTTTAGAGTATTTATGCTTAAAAATGAATTCTTTTCTTATTTTAATCCTTTATATTGTATTGGATAAATGTAAAAACATTTAACAAACATATAAAATAATATTTTAGTTATTTATATTCATTCATCCCAATACAACGGCTAGGCGTTAACTACCATTTAAAATAATATTATTTTATTATTACAGTGCAACGTACGATTTCAAAGAAACTCATTGTTGCGTATTGGGTACGCGATCAATCATAGTGTTACCTTTAAAGTAATATTAATATTTTATTCCCAAATATGGATACATATAGTGATGTTATATTCTTTATTTTCCTAGGGTGTTACAGTATACCCCACTATATTTTGGGTTATAGTTGAGATACGGTCAGGTTTGATCACGCACGATTCCAACCGGGCATGCGGGACTAAAATACTAATAACTCACAGACCGAGTGACCGATTGATGCACTGTATGTTGCATTGAGACCTTTATGACATGGACGATCGTAGAGATCCTTCTTTTGTTGACTTCGTGACAGCTGGAGTATCTAATAGTAGCTCATGGATCAGATCCTTCCAGAGACGAGCAGATAGATTGCCGAGACCTAGTAGCAAGCTGAGAATTGATGTCTGCGAAACGACTTACTCGGAGTTACTTGACTATCACAGTGGGGAGCGCCTAGTTGTGGAGGAAGACCCATGGCAGAAGAGTGAGTGGATGTGGCAGTCGACCTGTGGTACTCGATAGGAGGAGTACCTCTATAGGCTATTAGGGGGAGCTTCTGGTTGTGGCAGTAGACCCCCGGTGGGGAGTGCCTTGGTGATGCAGCAAACCCACAGTACTCGACAGGAGAAGTAACTCAGTAGTCAAAGGTTATTGGGAAGAACCTTGGTGTGGTGGCATGCCCACTGTACTCGACTAAGGGGGAGTTCTCCAGTAGCTGTGGTTTCGATAATATGAATAAAAATCATGGTTGTGATGAGTCAGAAACATTTGTTTTTTCCTCATGATTGATATATATTATTTGATAACTTAGATATATGTATGGGCATATACCTAAGTGTGGTTATTTTTTGATTTTATAATTTTTGGTTTATCCTTCTTGAATTTTTCTGAGACCTTGAGGGAATCAGGGTCCCTACTGAGTATCATTATACTCACCCCTGCATGGGCTATGCCTTCACCTCATTGTGTTGGATGAAGACGACGGACATCGCTGACAGAGGCTGATAATACCAGGACTGGACGGTACCAGGGGTGGAACTTACGGCATGACAATAAACAGAAGAGACGAAAGGACCTGGAGTGCTGAGGAGGATATCTATACCTACCCTTCTGGTAGGAACCTCGGAGGATGACCCAACTTTAGTTTTTCTTTTCATCAGTTGTACATTTATTTTCTTGTACTGTACTATTGGACTTGTGTTTCTGGCCCCTTTTACTTTCATCACACTTTTGTTATATAGTTTTACATATTTTTTGGTTTCCAGCTTGGATCTGATAGGTTCACTTCCTGGGACATGTCATCTCGGAGGCTGGATTTTCTATTGATCCTGCGAATATTGAGGTGGTACTAGCTTGGGAGCCACCCAGGAGTGTGACGTAGGTACATAGTTTCTTGGGTTTTTCTAGATACTACCGGAGGTTTCTAACAGAATTATCTAGAGTTGCAGCACCACTATCAGTCTTTATGAATAAGGGCAAACCCTTTGAGTGGTTAGAGAGATGCCAGAAGAGATTTCTGGAGCTGAGGCAGAGACTAACATGTTTCCCCATCTTGAGGATTCCAGAGGAAGGTGTAGGGTATGTAGTCTACTACGATGCATTAGGGACTGGACTCGAATGTGTCCCGATGCAGGAGCGAGCAGTGATCGCATATGCTTCTCGTCAGCTAAGACAACATGAGTAGAACTATGATGCCCATGACTTGGAGTTAGAAGTAGTGGTGTTTACCTTGACGATTTGGCGAAACTATCTGATGGGAGAATGTTTCATCATGTAATCTGATCACAAGATTATCAGGTATATCATATCTCAGAATGACATGAACCTGAGACAACGACGTTGGATTGAGTTCCTCCAAGACTATGACTTCAAGATAGTCTATACTCTTGGGAAGGGGAACATTGTTGCAGATGAACTCAGTAGGAGATCTGGTATACAGCTGCTAGGGAAGGTGATAGAGCAGCTGGCTTCTTTACAGATATCCTTTGTGGACAGAGATGGAGAAGCCTTCCTTCAATCTCTTACAGTCACTCCCCCACTTCTTCAGCGTGTCATGGAGGTGCAACATGGAGACACTGACTGTGAGACACTAAGTGCTCATATATCCACTACGCAGACACCTAATAGATTTTCTGAAGGTGGGGAGCATGTCATCTTCTTCAGAGGATTTATTATAGTGCCAGTGTCACTTTAGGAGGAAGTGTTGATGGATTTCCTCGCACCATCTCTATCAGTACATCTAGGAGTGGAAGAGATGTATCAGGACCTATGAAGATAGAACTGGTGGATGGGAATGAAGAAGGTAGTTGTAGAGTTTGCCTCTCGAGGCCTCACTTGTCAGCAAGGGGAAGCGGAGAAACATGTACCAGCTAGCTTGGTTCAGCCATTAGAGGTCCTAGACTGGATGAAGAATGGGATATAAATGGATTTCATGATAGGATTTCCACTTACATCTAGAGTTCATGACTCGATCTGAGTGATCATTGACCGACTCACCATGTCGACCCACTTTCTACTGATCAGAGGGTAGGGTTCATTAGAGAACATGGGATGCCTCTATGTGTAGAAGATTGTATACCTACATGGACTACCTTTGATGATTGTCATTGATCGTGATGAATGATTTATCTCCCCGACTATTGAAGGGGTTTCAAGAAGCATTCGGGACACAACTTCATTTGAGGACCACCTTCCATCCACAGAGGGATGGCCGGACTGAGCAGACCATTCAGACCCACAAGGACATGTTGCTTTCTTTTGTTGCTGACTTCGGTCACAGCTGGGAGGATCACTTGTCTTTGGTGGAGTTTTCATATAACAACAACTATCACTCCACCATTGGGATGACACCTTTTAAGGAATTGTATGGGAGACATTGCAGATCACCCTTGTGCTGGACTGACCCAGGGGAGTCCGCACTAGTGGGGCCAGATATGGTATGGACAACCATAGAAAAATTGCAGATCATTCATGAGCAGATGACGACTGCACAGAGTAGGCAGAAGTCATATGCTGACATGAGACATGGACCTATAGAGTTCGAGGATGACGACCACATATTTCTATTGTTCTCACCTCGATGAGGTCTATAGAGATTTTTCTGAGGGAGAAATTTATCTTCGAGATCCATCGGACCTTTTCAGGTCATCAATAGAGTTGGTGAGGTGGCTTTCCGCTTAGCTCTTCCACCTTAGTCGCATCGGGAGCACGACGTCTTCCACAAATCCCAACTGAGGAGATATGTGCACGTCCATTCCCACATCATCGACCATGGCGGGTTGGACATCAACTATGGGTTCACTTTTATGGAGGTTCCGGTAGAGACTGAGGATCAACAGGTGCATGTCCTTCATGGATGATCGATACCTATGGTGTACATTCACTGGCAGGATGATAACCTCCATTAGAGCACATGGGATCAGGAGGCTCAGATGCATGCCCAGTACCCCAACGTGTTCCCTTATTTTGAGTTGTGGATTAAGGGGATGTAAAGAATGAGGGGGGGAGAATGTAATGACCCGAAATTTCCATATAAATGTTTTATTTAAATTGGAATTTTATGAGTCCATGAAATTTGGTGGTGCCTGATTCGGAGGCCCAGCGTGCCCAAAATAAATTTCACATGTTTTTTTCGGGTACGTTCTGTAAATGTACATGCAGGTTTTTATAACTTTTGAACCAATTCTCGGAAATGAAATTTGGGGGCACCATTGATGTCACATCGCTGGTATTCGATTAAAAAGACTTTAACCGAGATGGTAGTGGGTCTAGAATAAAAGATAGTTTATGGGTTTATCATGGAAAATAATAAAATAAAATGAACTACACTTTATTTTATTTTTGATCCACCATGAGAAAGTTAGAGGTGGGGTTCATAGAACTAATCCTCCTTATGGGAGTTGTAGTGTGGGGACCACCCGACCACAACCTTCCATTAAAGGTTATGGTGGTGGGCCCACCCAAACCTAACCTCTCGTGAGAGGATACGGTGGTGGGGACCACCCGGGACTAAACCCCAATTTTTAATTGTAAAAAACCCCTCAACTCCCATCTTTAATGAGGGGGAGCCTCTTGACCTCCTCTACCCAATTAATTTGGCTGACACACATTCCATTAATGTGCCAAATCCTCCCCATTAATTAACTAAGAACATTAATTAATTATTTTTAATCCATTTTGAATTTTGAACCAATCATTAAATAATAGATAAAATTAATCTATTTTTTTGGATTGGCATATTCATCTTGGTGGAACTTGGAAGAGGAAGGCATAGGGAGAATGCTCTACAACGAATAACTTCCACTGACAAAGAAAAACTTTGAATTTCTTCCTTGGAACCTCCTTCGACATTGGACGTGCTTGTCTACAACAAATCGACGCCCACCTTCTCACGCCAACGTTGACGAATAACGAACAAGTAGGGAATTTATTTGAATATGAGATTATTCCTTTAATTCTTCACTTATAATGAAAATAATGGTTGTCGATGTTTTTCCTTGCGGGCTGGGAATTTTTTTTGTGGGAAGATGTGGGGTGTTGGATTGTTTTTTTCTTCTATATTCTTTTGTTGTTAATTCTTTTAAACTCATGAAAGAATTGATCTTCATGAAACTAACCTAAATGCAGAGGGTGCAGACCAAACCAACATGGATCATACCCTCCGCCACTCTTGTTTGTGATGTTCTTTGGAATGGTGATGAGGCGACAAGACAACGAATGAAATGAAGGAAACGACCCTGCTTATGTAGCCTCCACAACATGTGCCGCCCACCGGCCGAACCGGTCCGCACCGCGCCGCATCCTAGCAGAACCAGCCCCGGCCACCCCGTCCGCTGGCTGAACTGGCTCTGCCTCCATGGGCTAAACCATGACACCCTCCTGGCCACCCGCGCATCCAAGTAAAACTGGCTCCTAGCCGAGCCATCCTCCCGATCCCCCGCCCGAACGTCACCCTCGTGGAGCCCCGACCGAGCCGGCCTCCCGCGCCCCTTGCGGTGACGTCTGAGCCTAGCCGCTTCCTCATCGCGCCCTCCAGGCTGAGCCACTCCCTTGTAGATCCCTCATGGTGCCCTTCGGGCCGAGCCGCACCCTCGCACCGACCTACATCTGGCCCATGCCCTCGCGACTGGTCTAAGCCCTCACGGCCCACCACAACCCCTCGCAGCCTGCTCTACTAGGCCCAGCAGGCCATGCCGAACATAATGGCCAGGCCTGCCTAACGGGTCCGGCCAGACCCAACAGGTCAGGCCGGGATGACCCAGATCGGGTCGGCCTAGATTGGGTCGGGCCGGGTTGGTCTAACTGGGTCGGACTGGACCTGGGCCCTACACGACCCTTTACTTTTTTTGGCCATATCATTGGCACTGGGCGTTCTTTTGAGGAACCATTAGTGGCACTGGTAATCGTGGAGCATGAACGTTACATTGAGTATACCCCACTAGAGTTTGGGGTATTGTTGAGATATAGTCAGGTTGGATCACACATGATTCCAACCAGGCCCCTGGGTCTAAAAAGCTAATAACTCACTGACCGGTCTTCCGATTTACACGATGTCTGTTGCGTTGAGACCTCTATGATGTGGCTGACCATTGAGATACTTATTCATGGGACTTCATGATATTTGGAGTATCGACTAGTATCTCATGGAGGAAATCCTTCTAGAGGCGATCAGACAGAGTGCGGTGACCTATTAGATGGCTGAGACTCAACAATTGATGACTGACTGACTCAGAGTGACTCAAATAGCCTAGTGGGGAGCACCTGGTTGTGGAGGTAGACCCATGGCAGAGGGTCACCAGGTTCTAGCAGCAGACCTGAGGTACTCGATAGGAGGAGTACCTCTGTAGGCTATTAAGTGGAGTGCCTAGTTATGCTGGCAGACCCACGGTGGGGAGCACCTTGGTGATGTAGTAGACCCACAACACTCGATAGGAGGAGTAGCTCAGCAGTCCAATGTTAGTGGGAAGTGCCTTGGTGTCACGGCAGACCGACTTTACTCGACAGAGGGGGAGTTCTCTAGCAGATGTTGTTTCGTTAATGTGAATAAAAATCCCAGTTGACTTGAGTGAGTAACTTTTGTGTTTTCTTAATGATTGAGATGGATTACTTGATAACTTAGGTATATGTATGGGAATATACCTATGTCGGTTTATCTATTGATTCCATACATTTTTTTTATCCCTGTTGGATTTTTGTGAGACCATGAGGTTCTTAGGGTCCATACTGAGTATTGTTATACTCACCCCTGCATGAGCTATTCCTGCACCATGTTTTGTTGGATGCTGACAATAGAAAGCGCTGACCGAGGCTGAGAGTACCAGGACTGGATTGTACCCCGGGTGGACCTTACGGAGTGATGGTACATGGAGAAGATAGATGGACCTGGAGTGCTGAGGAGGCAATCTGTACCTACCCTTCAGGTAGTACCCTCAGAGGATGATCCAGTGGCAGTTTTACTTTTTTTTCTGTTGTACTTTCAGTTTCTTGAACTTTACTGTTGGGTTTGTATTTCCAGCCACTTTTACTTTCATCACTCATTTTTTATACAGTTTTACATAGTTTTTTGTTTCCATCTTTTTCTATATTGTATGTGTTTATCTGTTATAAAGCAATGTCTTCCTATTTTTAGGAAATTAAACCTTTGGTGTTAGTCTCCAGCCCCTGGCCTATGGATGCCGGGCTTGGGTTAGTCACATCTGTGGGCCTGGGGGATGGATCATGACAATATATATTCAAAATAAATTTTTATATATTATATATTTATGTCTTTTATTTTATCATTCACATAAATAATGGTATTTCAGAATTCAATATATTATTTCATCTATTTTGGACACCTGAATAATTTCACACTCATAAGCTATCATTAAATTGAATTGTTTAAATTTTTTATTTAATGTACATGGAATATATTAATGTTATTTATGAACTATAAGTGAATTTTATACATTGATTTTATTGCATAATTTATTTTTGATTACACCATTAATGATTCCTTTGGTGTTTTATAAATCACTTCCAAGCACTTTCAAAATGATTTGTGTTGATTCAAATCCACATATTTAGCCAATACACCATGACCTAATGATCTCATTCATCTTCCACATTTTCACTAGGATCTTCTATGACCTCAATGATGTTAGTATATACCACATGATTGCAGAGTGATTTAGGTTATTCCTGTGGATACACCATGGATGTGGGTTACATTTCTAAATAATGTGATATTCATTAAAGGAATATAAAGATGTTGTTGTTAAATGTATTCTATTGAGTAATGTATGCTTATATTATTGCATGATACATTTCAATATTTTAAAATGGTTTCAAATATAATTCATGGTAGATCCCAATATTTGGGTTCTAATTACTTCTATATAGTTTAATATATTTTATTAGAATCATTTAATCCAAACAGTGGTATAATAAAGAGGTTATGCATTATATTAGTGAAATATTTCATGAAATAAAGAGAAAAAATATTTAGTAGTTTTTAATTTATGAAATTTATATTTCAGAAAAGGTTTCACTCATATTTTTTAGGCTATTAAAAGGTTCCAACACCTTACCCTTACATAGTTGATATGCATAAGGGTAACGAAGGCATTACCCTTACATAGTGTCGTAAAATTAAGGGTCATCAGAACATACCTTTATGAGAAATTGTGGCTATTTAATTGTTATTGTGTTTTTAAATGGCTTATCTAACAATAATAAGTATGTTTACCCTTATGCGGTGATGTTTCTATAAAGTTCATACCCTTATGAATATGATCATTATAAGGGTATCATATTGTTACCTTTTCAAAAATTGTTTCTGTCAATGTTATACCCATCCATAGTAATCCGATATGTCTATGTCAAGGTAAATGACACCTAAAATTACGTGAAGCATTCACATAAAGGTAATATCAACTGCACCCAGACATAGAATGGGTTACGTAAAGGTAGTGTTTGGATTTCAATGTTGTTGTGCATTAAACCAGAGTTGGGTAAATATTAGAAGTGACATACCATTATGTTGGGTGTTTCATATGTCCTACATAATGGTAGAAGGTTTTACCCTTATATAGAAATACCCCAATCCATAAGGTTAATAAGAATTACTTAAAAAATTCATAAAAATGTTTTTATCATATAAATTCATTTCGATTGATTATATAAATATTATAAAAATTGATAAAATCTATTTTGGGATTTAATAACATTAAAATGATTCATAGTGGACTGTAAAGAGAAATTGAATTATCTTATGAATATCCACCAGGAGTGTCAAACTAGGTGCACAGTAAGGTCCAATGTCATGTACAGTGTTATGCTGAGTTGGGCTGACACAACTTCTCAGATCATTCACTCCTATGTACATCTATTCCAGAACCACATCAACTTGTAGTATCCATATAGGGATATATTTCTTGGAAATATATAGAGTCTCTATATAACCAAATATATATGTTCTTATTATATACATATCCTCAATTTCTACCATAGGGATATGTTTTATAATGTATTTTTTCCTAAATAATGTTTTCATGATTTCTAATAAACATTATTTGATATGAACTGTAGCGACCGACCCCCCACCCAAATCCTGGAGCTGTTGTGTACTACTAATTACAGTAGTATTATTACAAGTAATATATTCCCTAAGGATCATATTATTTAGTAGACTTGTAAAACTACATACATACATGAGTCATCTATTACAAAATAATACAGTAATTACAAAATATTTGTTTTCGTACAAGTAAATAATGTTTAGGATAATAACATTATCCCATCTAGCATATTTTGTCATGTCATTATTAGTACACTTCATGGATTATTTGGTAGTGGAAACAAAATAAGGGTGAGTTCAAATGCCCATAATGTTTATATAATATATAGTGGACAAAATAATGAACAAATGACAATAAATTAATGTTAAATGATAAATAACTAAACACACATGTCATATAATCATTAAACTATGAAATAAATGTATCCATAGATATGTTGAAAAAAAAATCTCATGAATAATAATAAATTGCTTTAATTAGGGAAATTATTAGTTATTGGACTCCCTATACCAATGGTACATAGAACCCTTTCTATCAAAATCAATTTTCATGACAATTTAGACTGCTCAAATTTAGAAAAATGATTCATCTCATGGGATTGTTGATTTAGTGGGGGGATTTCATTAACTAGTCTAATACCCATATCTTACCAGTCTATTATTCTTATAAAGAAAAATGTATGGTTTTTCTCCAATTGATTCATCGCATGATACTACCAATCCATCAATGGGAAATCTATAATTAGACCCCACTTGTATGGATTTTATAAAAGTTCTGTAACCCATAAAATGCATATCCAAAGCATTTAAACAAATAAAATTATATATCAAATATCCATATTGAATAAAATATATGTATTTATAAATATTTCCCCAAATAATAAATTAAATTTTAATGTAAACACTACATGAAAAAAGGAATACTGTTTACAAAATAATCGTACCTACAAAATATGATACGAATGTCTAGGGAAAACTAAATGTGAAATGATCATATGAAATTAAATATTTAAAGGGGACTAAAAGGAATAAAGGAATTTAATTTGAAAACTATCTTTCACCAATGAATCATAAACCATCAATAAGAGGAATAATTATAAAATCAAAAAAATACCTAAGTAGAGTAAACATATAGGGTTATTATCATTGATAAATATAAATACTATCAAAATTTCCTCTAAGAATATTCATGAGGAAAAAATATATTTTTTAAATAAAAATTTGAAATCCATTTTATTTAGAAATAAAATATTATTTTTTTTAACAAAACATGGTTTTTAGTGGAAAAAAGTTTCTTTGACTAAATAGAAAAATAAATTACTAGTTTCTTAAAATCATTTTCCAAAACACTATTTGTACCAAGGAGTGGGAAAATTGTACAAATACATTACAAATTTAACGGTTATCTATTGGAGAGAAAAATGAAAGGGTCTATTAAACAAGGGTAATATAATTTCCTTTAATGTAAATGAATGGTCAGTGAAATTATTCCTTATACCAATAATATTTTAACATTACAAAGTTTACAATACATCTTTGAAACATTTTAAATCATAAGGCTCATGAATTAATAAAATTAAATGAAATAAATAATATTATGTCAGTATGGTTATTTTTGGCATATATAGTTAAGTATAAGTATTAAAACCTAATATATCAAACTAGGTGAATAAGAACAAATAATACTCAATGGAATGTAAATTAAGACAAAATATCTAACCTTGAGTTTCCTTTATGTTTAACTTTATTTTATTTCATTTATAATAATCTTATATTAATTATATAAATGATTTAAAAAAATTTCATTTTCCCATTATTTTATTTTAAATTATTACCATGTTATATAAAACTACTTAATCAATTACGTTTACATCAGGTGTTTTGACCAAATTCTATTTATGTGTCAAAAACAACATTCCTTGGTCTAATATGCTAAAATTGGTCATTATATAACATATCAAGAATAATTAATATGAAATATTTATAATATTTATACATAAATAAAATATTTAAAACTAATAATTAAATATGGTTATGAAAAATGAATCAATTTTACAATCATTGAGACGGTAGGTCATATATTCTCATAAGTAAGATTCTTCTTTTTAAATAATAGTGATGGAAATAAAGAATATATAACAACTGGTTTTCATAATTATAATTATATAAAAACAACTATATTATTTATTAATAAATATTTATATATATAATTATTATGATTTAAATGGAATCACATTAGGTTGAGGTGGTGGTATTTCACTCGTCCATTAATGATGTTATCTCTTTTTAAGTGTGTGAAAGGGTATTAAAGAAAATGATATATATTATATTTTAGGAATATTAATTATTTATTGAATAAAATAAAGAGTCTTTTTAAGTCACATATTTTTAATTGAAACCATTTTTTATTTGTTTCATATGTAGTGTGAACGAATATCATCTCTTTGAGGAGGTGGTAGTCTGTACTTTTACAAACGATATTATCATATATATAAAAAATGGAAACCAGAAGGTATGTGTTAAAAAATAATTTAAAAATAATAAAAAATAAAAAATATCATATATATAGAATATAAAACAACATTACTATAATAGTGTCTTCCAGGAGGGCTGGTTATTGAAAAATGGCCAATCATCATTTCATGAGGAAGAAGATCATCATACACAGACAAATTATGCATGTTACCCATTAGATGGGAGTTTGTGTATTTTTAGGTCAATTAGATATCACTAAAACACACTTTCATAATTAAGATAATTCTTTTATTAAATTAATATAATTATAAGAGTTCTTGTGTAGGTAATGTAAATAAAACTAAATATCTTAAGGAATGATGTTACATCTTAATCAGAAATCTTCTTTTTGTTTATACAAAATTGAAAACATGGAAAGATTTATTATGAAATGGAGGCTAATATAATTATGAGAGTGATTTTGAGGAGATATTTTGGTAAATATTGGTCTAGAAAAAGTGGATTCATAGGTCTGAGTAAGTGGAAGGAGAGAAGGACATTTTATAATGGAGGAGGTGTGACAGTCTTTTAATATTCGCAAAAAGGACTTCCATACACATTTTTTACTATGAATATTGATCAAATAATGGATAAAAATAGATCCAAGGGAGTATAGTTTTTAAATATGTCCATAAAATGGATCATAGAGATATTTCTATGTCATTTGGTAGAATAATATTATGGTTTATTCCCTCATATAGCTTAATTTTACAATAGTTGTTATAAATAATTTTTATTAAATTCACTAATCTATTTGGTAAAAAACTAATTTGACCTTACCATAAATCATAAATTATTATTATTAAAAATATTGAATACATTTATCCAAATTACCATTATATAACTGGCATAAATTAATTTATATTTAATCCCGTAGTTGGGATGACAATGCGAGTTTTTAATATAAAATATCTAAAATATTCTTGTATTTTTATAGTAAATTTCATAGTGAAATTTATTTCAATGACTTAAATAGTATTAAATTATAAAATATTTATATAGTTATACATTAAAACCAATTTAAAATTTTATTTTACCTTATGAATAAATTAAATGATAATGAAGTTTTGAATTAAATTTTCATATTTTTTCACTATTAAATAAAAAATAAAATATCATAGAAAAATACCAAAACATTACCCCTCCTTAATTTTTTTCACATTAAAATATGAAGTTTTTTTTTAACAATATAATCTATAAAATTTCCAAAATTTTATTTAAAATGGATTCACCATTAAAAGATGGTTAAAGTTATTAATAAAAAATTGGATTTTATAATAAATATTGGGTTTTTTCTTATGATATTCTTATCAAATAAATTGGACGAATACTAAAATATTATATTTAATATATTTTATATATTATATTAAAACCACTCAATAATTATGACTCATTTAATTTATTTGCATAAAACCTCATTATGATAAAAAAATAGTTTTCTATAAAATATTACCATTATTTTCAATTGGGCCTTATATTAATTTATAATTAATTTATAACTAATGACATACTATTGTAAGCCATATATATTCCAATGTAAGTTAATAAAATTCATAACCCCTAATTTATATTCTTGGTTAAATATCAATATATTAATTAATAATATTTTAAAAATATATTATTGTTCAGTTAAAACGTAGTCTTGCGTGTAACGTATGGTGTTGAAGAAATATTTTGTAGCGTATATGACATGCTAAATCAATGTCATTTTATTTACAAGAAATAAAATATATTTAATTCATTTTTATTGGAAAATATATAATAAATTCTCATTATATTGTATTCCTTTACATTTTGGGTGTTTCATGTCACAAATGCTATTGAATAAAACATTTCTACTTTAGATTTTCATGGAGTTACAAGTATAGCTCTACCAAGGTCTCATTTTTCACTGACTAATAAAAAACTAATTCAATTACATTGGACACACCAAATCCTCCACCAAACATTTTCAATCATATAATGAACTAAAATGAGCTATTCTATAACTAGATTGACATTGTAAGGTCTCATTACTATAAAAAATGATTCTATGAAAACAATCTCCTCCATGAATCTGGTCACACTGTCATCACAACTCATAAATTGCAGAGTAGCCCCTCACCATAGTATTGAACCACAAGGGTTAATCTGAAACCTTAATTAGAATCTCTATGTATTAAACCATATAAGTGGAAAGGAAGGAATGAATATAACCTAAGACTATCAAAACTATATCTAAATTAGAAATGACATAGATGATAACTCGTATCATACTTGGAGCCATATGTTTATAGGCCTTCATGGATTGGAACATGCCTTGTCCCTACCCACAAAATCCCTAAGCTAGGAATGCCCCACCTGGGAGTGGTGGTGGTAATAGGTCAAACCTTTTATAACCACATACTTCCTTTTATACACTTGTCTATGTCGGCCACCCTACAGAAAACCCTTCTCCCACATTTGCCTCTATCTTAATATTCCCTAAACCATTTCCAAATTATTTGTATGAATGGTTGGTAAATGTCACTCCAAAAGTCCCTGACAATTTCAATAGAAACACTTTATATATCTTGGATGGTTTGGTCCACTATGAGAGACTTGAACTAGTGCCCCTTAGTACTCAGATCACCACATGAAGAACCCTACCCACTTGGATCCCTATGGCTGCCATTGTCTACCTACCGGCGAGGTATCAGCTACTATTTGACCACTTCTATCTCCCACTACTAGTATTTAATCACACCAATATATTTCTACCAACAATTATTGCTCAAGAACTCCATCATAGGTTGAAATTTTAAGAAAAAATCAATAAATCCTTGATATCTAAGTGGAAGACATGCTCAAAATTCTAATCCCTAAAGAAATAGCCTCTTACCATATCTAAGATGAAACACGATAGATTAGGGAGTCTCAAAAAGTACTCTTCTACAGTCAAAATTTCCTACTGTGGATGAAGAAAGTCATATATTTGTACTGATCACAATGTGGTCAGATAGATCATCTCTTTGTTGAGATGCTCAAATTCTGTCTCAAGGAGAGTTGTCTCGTCATGTAACTAGATCATTAAGAACCTCTATTTCCCCAGAAATATTTAGAGAAGACTCACTAGAACTACTTACAACTAATTAGAAGGAATCCTCAAATGATAGGACATGCGAGTGACATCCTCTATCCAGTCCTCATCCACCTAGGGATTTAGCTCACACAGAAACCTTTAAAGTCACTTCATTTGAAACTCATGAAAGGAACTCATCTTATATGCATCCTCAACCAATAGTGATATTATTAGATACTTCTCAATGGTTTTTGGTATTGATGGGAAACCACACAGAGATGTTGTCAATAGTACATGTACATATAATTATGCTTCATCACTAGGCATTTCATCCTCATGGTAGTGTGGGGGAATCCTAGATGGCTTTCTACATGGAGGGATCCTAAAATAGAACAATATGTTCCATAGTTAAACCTTTATTTCTATAGATATGACTCAAGAAGAAAATAGAAATCACAAACATTCCAATATGATTCTGGTAGAAATTTTTTTCCCCAAAACAAAATGTTTAACTGTATCGAGTGAAATGGTAGGTGATTAGAGTCCTGGAAAATGTATACATTAGCCGCCACACCAACACTAGAATTAAGACCCTGAAAGGCCAACTTCAAATAGTAAACATGGTTTCCCCAAACCAATCTCACTAACCTTCCCTTTGATACCACTCCATCACGACACTTCCTAGAGGGGAATGTGCCCTGACTACTCCCAAGCCCACTAACAACACGCCATGGGATAGTGACATCCATCTAGTTGTAATATCCCATAAATGGGTGGAATTTTCCAAAAGCGACTACACAAATGCACACACATCCAATCCCACACAAAGATGAAATAGAAAACAACTAAAACATTTATATGTATATATAAAATTCCACAATAGTGTATGGAAATAATGTGATGAAAATGGAAAAGGAAAAAAACAGGCCCATCCCAAAGATGTAAAGATTTAAACCTTCTATAAGGGTGAGGAATAAGTCAAAATCATGATCCTGTTAAACACCTCAGTCTTTCAATCCCTAGATATGCTCCACCAACTATTTATCCTTCTTAGATAAAATCATAATGGGTTTTCATCTACAAAATAAAAGAAACTTGTGGGTAAACCATATGTAGGGGAGAGTATAACAATACTCAGTAAGAGGAACCAAAAACACTAAACCCAAAGAATAATATATATTCAGCTAAATTCATGATATAACATATAACTTATAAAATAAAAAGTACATGTATACTTAGGAAAGACATCACTCTAATGGGTTCTCATAACCATATGTCATCCATAGGATACTGCTTGAAGAATTGCCCATTATGGGATATCTCACTCCACATGACATTTTACCATCAGAGACACTCAACAAAGAGGTATGGGTCATTATTCCCGACTCTATAAAGCTCAATAGTCTCAGGGAACCATAAAACACAGATAGTGGTCATTCACTGAACAGATGGAGGACTCCACAAACACGGTATGGGTCAACCCACTACATAGGGAATCATATTCAAATTATTCCCCAACCCCTAAAAATATTTCATACAAGATGGAGGATAGATTCCCTACTCCTTAAGATCTCACTATTTCTATAAACACCAATTAGTGATGATAGAGGGTCACACACCACCTCATGGAGAGACACCAAAACACTATATGAGACTCAACCTCTAGAGGGGATCAAAATCTTTTGATGTGGACGTAATGAAACACATTACACTCATGGGAAATGACTAAGGGAATTAACTCAACAAATACTGGTCCGATCTACAAAAAACAAGAGCCATTAGCACTCTAGAAGAGAGTACACAGCATGTCCCAATGGGTACACATCGTGTGCATCTATCCCGTTTCCTTCCACTGTGAAATGGCCTCACACAACTTATTGTCTCCATATACACTATCTGAATAAGGATATACACAGTGTGTAGAGACACTCGATATCCGGCCTATGTCCCCTGGCTGTGTCATTTTGATGAAGTTGTATCTGTGTAATCTCTTGTGTACACACCAAGTCAACCATGAAGGGTCACATGTCGCGTGATCCATTTCTTCCTCCTGAAACCCTAAACAACAATAGGTGGGGTTCACATGCTGTGTAATCTCAGATTACACATCCTGTTCTGTATGATTTTCTATAAATCCTATATCATCCTTTATATTCCTGACCAATTCTTGGACCTGCTAACCATTGACCGCAATGCTACGAAACTCAATATCCAACCACTTTATTTCCTTTACATAATTGAATCAATGTGTTTCATAACTATATCTTCTCTTAAAATGGATATAATTAATGTTTAACATATTATGTCGAGGAATGGTAATTCTTGAATCAATCATGACCTAAATCAGTCTTCCTCCATCATCAGACCACCATCACATCATTTTGATACGAGATATTTGATATTGCATCATTGTGTAAATAAAAAAGTGTGTAACAATCGATTGATCGAGAATATTAAAACTCCGGGTTACAAAATAAATACCCAAAGATAATCATGGAACTGGGGGAGACAAGCACAAAAACAAATGAGAGGGGCAAACCTTTATCAATGATGATGTTGGTCATGTTTCATTTCCATTATAATAAAAATCCAATCCATAAACAATTAAATCAATAGAATTTCACCCCCTAAATCTCCAAAATAATATACTCATCCCACATGTCTTTCTATTTGAAATTCAATCGGTTTATCAATTGATTTGTTTTCATCATAGAAATTAATAATGGGGAATAAATACAAATAAAATATCTTTCTACCTCGACTTGGTTCTACCATCGAAGAAAAACAATTTTCACATCTTGTTCATTGGAATGATGCAGAGAATTTAATGTTCAACGATCATTAATTTGAAAATTCATCCTTATTGTCCAATGGGGTGTCCTCTAACACTCCTATGGAGGACTTCAAATTTTCATAGTTATGTGGCTAAACCTATATATTTAACAAAAGAATGTATTTAAAGGTAATACTAGGTCGTTGGATCTTACTAATTTTTATGGAATAATTTTAATCTATTTTATGTTCATGATAACTTCTCTACAAAAAACATGCGCTGAATAATGTTAAATTACATATAGAGTAAATCCTCCATTCAAAACTCAATAATTACCTCAAATTTCTAATCTGGTCACCTATTTATAAGTTATTTCTCATTTTTTAAAATTGTGTGTGTGTGGTATTTAATATATTTAATATATTTTAACCATTTATTCCGGACACACCGGTCCTCCGAATCACATTTCATCTCAACCCCTACATTAAAAATGAATCCATATAATATTAAAAAATAAAAAATTTAAAATATGAGGCATTATAAAAAATCATTTTTATAATGTTCTTCTAACTCATCTATGGTTTTTTATTTTTTCCATTTTGGTTTTTCATAAAGGAATGTAAATTTTTAAACATTGTAATCTATTCATTCGAAATAATTTAATGTTAGAAATATTAAAAATTTACCATTCTAATTCACAAATATTATGAATAATTTATATAAAAAAATATAATATTGTTGAAAGATGAATTTTAAAATAAGCACAAGTAACTTGAAAAAATACATTGTAACTTTAACAAACCTTACAATACTATTTCTGGGTCAATATTTTCTTTATAAAAAATAAATTAATCAATTAATGGAAAATATATTATATTTATTAATGTTTAATAGTAACAAAGAATATGATATGATTTTTAGTAATTTTGAATAACATAATCAAATACCATGTATTATAAAATAACATTCACCTCAATTTTGACATTATTTATATAATTTGAATATTAAATTATCAAGAGAAAAATTTATTTTGAGTATATTATATTAAGACCAATTTAACATGATATACTATTCAACTAATTAATGTATGTATATAATTAATTAAATTTACTTCACTTTTAATATTTTTAATCTCATTTATTTGAGTTAAATATTAACTAAATATTTATTTCAGTAATCTTTCATAATAATTTAATGTAATTATATGAAATATTAAAAAATTAAAATAAATTATCATGACAAAAATATAATTTAAATTTAAAAATAATATTCATAACAAAAAATTTTCAATTTTTTCTATTGAAAATATTTAGTGAAATTAAAACAAAGAAATGTAAATTGTTTGTCTTTTTTATTATTTCACTTAGTATATGGTTCACATTCATGGAATAGTATCTAACCGACTCATTAAATATTAGCATAGAGTCATAGGGTTCAAAAATATCCATAATATAGGTTTTTTGAAAATTCTATCATCATTAATATACCTTATATTATATAATTAAACATAAAATAAACTCATTTTTTATTAATCTCTATAATTTATTATTAAATATTTTTACTATTCACATTGGTATAAAATTTAATTTTCCTTTTTATCCACTATAAATTAGGAATATTCTAAATATGTAACGCTTTTTAAAAAATTATATTCATAAAAATTGCATAATTTTACTTAAATTTAACCCCAAATACGAGAACGAAAAACATGTTTTCGACATGAAATTTTTTAATTGTTTACAATATATTTATATTTAGATTTAATTCTAAAATTATTCTAATGAAAAAATTGGATTAATATATGTATAATTCAACATTTTTTACTTTAATAAATTCCAAAATATATTTTATTATTATAAATAATTTAAATGAAAATGTAGTTTTCTATTAAATTTCAATATTTTACACTATTCAACAAAACTTGAAACCTTAAAAAAACACAATTAGATAAATTTGATATTACTATTTAAAAATGATGTTATTTTTTCTATTAATTTTTTAAAAAGTTGTAATTTTTAATTTTATATTATCTATGTGAAGTATGATTAAACCTTATTTTACAAAAGTTACTATTGTCCAGAAAAAATTTCTTTTTTTCTTTTAAATGATAATATTTTATTTCCAATAAACATATTACTAATAAATTTTTTTTTAAAAAATACATTTATAAGTTTCTTAACCCCATTCATTTCCAATATTGAAATAGGTTGAAAAAATTTACAAATTAAATAAAAATATTAATAGTATATTATAGTTCGAAAAAATATAGTCTTTCATGCATCAAATTGTATTAGAAGACCATAGTATTGTTTGTAACCCATAACTAATATTGTATTTCATGTAAATCATGAAAATTTTAGTGTTATATTTGACACTTTGATAACTTTTTTTTCTGTATAATATAATCTTAACATGGTATATAATAAGACACAATCCATTAAATAATTTTAATTTATTAATAAATAAAAAATCAGAAAATCATTTGGTGCTAGATTATACCCCCCATAAAATGAATAAATATCTTTAAATTCATATTTCTCTCAATGTTTTAATACATGAATATTCTTTTTATAGAAACCAACATTGTAATAAATTTATACTAAAAAATCCTTTAAAATATGAATGTTTGAAACAGATTTTTTACCAAAAGTACCTCATATCCATACTTCCACATAAAAAATGCAAGGTGTAATGTGAATATGTGGGAATCAATGAAAAATGTAAATAATTATAGAGTGTGATTAAGGAAATTGGTCGCAATAAAATTATTGATCAATGTAAAGTTAAGGGGTTCACAACCATAAATCTGTAAAGATCATAAACCGCATCAATTCAATAAAAATCAAGGCACTTAGATAAATTTTTTGTTTCCATTCTATTCTCCTAGATATAAGGAATTATTTTACTATCTAAGAATATATGTATATATACTACTATTTTAAATTTTTATTTCATAAGACAAATTTCATCATTTTTTGTATCTTTGAACAGTTTCATATTCTACCCTTATTCCATTAAATAATATACATATGGAATTTTTTTTATGCACGATGCACTAAAATTCACATTAATAGATCGTATGATCTAAAAATGATTGAAAGTTATATTTATTTATATATAACTATTTTTCAAAGAAATATGGTTATCACATGTTATCCAATATGCACAATTTTTTTATGTGGTAGGAATACATTAATCACTAATGCCTTATTCAATGTTAAAAATAATCCATTTAAAAAATGGTTACCTTATAAACCATTTAAATGATTAGAATCCAGAAAATGATATAGAATGAGACATAATTTCTCAAAATATACTTTACATTATTCTCACATATATTATAAATTGTCTCTTGATTTTCCAAAACTGACCAAGTGATTACCTTCATCATGTATTCTCTTCAAACATGGTAATAACCATAATTATTTTTGGACCTTAATTAAAATAATAATTATTCCTTATTACATGAATAAAATGAAAAATTATTAAATATATTCCATGTATATAATATATTTTTAAACTCCATCAATGATATCATAAACAATGTTTTTTAGAAAACCATTAATCAGTACCGGGGTCATCAATACTATTAAATTTAATTTATCCAAATCAATCCTCACTTAGTCCAAACTAAACACTATTTTCTATCATAAAAAACATATTATGTGGTACCTTCCCATTCTAAATATATCACCATCCATTAAATCATATTTAAAATCCATAAAAATCACTAAACATATTAAATTAAATATTTTATGAAAAACATATACAAAACAATCCTTATATATTTCACAGTTCATAATTCTTGATTCCAAATACATGTATACATTGATCCTTCCACTTAAATTATTTTAATTAAACCAGTCCTCCATTATTTTATAATTAAATTTTTTAGTGATGGTAATATGTTGGATGGGGGCCATGTTCTCCATAGATAATACATTTAAACCCTTTAAAATTTGTAACTTTGTGATCCATTTTTCAACATAGAAAGCATCTGCCCCTCCATTTGAAATATTCCATCATGTATTTTTTCCCATATTTTAACGTTTTAGGAATATGGGACTTCTCTTTTCCTTTTCCATTTACCACATACAAATTAATAAAAGACAATATTTCACTTATTTTAAGTGTTGGAGATGTCACTGATGATCATTTTTTTAATCATGTATGACGATGGTTGATTTGGAATAATCACAGAAATTTTCCCTATTGTAATCACCAATTTTGTGTTCTCATGGTCAAATAATATTCCATCAGATTCAATGTTAGCATGATTCCTTCTAATTCTAGATATTTAATAAAACAAAAACATTATTTGAGTGACACTATCCATAATGTAAACTCAAGAAATCATGAAACATTATGTATACGGCGTGCAAATCAGGAAACCTTCATTTGAAAATATGGAACTATAAGATTATACTAGGTTATTAATAGTAACATTATATATAAATCCTTCATGAAATTTTATATAGAGATTTTTAATTTGAAATGAATATATACCAGGAGTGTCAATCTAGGTGTGCTTTAAGGCCCATTATCATGCACTAGTTTCTAATTGAGTCCAGTTCAATGTAGTAATTTTTTGGTTATTAACACTAGGTACATCTATTCCAGATCCACATCCAAGTTTAGTATCTAGAAATGGTTTTAATTATAGGAAACCACATTCTCTATCATCTAAAAAATTTCCATGACATTTTTCGGAACCCTGACTCATACTTAGACTTATCCTTATAGAAATACCTAAACATATACATTGAAATTTCCATGGGGGTCACACTAAATATTTCGAATCATAGGTTTTGAACGTTAACTAAACCTTTCATTTGATAAAACCCATAGAGACACTAGATTAAATTATATCTATATTACATATTTTTTAATATATATTTATTATAGTAAAAAACAGGAACCCAAGGACTATAATATTGTAAAACCACTAGAAGCATGGAGACATAATATTCTATCCTACTAAAAGGTCATTAATGTATCCCATAAAGATCATCTCCTTTATTAATCATTCTTAAAATCATTGTTCATAACTTGGTGAAAGTAAACATATGAATGGTTATCTCAGATGCTTAGTAAGTGAAAATTATAGCGATATGTAAACATTACATGGACATAAGGGCATGAGAACATGATAAAAAAAATTTGAAAACCATACCTTGTATATAAAAAATCGAAATCATGAATCATTGTATAATTATTGGTAGTTTATAAGACATTAATCATAAGATAATAAAATTATATGAGCCATGAGAGAATAAAATTATAAAATGTCATATATTTATGGAATACACATCATCCTATAACATTGTAAATATGTATAAATTGATATATGTTCACTAATTATATTAAAATCATGAAATCAGTCTCATGAATTGAAATATGGAAATTCATCCAGGTCTACACATATTTGTATGGACATAAAATATAGTACGACAAGCACATTGTGGACATGCATTACGGTTCATGAAATATATTGTGAACATATACTTTGGTTCATGTATTTAGTTTTTTCAATGAAATAAGGTCCAATCATTGCATTTTGAACTTATAATTAGGTTAATGTATAACATTATGAACATGTAATTAAATTCATGCATAGCATTATAAACATGTAATCTTGTTCATGCATGACATTGTAGAGATGTAATCAGGTTCATGTATAACATATATTCTAATGATTTGTCCCTCATTAACCAAGGCATTAGAGGGAGATATTGGTCCTGCCTATCACATAAATAAACCTAAAACCTACTTTCCCACAATATCAAAATAATTCAACATATCATAAGCTCTGAAATGAAATGGGAAACGTAAACATTTCATCATACTAGAAACCATAAAGATAATAGGCTTTGATAATCATTTCAACATTGTGTAACCCGTGGAAAAGAAATGGATTTCATAAACACTTTTTCATCATAAAAATTAATATATCAAATAAATAAAATGTATGTTGTCCATAGATCATATCTTTAGTATATCATAAAATATATCAAAGCATGTCATCATAGATGGTGGGGGGACTTTGAAATTTTACTTGGAACATTACATGAGGAATATATCCATTCGTTGAAAATAACATATTAAAAATAAAATTTAAAAATATATTTTTATGAATTTTTTTTTGAAAACAAATAATGTAACATTTAAAATTTATTTAAAATTTCTCTTGAGGAAAAAATAATTTCCCCCCTGAAAAATAATTTTTTAAATGTCAAATCTTGAAAACATTTTTCTTTGAAAATAACCATGAAACTAATAAAGTCTTCTTGGGAAATTATTTAAAATTATTTTAAAAACATAAAACATATTAAAAATAATTTCTTTGCAAACAACCTTTATAATATATAATTTAATCACTGAAAATAATGTATAATTATTTAAAAACATAAAACATTTAGAAAAAAATTTAATAGAAAATAACCTTGAAGCATTATAATGTAATATTTAAAAAAATTATACCAAATTTTATATTTTAAAAAATTTCAAAATAATTTTCATAAAATGATTATAAAAGATAAATTACAAAAAATTTGCATATATTTAAAAAAATTGTAATGAAATCAAATTTCCAACGGAAGATAGAAATATAGTATGATTTTCATAAAAAATATTTTCATAATTATCCTAAGTTCATAAAGTAAAAAAATGGTACCATTACATGAATCTATAATTAATAAAATGAGGAGATTATAATTCATGAGAAATATTGTCAGTTAGATATTTATATTTTATTACTTTAGTTTTAATAATAAATAATCCTGAAAAATTGTGAGATTGTAACATAAATCATTATGACTTTGGTATCATTGAATCATAATCCTCAAGAGGGAATAATATAGAATGGAACATAAAATATCATGAGGATAGATAAATTTATTATATTAAAAGAAAAATGTTCTTTATATACACCTAATGAAATAATATTGGATCAAATAATAACATATGTCTCACAAATGGAAAATCATAAAAAAATTATTTAACGATATGGAAACATTTAAACAATAATTCCCATGAAAGATAGATACTCAAATAGAAATTTAAATCTAGACTACATTAATAAGAATATTTATAAAATAAAATTATGGAAATTATATATTCTAAACAGAAGAAATATTTGGTGACTATATCAAGTGTCACACAAAAGTGAATATTGAGACTAAAGTCCCTTACAATAATTCTTGACTCTCATCGTACTTGTCCAATAATCATTGATAATAATTATATGTTTACTAAAAATATATCAAAAAAATACTATTCATATAAATCATTTAATATATGATTTTATTATTTCGATTTATAACACGTTTAATAACAAATATATGTTAAATTTACATTTTGTGTAATAACAGCTTTATTTTTTTGTGTGCATGTTTTGACCTGTTATTTTTTGTTCGCTTACTTGGACAAAGGATTCATCATCCAATGAATATAATACCATGGTATAAATAAAATATATATTCATTAAATATTTATTTATAATATTACATAAAATTGGGGGATAGAAAATATAATACACTGTTCATGGATAAGGTAGGTCATACATACATATGAACACTCATTCCATTTTCAAGTTGAATTGAAAGAATGAATATATATATATATATATAATATTTTAATTAAATTATAATTAATATTTCATATATATTACATAGGTTTATTAAATACATCCATAGTACATTCCATTAATAGTGTGAATGAGTCACCGCTCTTTATGAGGCGGTTGTTCGCCATACAAACAAAAAATGTTATCATATTCCCAAAAAATGGAAGGAATTATGGTATGTGTTGTATAAAAAATCCGGAATAAAAATAAAATCATAAATAATATATATATATATATATTTTTTTTTTCTATTGTATTTCCATAATTATTCCCAACCATGGAAGGTGGTTTTGGAAAAACGAATGACATTGGTTCACGTTACAGTTGTCCGTTGTACTGACAAAGGATGATTTCATACCACGTATGATGGAAATGTATATGGTTTTAAGTTATAACATTGTCATAATAAAATATTAGTATATATATTATAAATAGGTTATAATATAATCAATATTTTTTTAATAATTGAAGGATGTGGAGAAGGAAATAAAATAAAATCACTTTTAGAAGAACATTATCCCTTCATCAAGAATCCCCCATAGGTTATCCCGAAAAACATCAAATGTTTTAATTATTACTAAAATAAAACATCAAGGACGAGTATAAGGATGTTTGGAAATGATTTAGGTAGGTTTTTGTCTGTACAAATGGCTTGATTGGTGTGCCAAATCGAAGAGAGTGAGTTTCCTTTTATAGTCAAGGAGGAGTGGCCTTCTTGTAAACACAAAAAATACATTCACTATTGGGAGGTCTCTGATAGCTCATTTGGATCAAATATTTGATGATAATGTATGGTAGGTTTGATTTGGTAGATAAGAACCTCCACACATAAATTTAAAATCATTTTTATAATTTTATTCTTCACTTCTATGTTACCCAATTTAATGCATTTTGTTTTTTTATTTTGGAAACTAATATTATATCATAGGTAATTTATTAATAAGGAATAAATTAAATTAAAAAAAATATAAAATTTAGACCCAATAATTATAAAATCTTATATAAAATTTATATAATAAAAATTCCATATTTTTTGTAATTTAATTTTAATAGAAGCGTCGGTAACACATTAGAAAACTACTTTAACCCTAATTGTGCCACCAAAGATGTAACAATTTTCAGAACAATATTTTCATTATAAAAGATAACTTTTGGAATTAAGAGACAATATATGATATTTAATCTAATTTATCAGTCAGTAGCTAGAATATATGTTTTTTTTGTAATTTCAAATCATTTGATAAAGTATCATTTATTATAAAATGTCATTAATGTCAATTTAGACATTATTTATTGAATTTGAATTTAAAAATATCATGAAAATAATTGAATTTTAATCTATAAAGGTTACACCTTTGAAACGTGAATGATTATTCTAAATAATAAATGTAAGTCAATAATTCATTAAATTAACCTCACACTTAATATTTCTGTTATCATTTATTTTAGTTATTTATTAAATAAATACTTCCTATATTTTTCTATCTTATTCATTTAATATAATTATATATAAAAATTAAAATTAATATGGTAAAATAAACTAATTTTAATTTCAAAATTATTTTTATAAATTATCCTATGATGATTTTTTCTAATGAAAATAATTATACAAATTTAAATGTAGAAATATTGATTTTTTTTCCTTTTTCTTTCCATAACATATTATATGGGTTAGATTCATATAATTGTATCCCACTAATATATAAAATTATATAATAAAGTCACATGGGTATAAATATATCCATAAAATGCGTTTTTTCTATGTTTTGGTTCATTAGTTAGCATTATATTCAATTTTTGACCACTATGTAAACATAATATTTTATTAATTATTATAACATACTTTATATTGTTTTTACTAATCACTTTGGTATAATATTATTTTATCCTTATTATAAAATTTTAATTATCATGATTCCAAATATGGAACCCATTTTTATTAATTTAATTCAAATAAATTTGATAATTTAATATAAAATTAATCACCTAGATGTGATGATAATGTCGCTTAATATCATGAAAATCATCAAAAGATTACAGTGTTTTAAAATGAGAATTTAATATTAAAATGAGTCTGATGAACTCAATTATATTAATAGATGTAGAATTGGACAAATTTTTTCTTTAAAATCAATTCACAATACAATTTAAAATCATTATTTATTTAAATAAAAATTCATTATTAAATTAAAATTTAGTAATTTTTTACTATTCATGAAAAAATGAAACTTCTCCCAAAAATACCAAAAATGTAAACTAAGATAATTTTGATATTTTGATTTTAAAATGGATGTTTATTTCTTAATATAATTTTTTAATGGTGAAAATTTTATTTTTAAATTTTTTGCACCAGGTACAATTATAGTGAGGTTTTAATAAGATATTTTTGTTTAAGTAACATTTAATTTTCTTTTAAATGATTATTATGTTTTTCATAGTTAATAGATAACAAAAAAGAATTTCAAAACTATATGTTTTAATAAATTATTTAATCTTATTCATATCTACCATTTCAATTGAATGTTCATAACTATCATGTTAAATAATAATATTAACAGTATATTATAGTGTGGTAAAACTCAGTCTTGGGTGTAACACAAGGTATCAAAGGAAATCAGTATTGAGTGTACCACTAGCCAAAATTAGTGTTGCAGGAACCATAAGATAAAATATGTGTTTCATGTAGCTTGACCATTAATTCTTGTTTCATAGGAGGAAATCTAAACATTGAGTAGCATGCAATAGAATCCATCAAATAACATTAATTTATTTAAAAAATAATAATTCTTAAAAACTCGAGGTGTTAAAAAACAATCATTATTTAATAAAATGAGAAAAATTATTTTCGTATATACAAAAATTATTTTTACAGTTTTATAGCAATCATTAAGTGGAGAATTAAATTTTAGGTTTGTGTTTTGGGATTTGTCCTTTTTCTATCTATTCAAATATTCATTCCATGTGATTGAATTTATTAAAACATTTCACATAATTTAAAAATTATTGGAATATATATGAACTTGTTAGATGATCTCTTGGTTATAAATCTGTTAATAGATATTACAAATAGAAAAATGTTAAAACCATAAGTCAAAAACGTTTGTTAAAGAGATCAATAATGCTTCATAAAAAACCTAATCATGGTCATCGACTCCTAAGGATATTAAAGAGAAATTGAAATAATAAAATATGATTGAATTATCAAAGATATATAATTAATGGTATTTAATTACCTCTATGGAATTATTTGTAGGGTATAGAAACAATAGAAATTAGTTCTTAAATTTTGAATGGTATTTGATATGGATTATATATTTTAAAAATTATTATAAATATACAAGAGTTTAAAATAAAAGGAATAATTTATCAATCATATAGTTTATATTCATTAGGTGATATAAATAGTTACTACATAATGTATTTTAATGTAATATATGGCATAAATATCCATTGAATATATGTAATATATGTGTATATCCATCTAATTTATATTATGTGTTATGATAAAATGTTCGATACCAAATCGTTTTTTAACAAATTCAAGAGATTAATTTTATACACATGGTTTATGTTTCATTATTTTATATAACATGTTTTGAGAAAAATATAGGGATAAATGTGTTTATCCATAATAAAGTGTTTATATTTTTGTTTATTAAAATATGAAGGAATGATATCCAACTACACATCAATGATATATTTTAATAATATCTTCTACCCAAAAAGGAATTCTTCTAAACACATCAGATTCCATAAATTCTATGGAAACATTGGTATATTTGTTTAATATTCAAATTAAATGGAAATAATTATTATTTCTTTTCACAATGGGCTATGTGAACGTTGAAATGATATTCTAAAAATAATATAGTTTTTATGATTATATAGGGATTACAAGATTAACAAAATTAACATATAATATTTAGAGAATTTATTATGTGAAAGTGTTTTCACAAACTATCCTATGATGTTTATAATATCTCCTGGTAATAAAAAAATATAATTGGTTACATTTTGTAACCAATTAGAAATTGCATAAAACAATTTCCTAAAGGATTGTCGTAGGTTAAAATTAGAATTCTTTTCCACCAATGAAATTATAGTATTTTAGGATATAAAGGGATAATGAATATTTTAAATAGTTATATTAGTTACAATAAAAGTGTTTTATAACTTAATCCTCAATTTTGTTTTGGATGTAGTTATTATTATAAATATAGGACTTATATTTTTTTCAACCTAATAATTTAATTTCAAATTTATCCTAAAAGATTATATGAGGACTCGTTAATAATAATGTAAGTAGTTAAATTAGTTTATGGAAAAAATTTTACAGAATAGGGTTCCAAGGATGATGATTATGATATTAAAATATTTTGATGTAGTAAAGAGATGTTAAAATCATAACATTTCATTGTGTGATGTTAATAGGTTTGAATAAGTTTTAATGTAAAATTTGTTAGGAATATTATTCCATACACACACCATTATAAAATCTGGATTTCTTCATATATGATATGTTAAATCATCTCTTACGTTGGATTTGTTAAATAATTTTAAATATTTAAGTAATATTAAATTATTTTATATTATTGGAAGTCACCACTATATCATTCATTCACACTAGATGCATATTTTTATTTATAAATATACATTCCATGAATATAAATGATAATAGACCACATAAAGTATGACTTTGAGTTTACCCCTAATTGATGTTCATCATGAAGGTGATATGTTATATATAAATGTTATGTTTAGTGAGAGTATGATTTATATATTCAGATATATAATATTTTCATGAGGAATAAAACAAATAATATGATTCTATGTGTGATCTAGATGACCTAGTAAGTATAAAAAATGAAGTTTTTTTTAAAACATTCACTTCATATACTAGGGGAGTTGGGATCATATTTGAGTCCCGAGTACTAGTGTAACAGCCCAAGATTTTATAAAAAATTATTCTTTTTAATTTTATTAATGTCTTGTGTTGTACGCTACACCAAAAGGAGCTTGCACAATACGCATCCTTGTCTTGCCTTGCATTACACGCAATCACGACCTTCCTCGATAGCGTGTGTAATACGCAATACCGAGTTTCACTAAACAACGATGTGCTATTAAAATATTATTAAAACTAGCCGTTATGAATAGTAATAACCACTTTTTAAAATTCTGTAAATCTTATTTTTCAAAATGAACTTCATTCTTGGATTCGGAGTATCGAATTTAGCCTAAGGTGAAATTTTGGTACTTTTCGGATAACTTTCATATTCTGATGAATAGTGAAAAATTACTAAATTATAATTAAAAACAACTTTTTTAATCGAAATAATTAATAGTGATAAATTATTAATTTTAGTGGTTTTAAAGTATATTTAGAATATATTTTTACAATTTAATACAATGTTGGTCATTGGTTGTAATTTCACATTTAAACAAGACATAATCAAGTGTCAATCTTTTGATATATATTGTTTCCTAAAAACACGCTATTTATTTTAACAGCGGGATTTAATTATAAAATTAATTAATGCAACTTCTATGTTATGAATTTTTTAAAATAGATTTCATTTTTGAATTCGGAATATGAAATATATCTTAGGATGAAATTTTGGCATTGTTCTGAAAAACATCAATTTTTTATGAATAGTGAAACTACTAAGTGGTAGTTAAAAAAAACTGAATTTTTCATAAAACTTAATTTTGCCGCTTCTGTGAATGGAATTTCGAAAATCCGAGAGACACGGTTAATATCAAGGACTAAAATGTGGTTCAATGAGATGAAAATAATTTTTTGGTGAATAGTAACTTTTTACTTTTTTACCGCGGTTAATAGTAAATAGGGTAACTAAGGGTAAATATGATATTACTATTACCCTAAAACATGTCCTAATTCTATTGGACAAGTGTAATTCGACCAAAAACAAACTTAGGAATAAAATATGACCATTTAGGCCCACTTGGATTAGATTAGGACATTTATTATTAATTTATTTAAAGAAAGGTTAAAATAGTTAAAATCAATGTTTAATAAGTATATCATTTTTAATATGGGGTTATACATAAGATAAATTCGATTGTAAATATTCATTAGAAAGCTAAAAAGATTTCCTACATGATGGTTTTTTATTTGTAATTTTTAGACATAAAATATTTTATTTTATTTATGACACAACGATGATGCAGTAATTATCTTATTAATGAAATATTGACATAATTGATGTTATAAACACCAAAATAAATGTAATTTGAGATTTTTTATGAATTCCACTAATTTTATAGGTTACTATGATATATTAATGTTGATTTAATCAACTTGGTTCGAACATTTAATTCTGTTATGACTTTCACAAAAATCATATATCAAATAGTGTCAAAATTGACTCAAAATAGTTTTTAAATCAAATATTATATTATTAATTGTTATTGTATTCCTATAAATCTAAGGTTCGGCCAAATGACATAGATAAGGATATATATATTAATAATAAACAATTTGGGGTTCGTTTGGCATGTTATAGTAAGTGTATTAACCATATAGTGAAAGAAAACAAAAAGACATAGTAAAAGTTAAATTATTTAACTTAGAGTTAAATCTAATTGATAAGGTTAAAATAATATCCTAAACTTGTCTAAATTCTATTGGTTGATAGGATTTCGACCCATCCCCACTTTAGCTTCGAAGTAAGACCCTTTGGAACCATTATAATCCGATTTTGACTTGAATATAAAATAATATTTTGAGATATTCCTAAGGTGCCCCTCTCCTCCCCTATAAAAGGACACCTCCTCCCCCTCCTCCTCACACCAATTTGAGCACTCATGCTCATCCAACCCCTGCCAAAATCTCTTCTCCACTTCCCTAGCAACATCCTAGAGGTTCTGGTCTTCCTCAAAGACCAATTCTACTGCCCTAAGAGGAGGTATCAAACAGGCACTTCAAAGAAGAGGTAATTACCGTTACCAATTCTTTCATCTTTATTTCTTCTTCCACTTCTTCTTCTTAGGTTGTTTCATTATGAAGTAATAACATCAGTATCACTCATATACTGATATGTTATTATAAGTATGAAACAACCCTATTTCACCATCAATCCATCCTACGGAAAAAGAAATCACCGCGCGTGCGTACGTACGGAATACCGTCTCCACGCCGTGGTGTAATCTATTTTCCACCACCACCTTACATGGATGGGTATAATGGTGTAAAGAATAACTATACATAGTTATTACAACATCATATTGATTCTAATATATTTTATAATCCACTCCAATTCAATTCAATATTTATAGAAATGATATCATAGCTCGTGCGTACGTACGGACTACCGTCTCCACGACGCGATGAGATTCATTCTCCATGTTAACCATTCAAGAATGATTATAATGTATATATAAGAAATAATAATGAAATATATGACATTATAAAGCTACTGGATTTATGTATATATATACATATGTATGTCATCTACTTACTTCCATTTCAAGACAATAAGGAAAGAAAAACAGCGTTCATGCGTACGTACGGACTACCGTCTCCATGAACGGTGTTTTTCATTTTATTTATCTATCTATTATATATATATATACTGAATATATATGATATATAAATCATATTTTATATTCTGTAAGTAAGTAAATCATGATATAAGTAATAATGATGTCAAGAACAACAAGTCAAAACACCTACGATAAATGAAACGATTTTACCCAAAACGCTTCTTTAACATGGAATTTACAAAATAACGGGTAATATAATGTCATAAGTGAACCATATATGATATCATAACAATGAATATGATTCTGTAATAAGTCAATGACATTATTTAAATCATTATACAGGAGTTTCGGACACATACGTAGCAAATTGGACCTAAGGTAAGGGAAATATCGCAATCTCATTTTTATCCGAGATTGTTTTTACTTTGGCATTTACTGGGGTGTATTTTATCATCCACATCCATGTTCCCTAAATATATAATATTGTTTCCATCCACTTAAAATAGTTTAAATCCAATTTTACCCTTCGGTGAGTTTTAGTAAAGAATATGAAAAGAATCTTTTGTCGCTTTTTCGTACGAGGTATTTTTTGACTTTTCCGACAAAAGTACGAGAAGAATGTTTTCTTTCTAACTTATACGGTATGAATGTATTTTTAAAACATTGTTTACAAGAATCTTACTTTAAAAGTTTTCAAGTTTATTTTTAATCAACTTCTTTTATTTTAAAGTTGTATAACATGTTAAGAAAGGAAAAATGTTTTTGAAGAAGAAAGGATATTTTCCTCAAGAATGGAGTTCAAGAGTTTTATCAAAATTATTTTCCATCTAAGATAATAAAGGGTTTTGTTTTTATCCCTAATATTAAATTGATTTGATCATGTTGTGATGGAATTATTTTTATGAATTCCTTTACCTTATATGATTTGTTTTATGATGTCATGATGTTTCAAGAATCCCATTTTTGTTACATGTGTTATACGATGATGTATGATTTATGATTATGTGGCACACATAAGAAAGGATTCATTATAAGATGGGTGAGACCTATATCTCCCTCCAATGCATTGGGTAAAGATTTTATATCTCATGAGATTGACATGGCTGAAATGGTAGGTTATACCGGTTCAGTGAAACAGGACTGAAACGAGGGTTACTCGATTCAGAAAGGGACTTTGTCCACTAAGATAGTCTTGGCAATGAGTCATGACTAACAAGAAATGATTTTCCATGATTATGTGTGCATGCCACAAAGTTTCAAGTTTCATGTTATGATTATGGTGATCTCATTTTCACTTCTATGATTTGTTCCATGTTAAGATATTATGATCTCTTTTGCAGGTTATGATTTTCAAAAAGATATGATATGATTTTTATTTCTTTTGTATACCCTTACTGAGCATTTGAGCTCACCCTTTTATGTTTTCTTTTCCCCAGGATATAAATAAAGGTTTTAGGTAAAAAAAAGGAAGATCTTTATGGGAGATATTGAAGATCTTTCACCATGATTAGAAGATTACGTTCCGAGTTTCCAAAGACACTAAACTATTACGATCCTTGTGTGTGTGTTTTTGTTATGTACTAAGTATTCCGCAAAAGTAATGTAATGTCCATGTACGTCAGGCTTCGGGTCTCTACAGTTGGTATCATAGGAAAGGTTTAGTCAACCTTTGGAAACTAGGATGCGAAAACGTTAGTGAGATTCTTAGAGATATTTCTAAGGTATGTCTAGGGATGTCCCTAGGGATAAGTATACGTATAGGTTATAGTAATAGAATTACTCTAACGATCATAGAATTAAACCTAAGATGTTGGATATTGAAGGTAATCCCCCTTTATTATGTTGTTTTCCCTAGCATGATTTTTTCCTCTCACACTATTCTTTTTGGGTTTTAGACGATGGCTGGAACCCGAAGGAACCGTGTTGATCAATGCAATGGACAATGCAATGATTGCCCTCCTGAACAAACAAATGTTATGAGAGATGGAGTGCAAAATCTTATTGCTATACTTACACAAGCTATGAATCATTCTGGACTTCCAAATGAGCAGAGAAGGGAACAATATTCTATTGAGTCCTTCATGAGGCAACGTCCACCTTCTTTCAGTGGGACTTCCGATCCACTTTTTGCTGAACAATGGATCAGTACCACTGAAAAGATATTTTCAGTTCTTCAATGTTCTGAACATGATAAAGTCATCTTAGCAGTATATTGTTTGGAAGGTGAAGCTGATCAATGGTGGAATCTTATCAAGAATACGAGGCCAAGGGATGAAATTGAGTCCATGGAATGGGACGAGTTCAAGAACTTGTTTTTCAGTAAGTACTTCCCTCGTATTCTTCGAACAAAGATGGAAAAGGAGTTTTTTGAGCTGAAGCAGAAGGATGATGAATCTGTTGGTATATACGAAGCGAATTTTACAAGACTTGCAAGGTATGCATCTGGCATTATCATCCAACCTGAAAGTAAAGTTGATCGATTTTTCAGTGGCTTAAAACCAAGTCTTCGAAGGGCATTAGCTATAAGAGACTTCAGTAGCTATGAAGAAATTGTGCGTTGTGCTATCAAGGTAGAAATGGAAGTTGGTGTTACATATCCATCTCATGGTTTTGACAAGAAACGAAAGATGGAGTTCAAGGAGAAATCTCATAATAATGGTGAAAAGAAGATGAATGTTTCCTTATGCACAAAGTGTGGAAAGAAGCATGGTGGAGATTGTCTTAAAGGAACTAGAAAATGTTTTAAGTGTGGAAAAGAAGGTCATCGAGCAGCTGAGTGTCGAAGTAATGGAAAAAGGGTTTCTAATGATGTGAATAAAGCAAACACTGCAGAGAACGCACCACCAACACATCAATGCTTCAAGTGCAAGGAAATGGGGCATTATGCTAATAATTGCCCTAATCCAAGGGTTAGTGATGATCAACATGAGCAACCACTGAAGGCAAAGGACAAAGGGAAGTCACATGCGATCACTATTGGCAATGTTGAATATGATAACGATGTGGTGGAATGATTAAGCGTTTATGTAATGGGATTCCAAAATAATGTTGTATCATTAAGTATTGCAATATTAATTGATGTGGTATTCAAAGTGATTGAGATATTTTTTTTGGAAATAAGATGATATGCGCATAATGAAGACGAGAAAATGAAATGTTTAATAGTATTCATGAGCTCATGATTGATATAAGGACTAAGTGATATCATGGATTGAGTATATAGAATTTTGAGGATTTTGGTATGTGGAAAGTGTTAACCTTTAACTGCATTCATGTTTTCACTAAGGTATTCAAGAGAATACATGATTAAGGACTTTGAATGTTTAGAATGTGACCAACAAAACATATCTTATGATATATGGGGATCAACGATGGTATTAAATCTCTGGTAATCGTTTTCACTATGTTATGAGAGTGGAATGCAGTATTATGGATAAGCCTAAAGATTGAAATGGATTATGTTGGACATAAGTGATTATTGTTTAAGGAGAGAAGTTTTTTTTCGATATTATTGATGGGATGTTATAGTAATGTAGTTTTAGAAAAAAGGACAACCTGCAGGACGGGCGACAGCCCATCGCTTCGAACAAGGCTGTAGGAATCGAACCCACAACCGAAGTGCGACTGGCCTTTATCACCTACCACTGACCTACAGGAAGTCCCTGTTTAGTAGAAACTAGTTTTATTATATTAAGCAGTATGATATATGAAGTATAAGTCCATTTTAGGAACCATATATGATTAATCTCACTATAGATCGATTTATGCATATAATTTTTGCTAACCTTTTGTTTGAGACAGATGGAATGACCCGTCATTCTATCACATGATCTGCTAACACTTCATGAAGAACAAATTCAACTTCATTTATTTAAGAGATGAAGTGGAAATTGTTCAAGGCATGAACAACTGTGAGATTGTACCAAAATAAAGTAAGTATTTATTATAATTCAAATTTTCAACTTTAGGGGAAATGATCTTGAAAACCAAAAATGTTGTCCTAGTGATCTTATACCTGATGAATCAGATGGTACCTTATATCATCACAAATCTATGGATTTGTGATTACTGGCTTTTCCATAGCCATGTTCTCTACCACTCTCCATCAGAACATGATGGTTAGATTTCTCTTCCATATCCATATTTTCACCTATGTGGAAACCCAATGATTAGTTTATTTGGGTAACCGTTACGTTTCATACTTTTGTTTTTAAAGATTGGTTTTGATATTCCTTTTTACGATGTGGGTTTCTATTAAAGAAACTTTCGAATAGTAAACCATTTATAACCCCGACGAATTTCGAGGGCGAAATTCATTTTAAGGGGGGTAGAATGTAACAGCCCAAGATTTTATAAAAAATTATTCTTTTTAATTTTATTAACGTCTTGTGTTGTACGCTACACCAAAAGGAGCTTGCACAACACGCATCCTTGTCTTGCCTTGCATTACACGCAATCACGACCTTCCTCGATAGCGTGTGTAATACGCAATACCGAGTTTCACTAAACAACGATGTGCTATTAAAATATTATTAAAACTAGTCGTTATGAATAGTAATAACCACTTTTTAAAATTCTGTAAATCTTATTTTTCAAAATGAACTTCATTCTTGGATTCGGAGTATCGAATTTAGCCTAAGGGGAAATTTTGGTACTTTTCGGATAACTTTCATATTCTGATGAATAGTGAAAAATTACTAAATTATAATTAAAAACAACTTTTTTAATCGAAATAATTAATAGTGATAAATTATTAATTTGAGTGGTTTTAAAGTATATTTAGAATATATTTTTACAATTTAATACAATGTTGGTCATTGGTTGTAATTTCACATTTAAACAAGACATAATCAAGTGTCAATCTTTTGATATATATTGTTTCCTAAAAACACGCTATTTATTTTAACAGCGGGATTTAATTATAAAATTAATTAATGCAACTTCTATGTTATGAATTTGGTAAAATAGATTTCATTTTTGAATTCGGAATATGAAATATAGCTTAGGATGAAATTTTGGCATTGTTCTGAAAAACATCAATTTTTTATGAATAGTGAAACTACTAAGTGGTAGTTAAAAAAAACTGAATTTTTCATAAAACTTAATTTTGCCGCTTCTGTGAATGGAATTTCAAAAATCCAAGAGACACGGTTAATATCAAGGACTAAAATGTGGTTCAATGAGATGAAAATAATTTTTTGGTGAATAGTAACTTTTTACTTTTTTACCGCGGTTAATAGTAAATAGGGTAACTAAGGGTAAATATGATATTACTATTACCCTAACACATGTCCTAATTCTATTGGAAAAGTTTAATTCGACCAAAAACAAACTTAGGAATAAAATATGACCATTTAGGCCCACTTGGATTAGATTAGGACATTTATTATTAATTTATTTAAAGAAAGGTTAAAATAGTTAAAATCAAAGTTTAATAAGTAAATCATTTTTAATATGGGGTTATACATAAGATAAATTCGATTGTAAATATTCATTAGAAAGATAAAAAGATTTCCTACATGATGGTATTTTATTTGTAATTTTTAGACATGAAATAATCTATTTTATTTATGACACAACGATGATGCAGTAATTATCTTATTAATGAAATATTGACATAATTGATGTTATAAACACCAAAATAAATGTAATTTGAGATTTTTTATGAATTCCACTAATTTTCTAGGTCACTATGATATATTAGTGTTGATTTAATCAACTTGTGTCGAACATTTAATTCTGTTATGACTTTCACAAAAATCATATATCAAATAGTGTCAAAATTGACTCAAAATAGTTTTTAAATAAAATATTATATTATTAATTGTTATTGTATTCCTAAAAATCTAAGGATCGGCCAAATGACTTAGATAAGGATATTAATATTAATAATAAACAATTTGGGGTTCGTTTGGCATGTTATAGTAAGTGTATTAACCATATAGTGAAAGAAAACAAAAAGACATGGTAAAAGTTAAATTATTTAACTTAGAGTTAAATCTAATTGATAAGGTTAAAATAATATCCTAAACTTGTCTAAATTCAATTGGTTGATAGGATTTCGACCCATACCCACTTTAGCTTCTAATTAAGACCCTTTGGAAGCATTATAAACCGATTTTGACTTTAATATAAAATAATATTTTGAGATATTCCTAAGGTGCCCCTCTCCTCCCCTATAAAAGGACACCTCCTCCCCATCCTCCTCACTCGAATTTGAGCACTCAAGCTCGTCCAACCCCTGCCACAATATCTTATCCACTTCCCTAGAAACATCCTAGAGGTTCTGGTCTTCCTCAAAGACCAATTCTAGTGCCCTAAGAGGAGGTCTCAAAGAGGCACTTCAAAGAAGAGGTAATTACCGTTACCAATTCTTTCATCTTTATTTCTTCTTCCACTTCTTCTTCTTAGGTTGTTTCATTATGAAGTAATAACATCAGTATCACTCATATACTGATATGTTATTATAAGTATGAAACAACCCTATTTCACCATCTATCCATCCTACGGAAAAAGAAATCACCGCGCGTGCGTACGTACGGAATACCATCTCCACGCCGTGGTGTAATCTATTTTCCACCACCACCTTACATGGATGGGTATAATGGTGTAAAGAATAACTATACATAGTTATTACAACATCATATTGATTCTGATATATTGTATAATCCACTCCAATTCAATTCAATATTTATAGAAATGATATCATCGCTCGTGCGTACATACGGACTACCGTCTCCACGACGCGATGAGATTCATTCTCCATGTTAACCATTTAAGAATGATTATAATGTATATATAATAAATAATAATGAAATATATGACATTATAAAGCTACTGGATTTATGTATATATATACATATGTATGTCATCTACTTACTTCCATTTCAAGACAATAAGGAAAGAAAAACAGCGTTCATGCGTATGTACGGACTACCGTCTCCATGAACGGTGTTTTTCATTTTATTTATCTATCTATTATATATATATATATATATACTGAATATATATGATATATAAATCATATTTTATATTATGGAAGTAATTAAATCATGATATAAGTAATAATGATGTCAAGAACAACAAGTCAAAACACCTACGATAAATGAAACGATTTTACCCAAAACGCTTCTTTAACATGGAATTTACAAAAGAACGGGTAATATAATGTCATAAGTGAACCATATATGATATCATAACAATGAATATGATTCTGTAATAAGTCAATGACATTATTTAAATCATTATACAGGAGGTTCGGACACATACGAAGCAAATTGGACCTAAGGTAAGGGAAATATCGCAATCTCATTTTTATCCGAGATTGTTTTTACTTTGGCATTTACTGGGGTGTATTTTATCATCCACATCCATGTTCCCTAAATATATAATATTGATTACATCCACTTACAATAGTTTAAATCCAATTTTACCCTTATGTGAGTTTTAGTAAAGAATATGAAAGGAATCTTTTGTCGCTTTTTCGTACGAGGTATTTTTTGACTTTTCCGACAAAAGTACGAGAAGAATGTTTTCTTTTTAACTTATACGGCATGAATGTATTTTTAAAACATTGTTTACAAGAATCTTCCTTTACAAGTTTTCAAGTTTATTTTTAATCAACTTCTTTTATTTTAAAGTTGTATAACATGTTAAGAAAGGAAAAATGTTTTTGAAGAAGAAAGGATATTTTCCTCAAGAATGGAGTTCAAGAGTTTTATCAAAATTATTTTCCATCTAAGATAATAAAGGGTTATGTTTTTATCCCTAATATTAAATTGATTTGATCATGTTGTGATGGAATTATTTTTATGAATTCCTTTACCTTATATGATTTGTTTTATGATGTCATGATGTTTCAAGAATCCCATTTTTGTTACATGTGTTATACGATGATGTATGATTTATGATTATGTGGCACACATAAGAAAGGATTCATTATAAGACGGGTGGGACCTATATCTCCCTCCAATGCATTGGGTAAAGATTTTATATCTCATGAGATAGACATGGCTGAAATGGTAGGTTATACCGGTTCAGTGAAACAGGACTGAAACGAGGGTTACTCGATTCAGAAAGGGACTTTGTCCACTAAGATAGTCTTGGCAATGAGTCATGACTAACAAGAAATGATTTTCCATGATTATGTGTGCATTCCACAAAGTTTCAAGTTTCATGTTATGATTATGGTGATCTCATTTTCACTTCTATGATTTGTTCCATGTTAAGATATTATGATCTCTTTTGCAGGTTATGATTTTCAAAAAGATATGATATGATTTTTATTTCTTTTGTATACCCTTACTGAGCATTTGAGCTCACCCTTTTATGTTTTCTTTTCCCCAGGATATAAATAAAGGTTTTAGGTAAAAAAAGGAAGATCTTTATGGGAGATATTGAAGATCTTTCACCACGATTAGAAGATTACGTTCCGAGTTTCCAAAGACACTAAACTATTACGATCCTTGTGTGTGTGTTTTTTTTATGTACTAAGTATTCCGCAAAAGTAATGTAATGTCCATGTACGTCAGGATTCGGGTCTCTACAACTAGAGGTGAGAATGATAACTAAAATTTGACTCTTCATAAATCGATACCCTAAATATTAAATTCTACATATTAATGTAGTTTATACTAGTAGATATGGTTATGCTCTTAATCATGTTTTTGGTTGGAACATAACCATGATGCAGATTTTCATCTCCTATGAGGATTATAACATTTGTTCCCTCAATTGAGATATTCTACAGGAGTGTAAAGATATATATAGATATTATATATATATATATATAAAAGGGTAATTACATGGGATTATTCATAAGGAATAATGACAAGTGATTCATTCATAGATTATATTAGTCTATAATATGAGAATAGAGGATAGATGGTTCAGCTATACTGGATTTACATTTTCTATAACCCATTGTCCCTCAATGCTGTGTAAAATGGGAAAATATGAGAATAACTGTTTTAATATATTTCATAATTTAGGAAACCAATATATAGATAAATGAGTTTGATGTATATCACACAATATCCCTTTACATATTGACTAGAATATATTCATTGTTAGAGGTAGAACTATTCTTATATATATGAAAGAAGAGATTCATATTTTCTATCATCGTAATAATGGAATGTGGTTTCACACAATTTTTTCACTTAATGGTGATTGATTTTGAATCAAATAGATACCCCTAAAATGATTTAGAGGTATTCAAAAAGTGTTTTGGATGTTTATTCACTAGATATTTCATTTGATGTGATACAAGATGCAGTTAACAATAGATTTACAAAAGTGTTTTGGATGTTATTGAAAATTTGTTTTAGATACAGTTTCAAATAAAGTTATATGTGATAAAATATATGGTTAAATGTTTCAAATTATAATAATATTTATTTTAATTGTGATATAGAATGAGATATACTATTACTCCATATTTATATATGATATTTTTGTGGGCTATATTTCATATGAAATAAAGATTAAAATTTCCAAGAAATGTTTATATTACTTCACATGTATAGGACACCAAACCATTACACCAATTTTATCTATAATTAACAAAAAAATTTCATATTTATATAAAATATATGAGTAGTAAATATATATAATTCATGAAATGATCATGGGGTTTAAACATGAATTTCAATTCATGAGTTAATGGGGAAAACACAATTATTGAATCCTCAGGTGTTACAGAAATCACTTCCATGTGATGGAGTGTGATGGGTGATGATTTTACTGATAATGTTCGGACAAAACTCACAAACATGATTCTATCATTTATCTTCTTCTTTTTTCAGTGTGATATTCTATATTTTCTAAGACATTTGTGGATCCCAAACAAATGTCGTGTGATTCAGATGCATCCCTTGGATACAACATTATTGTGGGTATCTATTGACAAAGAGGTTATCTAAAACTAGTTCATATATTGGGGATTATTTTATAATATATTATATATATTATGGTACACAAGTTTTAATAAATTTACAGTTTCATAATTTTATATAGGTTTCATTTATCATTCATTAGAGATTGATAGACATTATTTCGAATTACTGATGTTGTATGTATTTAATATTATTAGATTGATATGAAACATTAAATTATAAAAATTATTATAAAATAAAATTAATGATTTTAATTTATTTTTTTTATTTCTATTGTACAATCATTTTCATCTGTTTTCTATCCAATGGGAAATAAAAATGTTGCTCATGTGTATGTGTGGACTAAAACCTCCATGAAGTGATGTATTTATTTTACCATCACCACCACACCCCATGAGTTATATAGATAAAATTAATAAATATATATTATTTTTAGTACACTATTATGATTATATAATGATAAAATACTACGTACCTTATCACCCTTCTATCCATTGGAAAATTAGAATATTTCCCTTGTGTATGTGTATAATAACTTTTTCGTGAAGTGATGTGATTCGATTTTAATACCCCATACACAAAAGGTTTTAAATGAATATATAACATATAAAAATTAACATTATAACATGTTCAATACATTGGATATAATCTAACCCTGACCAATTTGACCAATGTCAATGTAATAATGTTATTTTGAGCTTATAAACTGAAGGGCCTAAAAATATACAGAATGAAATTAACTAAATTGATTAGTGTATTTGAGATGGTCATAAATGAAATTGAAATTTTATTTAAGGATAAGAAACAAAATTATTATTATTATTATGGTGTCAAATTAAATCCATGTCATTATTGAGTAATGTAAAGAGATTACACAACAAGAAAGATGATGTGGTAAGAGATTTTTTTGTAAAAACATTGTTTTAAATGTTCAAAAATATTTCCCCCAAATTTCCATATTCTATTAAATACGACAGTAATGTTATTTTCTATACATTAAATAATACAATTTTTTTCACCTAATTTTTACATTCTTTTTGATGTTTTAAATTGTAATATTTTCAAATTTTTATGTAATAGTCTTTTTGGGATTTCAATACAAAACTACAAATTGAACGTTTTTAATGAATGAAAAATGAAAAAAATCCCTAAAATTATGAACGATACTTCATAAAAATATTTCTATATCGTTTTTCATGATTTTATCATGAATAAAAAATTATCCCCTCTTCTTTAAATTTTTTTATTAATTTTTTAATTGTTTTAATATTTTTATCCTTATTTATGCATGAAACTTAGAAATTATTATTCATATTTGTTGAATAAAATATTTTATGATTACAATGAATAATATTATGTTATTTTTTTACTATTTGTTCCTTGAAAAATTTATAATATAATGCGTGATATTGATATTTCACTTCAATGTAATGGGAAAACTGGAACTTTTAGATGATATTGTGTTACTCTTAAGGTATATGTTGGAATTAATTTTGTTAGAAATTCCTTTGTAAGGGTTCTAGTGGGGTTTAATATATGGATAATGTAACAAGTTAAAAAAATGGTAATTTAATTCTTCCTATCGTTTTTAGTGGAAATATTATTATTTCATATGTTGAGAGAATGAAGACATGAATAAATTAAAGCTCACGAGATTCTAAAGGTGAAATTCTCTTTTTTAGGAGTTCTCATGTTTTCATATGTGTGGTCAATGATTAAAAATTTTACTTTATTCAATATAATGAGATTTTTATTAAATATTTTGCATTTTATTTTGATTAAATTTTAAAATAATTATTATTTTCATCTTAATGATTTTTATTTAAAATGAACGGGTTGCCGGCTTATTTTCATGCATTTTCAAAAGTACAAACGAGTTTAATTTCACTTTATATCCCTTATTATGACATTATTTAATCATAATAATTTTAAAATTATTGTAAAAGGGATGAATGATGTATAGGTATTATAGAAAGGAAAATGGGGATATGTTCTGAATGAATAAACTATTTAATGAATGAAATATGAGTGTAAAAATTGGAACCAAATTTTATTAAAAAATTGTTATTGAATTGAAACATCTAATACGTTTTCTAATATTTTTCTTAATTATCTAAAGATCTAAAACCTAAAATATTCAATAAATATAAGAAAAATAAAACCATGTTATAAGTCTTTTAATTAGGGATTTATTACGTTACAATATGTAATAATCATTCTCTAAAAATAAAATTGACATTAATCATAGACTAATGAATACACCCCATTATTATATAAACTAGTAAATATATATTTATATTTTTAAAAAATACATCAATTTCACTAATATAAAATTATATAACAACCCAAATCTATATATATAAATCATTCAATATTTCATAAAATCCAATTAAATAATTCCAAAAATTATTTGACGACCATAAATTTTGTTCTGAAATGAACTCAAACGGGGTATTTGTGCCTCTAAACTTATTATTAATGAGAAACATAATATTCAATTAATAGTATCAGAATATCTTAAAATATACTGAGAAAATAACATTATGGATCTTGAAAATTTATGTAATAAATATCAATAATATTATATAAATTTATTAAAAGGTAGAAAGGAATAAAATAATATGTTCAAAGGAAATGATCAAAGGGACATGACTAGGAAGGAAAAATCCCTTCACTGACCACCACTCCACATGTCGATATATGGCTTCTTGATGAAAAGAAAACTGAAAATAGTCCTCAAGATGAATATGGTAGTGTTTACCCCCAAAAATGAAACCAATGTAATTTTCTGAAGGAAGGTGGTGATTTACACCCCTGAAAATCAACATCCCCTATGAAAGAAGTAGTTTGCAGGATGTTGTAGTACCTTCAGTTCACAAAAACGATACTTATGTCATTTATGGGCCTTAGGCTGTGATTTATGCCTTAAAAATGTACATTCACCCTGAAATAAATAGTTAATTGGATGATGTAATACCATCAGTTCTCATAAGTGAGACACAATCATTTGTTAAACTGGGGTCATAATTTCCACCCCTACATACAATATCCCCACGGACTAAGTCATTCACATCCTAGATCACATTAACTAAAACCCTTAAAAGAAGGCCTGAAGTGCACCACTGATGACCTATCACATTGTTATCTATATAATCCTCTATTTTATAAATAGACCATTAGTAGGTCCTAAATAATGGATCTCAAACTGTATATACGAATTGAAGAGAGCCGAATAGTGGAACCACCAATACTAGAGTCCATAAAAAATTCACTATAGGTAAGACATTCTAGAAATATGCTACATGGATGGAACCTAGACCATGAAGAATTACACTATGAAGGTTGAAACCAAAAAACATATTTTACAATTCTACACATAATGTCTCCTTACCTACATAGAAATATGCTACATGGATGGAACCCAATCCCATATAAGAACCTTCTATGTGGAATGGGGCATCCTAGTTTGTTCCTTCCACAGACATTCACCATTCCCTTATACTATATCATCAATCCCCATATTATACCCTCCATGAACCACTCTACCAAAATTTGGATAAGACCCATTAAAATTCAATATATTATATGATCATTAAGAACATCAGTGTGTACTTTTGAGTTTACATACCCCTGGTGAGTGGATTCAGGTGGGTCATCCCAATATTAGGAAGGACCTATAGAATGACCTCAGGTTTACATTACCATGGTAAAAGGTTTTTTGGACATGGGGAACACACATGAAAATCCGTGTTTTATGGATTGAGAGGCACCGCTGGATGTTCCCTTTAATGAGAGACAGTGTGGATCATTCCTCTCCTTCTCAGAAACAATTCTAGGGAACTCCTCTAAGGGTAATCTTGCAGGCCTTATTATAGGATTTGGGACTTTATCTAATCTGTCCCACCTCCTGGGATTTACTTTATAGATTACAAAATATGAGTATCTTATATATGAAAACAAGAGATGAAATGGGACAAACTATATCAATTTCTTTCTCTATTTCTACACTAGCACCATCCACCAATGGATAAGGAGGGTTGTGTGATCATCTGATCTACTACATCCTCCTGTTTATCAACCAGTGGATGACTCACAATGTCATAGAGGATAGCAGTGATTATGACATCCACATGATCTCAACCCTTTAATTTGGTTGCTCCAACAAAAAACCCCAATCCTACGGTCCTTATCCATATATGTAACCCCTAATCATTCCCTATTAATTGGAACTCTTCCATGTGTATTCCCCAATCAGATGGACCTTCACTCAAGATATATTCCTCAATCCTTCCATTTTATTTAGGAATTATTCAATGCATAATCCCAAATAATAAGGGCCATTTCCATTGATTTAAGACCCCACGATTGCCTCTTAATTGGGTTTCTTCCATAGGTAAACCCCTATCATACTGTCCATATCCATTGATGTAAGACCCAATAATTCCCTTCCAAATGGGATGAATCCATGCATAATACCGAATAATATATCCCTTACACTAGTCTCTGCGAACGTCTTTGTCCTAGTCCTACTGAACTACGTGGGCTTTGATTCCCAACATGCTATGATATGTAGGTGTCCTCCTTAAAGTCTAAACCCAAAATTCAAATATCTCCTAATTTTATTCGGACCACATCCCTAGTGAGATAATCCCCAAAAAATATGAATGAATACCTTATAGTCACCATTTATCACATATACATTAGTCCCACACCATCTTTGACCAAAAACCCTTTTCATGGATTTCCATGACATATGACACAAAATTTCATGGTTTGGTCCCCATCCCAAAACCATAAATATTTATGTCTCTTATTATGAGACATTGAACATTGTGGGTTCTGATTCATCTTACAAGTATACATCAGAATCACATTACATGGGTTCAACCCCAATATTGAAAAAAAAACTCCATTCCCAACTGGATGATGATAAACCCTAGAGCACCCCATGATCTAGATTAAAATCAATATTATGTCAATAAACAGCCAATGGATCCATAATCAATCCAAAAAAGGTATCATTGATGAAAAAACAAGAATTCATATAGATATCACCATCAATAAAGAACCTCATATACATGAAAATATTTATGAACACATGTGTATTTTTAACAAGTCATTACCTAGGGGTAATATGTGTATACATAATTGGTAATGAATCACGGATTCATCAATATATCTAAAATATATAAGAGAGTCCATTAATTTTACATAGTTCCCCCTAAATGGTGTGATGAGACTCAATTCCCATCATAGTGAATAATGTGATCTATCATGATTCTTTTTTCATGTTACCCAATGAGAACATTCCATTAGAAAGTAGTTCCATGAATAATGGATATTGGGGCCATTGGTTATTTATGGCTCCACAAACAAAACCAGTTGGAGACATTCTGAAATTTTTTTACCCAACCCTAGGAATTTAACACAATTTATCCCCTTATAATCACCTATTCCAGACATCGACATATCTTTGAGGGGGAAAAATACTGAACCCAATGTGAATACATAACTATGGTGGGGGTGTTTCTCCATTTCAATCCCCTTTTAAATCCAAAATGAAAGGGTGTCAAATGAGATATCCTATTAGGCATGTGGTCAACATATGCTACTATGATGAGGTTTTGTTATCTATATCTGTCACAAATATTATAGAAACTATTTAGTGTATCCCTCAGTCTAATGGAATTTCATATGTTTCCACAAAAATATTTGTAAGCCACTTCAATTTTGGGATCCTCCATGAAATGGAGGACTCCATCTATCACTAAGAATATTTAACATAGGTTATCTAATAAAGTAGTTTGGGAGTAACATTTTAAGGGAAATGTCCCCATCATAGAGGCATAATGGCAGGCCCTCCAGGCCATGAATCCCTACCAGCCATCAATCCAGTTATAGTCAGAGATCCAGAATCAGATGGCTTTACTACCGGTCTACAACTATTTCAGGAGCCTATCCCTAGAGCGTGACAAGGACTTCATCCCCTACCATAGGGAGGCTGATGAATTCATTACCACTGACTTCTTCCCATCAACACAGGGGTCTTGATCAAGGGTTTCTGTAAAATATATTCGCTTCCAACGATGTGTGACATGCATCCTCACCATGAAGAGGATACCACTCTATGGTTCCTAGATGAAGTCAAAATGCCCTCCGTCCCTAAGTTTGTGCATGAAGGTCAATGAAAATGTAATCAAGAATTGTTCATAACCCTTATTCTTGGTGAAAAAATTCCATTATGAAAATCCAACAGAAAACTATATTCAGACTCCTATCCCTGCCACAAAAATGATGCCTGCCATCCAAAGATGGATGAAAATTAGGAGTAGGTTAAAATTATTGCAACTAATCACCAATATAGCCATGAAAATATGGTGGTGAACTACTGGCTGATTCATATTCATTCCAACACAGATTAACATTGTCAACCAAATAGGTAGGAAATCAGATATGAGCATAGGTAAATTCCTTTTATACATACAAATCCCATCAACAGAATATGGAATAATAATAAAACCAGGAACATATCCTTAATAGAATAAATTAATCCCATCAGTGAAATATGACGAAAATTTAATACAAGAAGATGAATATTCATATGGATGAATAAAAATTCCATTAGTTACACACAATGGAAACCAAAACATATATGAAAATTCCTTCTCATAATTATGAAGACTTCCAGTAAAATAATAAATCAATTGGAGAAAATATGTTTTGTATCCCAATAAAAGTATAGGTTCAGACACATATTTTTGCACCCACATAGGAGAACTGCAGGAACATACTAGCTGAAAAAGGGGGCTCAGAGAAGGAAAATATTTCTGCTACAACATCAAAATGATTATATATTCTTATTCCAACCAAATATGTCTCTTAAAACATTAAATAAATGAATTAGGATTAAATACCAATTTGTGGATATATCCTATTGAATTTTCAAGATGTAATTACATATGCTAAAGTTGAAAGTAGTTGGGAAGACCATGCCACCTTCGCATGTATAGTGAATTATCCACACAATGAGGAGGTGAATTCATAGTATAAATACAAAATTACTCCAACTAAGGAGGGTATTTGGAAATATTACATGATAAATGGACAATAGGATCATGAAAAAATATATGTTTCAAATGGCGGACATTGGTCCCATTTAGTGGCCACTCCTTAGTAGGAACAAGTCCCATACAGAATGCAAGAAGATGTCTAATGTATGTCGAATTCCCCATGGGATCCACTGGAACAACCACCCATATATTAAGGCCATAACCTAAAGCATGTGTCCCCATAACCCACAAGATATCACCCCAAAATTACCTATGATAATGGAAATTGGAAAATTAAGAGAAAAACCATGAGCATCTTGGGTAGAAGTAGATGTTCAAGTGGCCATTACGCACATATCCCTCGAGTCCCGTGATCATGATAACCAATTAGAAAATTATGGATGTCTTAGTAGAAGTTGTGAAGGTTGTCCCTATAAAAGTTTTACCAGCAGTTCGAAAAAGCCACTTAATATCATGTACTATATAGTATTACAACATAAATATTAAATGATCGTCTATGATATTTTACCTCCAAATGAGTATCATGATAGCCATCCTCATGGATGGATGATCAATCATTAAGATAGTCCTCCCCTTACATTGATTCACCCTAAAGCTCCTCCCTTGTGTAAACACTACTTAAATTATTCCTATAGTCAAACATCAAGCTTCGATGGTAGTCCTCACCATCGGAGAACCATCTGTTAAGGAACTCCAGACTGTGATTCCATATTCCACTAAGAGTGTCCTCCCATTGATTTTTTCCACTGTAATGGTAATCCCAACAGTATATTAATCCTAAATAATTCTTGTAGTCATTCATTAATACGTGATGGTAGTACTCACTATTATAGCACCAACAACAATGTTGCTCCCCAATGGGAAGTATTATTTCAATAAGAAGGTCCTCCCCTTTTCTAATCCACCCGAAAAGTCCTCCCTACAGTATATATAATAAAATTATACCTGTAATTTTACATTATGAAATGATGGTATTCCTCGACATTGTGACACCAACTATGATGTTCCTCCACACAGTGATGTCTTATTCCATCAAGAAGGTCCTCCCCTTACTATCGCACATTGTAAAAGACCTGCTCTAGGTATACATTGCATAAATTCTCACTTCAAAATAAACCTAAGGCTATGATGGTATTACTAACCATTGTGGGACTAAATTCAATATACCTCCACACAATGATGTCATGTTTCAGCAAGAAGGTCCTCTCCTTTTCTATCATAATCCATGAAGGTCCTCCCAAGGGTACACACTGCATGAATTCTCCCTATAGTCAGACATCAAGATATGATGGTAGTTCTCACTATTGTGGAACCAACTACGAAGTTCCTCCCAGTAGTGATTTCTTATTTCAACAATATGGTCCTCCCCTTTTTGTCATCCACCCTTAAGGTCCTCCATATGATATACGATACAGAAATTCCTCGTGCAGTCAAACATCAATACTTGATGTTGGTCCCCACAATTTTAGCAACATATTTGATTGTCCTCCATGTTTTCATGTTCTATAATGGCAGGAAGATCCTCCCCTTACTTCATCAAAAACACGAAATCACTCATTTATAGAGGTTCTTGGTGGGATGAGATCATACATGTTAGGGAACCTATTAATGACAAGCGACATCCTCTCTCAACCATGAGACGTCTTGGTTTAATTCTCATCTACTAAGCGACCCCCATATTATTCCCATGCCAATGAGACCCCTGTTAACCCCGCTACTAGTTACCAGATCATCAAGAAGCATTCAAATATGGTACAACAAGTATAAGAGTCCCTTGTGTAAAAATGGATATTTTTCTCATGAGGTTAAAACTGGCAACAGATGGCATACCAATTATGCTTTGTCCTCCAACAACTTCTTAAATTGACATATCATGGTATATGTAAGAAGAATGCATAAAAACCCTTCATCGCAATCTCTTGAAAACTCTATACCACATGAAAACAAAAAAAATTCCCTTACAATGGGTCCACAAACCATATCAAAATATTAGGAGAGATTCATTGTCAAATTGACTTTCTAACCCTTCCAACTATGTGATGAGAATAATTAGATAGGCGACATAATGACCTCTAACAGACATACTAGAATGTAAAACATAGGTTTCATTGTACAATTAGGGATATCCCACCTTATGTTCATATTTATGGATGGGGAGAACATGGATCCTTTTGATTTACCACAAGCCCCATTCTAAATAACCCTTTGAGAATTCCATCTTTTAATGTAAATATCCCAACGATAAAATTAAGTGAAATCCCTTCCCAGGAAAGGAAACCTGAAAATAATTATCTAGCCTTGAGTAAGTCTCAAAATTATTAGGCCTAATGATAGAAATAAATCAATTAACTCATGAACATGGAAACCAAGAACATTTAGCTGGATTCATGTTTATGTAAGTCCAATCATCATGAACAATTCATGTCATCATAAGAATATAGTTCACGTGAAAACAGAACATCAGATCTAGGTCAGGGTCATAAAAGGAGGTGTGTGATCATATGAGTGGTGAAAGAAATAGTAGTAGATATAGTACATGATCAGACCAAGCCTACAAGATTGTGGAATATTATAATCCAAAATTTCCCCACATGAGCAACAAATGTAGTCTGAGGAACAAAAACAAGAAAATTAGAGAAACCCCTGGCCTACAGGATTGGGGGCATTTTTATCTCAACCACCCAATTAATGAAAATCAGTCTTTTCCCAATTAGGGATGATGCTAATCAAAGTTATCACTTATTCTATATTATCTTGTGACTCATTTCTCCCAAAATTTAGGTGAATGACTAGGATAAATTACTTTTCCTCTGTGTTTCCCTTCGTTAGAGGCCTTAATAAGATCTCAGTGGGGAAGGGAGAGGTCCCACAAGGGTAACAGACAACCCTCCTATTATTCCATAGTCAGTATAATACCGAAGATGTAGTATGTGTCTATGTATATCATGGATATAAATCATATAGAATACACAAAAAAGATTCAAATGAAGAATAACATGAATAGGATGATTCAAGATTGAATCTGATAAAGACAGAGAATGAAGGTGTCCATACCAGAAACATGAGAGACACCCTAAATCTTGGTTCACCATTGACCAATCTCATTGTACTCCCTTATATAACCTCTAATAGAGAGATTAATATAGAAGATAATATAAAATTCACCTCCTCTCAGTGAGGGTGATTCCCTTATGAAGGAAGATAGATTTGATCAAAAGATGGAATAAATGAATGAGTTCAGTTGAATCAATTCTGAATTACTCCAAGGTAGATTTACTATAGAGTTTTCTCTATATGAAAATATCCAAAGTACACTTCCAGAAGGTATACCATATCCCCACAGGTTTATCTTGGAATTTTATTTTTTACCCAATAAAATTCCCAACAAGGCCCATAGACTACCGATATACCCAGTCTTGATCAGCAGAAGGTACCTTGACTTCCCTCAGTTATGGAAATAAACAGAACATGTTTAGGTAAATCCTTAATAGATGCCTCAAGTCAGAAATCCACCAAAAATAGATGTGGAACCGACATGTCAAATCTAACCAATTATCACACATGTCCATGTATAGATTCAACGGAACACTAATCAAGGGATTTTCTACACCATCGAGGCATTGACAACTATATTGGAAGCTCTAGAAGAATAGTGAGCATTAGTGTAGCTAGAAAAAAATCCTTACCCAATATAAATAATTGAAACCCAACCACTATGAAATTCTGGGAGCCCTAGGTTTCTAGTGATTAATGTTTCAGGTCATCTAGAACAACATTTACTCCATAATTTGTCCCATTGTGATCCCATTATTTGAACTCTAGATAAACAAGAAGTAGTTAAACTCAAATGCTTCATACGAACCCTACAAGAGCCATCCTTTATGGTGTACACTCGCTTTCCTTCTCGGTCTGTCATCATATGGGAAGTCCTAAGAAAGTATTTCCTCTTCTATTTCAGATAAATGATGAAGAATAAGGCCCTTAGTGACATATATAATTACACAAAAAGAGAAAAAATATAATCTTTGTCTTCATCTCCAGATGGAAATGTTTGAATTATTCCTTGAATTGGCCACTCCCCTAAGAAGATATTCATTCATTTTTCATTGACAACCTCCACTGTGAGATAAAAATTCTTCTCATAATATTTATATATAGAAGTGGTTTCTGATATTTATTGACCATTTACAATATAATGATGTACTCAATAAAAAAGAGTATGATAAAGTCCATGATAAATTCAACATGCCTCAGAAAAAGAATAAGAAAGTTAGAGGTGGCATCAGTCATGATTAATCTATCCCCCACACATTCGCTGGCTCATAATCCTACAACATATCATGCACAACCACCTGGGAAACAATATTGACCCTATATTCGATTGGACAAGATGAAGCGGCCAAGAAGATTTTAAATCATGAAATGATAATAATAACATTTCATCGTTATAAGATGTTCATGTTTGTGGATATTTAATAGCCTTTATAGGCCATGACTTAGAAAATTTGTTATAGATTAAATGGGATGAATAAGTGGGTCTTGAAAACTAAACAAATTATTTTTTATTTCAATATATATTGAGGAACACCATTCAAGAATGCTTCATCTTCAAAAACCAGTTGTAGAAAATGATATATTTCTGTCATGTAAAACTAAGAAATCCTCCATCACAAATGCTTTATGTTTCCACCACTTCCCATGAGAAATGAGGTGAGTGGAAAAAAGATTTTACTATAAAGGATATAATTTGATAGCTGGATTACTAGTAAAAAAACAACCAAGATCACATCATATTCACAACATAGTTGCGACGGCCATTTGTGACCCAACTTCTTCCAATGAAACATAGATGGGGTTATTAGAGACACAAGACTTCAAGGGTCATCACTTCAAAAAGAATACATGCCCGAAGGACACAGTGAAAGCATATGAGGAGTAGCTGGCATACCAGCTAAAGTTGTCATTGATGCTCTTTTATTTTCTTCACTCAGATATGAAACAATGGGATCCTTCCCTCCAGACGGAACAACCAGAAGAGATCACCAGAGCAGATTCATCATCTTAAGAGTAGTTGATATTATGTTCCATTAACATAATTCAATTATTGGATCCCTTTTTAGATGATTAGTATGGATATGATCCTAGGTACCCCACATTAGATAGGGGAATCAGAGAAAGAGGCCACATGATCCAAAAATACCCTAGAAGACATAGTCACAACAAGACCCAGAGTTTTAGTCACACCCCTTCTTGGACTATCAATGTAACATATACACATGCAAGAGCCATTTAGTGAGTCAAAAATGAACACGAAGACTCCACTAACACCTTCTAGAAGCCACTCTGACTTGATCACTCCAGAATATTAATCATTAGAAGGAATGTTATCTGATTTTCCTTGGCAAGATTGCATACCTTCTTGACCCCACATATGAAAAATTGTAACACCTCTAACATTATTCTTGAGGGTCAATCCATCTTCATCTAATACAAAAGACCCTAAAAATCCTATGAAATTGAATCACCACACAAGGAAATTGAATCCCATTGAATAATAAGTATGATATTATGTATTAATTAACCTGGGTACTAGACAAACTATAAATCTTGGATGCCTTGAGTTTGTGAAAAGTCCTTAGGGAAGAACTTATAAGACTTTTGTTAAAAACCCAAGAGATTCAGTCCAAATTAGTTTCCAATTTGGTCTATCAAATGGAGACCAATTATGAATAATTTAACATGGTTATCTCCTACAAAAATCAAGATGAAGGCTATATTATACTGGGGCACATCAGAACCATTTATATGTTAGTCAAGATAAATAGTGTTGATGTCCAAAATGTTTTTATCAATAATGGATCTGGATTTAACATCATTACAGTGTGAAAAATTTTCTGGCTAGGCTAAGATGACAATGATATAGAACATTACAACATAACACATCATGGATATGAAAAGAGATAGCAGAAGCCATTGGGAAAAATCATGCTCATTGACAAATTTGGATACCTCATAACTAACTCACAATTTCTTGTGGTTCAACAAGAAACGACCTTCAATGTCTTTCTTGAAATACACTTGTTTCACAAACATTTATTAATTCTCACCTTGTAATATCAATTCACCAAAAACTGCATCAATAGAAAAAAATGGACATTATATACCAATAATCCCCATTAAAATCCATCTAGTTACATTATATCGATATAGCGTTCTATTAAGGGAGTGGAAAACAACTCATATTATATGGTTTTGAATTTTTCCCCACCCCGGATGGCCTAGAAATGAACACATATATCCCCTTCAATAAACATGGTGAGGAATATGATATACCTATCAACTAGATCAATTGTATGAGCTCAAATTTAGGCATATATTTAGAAATCTTCATGATTTCAATTATTAAAATTGAGTCAATTAGTGTACGAAAGTCTATGTACTTTTTAAATAATGGTAAAATATCACATGAAAGTGAATTCATCTTAACCATAAATCTATAAAAAATCCACTCTTCATAGACTAATGTAGAACATGATGACTCTACACCAAATTTGTATGAAGACACTCTTCTACCCATCACACCATCCTCTATAGAGTTTCAAGGAAATCCCCTGTAGTCAAATGGTTGGAGGAAGTCAATTCATCTTCGGAATACTATGTTATCGAATACCATATCTAATCTATATAATCCACCTGAATTATTTTTTTCACATCATTATTGGGAAATGAATATGTATATATGGAAGAGGAATATGAGGATGAAGACCTTAGGTATGCCCCTACAACATTTGTGGATGGTGTCTTTACCACCATAGACGAACTCAGAGAAATAATCCTTAATACATAAGAAGATCCAAGACCCACCTTGATAGTGCATCAATTTTTTCTACAGAAAAATAGGTATATACCTCCTCCATGAGGAAACATTAAGATGTATTTTCCTAGAACTATACAGAATGTATTTCCCTTGATCATGATGTGGCCACTCACCACTCGAGTCATTTATAGAACAACCAGGGCTATAAGAAAGCTGCTAAGATGAAAGCCACGAAACATGTTACCAAGATAGAGGAAGAATTTATCAAGATCATTAGGGTAATCTTCCATATATAAGTTCAATATCCTATATGGTTTTCCAACAATGTCCCCATCAAAATGATGAATAAGAAAATAAGATTCTATAGTAATATTTGGGATCTCAACTATAAATTCTTGAATAATGATTTCCTAGTACAAATCATGGAACTACTGATTGATGAAGCAACAAGATACTATGATCTTTCCCTTATAGATGGAAATTTGGGATACTACCAGATACAAATATCCTATGAATATGAATTTGATACATCCTTTAGTGCCCCCAGGGAGTTTTTTTATCAATTAATTCCCTTTTTCATGATTAATATCAACACCACATACCAACATTCCATGAAACCCATCCAAAAATCCTTCGTGGGAAAGTTCATCAAATTCAATGTTGATGAAATCATGGTTAAATCCAAAAAATTCATTGACCACCAGTTAGATCTTGAAATCATAGTTGAAAAACTGTGACAACAAAGTATGAAAAAGAACCCCTTCAAATGTGATTTTTGAATCACCACGTTGAATTTTCTCTGCTTCATCGTACACCATCATGGCCTTGATAATGAACCTGAGAAGAAAATGTTTATCCAAGGAATGAAATCTCCTCAAAAAAATTTAGATTTTAGAGGAATTCAAGGACACATAACCTACATATGGAGCTTCATAGCCAACCTTACCGAAAATGTTTTTCTCTTCATCATGATAATGAAAAAATGGGTGACATACAGGTGTACAAATGATTTCCCTGAATCATTTGAAAATATCAAGAAATACCTCTTGATCCTTCTACTTATAATGCCACCTATTAAAGTAAGACCCCTTATCTTGTTTGTGATAGGTCTTGAGTTATCACAATGATCCATATTAATGGAAATGTATGACACGAGTACTGAAAAAGTATTTATTACCTCAATTGAAACATGATTTCTAGTAATATTTGTTATTTGGATATCATGAATATCTATCATTAACTAATTATTTAATTCTAGAAAATACCCCACTACCTGCATCACCACAAGGTTCATTTTTTTCTCTCACAGTAAGCCCCTCAAATACATCCTTAGCTGTCTAATTTTGACTAGAAATTTGTCACAGTCTGTGGTCATCGTATAGTAGTTTGACATCTTGTTTTTACCACAAAATGAAATAAATGGCCATTAATTAGAAGATTTTTGGGGATATAACCCTTTAAGGAAAATGAATCAAATTGAAACGTAATTATGCAGTGAAGAGGTTTTATATATCAAGAGGGCCCCATGTATGTGAAATTTATTTTGAATGTGCAAGATGCCTAGAGAAAAATAAGATTGTTGACCCTAATATTTGAAAAGTTGGGATGGGGGTAATTCGAATATCTCCAGCAAAGGATGACCTACCATACACTTTTATACAATCGAAAGGGAGAACAAACAATGAAAAAAATATCAAGATCTCATTGTATTGATAGAGCCGGTACATCAAGTACTAGTAAAATAGTTGAAGATAAATGGAAATATATAATTGGGCATCAATCATGCTAAGAATTATTATATAATATAAAAACGAATAGTTGATACATATTCTAGATCAGGTCTGATGACTAATAGCTGAATTCCTTTTAGAGCTAACAGTGACTCATATTCCATGGTCACAAATTTCACAAGCCTATGACTGGGAATTTGAATCCATTACTCTCACTGATCTTGAGTGGGATGACACAGTCATCAAAACCCAACACTGATGGATAGTCCCACCCTTCATTCCAAAAAACATGGATGAGATCGATGAGCCTTACCCTATCCCAAGATTGTATGATCCGACCTCCAGTCTAATGACACCCATTGTGGACCTACATTAAAAGGGATTTCTACAACAAGATAAGGATGGTGGAAAAAAAATTTGAAGATAATAAATTATATTTCTTGTATATAATGAAAAAAATGAAAAAAATATCCTTTATAAGTGGAACCTTGGTGGGGTCATTCTCAGGTGAATTGATGGTGAGTGAACTGCTACTGTTAACAATGTACAACACACTGAAGCCTGTGGAGCCCACTAGTTAGGATAAAATCTATCTCATAAATTATATTTCTTAGATACTACTAGCCCACTATTATTCATGATGGTAATACATTAACCATGAAATGACATTCCTCCCAGGTTTATTCCAATTTTATCCACTAACACCATGAGTCTCTTCACATAACCATGTATGCATGACCATTTTTTATATAGGGAATGAATTTCATGGGGCCAAATACTTATACTATGGTCTAGTACTTCAAATATATCATTATAGAAACTGACTTCTTTTCCAAGTGGGACGAATCGATACCACTCAAGGAGGCCATGGAAATAAACATTGTCAGCTTTGTGAAAACTACATCATCACCATATACTATATCCCTCATACAATACAAACAAAAAATCACAACAATATGTATTTTACAGAATTGTAGAATCCATATATGGAGAATGAAATCAAGACCAATCATTCATCCTGCTACCCTTTAGCATCTAAAAAATAGAATAGAGGGATATTATGTCAATGATAGAGGTCTTCAGCAAGACCTTATCCAATATAATATAGAATACGGAAGATAAGCCTATGATTTCATGGCTTGAAATACTCCTAAATTATTTTTGGGATTACAGAATTATGAACTTCACTACCATCTATGAATCCCCATATTGATTAGTATAAGGGACATAAAAAATCCTACCCATATAAGTTCAATTTCGCCCACTCTGTGTTACCATATATGATCAATTTTCCATAGATTGGAAATCATAGAAACTGTTAGATTAATTTGATCTCATAAATAAAAAATGATTTAATACCATACTCCATTTGTAGGTTAATCAAAATTGAAATGCATTATCCTTTTAAAAAAGCCTCATTGATAGGTTTGTGAAAGTGAAATTGTATTGGGTTTCAAGACCCCGATGATACTCATAATAAAACCTCCAAATCTGGAACTAAAAAGGGAGTTACCTTAATCCATACATAAGGTATAACTCAATGGAGAATATTACTTGATTTCAATGGATGGACTGCCCACAATGACTCCCATGAAAAAAGGTCCCTAATGAAATATTTCATTTAATTACATGTCACATCATCCTAAATGTCTAATGATAAACTACATGGAACCTTTTTAATGACCATGTAGTGTTAAACTGTATAGATCTCATCCCCAAAACATGAAATTAACATGTTATTTCATCGTCCTAATCGCATGATGTTAAACTAAATGATGCATTGTCCTAGATGAATGATTTTAAACAATTTTGCATCAAGTGTTTGAAATCCATGAACAAAAATTATTTAATGATTTTTTTCACTTCATGATATTAAACTACATGAGGATTATCATCTCAACCAACAGTTCACTACACATGATCCATATCTATACAAAAGAATGTTGAAATACCCATGTTCTTATGTGAGAGCCAGATCCATGTAGGAAGTTTCCTTCTCTAGAACTTCATGTGGGTTGAATCGTATCATCATAAAATATACAGTGATTCCCAGACCATATGTTCGGGCCCATTCATGGACTATAGAAAAAATTCCCTCTTCATAAGGGCCAAACCTGTAAAATGAATTCCATAACTATTTGTGTCTTGAATCCTATCGCCACAAGATACATAGTTATTCCTAGACTATGCATGTCATGTTTATTTTCAAAATTTCCTCCATCATGTGATGACATTATTACCAGCATTTAGCCCAATGGACTCATATACCCTTAGAGTTATGCTTCTTGTAGGACTAAAAAATCATTCGTTTCTTAGTTTTAAAAAAATAATTATTGCTGCATGGCAATAAAATAGACAACGCCACCATAATTCCCTCATTTGAGAGGGAATGGCCATTGGAATCTGCCATTTACCATTCAATTTTCATGAACTACGTATGGATTGCTTCCCATTATATGGTATTTGTAGTGATTCCTAGATGTCATATCTCAACTCTAGCATCCCCTTAATAAATTTATAACCCCATCATTGTGTAAGGAACAAAAAAATATGGTGATTATTTCAATAACTATATATGAATTGATTCCCATTCACATGGGTTACATATTGATACCCCTACATTCTATCATTAAGCATAGCCATAAATATTTCCACCACTCTGGACACATTTCTTTAGTATACTTTCGGTGTGTGTGGTGTGGAATTAGGCCTCTTATGTATTCATTCTCCTCTATCCATAGTGATTGTGACATGCACTTCCCATTGGAAGCATTATTCTCTCAGCACCCTCACAACATGATGTAAAACTATTAAACCAATATCCTAGTTGTACGGTGATAAAATTCATAGAACTAATTGTCCGAGGTGAATGATTATAAATTTTGGAACAACCATCATCTAGGTCACATGACGGTAAACTGCACAATGCCATCATGATGACCTCACCAAAGAGGAAATTTCCCATATCATCAATCATCTACCAAGCCAAGTTTGAGAACATCATACGGTGTGATTACATTTCCCACAAGATATGTAGTGAAACCTATATCTTCAATGCTAGGTCCAACTACGATGAAAATAATAGAGAAGATGACCTCCTCCATGTGTATGAGTTCGATATGAAGAGGTATCCCCTCCCCCATGAACTATATGTTGCTTGATTCTTGTCTCAAAATAATTCATAGTGATTCTTATCCATCCATTCTTAGTCTCATTCAAAGGTAAAAATAAAATAAAATAAATGTTTCCCCATCTCTTGTATGAAAGTTTATATATGACATATTGAATTTGGGTTTCTCATTCAATGATTGATCAATGAAACAGTAACACCCCTTAAGAATGGTCTAGATCTATTTAGGGAGTTTCCTACTCCATGTAAAATCATGGTATGAATGTTTCTAAATTTCCCAGACACATCCCTTACATTCATAAAACTCTATGATACATATAATTTTGGTTCTTCAAAACCATCCTTGGAAATCCAATGTGGAGGGCTAGTGTCCAGAGGACACATTTTCTTGACTATGCACAATATAACCAGTTGTCTCTGCAAAAGTTGACCAAAAAAAGTCCCATTTACCAAAAAAAATCATCCCCTTGAGAGGCCTTTCCATCCTCTTTATTCCACAATGGCTTCTAGTCCCCATATCATTTCTCCTAATATAAGAATTCCCAGAACCAAGGTTTACACTTTCCATCCACCTCATGCTAGTGGCATATCTGAACATCCCATCCCAATTAGCCTATAGTAACTCATGGTTTTTAGGAAAAGTGGTACTAGTCAAATGAGTATGAACTTCAAAACCCCATGTATTCCTCAGAAAATAACATTAAATTGCACGAACCATGTCATAATCACATGAAAATAAATTTTCATGATATTAATAACTTCATGTAAATTGATACGTGTCAGTACCTTTTACATAGTGATTTTCGGACCACATATCTTAGGTATATCCCTTTGACAAAAATTTCCCTTATTTTCCTATGTATTGGTCATTCCTGCATGATAAATTTCCTAAAATAAAAAAGAATACCCCCACCCATGTTCTTATTCATGAAATTGATCTATGTAGTAGAGTCCAATAAGATCTTGACCTAATTTTTGAGCACGTATTAAAGAAAAATGTGACACTCCTATGTGACAGCTAGATCATTCAGGGAGAATTTAATAGGAGCATCACCCAATACATGTTCTCATATCCAAAGGGAAATTCACCATTTTCCATAAAGAGCTTGATTAGAATATAGATCATCCATCCAAGAACAACATATAGTTTTATTCCATCAATTATTGGATATGTTATGACACCCAAACCTCTAGTTTTGGGTATAGTCATAGCTTCCCTTTTCTATCATGTCGGGTGGTCCATGTCCTTACCGTAAGACACTAAATTGCCTGGCTAATGCCCATTCCACATGATATCAAATTTAACATTTTTTGTAGAACTATGTGTGGCTTGATTCATACCCTTAAAAATTATAGAGTCGTTCCCAGTTCATCAACATTGGGTTCAGATATACCAAAAAGGTGCTATTACTATCTAGGGGTCATTCAGATGCTGGGAACATCCCCATACGTATTTAGGGGGGATGTCTCTACCTATTCCCAAAACATTGTGACTCGGAATGCCACATTCATGATCAGAAACACCCCATTCAAAAATAAAAATATATGTTTGGAAAGTTCAGAATCACCCTAACTATCCCAAACCATCGAATGTGGAGGTCTAGTGTTTTAAGGACACATTTGTTTGAAAATGAATAATATTTCATTGTTGTCTTGGCATACAATTACCACAAAAATTCATATAACCAAATAGAAATTTCACCCTCATGATGGGCCTTTAATACCTCTTTATCCTTTAGGAACGTCATTTTGGAAACCATTATTATGGTTAAAAATCACATATGTTCCTCATATCATGTTATAGATTATCAAATCATAAAAAAAGGTTATGAATAATTCCACATTCATATCTAGAAGATATAAGGACACTATCAGAAAATAAACCTTATTGGGTCACTAGACACACAATTTATTTTCAAAGCTATTCAACCAAAAAAATCAATGACATTAGTCTAATTTTAAAGGCACCTAACAACCCACAAAAAGAGACACTAAACATACCAAGGTGAAAACTCATAAAGGATAACCATGATAAAATTTGAATATCAAATTTCTAAACCTATTCTATGCGTATTCTTTGAAAACATTTGAGAAATAAATATTTAAAGAGGAACACATTTACTTAGGTTGAAAACCCATAAGGGGTGGCATATGAAACGGTCAAGATATGCCCGCTTATTATACACAATAGTGGAATTAGGAAAAAATTAATGTCACAACAGAGAGGACCCAAATCTCATTGGGTTTTTCATGTAATCTTGTAAATAGTTAATCTATTATCACTAAGTCCCTTGGACTAGGAAAACATTAGTGCAGTATCGGATTTGTCATTCAAATCAGGATGACGTATATGTCAAAATATCCTTCTCTTTGTCCTGATTGGAACCCATTCCAATTGGGGAATTTTTGGGGTCTTAAAAATTAATTAATATATGTTTGAGATAATTATATGAATTTTTAAAAGGGTTGAATGAATACACAGAATAATATTGAAGAAAACATTCAAATGGATGTGACATTGAAGCCAAAATCCCTTTGTGGACTTCCACTCTACAAGTCTATATGTGGCTCCATGAAGAAACATTGAATTAAAATATTTATAGTTATGAAGAAGGTATAATATTCCCCCACAAATGAAATAGAATTCGTTTTTGGGAGGGATTTTATGATTTACGCCCCCTCAAGAGAACATACATTGTGTACTATGTATTTATTTGGACATTTTCGTGTCATTGATTCGCACAAATAAATTCTAAGTCATTTGCAGGTCTAAGGTAGTGATTTATGCATGAAAAAATTTACATTCCCTATTATATAAATAGTTATCAGAATTATGAAACACCATTGGATCCAGAAAATGAGGCAATGTCACTTTTAGAACTGAGATGATGATTTAAACCCTCACAATCAACGTACAAACTGACCAAGTCATTCATGAGCTAGAGAACCCTCCATGGGATCCCATAAAAAATGTTAACAACCCACCCTAAATGAACGAACATGCTAGAAAATGCATCATCTTCTATTCAATAAATAAAACTTGACGAGGACATAAAGATGGGAGAACACCAAGATGTACGAACTAAAGAGAGTCGAAGGAAGGAACTATGAAATCCATAGTCCTTCAACAATTCCATAGAGCTAAAATCAACCACATAACGTTAAATTGGAAATAATAAAACATTTGGTTGTTGGAAACCCCAAAGTACACTTTTCGAACACAATCCATCAAGGAGTAATGTAATGGTCCATTTTTGGAAAATCATTCCACCTAGAAAAGTTCTATATGGGATGAATTTTTCACTGCATAGAAAACTAAACACTAGAGGAACTCAGACACACATAGAAAATGGAATTTGGGTGGAACCTAGACACATGAAGATACAAGCTATGTGAGATGAACCGATGCCCACATAGCACAATGGTTTGTCAATGATACCCATAAACACATAGAAATATTCTACTTGGTGGAAACCCCATATCACATAGGAACCTTCTATTCATAATAGGGCATAAAATTGAGTTCCACCCTTGGATTTCACCATTCTCTTCTGTTGTATCATCAATCCCCATGTGGAATCCTCTATGAACCGTTCAACTGGAATCTAGAAAGTGATCCTTCCAAATCCAATAGATATGTATGAAAATATCATCAAGCACATAACCATATCGTTTCATGTTTACATGTGTATCGAAATAAAAGTTGTGTGGGTGACCCAAAAAATATGGTGAGCCATTGGAATGTGCTTGGGTTTACATTCCCATGGAAATTTGGTTTCAGACCCTGCATTCCTCACATGAACCTCCACATTCTAGGGAATGAGAGGAACTTCTGTTATTTCCATTCGATGAGGGCCAACATAGATCATTCCTATATTTCCATAATGAAATTTTAGCAAACACCACTTGAGGTAATGTTGTATCCTTTCTTATAGGAGAAACCACTTATCTTCCTCTTCACCTCTATCTGAGACGTACCTAGATACATCTACAAATGTGAATATCCTAGATATGAAAACAATAGAGGATATGGGCACACACAATGTAATTTATCTCTCCCTTGGGGATCCAACACCATTAATCAATGGATTGGGAAGGTCTCATGATCTTCATATACACAGCTTCCCCTTGTTTCTCACATTGAGAATGACTCTCTTAAGCTTATAGGAGTGGTGAGATCATCACATTTTCACTATAATGAACCAATAATTAGGATGCTTCCATGTGCAAGCCCCAATTAGATGGCTATTATTCAAATATGCAAACCCCAATCATGACCTCTTAATTTGGCCACATCCACATGTATCCCAAATCAGACCGGCTATCTACATAGATGTAATCCCCAATCATGCCCTCATAATTCGGTTCCTTCCGCACGCAATCCCTAATCATATGGTCCTTCTCTATAAACATACGGCCCAACCATTCCCACATAATAGTACTACTATGACATGTAATCCCCAATTAGATGGACCTTCTCAATATATGTATTCCCCAATAATTCCATTTAAAATGTAAATCTTCCATGTGTAAGTCCGAAAACATCCCCTTGAATTGGATTCAATTATGATGTAAGTCCTAGCCCTACCTAACAATGTTGTCTTCGATTCTGAACTAAAAGGGATATGTAGGTAGCTTACCAATGGTCAAAACCAATAATCCACATCCATCCTAATTTCTTCTGAACCATATCATTAGTAAGATCATGCCCGTACCTCGGAGGAAAAATTTCATCTGGGCCCATCTAGCCAAGTCAACATGAGTCACACACAATCTTTGACTAGGAACCCTTTTCCTTGACAACTATGTCATAAGATGTTAAACTTTGTGGTTGGGTCTTTGTCAAAAGACCTTAAAAGGTTATGTGTCCAGTTAAGTGGAACTGAACTACATGGTTTCTGATTCCTCTTATGAGGATACATTGAAATCCCATTTAATAGGTATGCGACAAATATAAAAAAGCTCTGATCCCCCTAGGATGATGGTAAACTATTGAACTCCCCATCACGTGGCTTAAAAATAGTTTCTCACAAATAAATGATCCAATAATCCATCATCCTTCCACATTATGGTATCATTGGTGAAGAACCTCATATTCATTTAGATATCCCCATCAATGGATAATCGTGGATAGATGAAGTGGTTCATAACTAGTGTGTATTTGTAATCAATTGTTACCACAAGGTAATGTATGTATACATACTTTTGAATGAACCAGGGCTTCCTTAACATATCTTAAATCTATAAGATAGACCTCAAATAGGTAATAGTTCCTACCAAATGGATGTGATGATCCCAAATTCCCAACCTCTCGACCAATGTGAGTTCTCATGTGTCGTTGGCCATGTTACCCAATGATCACTTTGGAATGTAGGACCATGAATCATGGATATTAATCCATTGGGTGTTTCTAACTCCCCAAACGAAATCCATTGGATACCTTTAAATGAACTTGTACCCAACGTTAGTGATTTCACACCATTAAACCCCTTGAAATCAACCATTCGAGAATTGGACTCATCTTTGACGGAAATAAACATTGTAACCCTTAATATTATTAAGATCATAGATTGATACCAACTGATATTCCTTTTACCCACATATTTGGAACATGTTCTACAAAAATATTCTTTAAAAACTCTCTATGATATTGATCAATGTTACCCAATAATAACCATCCATAATTAAAATATCAATAACCAATATCGATTCACTTACAAAACCAAATTCAATTATGGAATGGGTTTTAGAGAATTATATAATAATCATAAACAAAAAACCCATATATTTCCCATAAAATTATAATTTTCTCATTAATCCAAGGATTCATTATTCTATAAAATTTTATTAATGTATTCCTTAACAATCTCTATGCATGATACCATTACAGAAATTTCATATTTATTACTCTTCATATTAACGTGGGGAAATACATTCATAATAAATGGTGAGCTACAATTCTGATTAAGGGAAAACATTTGTGATAAAATTAATAATGATTTTAAGTGATAATATGATAAATTGATTGGAATTAGAAGATAATCAGGGTACATTGACTCCAAAAAAATAAATCATATCGAATAAATTGTGGATTATATTTATTGAATCATTACATTAGTTTTTTTACCCAAATATATTGATATAATAGAATAATAAAATCATAAATATTGGGAAACAAAATGGAAATGGATTTCATTAGAATAGATCAAGTCTCGTTGCTAAGAAAATATAACATTATGGTCAAATTACATTAATTATTTATAATAAAAGATATAATAATTTTTTTAGAAAAAAAAATATTTAAAGAAAATGTGAAAAAAATATTGAACCATATTCACTCATTATACAAAAAATATCATGATGTATACCACATTAACCAAAAATTAGAGGGTTATATAACAATTTTCATACTAGTTAATACATAATAAGAACATAAAAATATGTGATATTCTTTACAACAACCATAATTTTATCCCAACATGGTAACATGGTAGAAATAAATGAGTTTAATAATAATTTAAAGAATAAATTATCATACTACATCAAAAGAAAGAAAATGGACTGAATTATATCATCTTATTCCCTATGATGTATAAAATGTATTATAGGATATTTGCACAGATAAATAGATTCACAACTAAAAAGATAAGTCAAGTTCCATTTGACATATGGAAAACATTTTAGGTGAGTTTTAATCCAATGTTATGTATAATGATAAAGAATGTGAAACCTAAAAATATCCAATGAAGAAGGAAATACAAGTTTTTTATTGAATTGAATATAATTCCATATTTTTTGAGCTTGGAAAAAACAATCTTAATGAAATGGGAAATTTTTAATGAAACCATAAATTTTTTTTATAACATTTAAATAAAAGGACCATGAAATAAAACATTAGATGGAAAATTAAATTCCATGAATAAACTGATACTATTGATTTAATATATTTAATATTCTATAAGAACCCCTTATAAATTAAAATTGGTGAATAATATATAATATGCCTCAAATGAGAATGACTGATATGTGAAATCCCTTATGATGTTGGTATTGCATTAATCAAAATAACATGAAATAGATATCATGAGAAAGACATTAAAACATATTAATACAAAATTTTTATTTTATATATGAAAATAATAGTGTAGAAATTAAACTCTATAAAATATCATATGGGACACAATATTTAATAGGCCCCTAGGAATTGAAATTGACACGAACAAACTCTAACCTTAGGCGTCGTTTTATATTTCAAATAATTTAAAACACCTGTATAAAAAATTATTTTTGGGAAACCCTCAACCCATAAGTTATTTTTTTATATTTTTTATTATAGATTAATTAAAGTCATTGATATTTATTTACTGCCATTTCACTTGAAGGGTTAATGGTTTGAAGACATGTTTGTTAAATTACCATGTTTAGTTTTTATTTCATGATTTAGATTATTTTTAATATATTATTTTGTAAAATTATTTAGAAAATATTATAGTACAAAAAATTAAATTTATATTATCAAAAATAAAATAATTATTCATGAATTCGGGGATACGAAATCCATTAACAATGTCCTCATTAGATAATGAAAATGACCATTATCGAGATGTTTCAAAAGTGAGGGAGATGGAGTATATATTATAAATGGATTAAAATATTTTTTCTAGTATTTAATTCATAATTATATTTAATATTATTATATATTAATGTATTTTTGAAATATAAAAACTAGTGAATTGATAGTGAGAGTAGAATGATGAGCAACAAAAAATAATTAAACAATAATTTGGGATACCTTTGAGTGGCAGATTGACTTTGAAAAATACATGAAAGATTAGGGTTACATAACTCCAAAATAAATACTTAGGGGTATAAGAGGCATATTTTTGTTGAAATTGGTATGTTATTCCATTAAAAATTGTCTGGGAAGTGGGTTTTCAATGTGAAAAGGATGGGGTATTTATATTCTGTTAAAGGAGTATTTTTTGTATAAATATTGATTATTTATACATTTTTGTAAAAGGACATCTAATTGGGATGATTGAAATTATTTTTCTCTGATTTAATATTAAAAAATTGGGATAAATTTATATTTAAATCAATTTAATATCAATATCCTCTTTCAAATCACTCAATTAAATTCCATGAAACAAATTTTTTTTATGGAGTGATATAATTATGGTTGAAAATTTCCAAATAGAATATTCTTAATTAATCATAATATTGATAAAATTATTTATATTACTACATTAATTCATTTTCTCATTATAAAACGGTTTCATCATTTTTTTTACATTTTAACTTTAGGTGTAATTTATGATAGTTTTGATATTCATAAGAACATTTTTTATATATTCAATAAGAATAAACCATTTATAAGATATGAAAAAACAACCATAAGATTATTTCAACATGATGATTCTAAAAATTATTTTCCTTTTATAAAATAATTTTTTTAAAATATTATAATTTATATTCAAAAAATGTACTAATATATTAAAATAAATTATTTAAATAAAACTATTTGTTTTATTATAATTGATTATATTTTTATGTTATGTCATATTTATTTACGAATGATAAAAAATTATACAGTTTTAAAACATATTGATTTTATGAAATTATTCACCAAAGTAAATGAAAATTATCATTTGAATCATTACATATAAAACTATTTTAGTGTAACAAACATTATGAAATATGATAAAAAATATAATAGGACCCTTGTTGGTTTCATACATATATCATCTTCTCTATGGTCCAAGAATCACTTCTATTGGAATGGGATCTGGTTCTGATGTGAATGGTACTTTGTCATGAACCACTCCCCCCCCCAAATAAATACTTTTCAATGAATGGAGACATATATTGACCCCCAATCAATACGTCACATAGGTCCCAAGTCGGATATTAGCACCATGGTTATAAAAATATCATAGTGTGGGAGGAATTACCCAATATAAATGAATCAATAATGGGAGATAGGGTAAAGAATCACCAACAAACTCAAACAAACAATATAAAGGTAAAATAAAAAACATCCCATAGTTTAGGAATAAATGAAACTTCTACAAATAAATGTCTCTAATGTAAATAACAAAAAGACATTTATATGGAAGCAACTCAACAAAAACTCTAATAGAGCTATTAATGTCCATCTCAATTTCAATTTCCTACTGCAAACTGGAAAATGGTTTACATATGTAGGGTGAGGATAACGTGTATAATTAGTAAGGTCATATCCAAGGCCTCAAGTGAACACTTGAAAAGATGATTCTAAAGGGCTAATGAAAAAAATAGTATAACCAATAAGAACAAGTATAGGTCATCTATCCAAACCCACCCACTCCATAGACCAATCCGAAAATCACACATCCAATATATTAATATAACTTTGAGATTATAATAAATATAGTTGCCCCTCTGCCGCTTCCCCCATTAATTTTTCACTCTTATACCCAAACATAAGATTTATAAAATTATTATATCTTGAAAAAATATCACATCACATCACATACCACCCACTTACAGTTGAGACACACATTAAATCACATCACATCACATCCCGCCTATAGAAAAATAGACAACACATAACATCTCATCTATAGACACATGTTACACCCATCGTTATTGAAGGAAGAGCTGGAAGAGGGGGTGTCCAGCCATCTATATCACTACCATCAATGATGTTGGGGAAGAACTATGAAAATAACAGCTCTGAGCATTGGAATAGGTATCCAACATTAGTGGGCGTATATAAATTAAAATAAAAATTTATAATATAAATATATCAGAAAAAATCATCCTAAGGGTTCATATCAACAACACTTGTGAACACCACATCACCACCAAATACAACACATCAACCCTCACAATATTTTTCACTACAATATGCAACACCACAATACTAACACACAAGACACAAAACATTTTCCACATCAAGTATAAAATTTTTAATGAATTTATTCATTAGGATATTTAACACACATTAAGTTCCATCCCATTATATTAATTTTCCACCCCATTTATTTATTTATTATATTTTATTTTACGATATGTTTCACATATCTATTTCCATCCCACCTTGTTTATGTAGGATCCTATTCATTACCAACAAAGTTTAATCGATGGATAACTAGAGAACTATCTCAACCATGCCACACATTATTCCCAAAAAACAAAACATCTTCCATGAAACAACACATCCACCATTTTCATCACATCACATCACCCAAGCCATCTCAGAACACAACAACCTCACATCACATCCACCGCAGAAAAACAAATATTAGGTACCACAAACACAACACCAAAACCATTATGACACAACCTCTTTTCCAAAAATACTATTCTTCCACCACTACTACACAACACACAACTACATAAATCATATCCAAGAAAACTAACCACCACATCATTACCTTGTTAACCACATAACCCATCCAATCACATCAAACATCACACAATATCATAAACCACAAAGGGAAATTCAACAAGCACAATCACAGACAACTGAAACACATAGCAGATTCAAATTTATTCAGGGTATTTATAACATTTATGCATTATATTATCATGGGTATCATCACAAAAACCACAATGAATAGGGGAAACCAATTATTTTCCCAATATACATTCTTTAACCATTTATTAGAATTCCATAAAATAAAAATAATACAAGGGTCTTCACAACATAACAAGTACATCACAATCAAGGATCCTAATTGCCTTTAATTTTAGAATTGGAACTGTGGTTGAATAATAACATAAAAACCATATATTAAATTTGTAATTCATGATATAAATCCCCATAAACAACAATTTTAGAAATTCCAAATAATTATAAGACTACTCTGACACATAATATAGAAGAAAAGGTAATAAAAAAAATTCATATCCCATAACTAGACTGTAAATGTTTTATATTGTGTCCTCTAAATCAATGAAGATATAAAATATCATTGTGCATAGTAGGTAAAAGAAGAAACAACCCAAAAACCACTTCCATTTGTAGATTCTTTCAGATCTCCCTAAACTTCACCAATGGGTTGTCAAAACAGCATCCCATATATCCCCAAATAAAAACAACATCCCCACAATGGATCCAAAAATAATATTATAAGGAAACATGGGGAAAAATAAATATTTCTACAATAGATTGGTAAGAAAAAATCACTAGACCCAACAGATTAGATATGGGATGATAAGGATCGATACTCGATGAAGGAATCCAAATACTAAAGAAGAGAGATCCATTAGATCACCTGGAAATGAGAAGAGAATAGTGATTAACTAAAACATAAGGCATTGACACCTTTATAGATTCACTTCGCAAGTTATTGATATTGTTTTTACCCTTTACATGTTGTGTAAATTTTACGTTTCATCTCCCAAAAAAAATATGTCACCTCATCCATTAAATTTTGAATTTACTACATGTAGTGTTACACACCATGAAAAATCCTTCACCGGATATGAACCTTATTTTCACATCAATTACTATTTAAATGATATGTATTCATATATACTTTGTATTTTTACTATCCAACACCCAAAACAGTCAATGTAACAGACTGGGAGGACACATATCATTGCAACATATACCACTTAAATTATTTTTCCCTCAAGAATCCATAACCAAACCTAGAATGATTTGGGATAAACAATCATGTGAGATACCGCATAAGTATCACATTAGTCCTTGATTATAACACCAACCAAACATTCCACACTTAATGGACACAAAACATCATGAAAAACCTCATCATTTCACAACCATAACAACTCAACATATAATACATGCCACAATAGACCACAAACCACACAAACACATGAAAAACCATCTCAACCCCATGTATCCAAAACCAACATCCACTAAAACCAACAAAACACATTTCGCAAAATGTATGAATGAAGCAATTTTGTCCTCCATAAAAATATATTATCTCAATAGTGTGGAACTGACACACCTAAATGGGTTTAATCACTTCACAATTAATACATCTTGGTTAGGAATCAGGTCCACCACTTTCCATATTTCAGTCCTCCCCTTTCAATATCCTGTTGTTTTATTAAGAATCATACATCAAAGGAAGCATCACATCTCATTACATAGAATGATCCAAACATCTTATCATATTAAAAAATATCAATGTAAAAAATAAAATATATATTGGTATGGGGAACACATATATTTATCATTATCCCATGTACTATACTCTAGGGAACCATGCCTCTATAACACACATACCTGGAGAATTTTCTAAAAATACTACACCTTCTCATGATTATAATAGACCTCTATTGGCCACTCCAACAACATTGTATCACTAATGATATTCAACTCTTTCCATTCAAAACTGTGGAATTCATCATGATGATATCTATTAATCTATGACACATGGAAGATTTCACGGGACATATTTTGTCATAGTGGAAACACAAATTAATATGCCACACTTCCAAGACATTGTAACACCTCAAAGGGCCAAATAGCATGGGTGAAATCATACTCCCCTGTCAAACCTCTACAACACCCATTGAGGGGAGACACTCATAAACACATGGTCTCTAACCTATAACTCTATGGGCCTCTAAATACTATCAACATTGGGCTTGTGATGGTAGTTCCCCACCCTAATACATGGATAAACTAACTGTATCTTCTTTTCCATGATCTTCAACAAATCAAGAATTAAAATTACCAAATCTCATCTTCCTACAATGAAAATAGAGAATGACAAGACTTTTTGTAAAATAGATAAAAAAATCCATAATAATGGGAGATTAATAGATATTATTGTTTGTAAACTCTTTAAAATAGAGGTTTCATTCACAAGATCCACTAATGTCTAAGCCCCATTCCTTCAACATATCATCAGGTGCATGTATTGTCCAATCCATCCTCTCATTTTTACGAGGGTGGAAATTAGTTCTATGGATAAATAGGGAGACAATATAACTATTAACTAACCTCCATACTCATTAGGAAAAATTATTATTCTAACCATATATGATAGTGTTCAATACCCTAATAATCCTAACCACATCATCCACAAACTGCTACACCAAAACATCCATGACACTTGACTGACTTACCTCCACAAAGTGATCTGATTTCATCTATTTGTCCCATATCAACCAAGATGAATGACAACCTAACTATGATTGGGTTAACCCTATGATGAGATCCCTTGATATTTACCCCCATTTAGATTCATGGAAAAACATGTACTATGTTAATACTAATGAAACATGGTTCTTCTCTTTCACCAGCTGAAAAAATATACATCTAGCCAGAAACCCCTGTTCTGTTCGTTTTATCCATAGCCACCAAAGAAATCTCCTCAAACCATGAAAAATATTTTTCAAACCCAGATGTACCACTAAATGTAAACATTGTAACATATAGATAACTCCATCATGAATCGCATATGAGACAAATATCTTATCCTGGAAAAACACCCAGTTCCATTCATCCCCCTACTATCCCTTAGAGGCATCACCATGACTAAAATTGTCACTCAACACCTAATCCTATAAAAATACTCACTGAGAGTCCTCCAACTATTGTTTCTAATATGACTTCATGGTCATCTAATAATGACATACTCAACTACTTCTCTATCAAATATTCAAATGTATCACTTTAAGTTCCTCCATTCATTTCTAATCATCCATAGACTCCCCAACGACATCCTCCTGGAACATGTACCTCAATGCATAGACAATTAAATTACCCTTATCTAGGGTGTAAGTAATTTCAAATAAAAAAATCCTAATGAATCATCATCCACTTCAACTTATGTAATATTAGATCACGTTCAATGAAAAAAATTACTGGTTCTTGTGGTATATGGGAACATTAATGTGCTCTCTAATGAGGTAATTCCACCACAACATTAATGATAGTAGAATTATCACTTATTCCTGATCCTGTGTGGAGTAGTAATTTTCATGGGGTTGTAACTGCGTAGAACCATAAGAAAAAACAACCACCATCTCCATTAACAGGTATAACAAGCGAAGATGAGATCTGTCATAGATATCCTCATACAACACAAACTCCACATATAACTGACTAACTAGAGCACTAACTGAATTCTCCTTCAAGTATCCAAACACTAAATAGAATTGAAATTTTTTATAAAATCATTTTTCTTTTAGGTAAATAGTATTAGTTACACTAAAAACCAATATAAATTAAGTAAAAACCTTCGATAATAAAATGAGAGACCAAGGAAGCTTTGAACCTATGCCACATTCATAGGAAATTAAAAAGAAAAAAAATACCCAAATCGTTTATGGGTCCACTAAAAAATCCTCATGAAACACTACATGTCCATGGAAATTAACCTCTTTCATCCATAACTCACACTTGGAAAACCTCCCATAAATTTGGTGCAGTTAAAGGAAAAGATAAATAACTATTAAATGCTCAGCATGCTCCTACTCTGACTTCTTCTGGACCAAGATTTCATTTCAGAATGCAACGATGAAAAAGAAAAGTAACTCCTAGATCATGGAGTTCATAAGACCCATGAAAATGGCTAGTGCGATTGTACTAGCAACATGCATGACAACTAACTCACAGTTCTCGTAAGATAATCTGAAAGTTGGATTTTGAATATCCTCATTTTCATGCTCATGTTGTGATATCGAGAATAAATATCAATATAAGATAACCATATAGCTCCTCTCATGTAATCGATTAGGTCATCAATCCTTGTAAAAGGGTAATTAATCTTGATTTTTTTATTCAACATTTGGTAGTTTATTGACAACCTCATACTATCATATTACATTGTGGGAAACAAAAATGAACCGCCCTATTATGACATATGGGGACATATGAAACCCCTTTAAATCATATCATCCACCTATATCCTGATCTCACACATCTCCTTAGGGGCCATCCAATGGGGATTCATCCAAATCATAAACACACCCGTTTGTGACTCTATCCCAAACTCAACATTGAGTTAAATATGTAGTTTCATAATATTCTCTAGGAAAACATCTATGAACTCCTCCACAACCCTAGGAATATCCAAAAACATATTATTATCTATTATATCCACCCACTATGAAAAAATTGTCTCCAATTATCTCCCACCAAACCAATAACTTCTATCTATAATGAACTCCACTCGTTGGATGTCCACATTAAAAAATTAGACTCTTATCTAAAAATAGATGATTAAAGAACACATGGAATATATCCAATACATTAAAATTACAATATTATATGGTTGTATCTTCTATAATATGAATTCTACTGATGATTAGTGATACCACATCACCAGTCTAAATCTGGGGTACACATCAACCCTGATATCCCAATCACCAAATGGAATATGTAAAACTAGGGGATCTGAAATCCACCCAACATACAATACCAATATTCAAACCAATGAGGAAGAAACAAAGGAGTTAGAGGATCCAAAACAATAAAAATATCATGTAATGATATTTGTTAAATTGATCATACCTAAAAAAAATCAGATCTGCTCGTGATGAAACCTCTATTGAATGCATCATACCACACTTAACTCCGTTACCTCTCTAAATCCATCTTTTAAGGTCTTGCTATGGCTAGGGTTCATATGGATAAGAACCATTATAAATATTCTATCTACAATCTCTATATTATGTCAACTACTAAATAGCAACATGCAGTTCCTACCACTAGAACTGTCTTAGTGGAAACAACTGTCGGTAAAAAGGGTCCAAAACACCCATCTAAAACTATACTCCCTATGTTGTCATACACTGAGCATGATAGTTCCTATATATACCATAGATATTTAATGAAAATTGAACACCAAAAAAAGTAACTCAGAAAAAAAAACAATCCCTAATGGTTCTGAAATGAACTGTCAAGTACAATTCCCTTCTTAAGGGATCCTTAACAGCCTGAACACCCATGCCCCACTACGCCAAGCACTTCTTCTCAAAACACCCATCTAACTAACCTACTAAGGAAAAACACCCAAGTAAATAATAGGATTTATTACCTCATAATTTTTATACACCACTAGGTACATTGAGAGCATAAATGGTGTGACCACATACCTTGTCAGTTGGCAGAAATCTCCTCCATATGTCACTCTCAGGACTCCTCATGTGGGAAAACATCTAGAGGAAAGTGCAGAAGATCCTTTAACCTGATCAAAATCTCCCAAATTATCATACTCCTATGATAAATTGGTATATTCTCTTGTCTCTGGGTTTACCTCACCATTAATTAAATTTAAACTACTAGAAACTACCTTGGAAATTGTGGCCATATTAAATCTTCCTCTTTGAGGAAAATAAGAAATAATGTACCCTATTGGTGTTCATTTCCCCACATTTTACTAGCTAGAAATGGTACCCAAAACACACCTCATGGTGGAATCCAAATTAAATTCATCCTGATCATTTCAATCATGTTCTTCATGTCTAGATCTGAGAAACTCTACTCATACTTAGCCAAACTATTCCACTAAAAACCCCGTGAATCCAGTTACCATTCCTCATCCACCATTTTCTATTAAACACTACGATGATCAACTATTCTGTATTTCATAACATCAACACCCAAATAAACACTTATAAGACTAATAAGTACCATTCCAATAAATATAGATATCATCCAAATCCTAATAACATGTAATTTTAATAAATATTAATAAATTCATTCATTTTCTTTTCGCAAACTACCAATTAATACATGAACACAATTCATTATGATGTGTTAACCTCTCCTTGGTCTCTACCTTACAAATAGTTCAATATAACTTTGTCATTAATTATGCTTAGAGACTGTGAACTGGATAGTAGGGGCACTGAAAATCCTATTTGTTTTTTGGTCTCCTTGGAATATGTCACACACCATGGTAAGATGTAACTAATTTCTTTTTAAACCATGGAATTCTCGGTATACCTAAGTATAATAACCATCATATATTTTAACAATATCATCTAATACCACTTATTGATGAACCCCTACCACCAAAGATGTCAAAATGATGGGAGAGAGATAATTACCCATATGTCCAACCTCCATTAAGAATTGGTTTAGATACTAGCACTGAAAGGTTAGAAATATCATAGTATGGGATGAATTTCCATCTACAAATGAATCATGATTAGGAGAAAAGATAAAACAATCCCCAAACAACTCCAGAAGACAATATAACAGTAAACCAAAAACCATCCAACAATCCATGAATACATAAAAATGATACATATAAAATTTTCCAAAAAAAATACAAAAAATACAAGTCTATGATAGCAACTCAACAATAACTCGAACCAAATGATTAATATCCTGCTCAATCCCCAATGTCATCCTAGAAACCTAAAAATAGTTTATATTTGTAGGTTGTGAATAAGATGTAAACTAATTTGGGACATAACCAAGGCCTCAAGTGAAGTTGTGAAAATATCATACTATTGCGCAAGTGAACACATAATAGAACCAATAAGACCCTTTATATGTCATCTAACCAAACCCATTTTCACCATAGATCACCCACCAAATCATGAATCTAATATATTAATATATAATAAATATTTTAAAAAACAATGGTTCCAAAATAATATTTCTCCATTGATTTACCACTCTCATGCTCTAATGTTAATCATCACATGACCCCATAAATTATATATATATATATATATTACATCTCATAACATAAAATCTCACCCACAGACACCTGGGCCACACATCACTACTCAAGAGAGAGTGGGATAGTTGGGGTAGCCTTCCATCTTTATAAATACCATACTTGTTGTTAGGGAAAACACATCAAACATAGTTCTCATATGAATAGGTAAGGGTATCCAACATGGGTTGGTTGTGTATAAAATAACATAAACATTCATGATAAAGAGATAGAAAAAATACCCAACCTAAGGGTACATATCCACAACACTATCCCACTCCAAATTAGCACCACGTACAACACAACAACCAATATAACAACAACCACAACTATATGCAAAACCATGTAACTACCACATAAGACACACAATGTTTTTCATATTCATTTTACAAGTTTCACCACATTTATTCATTATTCCATTTACCGCATATCATCTTCATTCCTATTATCTTCAATCTCCAAACCGTTAATTTATTCATGTCATTATAGTATAATAAATTTATCATATATCTCATTCCATCATACATATATTATTTACCCGCCTATTTTGTTTCTTTTATCATAAAATTTCATCATATGGATATTTGGGAAACTATCTCAACCATGCAAAATAGTCATCCCATTACATGTAACTACTTCCAAAACAGAATAACCCAACCTTAATTGTTTCATCAAGTTTCATAATCCATTAAAAACTAGATATCTCATATATTACAAAACCACAAATGCCACATTCCATAACCACTATGACACAGTCACTACGCAATATCCTCTCTTCCACATCACAAAAATTCCTACATAACATCCATGAAAATTAACCACCACATCACTACCCTGATGACCACATAGCCTGGCTTATGACATCTATCACCACCCATCAATTCAAACCATGTAGGGAAACACACTCATCACAAACATACACTACAAAAACACACCCTAGCTTCACATTGATTTACATGCATTATCACAAAACCTCATTATATTAGCGTGGGTATTATCACAAAAATCCAATTGTCAAATGGAAACCAATTATTAGGCAAATATATGTTCATTAACATTTTATCCAAGTGTCATCAGATAAAAACATATTAAGGTTCATCACAGAAAAAATACTTCTTTGCAAACAGGGCTCCCAATAGCTGTCATTTTCATTATATGAAACATTAATGCATAATAAAATCAAAAACATATATCAATTTATTAATAAATGGTATAACTCCCTATACTAATTACTTCTGGACATGATAATTAATAATATGATTACACTAACTTATATTATCCACCCAAGTGTATGAAACATCATAAAGATCCCACACGTACCATGTAAATGAGTGAGAACAATGATCCCCACCCACAATGATTCTTTCCAATATCATTGTTCACCATAATGTAAAGAAGAAACCTCCAAGAAAGAACTACCCCATTAAAAAAATTCAGATAAACCTACACCAGACTAAATGGTTTCCAAAAATGAAACCCATAAACACCCCAAACCAAAATAGCATCACCAAAATCGATCCTCGAAAAATAATGAAAGGAAACATGGGGAGAAGGGAAATCACACACCATGGATCACCAATAAAACTCACTAGAACCAATGGATCAATGATGGGAACCAATGGATCAATCCCCATTTATGAAATCAGAAACTAACAAAAGAGAGGGTTGTAATATTACCTTTAAATGAGAATATCATAGGTTTTAAAGAAACAATTGATGTGCTTTAACCATTATAGACATATTGTATATAGTATTTACATGTTTTGTACACTTGACATGTCATTAAAATGTTAAGTTTCACATCTCATGAAAAAATATGTCACTTCAACCATTAAATATATAATACATTATATTTCTAGTAAAACTCCCCAAACCATCCTCAAAATAAGTGAACCTTCCATTCACATCATGTAAAATTTACATGATTTTTATTCATACTTCCTCCAATATTATAATAACTAACACCTAATACTACTAATGTCATGGATAAGGAAGACACAAAATGTTACATACTATTACTAATAACATCTCTTTGTTTTTTTAATGAAAACACTATCAGAAGTTAAATTATATCATATAAAAAGATCAAATATTTGATGCTATTGAGAGTCCCAATCTATAACAAGATCCCATACTAGATGGTTTTATATTAGGTCTTTAAAACTGTATACATGGTATACCGTCAACATAGAGTTTTTTAATGTGGTTTAAGATTTTTTTTATTAGGGGATCTTTATGTAGAGCCACCACTAACACCATTGTTTTTCTCATTCATATGGTGAGAAAACCAAATGGTATTGTCTATTTTCCCCATTAAAATTTTATACTTATACATTAAATTTATTTCCAATGTCCTAAAAAAATGTATTTCTCTTCATCTTCCATGTTTTTTATCAATTGAACAATATGTTTTCATTATATATAGGAACAGACAAGGGGTGATTGGTTTTCTGAAGAAATTATTTCTAACATTGACAAAAATAATCGATTGGATTTGAAATCTTGAATAAATTGGATATGGGATTGACATTTGACAAAATGGAATGGATATTCATACTCACCATCTTTGGCATGTGTGTTTTTAGTAAATTTTTGTGAGATCTACACTTTTGATGCTTCTTACCCCATGGTACACAATTTATCTCATGTGAAAGGGATTTGGTTCCACAAATTCTATTTGGGGTATTCATTAAGTTGAACCTATTTCCCTAATCCTTTTAATTCATTGCCAAGATGTTCTTAGAGAGTATTTAAATAAATGTATTTTTATGGGATGGTTATCCCTTTAATGGTCTGGTGTGAAATTCTAATAATTTTTGACCTATTATTCACTGACAATATACAATTTTTATCATGGGTAGTTAGAATCACATATAAATTTTCAAGAAAATTTTATCTTATTAAAACTATATGTGGAGTAAAATTAAAAATTTCCGCAAGAGATATGTTTTAATCCTCAACAAGTGCACATATTGAGGAGCTAACCCCATATAAAAGAGACTCATATTATCCATAATGATATCTCTAATGGAGTATCTAGGATATCCCCTATCGAATGAAAGGATATGAATTCACAATTTTAATTTTATTGTTAATGGTATCACCAGTACTATTCTAAAATACGATATTTGGAAATTTCATTCAAGGGAAGAATCAATTTGAATAAAAATAATCTAACTTCCATCTTCATTCATGTCTGATCAGACTATAGAGCTCCCAAATTAGTTATTAGGAGAAATGAATCAATCCCATTCAATATTATATATTATTATAGACATTAATGATTCCAAAACTAATAATAATTGTCTAAGTTCGTGAACCTTTGTTTAGAGGGGGTATTAACCTCATGAACATTGAATAATAACTAAATGAAATCATAAATTTCATGGGATTGAATCTAGAGAACCAATATTTTTTCCACAAATATCAATAGGAAATATAGTGAATCCATTTATAGATGGACCAATGGTTCCTCTAGAAGTCAAAAATTATTTAGTCCTTAATATGAAATTAATCTCATTCCTGAAAATTCTAAATGGATAATAGGAAAGGTTGACATATCCTTAATGAGGGACAACTGGATGTGATTTCCTCTATTTTTTTATTTCAATCCCCTAAAAATAGCTATAGAGAATCTATCCTTAATCACCATCATGTTGATTTAGTAATAAATGAGAATAATAAAACCATATTTCTAAATGTTCTCATGATCGATTGAATAGATCAATATTCATTCACAACATTGTATTCTTGTTATTTTTGTTCCTTAGATTTATACAACATTATACACCCTTAATATACTTATTACTTCCTGTGTTCATGTCTTTGGTGTAAATAATTTGTAGAAAAAAACCAATTTATTATCAATAGAATATTTAATAAGGCTATTGAAATTGATTTTAGTAATGAAATTAAGGGTATTCATGAGGAATCCTAAGTCATGTGTTGTAAGAGTTAAATGATTGAATTAGTGAAACATTTATTTATGGAAAGTGAGAGGGATTGGTTTATACGGATCAATCGTAGGATAATATCATGGACTAGATAGAGTTTTGATTCAGTTGATCGTTTCTTGATTTCATGATTTAATATCTGATCTTGTGATAATATTGCGATGAAGGGGATTATCACCCCCTTAACTATTGGTGCTTGGGTTATATGGGGCATCCACAACTCTATCCATCAAAAGGGGTTAAATTCCATAATTATTGTTATCAAGTTATATATCTCTTAATTTTATTTGAATGACATTTTTTTTGGGGTATGAACATACATTCCATTATTTTCATCATCCAGGATTCTTTCCATTTTTATTGTGTGGAATAATTAAATAAAAATTTATTTTTTATTCATTTAGTCAATGATTGATCAAATGTTTATCAAAAAAAATTATGAAATTTATATAAAAGGTAATATTTAACAATTCTTTGATTATGAAAAAATGCATCATACTTTGTTAACTATTATATTTAAATGATATAATTATGATTAAAAAATTAATTAAATTAATGTAGTCATAATTATATATATATATATATATATGTAAATCAATTTTAATGTAATAAAACTAATTTTATGAAAACAATTTAGTAAATTTAATCTCTTTTTAATAGAATAATATTTTTATGAAAATAATTAGATGAACAAAAATTAATTTATAAATATGTGTAAAATTGATTTTTATATAAAAATAAATAGAAAAAAATCATTTTCAATTTGAATTAATAATTTCTGAATGAAATTTTTAATAAATATTTAATTAATATTTTTGATGATAAAATATAAAATGAAAGATGAACATTAATATATTTTAATAATACCATCAAAATAATCATTAAGAAAATTAAAATATCAATAAAAATGTATATAAATAAAAATACCACAAACATAAAATCTTTATCATTGTGGTTTTCAATGATGTTAAAACCCCCAATTTTATGTAAATTAATAGAAAAAATTATAATTATTGTATACATGTTGAGAGAAAACAATATAAATAGAAAGAATAATTTCATTAATGAATTTTGGGTGATATATGAGAATGGAATCTGGATAATATATAAAATGATTTCACAAATATCTTAATTGGAAATATGATTATTAGAAATATTATAATTTTATGTATAGTTGTTTATTGGTTGCGAATGAATCCAATTTGTATATATAATTTCTATTATTTACAATCGTAGATTTAAAATAATATAATTTTGAAATAATTAATATTTTTGGATTGAAAGAGATAGGGAGTAATTAAATAAAATATTTAATTATAAAAATATTTTTGTCTCTAATACATAATATTTTTATTATTATGGAATGATTTGATCTATTTTTTTAATTATATAAAATATTACAATACATATGTTCTAGTAAAAATACAATTTTAGAAGACAAATAATAAATTTTAATGGGACTTGATTAAAATAAATTAATGATTAAAAAGGGATGTTTTTAAAACAAATGTTTTTAATGTATTTTTTAATTTTTTCTTAATAAATTAAATTTATAAAATTTTAATATTTAATATAATGTAATGTTTCAATGTGTAAAAAGAAATTCCATCATACATAATCAATAATTAATAATAAATAATCTTAACAAAACCAAACATTTCTAAAGATAATTTCCTCTAAATAATTTGTTTTTCAATATATATTATTTATTTAATAAAAAATTATGTATATAAAAGTATGAAATTTGATTAGATGAAATCGAGTTGAAAAAATTTCTCCTCAAATATAAATTATGTAGGTAAGTAATTTTCATTATTAAGTATAAAAATAACTTATTGAGGTAAAAATTGAGCTAACACCATAAATGTAATATGTGAAAAAAAGTTAAAGTGTTAAAGTTATAAATTATCATGAAAACATATTGTTAAATTGTGTTTATTTACTAACCCATGTAAATTATTTTTCAATGTTGAATCAACAAAATCATTAAAATGAAAATATTATACATGAAAAAAATGAATATTCCTGGAAATTCCGCTCAAGAAACATATCTATAAATAGTCCCCTCAACTATCCCTACCAAAACAACACATTAAAATCTGCTCACTATTTAATACCTTCCAATTTTCCATCAATGAATTACATAATTTTATTTTGTTTTAATTTTTGTGAAAATTATGAATCCTAAATTATTCATCCCAAAGGAATCCATTTCAAGGATGATATAATTCATTAGTATGTGTTCCCAATTAATCATATAATTTTCAATTAGATTCCCATATCCAATCTTTATAAATTTATTTATGTAGTGGAATGATTTCATATTGACCTAATTATGCTTCAAAGATTTTTTTACTATTTTTTAACACAATACACTTACTCATTCATTAGTATAGAAAGTTGTTTTTTAGGATTTCTTGACCACATTCATAAAGGATTCTATTCCCATATGATTATTCTTTATTATGAATAATTATCAATATATAAATACTATATATAAATTATATGAAGGAATTATTTATTTCATTAATTTGATTCATTAAATATGGGAACATAATTAGAATTATAATGTAACTTGTTGTTATTAGTACATTACTTGAAGCAAAAACATCAGGGATTTCATTATAGAAAACCATACACACACCTTCCCTTGAATGGAAATGGAACTTAAAAAATAACTGGACCATTAAGATTAAAATTAATTTACAAATATTGTGAATATTTTCTTGTACTAAAGAACAAGGATCGACATCCCCATTATGAAACATGTATCAAAAAATAAAATGTATCTGAGGATGAATGTAAACCTAACTAACTTTTACATGTATAATTAATACTAATACTTTAACCTTTTAAATGTCGATATATATCATTATAGATCTTAAATATATTATTAATATGAATAAATTTATTATATAAGTTATTAAAGTTCATATGTGCATACCAAGATAAAATGGAGGGTTTTCTTTTACAATCACACTTTTAATTTAGTTTTTTATCAAAAAAATAACTGTATGAGTAAATATAATATAATATTTCTTTAAAAATCATATATATTACCCCCTATGGATATTTAATATTTTTTCATGTATTTATATGATTTAACTTATCTTTGGTTCACAATTAAACCATATAGTTTCTAATAGGTGGGAAAAAATTATATTTTCTTTGTATTAAAGTTACAATTTCCTTCATGTTTAATTTATTTATTTTTTTTAAAATTATCTTATCTAGAAATAAATAATTATATATTTTCATTTTCTTCTATATTAATATTTATTTCAATCACGAACCAACCTGTGTTTTTCTTGAACAGGACACCCGAGAAAACTCTTATCATACCCAATGCATATTTTTGATCACCCTAAAATGGAAACTACCACTAGAGCCTGAAATCATAAAAACTTTTTATGATTTCAACCTATGAATTATATAAATATATATTAAAAGAAATATCATAGTATAATATTCAACAACAATATTTAAAACATCTTATCATCTAATAGTAAAGAGTATAAAACATTACACAAACTAATTGGTAATAAAAAAATCATCTCATATAGAAATAATTACAATAATAATCCAAAAACCGAGAATTGTGTGACATAATAACAACCCATAAGAAACATATTAAATCCCAAATCAAATACTACCATATCCGTGTGACATGTGGTCATACATCCAAATTTGAAACCATCTATCACTGTGCAACTCAAGAAGACAACATTATAAGGATTAGGCCATGTCACTTCAAAACAAGCAATGCATTATGAATTATTAAATGGTCTATTCATTATTAGGAAAAATTAAAAATTATTATGATATGACTAAATATTTTATATTTTTACATACAAATTATGAATATATTATTCAATTTTTTGTATAGTGTATATAAAAATATTCATACAAAAATTCATAAAATTAAAAAACACACCCCATTTTATAAGACATTTTCTTTACATTCCCCTCAAAATAAAAGAACATATAAAACATTTACTCATTCCATGAAATGTTTGTGGAAATACCCATATAAAATACACATTTTTAAATAATTTATAGATACACATTTCAAAAATAATTTTGAATCCTTTTAATTAGAAAAATAAATGTGTAAGACTGTCACAATAAAACATCAGGGCACTATATAACAAGGATGTATATTTAAAAAAGTTGTAAATAGTGATAAATGGTTCTACACATTATAAAAGTTTTATCGAATAAATAATAAATTTTCTATATGGAAATTCAATAAGTATCAATGTAAATTCCAAAAAAATCTATGAAGAGAAACGTTAAATTCTTGGGTGGAAGAAAGAATAGGTTTATTGATGAAATTATCTTTATATAACCAAAAAACTACTCTAAAATAGACTCATCTATGTCAATACAATGTGGACTCAAATAACAGAGTTGATATAGTCTACCTAATGTGAAAAAGGTATTAAATATCTCATATTCACTAGTAAGAAACCTAGGATCCCCATCCAAGGAAACAGATAGATTCTTTGAAAACACGTGCATAAGAAAAATATAAGATATAAATCCTCTCACACCACAAAAAACCCTTGTAAAAATTTACCACATTATAATATAATTATTTTTATAATGAATAATAATTTAATCCCTATTGGAAATCATCCATATAAAACACATCTAACAAGGGGATTTAAGAGGGTCGCATACACACACCATAAAATCCATTATAATGATAAAAAATGTTTTCTTGTAAAACCATTTCATAATAAAAATCCATTTTCATTCATTTATATTTTAATTTTAACAAAATATTGAGCCAAATAATTTGGGAAACGAAATTCTACCCATTTAAAAAAATTCCATTTATTTAAAGATGTTTATGAAAACCTAACAATATCCCCCATTTGAAATGACCCTATAAAACCAATAATCCTACCATTCATGGACGAAATAGGGACAAAAACCTTATTAATACCGACACCATTTCAAATAAAACTTCAATCCATTCATATGATGACATTAAGCTGAAAAATAAATTTAAGAAAGTTATCCTAAAATAATATTTTATGTCATGTAAGATTTTAGTTCAATACAATTAATCAATTCATCCCACACATCTATTTTAAATATAATTTTATAATTATGTAATTTTAAATCACAAATAACACACCACAATTAATTTTAATGGAATACCACAAAAAACACACAAGTCTATCCAATAGCCATGATGTTAGAAAATGATTTCTGTGATGCAGAACACTCATAAAAGAATTAAAAGGTCCTTTTCAAGGCCTAATAATAAAAAACCATTGAATTAGTATCCCCAAACCTTAAATATGACTTGATAATCCCATAGAGTTTATAGGATAAGGATCGACCAAAACATTAATGGGGTGCGGTAGGATGAGGAATAAATAATTGTAAAAATGAATATTACCATGTTTTTTCACCATAAAATAGTGTCATACAGGCTCCTAAATAAAGGTTGAGGGAGGGACGATTCCCTTGAGGCATTAAATAGGCTGATCAAATGAGAGAGTAGTAAAATTATAGGAAAATACATATCCAAAACAATGATGGATAAATAATATACTCACAATTTTATAAGACTGGAGATCACAACTGGTTTGGATAAAATGTTTGACAAATCATGTGCCAACCATTTAAAATACCTCTATAAAGTTTCATTATGCCTCACATAGTTACATCATAGTATTCCCAAACTATAATTGACATACAAGTCCTATAACCTACACATAATAGTAATAAAACATGATATTATATATTCATTTAATAACGATGAAAACAAACCATTTATATTGAAATATTATCTAAAAAGGCCCTATGCAATGTAAAATTGCATGACTTTATCATAAACCCTATTCTCCAAACCATGATCCTCGTGATACTCAAATAAGAGTCATCTATAAGGTTTCTACAGATAATAAGCAAACCATTCCTGAAGGAATATATCTATAAAATTTATATATGATGCCCAAAACTTATAAAAAATTAAATTACCCAAAAAATAATGAATATAATTATTGTTATAGTGGCATGAGTTGATATAGTCTTCAAACAATTCCAACTATCTCAATATAGTACACAATAATAAAAATTACTAAAAAATGGATCCCCATTGAAACCACTTACTATGATTTGGTCTCGAGTAGTGGAAACTAGAGAGATCCAAGTGTAAAAGACTTTGGAAAGATTAATGTTTCATTACACAATAAAACCAATCTCTATAAACATGAGAAATATCTAAAAATAATGCATGTGGATCAAAAATAAAGAGCGTAAGAGAAATAAAAACTATGAATAGGTCTCCCAACCATTTTGATTTTATCAGTGATGGTGAAATTAATGGGTGTAATACACTATATGACCCATCTTAACTATGATAACACATCTCAAAAAAATACATAAAATGTACTCAACTCCATCTTCCATTAAATACCAATAAAATAACGGAAAATAATTATCATAGAAAAAATTTCTTAAATGTGAATCCATAATCCTGAAACATAATCAACATATAAGATCAAAAAATTCCTTAACCAACAAATTCCCAAGTGAAAACTTGAAACCAATCCAAAAAAAATGAAAAACACGTGCTCTAAACTCCTATTTAGTGTACAATAATGCTTGAACTAAGACCTAAATAATAGAAAACCAAACCATGAAAAAACCAATAATGCATTCAACAATGAGTTATTAATAGATTCATGGAATTACCAATCAGACTTACCCAATCAATAACATAACGTCTCCCATGATCAACCCACCTTGGATCTGACAAAAAAACATAAATAGTAAAAAAAAACATCCAAATTAATGTGATAAATAAAAAGATGGAATAATCACTGTTTCATAATCTGTAACCATTCATAAGTGTCCAAATTATAAAATAACCAATTGTATGATTTCATAACAACTAGAAATAAACATATCAATAATTAAAAAATAGTAGACTCTGAGAGGTCACCTTAAATACTCACCATAGTAAATCCACCTAATATATAATCTATGATGATGAAAAAATAATTATTATAAAATTTGTTATAACTTAAATAAAACACATACCAAATTTTATAGAAAGAGAACACTAATCCATAAAGTCCAATGGTGAAACCGGAATCCTGGATCCACAACATCACATGGTGTTTAGGTAATTTCAAGAACTAGTAATAGATAATTCCATGAAATAAAAGAGATAACAGAAGGAAAAAAGATATGTATTAACACCATACAATTCATAAATAATATTCTGGTATGCATACAAAAATAGATGTGAAACATGAACATAAGTACTCTTGAATCAAAATAAAATCTAACTATCCGAAAGAAAACACATTAAAATATCACATGCATTAATCTTGATGACATAAAATGGACCACCAATTAATATATTATAGATCTCATTAAATGTTAAAAATGTCCCCACTTCCAAAACCAAATATTCATACGAATTTCCCTCCTAAAATGAGCATATTTCATAAACATACTCTCTCAATGAAAACAAATAACCAAAATTATTTTAAAAAGCATTTTTTTATTACATTTAAAAATCATAAAAAAATATAGTTTCTTTTAAATCAATACTAACTTTTTAATCCAAAAATATATTCAAATGAATGTTTTTAAATCACCTTATTGAAAGTAAAATTTAAATTAAAAATTATAAAAATACTATTTTTAAAATTTATTTAAAATGAAACAATATTTATTCTACACTATTTAATATCATTTAAAAAACTCATTTATAAAAAAAATTACAAAATAAAAAATAAATATTTCACAAGATTTATCTAGCATCCTTATAAACTAAAATAAAAACCATTCAAAAAATAAAACGCCCAATAAAATTCATTTTCCCATTCTATAAACCACCATAAAAATAAAAAAACATCCCTAAGGGTAAACATAAAGTATTTGAGTAAAAATATTAAAAAAACATTCAATAATGTGCATGGTTTATTTGAACAAGTAGGTAAAGAATGAACCAATAGTTTAATAGGTTTTGTAATTGTTAAAGAAAATTTTTATGGGATTTTTATAGTTTACCAGTCCATGTGAGATTACTGTATAATAATATTTTCACCCCTTTAACCCATGAAACTAAGGATGACCCCTAAACACAATGATATACTCAACATGGATTATAAAATACACAAAACATATCAAATTCCATCAATTATAATTATGAGAAATATAAATTAACCATCAAATTGTTATAACAAATTGAAAATAAATGATCTTAATATAAAATTTCTCTCAAGGGCCCCTATTAAACATTCCCTCCCGTTATAATGATTGTCCTTGTCTCATAATATCTTGACACAACCTTGAATAATAATATGGAGAATGAATACCCTATATTCATTAACAGACCCAGGCCATAACTGAACAAGACCACAAATATAGTAAACAACATATCTAATGTGTGTTCTAAAACACCTTTGGTTAAAAACATGTGTGAGGATCAGAAATCATAACCATTTGGAATTATTTCACCCTATGAATGGAATGCACTCAATTAAAATAAACCATATGTAACAATTATTCAAGAATATTAAGAAAAACATACCAACATAAGATAATAAGTGAAAAAAATCAAATAAAATAAAAGGTAACAAAAATAATGATCTATAATAAAATAAATTAAATTTAAAAATAAATCTGGTGATGTGTTTGATATAAAAACAAACTATAATAAAAAAATAATACTAAACATCTACCATATTGAAAAATAGGGTTTTCAAACATTTATACATAAAAACATCACATCCACATCCACATAAAAACAACATTTTTCATTATATTTTAAATAAATGAATCATTTGTAAATCATTTCTTTAGTTTAATCCACTTATACTAAAATACCCATTTAAAATACACGCTCTTAAAATAATTAGGGACTCACTTTTCAAAACACAATTGGAATATATTTTTTTGATAAAAACCAATCTAGATGAAAAAAAAATAAAACACCAATTCATTATAAAATATGTAAAAAAATGTGAAAATGTAGAAAGTGAATGTTATGGTGCCACACAAAACTATTTAGATATTGAACAAGAATGAAAGATTTTTATGTAGAATCAATAATTATCTTGGGATATTTATTACAATACTATGAGGTGAAATATGAAGTAATATAGAATAACAATCTCTTAGACCATCTAAGAATTCCCAAGTCTATAATTAACAAAATTCTCTAAACTATCCAATTTATCAAACTTCACATTGGACTTATAAAACATAATTCATCTAGTATATATTCTCACTCCCCGTATCTACTATTCCTAAGGTCCCTATGAATATCAAATGATCATAGGAGAGTAAACACATGAATCAGAAAAACATAATAAGTAAATATCATCTCACCTCCAACACCCTCATAAGAGACATACCCTTTTAGATATCATTTACATAATAATTTAATCGAAATTATTCTCTCATTCCATCATCCATATAAAACACAACATACAAGTTTATTCAATAAGTTCTTTGTATCCTACCTATACACACCCAAGAAATCAATATTATATGTGTTAAAAAATCCATTATTAAAATCCTAGTTCCTAATTTCAATACATTTATACACTTTTATAATTATCTTTAAAATCCACAATAAATCCAATTCATTTAGGAAACCAAATTCAAAACAATTAAATAAAAATTTAGCTTATTTAAAAAGAACTTATAGAAACCATCCCTTTATACCCTTTTGTAAAAATACTATAAAAACAATAATCCACCCACATGAAGTACTAAATAGTGATGAAAACCATAAAAAATAAATTTCAAATAAAACATTGATCTAATAAAACATAAGAAGCGAAATAAAAAACCAAATCAGATTTCAAAGCCACTAAAATACGCTTATATAACAAGTGAGATATTAATTCAAAAAAATCAATTCATCCCACATATTTTATATTGTTATAATTTATCAATGAAATATTATAAATTCCTAGGAAAAAAATGAAAAGACTTTTGATGAAAAATTACAAAGACACCAAACTCGGTACAATGAAAATCAAGACAAAAGTTTCCACCACTAATGGTGTATGATCAAACAAGAATCAATGGGTTCTGCGGAATCCATATAAACAAATAAAATACCAATAATAGGTCACCATGAACCGTATATAATACTATGAAAGCCCTTAGGTTTCATGGTAGTGGGATATAATGAATGAATAAGGGGGAGGGGATGTAAAATAAAAAAACAAGGTTAATAAATAAGAATACATTGGGTTTATTCTTGAAAATCAAAGGAATATAGACTTATAAAGTTAGAGATAGAAAAAGAGAGATATTCCACATAGTGTGTTCCATTGGATGAATGAATGAGGTAAGATTAAAATAATTCCAATTCCCCTTAATCATTTTATGGAAATAATGGGAAACTCAAATTTTTAAATAATTGAGTAGAATACATGGTTAGGCCAAGTTTTTTAAAAACCATGAACTAATAAAATTTAACAATTCTACCATTCTAATAAAAGAGAATAATAGTCACAATATTATTTTTCATAATATTTAAAACCCCTTGTGTCCCACAACCCAAACATAATAGTAACTATCGATGGTCTCTCATAGTTATTTTCTATACATTTAAACTAATCAGACACATTAAAATATAAAATAAAACTCCTATAGAGAAAAGTAAAATATAATGTTTTATCAAAACCCATTTTACTCATCCCATGAACTACTAAATATAGACATAGGGGTCATTGGTACGATTTATACTAATAGGGTGGTAACCAAGATTATATCCTGAAAAAATGAAAAACCAAATAAAATTAAAATATAAAGGAAATTAAAAATTAAAAATAAAATTACACTAATTTTTTTAAATAAAATAACATCTATAGTGACATTCGGTGTCACAAATTACACATTCTGATAAAGATTCATATTACATTTTTCCACATCACTCCTTTTTTTATAGATTTGCGATTATTTGCATATATGTTAAAATAATTTTCCTTATTAACAGTTTCTAAGTGGTATCATCTTCACACAATTATATCCATTTTTTTCTTCCCGATTCATACTTTATAATATTTCATGGTTTCCAAAAAAATAATTATCCTCCTTTTTTTATAAAATATTGTTTCAAATAATTTTATCAAAATTAGAAATAATATTAATTATTATTTTCCAAATACATTTAAAAATTCAAATGAAAGGATTTTTCCAAAAATTAAAATTTATATTAATGATTTATATAAATCATTTTGATTATTGTTTAATGATCTCATCCATATTATTCATCTAAATATATTATGATATTTTTTTGTTAATGTCATTATAGAACACATTTCGTTATCATAGGTTAATTATGCTATGATTTAATTGTGAATTTTTTGAAGTTGTTTTGTAACGAATATATAAAATATATCATTTTGGGATTCTTGTGTCTGTTGAATCCCTTCAATGCATTGTTTAAGGTTTTAAATCTCATGATATCATGATAATATAAGGCTGTATATCCTTTGTTTAAATTTTTATGGGATATGAGGGGTCTGAACAAGTCTACTATGGTATAGGTAGGTGGTTAGTTATGTCAATTGTGATATGAATTTATTGGTTTTTAGCATTGAAATTTGTAATGATTTCGATGTTTATCATTTTACATGTAATAATATTATTAGTCACGCCTTTTTAATGTTCACATATTTCAATATTATTTACTCGCATTTCTATACTCCTATTTATCATGAATTATGTTATAAATAATTATCTAATTCATGATCCAATATTTATAGTTCCTATTTTATTAGATTTTAATATGTCATACTAAATTACCTTGAAAATATTCTCATACCCACATGTTAATATTATACAAATATATGATCTGTAATTGTTACATCTAATGTTTACACTAAATAGATATATGATATCACCCTTTTTATGATAGTATTTTCCTATGACGTGAAGAATATTATTATGTATTATATTCTTAAAATGGAATGATATTTAAAAATATTTTGTGATATGTTGAAGAATGGTTAGAAAATATGTTTATTTTTAATATTGACTCTAAATAAAATAAATATATATGTTTAGTGGTGTGTTTTATAGTAAGATGTGATGAATAAGAGTATTAAAAGATGAATAATGTATGCACTTTTACTTTTGTATTATTATAGTGAATGGGTCAAAATAGTGGGAATTATTTTTACCTGGATTAATATTTATATTTTTATTGTAATGGAATACCTTCTACCCAATACGGAATTGGTGATTACTGATGATGCCATATTAAATAGTATTGAATATTCCTGTATTGAATATAATCCTCACATATTAATCACTTAATATTTTCTAAAATTCAAGAAAATATAATTTATTTTGAGATCCTAAACCTGAATGATTAGAATATCAAGGTTTTGTATATATGAAGTCCCAATGATATATCTTAATGGGGTGATAACAACCCTTTTCAAAATTAATCTGATAAGTTGATACACTAATGGATGTTTTTAATGTTATATGGTGTGCATGTAGTGTATCAAATAATATAATATACCCATATTTATTATTGTCTAGTATTATTTATATGACTATTTTTTAGCTCTCTATGTGAATCCTCTCTTTACCCATCAGTTTAGAGGTTATAGGTTATAGAAACTAAATTCCTGGCATTATTCTAATGAAAATAATGGTTGTATTATGTAGTAATTGAGATTAATTCCAAAAAAATACAAGACCAAGTAGAAATTAATTTGTTTTTACCTTATTAAATTTGAACTAGATATAATAAATCACATCCCTAGTGTTCAAATAGTATAGTAGTCTTTAAAAACTAGATACATTTTCATTCTCACTTTACATTTGAAATCATGAACTACAAAAAAAATATTTTATTTGAGAACATTATTATTTTCTATGTAATATACTTTCAAATAAATAATTCTACACTTCCTAGCATCATGGGTAAATGAAAAAAATAAAATGGAGAAATCAAATTCATAGTAAGGGGAAGCATTCACAGTAAATTATACTATAATAAATGGGCCATAAATATCAAGATTGATATAAATTATTTTAAAATAATTCCATATAAATAATCATGTGAACTTAAATCTTATCCTGGGATAAAATAACTTTTAAAATAATCTCATGGATATCCATAACTGATTTCATAATGATAGAATGCGTAATGTGTGATATCTTAAACATACCATTGAGGGCTTGTTCCAACGTGAATTATATAAATGGGTATAGACTAGGAAAAAAATTCAATATGTCCTTTATCATAATACATATTGATACATCTATATAATATCTAATTATGGGTTCACCCATCACTAATTTTCCAATAAATTCATCAGATGAATAAATATTACCAATTAAATTATATTCTCGAACAATCCATAACTATAAGTATTGGAAGAGCCAACATAATAAATACTAATATTTTACCTTGTAAAAATAATCATAATACATAACAAGAAATGTGGATGATATTATCATTTGAAAATATCCTCAGTAAATCATCTTATTCATTATTTGTCATCCAAATTGATTAAAATACTTATAAAAGATCACTGTAACATTTCATGATGAAAATAAATTTTTTTTGAAAATAAACTATTAAAAATATGATGGTTTCCCAAATATTAGGTAATTTGTTTTTGGAGTGATACATTGAAACTTTTAAATGAATCTTCAAATAGAAGAGTAGTTCTGACATTGGGAATATTAGTTAGTGCGGAATGTGTTAAAAAAGATTATGTTCACAACATCAGTAAAAAGTGTCTCATTCATAAAACAAAAAGAAGATTCCAATAAAAACACAATATAGAATGTTAAAAAATTGCTATAAATGTATTTAATCAATCATTATTGGATATAAAAATTAATCTTGAGAACATTTTAGTAAAAATATTGACATCAAATAAAAATATTTTTGATCAAATTGAAATCAAATGTTGGTTTTTTTTTAAAAATCATTCCTCCTTTTTGAGTGAAAATGAAAATAAAATGGATATTATATTTGATAAAAGTATAAATAAATATAGTTAAATACCTATTTTGGTGGTTATGATTTAAATATTATATAAATTACCCAACCGAAAGTTATACATAATAAATCATGAATGAGGATGAGATTGATTAATAAATACTTCTCTCAAGTATGATTTTCTATCTAAATGCATTTAGAAACCTATATAAAAAATATATTTTTCTTATAATTATATAAAATAACCATAATAATATTTTAAATATAATATATGGTACAATTGTAATATAATAACAGTAGTTAATTAATAATTTTTTTTAATAAAATCAACATTTATGATGGACTGCTATTTTGTTTTTCATTTATGTTTTCGTGCGATAGTTCTGGAACAGACAAAATTTTTGTGGTTACAAAATATAAATAATGTTTTATTATTATATAAATATCTTATATATATTCTATATATATATAAATATCTTTTAATGTAATGAATAAAAAATAATCACATAACTTTGTGGAGGTTGTGGCCCACATGTGCACACAAGGGACATTATCATTTATTAATAAATGTAATGGTAAGATGGTAAATGATATGTAATATTTGTATAATAAAAATTATTAAATAAATATTATATAAATCTATTCATTTAATCTTTATTACAAAACATGTAAAGTGGTATTGAAAAAACTTACACCACTACGTTGAGACAGTAAGTTGAACGTACACATGAGAGATGTTTTCATTTCTTATGAGATCTATATGAGATTTATATGGGTTGTGCGACAAGGGTAATAATATTTAATTAAGTCTATGTTTTGGATTTTATTTATAATCATGCCTATAGAATATTTTGTTGGGGTATAATAATAAATAAAGTCAAAATACTAGGATTAACGTTGTACCTCTACTTTAGAAAACTACTTTTGGCCAACACATTAATCCTTCTACGTAAGTCCTTTAATGTTACTTGGAATACTGGGTTATAGATGTGAATTTTTGGAAGGAATTAGAGTAGTTATTGGAATGTATATAACGATATATTGCATTAAATAATATAGGGAATCCGATGACTTTTTAAAATTGTAGTAAGGGCCATACCATGAATAACATAAACAATTATAAGAATCTTAAGACTTAATCTTATGATAGGGGAACAAAATAGTTAAAATTAAAATAACATAAAGAAAAAGTATAAATAAAACGAACTATTTGTTCTTATACTTTTTAATTATCATTTTTACAATTATCAATTTTTTAACCCCATGATAAACTAGTTTTAACCCCAAAATACGGTAATAAATTGTCCCTTTATTTACTATTCATTATGATAGACAATTAATTTGGAATTATTACCTAGTATTAATTATCATTACTCAAAATATGTAATCCATTCATAATTATTGAATATTTTGTATTGGAAGAAATAAATTTTGATATATGTCTTAAAAATTTAAAATGTTTTTTTTAAAATGTTTATATTACACATAAAAATTATTTTAAATAAAATTAAAGTATAATATTGATAAATAATTAATTAGATGGATTATATTGGTTCAAAATAGGCATATTTTTACATAAAAAACCAAAACAATGTTGAACCATGTAAATATGTTGTTAGGTAAAAATAATGAAAACCTTTTTCATTGAGACAAAACCATTTCATAGATTTATAAAATGTTAATAATATATTTATAATTTCAAAATTATATAACTAAATTATGAAAATTAATTATTTAAAATATAATTATTTATTAAAAAAGGCTTCAACGTAATTTAATTTCTTTATATAATTATAATTTCATATAAATAATATTATTTTGTAAAATTATTATTTTCACTATTCACCAAAATTTCAATTACATCTAAAAAATAAAAAACCATAAAATAATTTTTCTAAAATAAATTAAAGAAATAAATTAGTTTCATAAATTGTTTTATAATTTTTTTAAAAAAAATTATAAAATTATTTAATAAAACCACGTGTGTTAGGATTTTTTTTTATTATAAAGAAAATATTAAAATAATTGAGACTCCAGTGTTGCATTCTTTCGTCCTTCAAATATTTTATCATTAAAATTTCATTAATTTCTCTTAATGACTAGATTCTGGATGTTCATAATTATATTATAACCAGTCTCACATGTTTTATCATTTATATTATGATTTTTCAAATCTACAATAACCATATGAGTGTTCTGATTTCTAAAAATTTATTCATAGGTATGAAGAATCATAATAGGCTCTTCATAGAAAGATAAATCATGTTCCAATTTGATTTATTCATAGGTGGTAACATTCATTTGATCGTGCACGTAGTTCATCAAAAATGTGATATGGAACACATGAACATTAGATAAGTTAGGTAGAATTTCCATATATTAAGCTAGCGCTCCAAATTATTCAAAAATTTTAAGTCATGACATACATAGGGAATATATTCCATTTTGTTTTGAACATTATGACACCCAAATAAAGAGATAATATCATGAAAACATGAATCCATATACGAAATTGTAGAACCATTCTTCTTCTATCCACATAATTTTTTTTCCATCATTGAGAATCCTTAATATGATTTTGAAGAGTGTTCACAGTCACTGTTACAATGTCTCTAGGATCTAGGCCTGCAAGATTCCTTTCACCATCATTATCCAATCATATTAATATAATAAACATTTTTTCATTTTTTTCATTATATTGTTCTCTTTGAATACTTTCTTATAAGCTAAAATTTTATGTGGATTTCACCATTGGTAAATTTAAAACACAAATACCTTCTATGTAAAGTTAGAATGATCTCAACTTGTCTCTCAATGTCTGAATACTCCCTTTAGAATGACCATATATTTTATGATTATATGAGGTGATAAACATAAATTAGTTTCATGATCCTTCTAATGAAACATCCAAAATTTTTATGTTACTACAAGTCATGAACATTTACAATTGAAATAATTTGACAATTAACTCTCTTCATATCATTAATATATAGATATTAAAGGTTAACAATATGTGTATCTTTCCTTAGAATGAGGAAATGAATAAAATCAAAAAATAAATAAATAATTACCCATATATAATAATTCTTTCTATGAGTATTTGTATATCAAGTAATAAATCCATTAATAATATCATCCCATTTTCTCATAAGAATATCTAGAGGATTCATAAATCATTTGTTATGTTATATCTCATCCTTTACTTTTTTACATATCAAGAATCTCTATACATAATCTGGAATTATTTGTTTCATATCATGCTAAAAAATCATTCTTATATACAAAGAGATTTTTCTTCTATGGTTTATAGAAAAATTTGATATATAGTATCTATTTGATAATTCTCACTTTAGCTCAAGTATAAATGGAATAAAACACCTCTTTCCAAATTTCTACATCTCATATTCATAAAAAAAAAAGATACTAATTTCACATCATTAACATATTTAAGTTTTTTGTGAGCTCTTATCATTGAGTTAGTAAAATTTGAACTTTTCCAATATAGAAATTTTGGAAATCATTTGGAAATATGGGTTATGATTACCTTCCTTAATAATCCCCATATTAATCATTACTCTATCCTGAAATAAATAATCTAGTTAATCCACATGTTAGAAAAAACACAAATATATTTCATACTCAATGAATCTTCTATCTTATTATCCTTTATAAGGCTATATTTTAAGGGTAAATCATATTACGTGATTATCTCGAACTACCTCATTTTACTCATATTGTTCAATTTCTATAAAAATATTTATTTTACACTCTTTTAATCTCTATAATTCCCATAATTTTAATCATATAGATTATTCCTAAATATCATCAAAGAAAAATAAATTAATGTAAAAAAAACATGGATTAGAACTTTAATTTCATGTATCTTTGATGACCATGATTCATCAACAATAAATTTAACATTTATCAATGGACACATCAATATACAATCACTGATGTGTCACTCTTTATCAAAAACACATCCCCTCAAAATTGAATTTCTACACTTGTAAATTGGTAAACACTCACATAAATTCTTGAAAATAATATTTAAATTATTTTTTATATAATAACATAATCTCTTTCTGCATCTACATGGTTAACAATATTGGTACTCAAAAAAATTAGAGACAATTTTTATAGTAACCCACTAATCATAGGAAACTATATACTTATATTATGTTTTAATGTATTGGATATTCTTACAATGCCTCTTTATTTGAATGGTCAACTAATATTACATCCATAAAGAGATTGTTTCCATGATAATTTACGTCACATAACAATGACTAATACTTCAAAATATCACATTTAATTCATTTTCTCTAAGTGTCACAATAATTATTTTTAAAAGGACTCTTATCCTCTATAAAAAATTAATATAGAATGATATATTTAATAAATACCAGAAATAAATTATCAATATATTCAATGAAAACTATATTAATCAGATCCATAAAAATATATTGTTAATTAGTCAATCTAATTTTCATAAATGTAAACTCCTAATTTTCATACCTTATATTAAATTATGCCTTTGGAATATCATCCTTATGTTAAACTATTCATTCCTTGAATATTGATAATTCATTGAGAAATATTTATATCAATGAATATGATCATACCAGTCAATAATATGAGGGAAATGATAAATTTTTTTCATTTTATTAGTATTTAAATCCTTTTAATCAACAAAAAACCTAACTGTCTCATCCACCATTATCAAAAATAAAAAATTAGAACCCTAAGGCGAAACTCATGAGAGTATGAATCCCTCATCACAAAACTCTAGTAGTTTTTTCATTTAATAAACTAGGTATACTATTTACATTATATGTGGAATATATTATATTAAATTCTCAACCTATATGAGTTCAATAGAAATATCAAATTCTCGCTTTGGTGGATGTCTAGTTATTTATTCAAGAAGCACAACCTGGTATTTCTCCACAACAAGACTGTCTTCAATGTTCCGGTTAACATTTCCATCCATATGCTTTTTTCCTATTCTTATATAAAATTTCATTTAACAGTTTTATTGGGGATGGATATAGGCATGATTATGCTGCTGATTTCGCTAAGTTAATGATAAGGAATTCTATATAATTCCCATAAATTATGATTTCTTTCACTAGGAAATAAATTTTTATACATTGAAATAAAATTCATGCCATGAATTATGTCAAATTAAACTATATTAATCATAAAATAATTCGTGAATAGGGATCATCCATGAATCATAATGGGTATTGAAGGAAATTTATTTTTTTTATAATATTTCCTCTATGTGTATTCACTGATAACTATGTTTTAGTTCACCTGAAAAGTATTTAATTTTACTGGAAAATATAGAATACATGAATGTTTTTGTGGATTTATAATTAAATAAATCAGTAGTTAAATTTTGAGCTAGAATCAATCTAAATTCCACCACATCGATTGAAATATAAAAAAATTCAACATTAATTACATAAGATATCTCTTCTCTTAATATCCACTTTTGTGGTCTATTCACATGACATTTGATTCATTAATTAGAATAGTTCCTATAATTTTTTCAATTAAATAAATATACATCGCTGGATTATATCTTACCCTTTCATATTTGACTATGATGTCCTTTTCCATCAGACATAACGAAACCTCATATTCCCATTATGAATGTAGTAGGTTGTTTCCTTCAAAAAGTATCACATGTTAGATATTCCCTCATATCTTTTTCCCCATATAAATTTTTTTCTTTAGGTGTTTTCCATAAGTACTCTTATTATAATAATTTTTTTATGTCAATATAATTTGAATATTATTTCTCTATCTTGATATCACATGATATTATATCCTCTTGTGTAGAGAATATTTGAGAGATCATTTTTTTAAAGGGTTTAATTTATCTAATCAAATAAGTGGTTAATCGTACTCTTTTGATAACATTGATTGTTTTTAATTTTCATTTCTATCCTTTTCACATTGTATTAATACATTTAAATATATTCTTATTCCATTTTTTGGAGACTCAGGAGTTGACTCTCTATATGCACACGTAGTTCTTGAGGAATTTATTGTTCAAATAATTTAAGTTTAAAATACGTCTACTTAGTTTTCTCTATATCCTAAATATCCTTACTGTTTTTAACCAATTGCAAATATTTGTTAGAATCTTTAATGAGACAATGAAAATCCTTTAAAAATTCCACCTATCATTAATTCCCAATTCAGTAAAAATATTTTATAAAGAACACCTCCATTTCTTGAATACTAATGGATTTTGTTTCCATTGAAAGATGGAGGTTTTTTTCACATGAAGCATTTAAATGTTGTTACGAAGAATTATGGATCATTATAACTCCCTATAATAAATTTTTATTGGTCATAAATTATGCTAGAAACCCCAATAAAATTATAATAATCACATCCATATATCCATTTAATGATTTATTGAATTTCCTAGTAGGGATATATATATATATATTTTGTCAATTGAATCATTTCCATTAAATGTTATATATTCCATTCATAAATAATGACATATACTATCATATCATAAAATTATGAATCATAATCTATATTTTTTAAACTATTTAAACACATAATATAAATTTTAATTTTATGCATTATTATTCTCAGAATTATAATCATAGTATTGTCTAGAATATCTATAAATCATATATATATATTAAAATATTCAGTATTGTTTTTAACTATTTTTTCAATTTACTAAATCATATTCCACATGAGTGAGTATCCATGTGAGTAGTATTAGGTCCACTCATCATGAAATAGTGACTATCGAGTTACTACAAATTCAATCCCAATTTTTGTTGTTACCCCTATGTACATCTATTCCATAGTCACATTAACATTCAAGTATTCATAAATGTATGTCTTTCCTATCGAAACCAATAAATTTTTACTTTACCAAATACTTATAATATTACCATATTTGTAGACCTATATCTAGACTCTAAAAAGGTATTATATTCTCTAATCCATAATTTCATAAATATATTTCCTAAGGGTACTAATAAACATCTATAGGCACCAACTATGGCATCATAAACTGCAGTATGTCAAGGATGATGGTAAATTTATTTCATTTACATTATATAAAATCGACCACATTATAAAGGATCAAATATTTTAGTAGTATTAGAAAACTATATTCAGGCTTAAATATCATATAACATTTGTATACATTAAATTCAACATTTTATTTTATTTGAGAAAATAATTTTTGTTTCATGTATATCCTCGCATATAAGTATTATTACATTTTATTTGATCCTTTGGAATATAAAAAAATATTAAAGGGTGAGATTATATTTTTTGTAAGGAAATACATACAATTGAAACATTCATAGAAAAAATTTGGAATTAATAATATGGTAGAAATCAATGATGATAAAATAATAGAATATAAACAATCACATAATATTTAAACATATAAACAGATAAAATATCTATTTAAATAATCACATGGACATGAATAACTGATTTATTAAAGTTATAATAAAAATTTACAAACATCATAATATTAACAGCATGGCCTGAAGATAAGAACTCATATATAAATGGGTATTGACTGTTCCACATATCCAACCTTTTTTTTCCATGATACCTAATTATGCATTAAGGTACTTTGAAATTTCAACCCCCAACCGTCATGTAATATGTCCAATGTATTAATCATATGAAAAAATAATATAACATAATCATTATGCCTTAATAATCAACAACTATAATTATTAGATGAATTATTATACATAATATCAATATTATCCCTTTTAAAAATTATCATATGTCTTCTACAGAAATATGGTGGATAGTATCATTAGATTATACCTTCAAAAAATTATAACAATTATTAATGGATGTTCACATTGATAAAAATATTCTCAAAAGGTCTCTATATGAATTTTATGAAAAATTCATTTACACCTATGGTAACATGTTCTTCCTTTGGAAAACAACAAGAAAATATCAATAAAAACATTTATATAAAAATAAAAATAATGAAAAAAATGAAATTAACAAGTCTTTTAATTATGTAAAAAACATTATTGAAATTTTTTTGATGAAGATATACATATAGAAAAAAACATTTCCAACAAAATTGAAAAGGAATTTGGGTTTTCCATTAACAATTTATTTCTGTTATTACGTTCCAAATAAGATAAAAATTAAAAAAAAACATGAAAATCCAAAAAAATACTAGAGGAAAATAATATTTATTGGGCTGATGATATAAATATAATATAATTGTTCTGATATAAATTTAATCCCACATAATTCTAAATAAGGATGATATTGTGAAATAAACTCTTACCTCAGGCCTGATATGATTTCTATGTTATTTTAACATCCTTTAAATATAATTAATATTTATTATAAATATATAATAGTCCTATATATATACTTATAATATTATATATAATCCACTAATAACATTTCAACTCCATCTTTTGAAAGGATCACTAGTAAAATTATCTTTTCCGACTGTTTACTGTATTTATTTTCATGAATGTTTTGATTCAATAGTTTTAGTCCATGAATTATTGCCCTGGTTCCATAAACACTAAAATTATAATAATGACATTAATATCATATTTATTCATTATATATTTTTTTATAATTATCCTTGTAATGAGTTAATGATAAATTCATACCATCACTTCTTGGAGGTGGTCATCAAAAAATTTGCATGAGAGATGTTATCATTTTTTAATTGAATGAAGTGTATAGAGGTCAATTATATATATATTTATCAAATTTTAATTCATTCATAAGTATGATATATTTTCATTAGATTAATTTTTATAACCATCCATGGAATGTGGAGATGAAAAACAAATTGTACACATATGTGGATATGGTAAGCTGTAGACATGCATGATTAAAGTTTTCATTTTCAACAGAATATGAAAAAAAATTAATAGGGGTTGTTACATTAGAATAATAAAATTTCTATATATGGAATACAATTATTTTATTATATGATCATGGTAATATATAATTTTAAGGTGGTAGAAAATGAAATAAAATGACAACACTCGGTTAATTGTTATACCTCTTCTTTAGAAAACCGCCTTTGGATTACACATTAAGGCTTCTTGGATGGATATTTGATGATAAAAATACTATCTATCATGTATTGGAATGTTGGAATGTTATTCTCGGAGTAATTAATATATCTAATTTATTCAATGGGTCTATAAAATAAGTGATAACTTGTTACCTTTTTTAAGATAGAGTAATGATAAAGTTGGGATTACATGAATTATTTTCGTAATATATAGTATTTGTATTAATTATGTGGAACTAAATTTTCAAATAAAATAATATCATAAGGTTAATTTTCAAATAAAACCAAACATTATGGTTTACAGAAGCAAATATATAATTTCAATAACTATTTCCTTATTTAATCTCCTCGGTTATCCCATTGTTACCATAGCCATGATAACAAATTTTTAAATTTTTTATTATTAATTATGAACAAAAAAAGATATATATATATATATATTACCTATTGTTATTTATAATGATTACAATTATAAAATCCATATAAAAATATTCAATTTTTAAATGTGGGGAAATTTAGTTTTACTAAAAGTGTTAATAATGCAATGAAAATTATTCTTAGAAAATGTCAATGTTATGTATAGAAATGATTTTATATAATAACGATGTATATTTTTTTTATCAAAAAGGAATTAATTGGAATATATGTTAAAAACGAGGATCATTATTCTTAAAAAACGAAACAAAACTAAAATAAACTATGAAAATTATATATTAATATAAAAGAAGTAAAAATAACTTATATTTGGAAAAAACAATACTTGTAATTAAACATGCTTGGAATATGACTCTTTATTCGAAAATATATTTTTAATGAAATGAAATAATTTTAAATCATATATTGTTTCTATAAAAATGTTTTTCATCATATTTATAACGACCCATACTTTACATACATTTTTAATACTTCAAAAATTGAAGCACACCTTTTACAACATATGATAAAACCACAAAGGACCGTATAGGTATAGTGTCTTTAGAAACTGGGAAACATAAACAACTGGTTCATAAATCTTCTATAGTGTCTCCCATTTATTTCATCATATCTAGGGTCCCTTTTAGCATATTCTACTTAATATCCATCTTCCTGACCTGGGGAAAAGAAAACATAAAAGGGTGAGCTCAAATGCTCAGCAAGGGAAAATAAAGGAAATAAAAATCATATCATATCTTTTTGAAAATCAAAACCTGCAAAAGAGATCATAATATCTTAACATGGAATAAATCATAGAAGTGAAAATGAGATCCACATAATCATAAAATAAAACTTGAAACTTTGTGGCATGCACACATAATCATGGAAAATCATTTCTTGTTAGTCATGACTCATTGCCAAGACTATCTTAGTGGACAAAGTCCCTTTCTGAACCGAGTTCACTTTTCGTTTCAGTCCTGTATCACTGAACCGAAATAACCTTCCGTTCCAGCCATGTCTATCTCATGAGATATAAAATCTTTACCCAATGCATTGGAGGGAGATATAGGTCCCACCCATCTTATAATGAATCCTTTCTTATGTGTGCCACATAATTATAAAACATACATCTTCGCATAACACATGTAACAAAAATGGGATTCTTGAAACATCATGACATCATAAAACAAATCTTATAAGGCAAATGACTTCATAAAAATAATTCCCTCATAACATAATCAAATCAATGTAATTAATGGGATAAAAACAGAACCCTTTATTATCTTAGATGGAAAATAATTTTGATAAAACACTTGAACTCCATTCTTGAGGAAAATATCCTTTCTTATTCAAAAACACTTTTCTTTTCTTAACATGTCATAATAAAAGAAGTTGATCAAAAATAAACTTGAAAACTTATAAAGGAAGATTCTTGGAAATAATGTTTTAAAAATCCATTCTTGCCGTATAAGTTAAAGAAAAACATTCTTCGTACTTTTGTCGGAAAAGTCAAAAAGTACCTCGTATGAAAAACTACAAAAGATTCCTTTCATATTCTTTACTAAAAACTCACCGAAGGGTAAAATTGGATTTAAACTATTGTAAGTGGATGGAAACAATATTACATATTGAGGGAACATGGATGTGGATGATAAAATACACCCCAGTAAATACTTACGAATAAACAATCTCGGATAAAAATGAGATTGTGGTATTTTCCCTTACCTTAGGTCCGATTTGCTTTCTTCGTGTCTGAAGCTCCTGTATAATGGTTTAAATAATGTTATTGACTTATTCCAGAATCATACATATTGATATGATATCATATATGGTCATATTATTACCTTCTTGTTAGTAATATTTCATTGTTACTTGTTACTCGGGTCTTTATGACTTTTTGTTCTTATGCGTGTTTTGTCGAATAAATTCTTATTCTTATCTTTAGGTTATAGATAATTCATTTATAGAATGGTATTAGTGTAGTATATACCATATTCATTCATTCAATTCATTTATATAATCATTATGAAATGAAGATCATGTAGAACGAGTCGCATCACATCGTGGAGACGGTATTCCGTACGTACGCACGAGTGATGATATCGTTCCTATGATCGTGGAATTGTATTGAAGTATATATATATATTATTTCAGTATCAATATTACTTCATAATAATCATATATAGTTACTCATTACACCATTATACCCATCCTTTTAAGGTGATGATGGAAAATAAATTACACCACGGCGTGGAGACGGTATTCCGTACGTACGCACGCGCGGTGATTTGATTTTTCCGTAGGATGGATAGAAGGTGAATTAGGGTTGTTTCATATTTATAATAACATATCAGTATGTAAGTAATACTGATGTTATTACTTTATCATGAAACAACTAAAGAAGAAGAAGTTGAAGAAGAAAGAAATTGAAAAGATCGGTAATGGATATTACCTCTTCTTTGGAACGCCTCTTTGAATCCTTCACTTAAGGAACTAAGATTGGTCTTTGGAGAAGACCAGGACCTCTAGGATTATTCTAGTGAAGTGGAGAGGAGAAAATGGCAGGGGTTGGCCGAGCTTGAGTGCTCAAATTGGTGTGAGGAGGAGGGGGAGGAGGTGCCCTTTTATAAGGGAGGAGAGGGGCACCTTAGGAATATCTCAAAATATTATTTTATATTAAAGTCAAAATCGGTTTATAATGGCTCCAAAGGGTCTTATTTCGAAGATAAGGTGGGGATGGGCCGAAATCCTATCAACCAATAGGATTTATACAAGTTTAGGGTATTATTTTAACCTTATCAATTAGATTTAACTCTAAGTTAAATAATTTAACTTTTACCATGTCTTTTTGTTTTCTTTCACTATATGGTTAATAAACTTACTATAACATGCCAAACGAACCCCAAATTGTTTATTATTAATATATATATCCTTATCTAAGTCATTTGGCCGAACCTTAGATTTTTAGGAATAAAATAACAATTAATAATATAATATTTGATTTAAAAACTACTTTGTGTCAATTTTGACACTATTTGATATATGATTTTTGTGAAAGTCATAAAAGAATTATATGTTCGAACCAATATATCATATTAACCTAGAAAATTAGTGGAATTCATAAAAAGTCTCAAATTACATTTATTTTGGTGTTTATAACATCAATTATGTCAATATTTCATTAATAAGATAATTACTGCATCATCATTGTGTCATAAATAAATTAAATTATTTAATGTCTAAAAATTACAAATAAAATACCCTTATGTAGGAAATCTTTTTAGATTTCTAATGAATATTTATAGTCGAATTTATCTTATGTATAACCCCATATTAAAAATTATTTACTTATTAAACTTTGATTTTAACTATTTTAACCCTTCTTTAAATAAATTAATAATAAATGTCCTAATCTAATCCAAGTGGGCCTAAATGGTCATATTTTATTCCTAAGTTTGTTTTTGGTCGAATTACACTTGTACAATAGAATTAGGACATGTGTTAGGGTAATATTAATATCATATTTACCCTTAGTTACCCAATTTACTATTAACCGCGGTAAAAAAAAGTAAAAAGTTACTATTCACCAAAAAATTATTTTCATCTCATTGAACCACATTTTAGTCCTTGATATTAACCGTGTCTCTCGGAATTTCGAAATTCCATTCACAGAAGCGGTAAAATTATGTTTTATGCAAAATTCAGTTTTTAACCTACCACTTAGTGGTTTCACTATTCATCAAAAATTGAAAGTTTTCAGAAAAATACCAAAATGTCACCCTAGGCTAATTTCGATATTCTGAGTCCAAAAATGAAGTCCATTTTGAAAAATAAAATTTATAAAATTTCAAAAAGTGATTATTACTATTCATAACAGCTAGTTTTAATAGCATATTGTTGTTTAGTGAAACTCGGTATTGCGTACGACGCAAGCTATCGAGGAAGGTCGCGATTACGTGTAAAGCAAGCCAAGCAAGTGTTGTGTAGAAAAAGATTCCTTTGATGGTATATATAACATAAAAGTCTCAGGTGTTACATTCTACCCCCCTTAAAAAGAATTTCGCCCTCGAAATTCATCACTTTGTAACAAACAGATGAGGATACTTCTCCCTCATCATATCCTCAAGCTCCCATGTAGCTTCTTCAAGTTGGTGGTTCCTCCATAAAACTTTCACCAAGCGAGTGGTCTTGTTTCGTATGACTTTTTCGCTACGATCCAGAATCTCTATCGGTTGTTCTTCATAAGAAAGATCTTGCTCCAGCGGTACAACTTCTGAGCTGAGTACATGTGAAGAATCTGGTATGTACTTTCTCAGGAGAGATACATGGAACACATCGTGAACTTGAGAGAGATTCGGTGGAAGCGCCAATCGGTAAGCTACCTTCCCAACACGATCCAGTATTTCGAAAGGACCGATATATCTAGGGCTCAACTTCCCCTTCTTTCCAAACCTCATAACCCTCTTCCAGGGAGATATTCGTAAGAACACTTTATCACCCACTTCAAACTCTAGGTCTTTTCTTCGGTTGTCGGCATAACTTTTCTGTCGACTCTGAGCTGCTCTTATGTGTTGTTGAATAGATCTGACCTTTTCTGCCATTTCATCAACGAGATCAAGTCCTAATAGCTTTCTTTCCCCAACTTCATCCCAGCAAGTTGGAGTCCTGCATTTCTTTCCATAGAGAGCTTCATAAGGATCCATCTGAATACTGGAGTGAAAGCTATTATTATAAGAAAATTCCACCAAAGGTAGGTGTTGATCCCAACCTCCTTTGAAATCCATAGAGCAAGCTCTCAACATATCATCTAGGGTTTGAATTGTTCTCTCAGACTGACCGTCTGTCTGGGGATGATAATCAGTGCTGAAACTCAACTCTGTATCCAGAGTATGCTGAAGACTTCGCCAGAACTTCGAGGTAAATTTCGGATCCCGATCAGATATAATAGAAAGTGGTACTCCATGCAATCTTACCGCTTCCTTTACATATATCCTGGCAAGCTGATCTAGAGAGAAATCCTCTCTAATAGGAATGAAGTGTGCAGACTTTGTAAGACGATCAACTATGACCCAGATAGCATTATTGCTTTTGGATGTTTTAGGAAGTCCTGTGACAAAGTCCATAGTGATGTTTTCCCATTTCCATTCGGGTATGGGTAATGGTTGTAACATCCCCTTAGACTTTTGTCTCTCAGCTTTAACTTGTTGACAAACTAAGCATCGAGAGACATATTCAGCAACATCTCTTTTCATGCCATCCCACCAGAAGTACTCTTTCAGGTCCCTATACATCTTCGTGCTTCCAGGATGAATAGAGAATGAAGAACTATGAGCCTCATCCAGCAGCTCCTTCTTTAATTCGGGGATGGGAGGAACACAAACCTGATTCCTGAACTTTATTATCCCCTCACAATCAAGGTTGAATTCAGGAACATTTCTCACCTTCTTTTGTAACTCGACATCTTCTTTCTGTGCCTCTTTAATCTTCACATGTATAGATGGTTGAACATTAATTTGAGAAAGATAAGATTTTTCCCCTTCCATTATAATTCCAAGATCCATCCTTTGTAAATCCATAAATATTGGATCCTTTGTGATCCTCATCATGGATAAACTAGCATGGTCTTGTCGACTTAATGCATCCGCCACCTTGTTTGCTTTCCCAGGGTGGTAATGGATTGAGCAGTCATAATCCTTAATCAGCTCCAACCATCTTCTTTGACGCATATTCAACTCCTTTTGTGTGAAAATATACTTTAGACTTTTATGATCAGTATAAATATCACACCTTTCACCATAAAGGTAATGCCTCCAAATCTTTAATGCAAAGATTACCGCAGCCAACTCCAAATCATGTGTTGGGTAATTTTGCTCATGGATTTTCAACTGTCGTGAGGCATAAGCTATCACCATATCATTTTGCATAAGAACACACCCCAATCCCTTCTTGGATGCATCACTGTAGATCACAAACCTTCCTCCACTACAAGGCAGTGTGAGCACAGGTGCACTGGATAACCTTCTTTTCAACTCTTTGAAATTCTCTTCACATTCCTCTGTCCAGACAAACTTAACTCCCTTCCGAGTCAACTTGGTGAGTGGATTAGATAATCGTGAAAAATCTTTCACAAAACGTCGATAATATCCAGCCAAACCAAGAAATCTTCGGATCTCAGTTACTGTTGTTGGTCTTGACCATCTTTCGATAACCTCTGTTTTTGCTGGATCCACAGATATCCCCTCTTTTGAGATTATATGACCCAAAAATGCAACTTTTTGAAGCCAAAATTCACACTTGGTAAATTTGGCATAAAGCTTATCCTTTCTCAGGGTCCTCAATATAATTCTCAAGTGATCTTCATGCTCTTCCTTGCTCTTTGAATAGACAAGAATATCGTCTATAAAGCCTACCACAAATTGATCAAGATAGTCTCTAAAGACTCTATTCATTAGATCCATGAAGATAGCAGGGGAATTAGTAAGACCAAATGGCATCACTATAAATTCATAGTGTCCATACCTTGTACGGAAAGCCGTCTTTGGTATATCCTCCCTTTTGACCCTTAATGGATGATACCCTGAACGAAGGTCAATCTTGGAAAAGTATTGAGCTCCGCGTAGTTGGTCAAATAAGTCATCAATGCGTGGGAGAGAATATTTGTTCTTGATAGTGATCTTGTTAAGTTCTCGATAATCAATGCAGAGTCTCATTGATCCATCTTTCTTCTTAACAAATAGAACAGGTGCTCCCCAAGGTGACACACTAGGGCGTATGAATCCCTTATCAAGATTCTCTTGGAGTTGCTTCTTCAATTCCTGCAACTCAATTGGGGCCATTCTATAGGGTGTCTTTGAAATAGGCAAAGCACCCGGTACGAGTTCTATTGAAAACTCAACTTCACGATTTGGTGGAAGACCCGGCAATTCCTCTGGAAAGACATCATCAAACTCCCGTACAATGGGAATATTCTTAATCGTGAGTTTCTCACCAACCATTTGAGATAAATAACCTTCATTTATTGGAATCAATACCCATAAGATGGAAGAAATTTCCACTGGAAGGTTATGTTCATCCTTGCATTGGTATACGATCGTAGATTGATCTGGAATATGAAATGTGACTTCCCTTCTTTGGCAATTGATATGAGCTCCATGTACAGAAAGCCAATCCATGCCAAGAATCACATCAAATTCCACTAAAGGAAGGATCACAAGATTTGCAGGAAGCACTTTCCCACAAACTTCGATCGGAGAAGAATTATAATCTTTTGATGCGATTGATGTGCCATTAGGTGTTGTCACATCTAACTCAACATCTAATTGTTGAGGTAATACGGTGATACCCTTAGAAAAGTCTTCAGAAATAAAAGAGTGGGTGGATCCAGAATCAAATAAAACATTTGCTACTTTAGAGTGGATGGTAAGTGTACCTTCCACCACATCGTTATCGTACTCCACATCGCTGATAGAAATTTCATGTGACTTTCCTTTGTCTTTAGCCTTAAGATTTTGTTGACGTCGACCATCATCATCAACCCTTGGATTTGGCCATTGATTGGCATAATGCCCCATCTCCTTGCACTTGAAACATTGAAGTGTAGTAGGTTCATTCTGTGTATCCCTTCCTTTGTTTGTGTCATTAGACATCTTCTTCCCATTATCACGGCATTCAAATGCCCGATGACCTTCTTTTCCACATTTAAAACATTTACTTGTCCCTTTAAGACAACTCCCTCCATGTTTCTTTCCACACTTTGAGCATAAGGAAAAGCTCATCTTCTTTTCCGTGTGCTCTTTATATTTTTCTTTGAATTCCATCTTCCTCTTCTTATCAAACCCATGTGATTGATGGGTTACTCCAATCTCCATCTCGACTTTGAGAGCACATCAAACGATTTCCTCGTAGCTATTGAAGTCCCTTATGGCTAACGCCCTTCGAAGACTTGGTTTTAAGCCACTAAAGAATCGATCGATCTTACTCTCAGGTTGGATAATAATACCAGAAGCGTACCTTGCAAGTCTTGTAAAATTTGCTTCATAGGTACCAACAGATTCATCATCCCTTTTCTTCAGTTCAAGAAACTCTTTCTCCATCTTTGTTCGGAGAATACGAGGGAAGTACTTATTGAAAAATAAGTTCTTGAACTCGTCCCATTCCATAGACTCAATTTCATCCCTTTGCCTCGTATTCTTAATAAGATTCCACCATTGATCAGCATCTCCTTCCAAACGATACACTGCTAGGATGACTTTATCATGTTCAGAACATTGAAAAACTGAAAATATCTTTTCAGTAGTACTAATCCATTGTTCAGAAACTAATGGATCAGTAGACCCACTGAAAGAAGGTGGACGCTGCCTCATGAAGGATTCAATAGAATGTTGCTCCTTCCTTTGCTCGTTTGGAAGTCCTGCATGATTCATAGCTTGAGAAAGTTGTGTGAGCATGGCTACAAGATTTTGCATTCCAGCTCCTATATCATTTGGTTGCTCAGGGGGACAATCATTGCATTGCCCATCGCATTCCGCATTAACACGGTTCCTTCGGGTTCCAGCCATTGACTAAAACCAAGAAGAATAGTGTGATCAACACTAATTATAATAGGAAAACCACATAATTCAAGAATAAAATTTTCATGCTTAAAGTATTATCTTAGGGTATTCAAGGACATTTCTAAAACACTAAGATTGTGTTCTATGCTTAGACATATCCTTAGAGTTCTTACTAAGGCTTTCACATCCTAGTTTCCAAAGGTTGACTATACCTTTCCTCTGATACCAACTATAACGACCCATACTTTACATACATTTTTAATACTTCAAAAATTGAAGCACACTTTTTACAACATATGATAAAACCACAAAAGACCGTATAGGTATAGTGTCTTTAGAAACTGGGAAACATAAACAACTGGTTCATAAATCTTCTACAGTGTCTCCCATTTATTTCATCATATCTAGGGTCCCTTTTAGCATATTATACTTAATATCCATCTTCCTGACCTGGGGAAAAGAAAACATAAAAGGGTGAGCTCAAATGCTCAGCAAGGGCAAATAAAGGAAATAAAAATCATATCATATCTTTTTGAAAATCAAAACCTGCAAAAGAGATCATAATATCCTAACAGGGAATAAATCATAGAAGTGAAAATGAGATCCCCATAATCATAACATAAAACTTGAAACTTTGTGGCATGCACACATAATCATGGAAAATCATTTCTTGTTAGTCATGACTCATTGCCAAGACTATCTTAGTGGACAAAGTCCCTTTCTGAACCGAGTTCACTCCTCGTTTCAGTCCTGTATCACTGAACCGAAATAACCTTCCGTTCCAGCCATGTCTATCTCATGAGATATAAAATCTTTACCCAATGCATTGGAGGGAGATATAGGTCCCACCCATCTTATAATGAATCCTTTCTTATGTGTGCCACATAATTATAAAACATACATCATCGCATAACACATGTAACAAAAATGGGATTCTTGAAACATCATGACATCATAAAACAAATCTTATAAGGCAAATGACTTCATAAAAATAATTCCCTCATAACATAATCAAATCATTGTAATTAAAGGGATAAAAATAGAACCCTTTATTATCTTAGATGGAAAATAATTTTGATAAAACACTTGAACTCCATTCTTGAGGAAAATATCCTTTCTTATTCAAAAACACTTTTCTTTTCGTAACATGTCATACTAAAAGAAGTTGATAAAAAATAAACTTGAAAACTTATAAAGTAAGATTCTTGGAAATAATGTTTTAAAAATCCATTCTTGCCGTATAAGTTAAAGAAAAACATTCTTCGTACTTTTGTCGGAAAAGTCAAAAAGTACCTCGTATGAAAAACGACAAAAGATTCCATTCATATTCTTTACTAAAAACTCACCGAAGGGTAAAATTGGATTTAAACTATTGTAAGTGGATGGAAACAATATTACATATTGAGGGAACATGGATGTGGATGATAAAATACACCCCAGTAAATACTTACGAATAAACAATCTCGGATAAAAATGAGATTGTGGTATTTTCCCTTACCTTAGGTCTGACTTTCTTTGTTCGTGTCCGAAGATCCTGTATAATGGTTTAAATAATGTTATTGATTTATTCCAGAATCATACATATTGATATGATATCATATATGGTCATATTATTAGCTTCTTGTTAGTAATATTTCATTGTTACTTGTTACTCGGGTCTTTATGACTTTTTGTTCTTATGCGTGTTTTGTCGAATAAATTCTTATTCTTATCTTTAGGTTATAGATAATTCATTTACAGAATGGTATTAGTGTAGTATATACCATATTCATTCATTCAATTCATTTATATAATCATTATGAAATGAAGATCATGTAGAACGAGTCGCATCACATCGTGGAGATGGTATTCCGTACGTACGCACGAGTGATGATATCGTTCCTATGATCGTGGAATTGTATTGAAGTATATATATATATTATTTCAGTATCAATATTACTTCATAGTAATCATATATAGATACTCATTACACCATTATACCCATCCTTTTAAGGTGATGGTGGAAAATAGATTACACCACGGCGTGGAGACGGTATTCCGTACGTACGCACGCGCGGTGATTTCATTTTTCCGTAGGATGGATAGAAGGTGAATTAGGGTTGTTTCATATTTATAATAACATATCAGTATTTAAGTAATACTGATGTTATTACTTTATCATGAAACAACTAAAGATGAAGAAGTTGAAGAAGAAAGAAATTGAAAAGATCGGTAATGGATATTACCTCTTCTTTGGAACGCCTCTTTGAATCCTTCACTTAAGGAACTAAGATTGGTCTTTGGAGAAGACCAGGACCTCTAGGATTATTCTAGTGAAGTGGAGAGGAGAAAATGGCAGGGTTTGGCCGAGCTTGAGTGCTCAAATTGGTGTGAGGAGGAGGGGGAGGAGGTGCCCTTTTATAAGGGAGGAGAGGGGCACCTTAGGAATATCTCAAAATATTATTTTATATTAAAGTCAAAATCGGTTTATAATGGCTCCAAAGGGTCTTATTTCGAAGATAAGGTGGGGATGGGCCGAAATCCTATCAACCAATAGGATTTATACAAGTTTAGGGTATTATTTTAACCTTATCAATTAGATTTAACTCTAAGTTAAATAATTTAACTTTTACCATGTCTTTTTGTTTTCTTTCACTATATGGTTAATAAACTTACTATAACATGCCAAACGAACCCCAAATTGTTTATTATTAATATATATATCCTTATCTAAGTCATTTGGCCGAACCTTAGATTTTTAGGAATAAAATAACAATTAATAATATAATATTTGATTTAAAAACTACTTTGTGTCAATTTTGACACTATTTGATATATGATTTTTGTGAAAGTCATAAAAGAATTATATGTTCGAACCAATATATCATATTAACCTAGAAAATTAGTGGAATTCATAAAAAGTCTCAAATTACATTTATTTTGGTGTTTATAACATCAATTATGTCAATATTTCATTAATAAGATAATTACTGCATCATCATTGTGTCATAAATAAATTAAATTATTTAATGTCTAAAAATTACAAATAAAATACCCTTATGTAGGAAATCTTTTTATCTTTCTAATGAATATTTATAGTCGAATTTATCTTATGTATAACCCCATATTAAAAATGATTTACTTATTAAACTTTGATTTTAACTATTTTAACCCTTCTTTAAATAAATTAATAATAAATGTCCTAATCTAATCCAAGTGGGCCTAAATGGTCATATATTATTCCTAAGTTTGTTTTTGGTCGAATTACACTTGTCCAATAGAATTAGGACATGTGTTAGGGTAATATCAATATCATATTTACCCTTAGTTACCCAATTTACTATTAACCGCGGTAAAAAAACGTAAAAAGTTACTATTCACCAAAAAATTATTTTCATCTCATTGAACCACATTTTAGTCCTTGATATTAACCGTGTCTCTCGGATTTTCGAAATTCCATTCACAGAAGCGGTAAAATTAAGTTTTATGCAAAATTCAGTTTTTAACCTACCACTTAGTGGTTTCACTATTCATCAAAAATTGAAAGTTTTCAGAAAAATACCAAAATTTCACCCTAGGCTAATTTCGATATTCTGAGTCCAAAAATGAAGTCCATTTTGAAAAATAAAATTTATAAAATTTCAAAAAGTGATTATTACTATTCATAACGGCTAGTTTTAATAGCATATTGTTGTTTAGTGAAACTCGGTATTGCGTACGACGCAAGCTATCGAGGAAGGTCGCGATTGCGTGTAAAGCAAGCCAAGCAAGTGTTGTGTAGAAAAAGATTCCTTTGATGGTTTATATAACATAAAAGTCTCAGGTGTTACAATATTTAATTTTATTATAAACATATTATAATCTCACAAAAGTGTGCATTTTTCTTAAATTGGTATTATTAACTATTCACTAAATAATAAAATATTATAGACAAATATAAAAAACACTATAATTTAATTTTAACATTATTAATTAAACAATTAAATAAATTTCCAAAATTTAAATTTATGAAATTTTAGAATTTAGCTTTTAATTACATTTATGAATAAAACATTGGGTATTTTTCTATTATTTATCTGAAAACATTAGCTTCCTATAATTGAATCTTGGGTGTTTTAAAACTCTAGACACCTATGATGAACATGATAAATAAAAACAATTACAATATTTTGTTTCTCATGAATTCCATAATGACCTTTGAATCATATATCCTTGGGGATTTTGATTCTACAAATTATCAAAAATAATCCACTATATTAAGAGTTTCATTATTTCTATATGACTTGCAAAATAATACCATGTTTTAAATTCCCCAAATATTAAAAAAAATAGTAATTAGCTTGGATAAATTTCACATATTTTTTAAATCATCCCTTTATTTGGAAAGTAGGACACAAACTAAAAAATAATTATATTAACTATATAGTAATTCCAAAAATAGACTATAATTAGTTATATAATAAGTAATATGATGGGTAATTAGGTATCCCTCACTACAATGAGTATTATAGAAGACAAGGATAAACTAAAAATAGTTTGGGGAATACAATAATAAGGCCCCATCAATAAACATTACTTAATCTAGAGATAAGTCGATAATTTGTCTTTAATTCACAATGATGATTTTTTCAGGATTATAATATTATGTAATTAGGTCATAACATATACATAGCATATTAAATATTATAAGTAGACACTTCTACTCACTATAATTGTTTTCCATGAAACCAAAACTCTTTAAAACGAAATATGAAATTGTTTGATGTTTTTCCCATGACTAATAGTTATATATATATATGTATCCCTTACAATGAAAACATTATCACTAAATGGAATAGCCATACGGATATAAATCTATTAGTCTTGAGAAAACATATAAACAATGAAAAAATTATCATAAAGTAATACTTTTCAACTATAAGAAGTATAAAAAAAATTCAATGAATATAATCTCATTTCTTACCCTTTTTGTAACCAAAAGATTAATATAAATCCCATAGAAATCAAAATATAACATATAAAGGTAAATTGGGAAATGAACATACTTAAATGGAATAACTATATGGTCGACTTCCTGCCATATCACTAAATGGAATAGCCATACGGCCAACTTCCATACCCATTGCATTGTAGGTTATAACTTAACCACCTATCATTGGTTTATCGTGTAACAAACCATAATTTGTTTTATCAGGTAATGAAAAATCATTCAGTTTATCATGTAACCACCCATCAAATGTATATTTACCATTATATAATTATAACACATAAAATATTGTAAATTTCAACATTTCACTAATAACAATTCATTTGCAATCAAAAGTAATCATATCAATATATTGAAATACTCAAACCATTTAAAAAATAATTTTAAATACACAAACACCTAAAAAGGTAATATCGTATTTATTTTCATTTTAAATATATTATATCTTTTTACGGAAGCCAAATATCAAAATATACTCACGAAAATGGAATGGTTGTTGTCCCCACATACGTTAAAAACATTCCATTTTCCATTAAGTAAAATTTTTCATAGAAAAAAGACTCTTATTAAATGATATTTAAATTAAAATATTTTTATTACATACCATATTAATGAAGGTGTTTTATATTATCAGTATATGCCTCGGTGAAAGGAGATTGATATGATGTCCCTTACCTTGAGTCTAATTCATTGCATATAGTCTTTGTGCTTCCTTTAATAATGTGTAACTCCATTTGATTTATGCCAAAATACTATCTTGAATGGTATTCTACCAAAGGTAAGAATTAATGATAAAATAAAGGGATATTGGGAACTTATATGGGTATATTTGGATGAGCAAAGAGGCTTGATAGGTGTGATTAAATGGTTAGAGGTGATTCCCTTTTATAAGAGGGAGGAGGGGAACATTATTACAGAATTGAAATATTGTTTTATTATAAAATGAATTTAGGTTTCTAGTGGTTGAAAAGTAATTTATTTCAAAAAAAATATTTTTTGGGTTGAAACACTTTCAAACAATAGGTTTTATACAAGTATATCTCAAAAATTTAACCTTATCTTTAAACATTAACCCTTAGTTAACTAATTAGACTCTTACCATGCCTTCTTGTATATTCAAACTATATGGTTAATATAGTAACTATAAAATTCCAATCAAACCTCAAGTTGTTCATTAATAACATGTTCAAACATTATATAAGTAATTTGGATGAATCTTTATTTTTTGGACTATTATATCATTTTATAAAATAGTATTATTTTTTAAAAACTCGTTTATGTCAATTTTAATACTATTCATTTCATGATCTTTTAAAAATCAACAAAAAATTGATTATTTTGAAAAACAAATTCATTAAATCAAACATATCAAGTCATAATAATCCCAAAAATTCATCGATGGTATAAAAAGTTTTAGAATAAATTATTTTAATATTTATAATATCATTTATTTAAATCATTCATTAATAAGGTAATCACAACATCATCATTATGTAATAAATAAATTATATTCTAGAAGTCTGAAATTTATAAATAAAATACCATGATGTATAAAATCTTTTTATCTTCCTAATGGATATTTATAGTTGAAAAAATAACTTATATGACCTAATATATTTTTTTTACTAAAAGATACATGTTTCTGTTACATTTTTATTTACATTAAATTAATTCTTATAAAATGTCATTTTCACATCCATGTGGATTCATGGGGTCCCAAAAATGAACCCCAGGATTTTCATGGTCAAATATATCTTATAAATGAAGATTATTACACGTGTTATTGTAGTTTAATATCATTATAATATTATTTTTGACCCTTATTTACCAGATTTACCCTTTAACCATGGAAAATAAAATAATTACCGTGTTCACTATTCTTGAAGTCTAAAAATAAAAGGTACTTATTTACAAAATTTGGAAATCCTAATTTCAAATATATAATACATTTATCAAAATTCAAAACATAAAAGCTGCTGTAACTAATTTAAAATTAATTCCCACTGTTAAAAGCAAAAAACAGATTTCTAAGAAGTAATAACTATCAAAAGAATAACATGTGTTTATATCCAATTTAAAAGATAAATTACTTATATTTTCCATCATTGAATTAAATTATAAATACATAATCAAATTAAAAACTAATACCAGATATAATAATAATCAATCTATATAAATAAATTAGATTAAAAGGCATCTTTGAATTAAAATGTAGTATTTTTTACTATTCATTAAAAAATGATGTTTGTCAGAAAAATACCAAAATTTTGTCGTATCTATATATTGATTTCCCAAAAATATATAATAAATTTATTTTAAAAAATAGAACATATAAAAGTGAAAAACTATATTTTAAGACGTTTTTCCCTCAAAAAGAGGTAAAACTGCAATTTTAGAAAAATACTTATTTTATCCAAAATATTGAATACATTATTATATTATATCTAGAAAACTTATGAGGTGAATTGAATAAATTTCATTGAATATATATATCTTATCTTTTACATTAAATAAAAATCCATAAATAGTGATATGATTACACAATTATTCACATTTAAATTGGTTTTCATAAACAAAAATCCATTATATTAAAAGGGATTTTATTTCCATTTCTAATAAATCTGGTAACCAATTAATTTTATCATATGTAAACCATATTTAAAAATTCATTTGACACTATTCATTCATCTATTATAATTGATATTCATTAATGAACATTTAAAACAATAAGCCTATTAGTGTATTATATTTTCATATAACTCAAAATTGTGTGCAACGTAAGATTTCGTAGAAACCCATTGTTGTGTGTTGAGTAAGCTATCAGAAGAAGTGTCTCCTTTAACATAAAATAAATATCTTATTCATATGTAATAATTGATTTCAAAAGGAATTATTCAATAAATACCCATGTCATTTCATCTTTCTCCCCCCTTTGGAAATTGTGTCCCCGCAATTTTAAAATTGGGCTCGGAGACTTCATTGAAAGTCCCATATCAAAAAAATAGTCAATAAAACTATCCCATTAAAAGAAAGAAGGAGAATTATAAAGGTCACCTAAGATAAAAAATACTATGATTCCATGAAAACATAGATATGGAGGATAAAACTTACCATCATGTTGTTATGGAGAGTGATATAAAACATAATTAGGATAATGCTAGCAACATGAAAACCACAAACATCTGATGGGATAAACGGTCTTTGATTCCCCCATAGGAAATGTAAATGGGTGACATTTTTGTTTTATGTTCCATTTCATAAATTCAAGGAATTATTTTAATAATTTGAATAATAAAATATGTAAATATACATACCATTCATGTAGAGTATCATACTTTAATAAATTTAGTCCACAAACTCATCTTTTCTCCAAAAGATGAGTCTTCAAGATGACTTGGTCACATCTGATGTGTTAGAATGAACTCCTAGAGAATCAAATAATCCACACAAGTTGTACTATAGAAATTTACCCTGTTATATAATAGTAACCATAACCAAAATGGTTAGTACAATATCATATAATCTCCATAAATTATAATCATTTATAAAAATAAATACTACTCTTAATCTCCAAAATTCAACAAACAATACCCAATGTTCAACAAAGACCATTTGACACACAGTTTCCCTTAAAACTATTTAATATTATCCAAAATATTATTGAAACCCAAATCATTGAAGAATGTGATCCCAAAATCTTCCACAAAAAATATTAACATTTATATTCAAATAACATTGACAACTCTTAAAGTATCATACTTAAAAGTAATTATCCTATTCATGTATTCTCAAAGATAGTTTATTAATTTTCATAAATAAACGTAATTTCAATGGGTCCATAATAAAAATATATATTCTTCCAATATAAAATTTCATCATTACTCCTCAAATGAAATCCAATATTATTTTCTTTTCCATAGGCATATAGTTGTCCAAAAAGTAAGAATTTATTCGAAAAAACATATATCAGTTGATCAACAAATCATTTTCATTATATAAATTTAATAAAACACAAGTCCCCCAAATAAACTTATTATTGATCCAAAAAATCATTTAACTAAAATGAATTAGTCATATTAACCAGGGACTTCACATATTCTAGTGGTAGGTGATAAATCTAATTCACACTTTGGTTATGGGTTCAACTCCCGCAACATTGTCCAACGCGACTGGTTTTCACATGGTCTATGTGTTGTTATTTTTCAAAAAATAGTATAATTATAATAACATTAAAAAAATGATATAAAATACTTAAAAATATCAATAACATGTTTTTACTTCAAAGGTATTTTCATACCACACATAATGCATCTAAACAATAATAACCTATAATTGACTCAAATTCAGTGATAATATAAAACTGAATGGTTCTTTATAACTATATCCATAAATGAAGAGATAATTAATCCTCAATTAAAAAAAATTAGGGTTAAAAATACTATAAGTATTCCAATGTAATCAAATAATTAATACATTTAAATATAATATCACCCATAGATCCAACATAACTCATCAATTCCTATGATTCAGAAATCTTAATCATCAAACATTCTTCATGATCCATTATCCATCTTTTTCCATATTGTTCATTAATTATACTTTCATAAAAATAAAAGAATGCATAATTTTCTAAAATTTCAATAATGTTAAAACATGTTCTATAAAATAATACATACCTTTCATTCGCCATTTTCAGTTTCCTCATTTCAATTGGAATGGCATTATGTATCAGTAAACATATATTAACATGGTCTTGATGATCCCATTTCTAAACCTTATTCTTAAGAAATCTATGTGCATAGTGATAATGCAAACCACATTTAAAACATTCAATTGATCCATCTAAAAGAAATTATTTCCCATTCTTGGATTCAATTGAATGATTCCTTTTTCTAGGGTAGGTTATTCTTTTATGACCATTATTACCACATCTATAATACATTGAAATACCTTTGAGTTAATTTTCTAAGTGATTCATTCCCAATCCTTGACACATTGTTTTTGGAATATACCGACCATTATGATAATTACCTGAAATTCCAGAGGTATTCATTTCATGCATGTATAATCCCTCACATTGATAGCTAAGGATAAATTGGTCAATCATGACTCCAGATAGTTGGTTATGAATAACCGTAAGAATTCCCATTGTAGATCCCATTTAATTTGGTTTCTCACTCAAAAAACCATCATAGTATCCTTCGCATACATTGTTACATTGGTGCTGCTATATCTATCCATTAACTCTAAAACAAAAATGGTCCTTGTGATTATATAAGTAAAATCATCATATAATATCTTAAGAGGAGGATAAACACTAAGATATACATATTCATGTTATCTTAAACTCATTAAATTTATCTGAATTAACTGTTAATATTTCTAATATTCTAACCGTTATGGTTATGTAGCCTATGCTTAAAAAATACCCTAACCTTTAAAGTTATCTAAACCCTCTTTTGATACCAACTATCAGGCCACATTGATAACCATTACTTAATATAAAGATTAGTTGATAATTTGACATTTATTCATATGAAGGATGTTTTTAGTTTTACAGACATAGATAAATAGTTCATAAAATATACCAAACATCATGAATATTATAAGTAGGAACTTCAACTCACTATCCTTTTTTATAAAACAAAAACTCTTTAAAATGAAATATTACATCGTTTCATGTTTTAATAGAATACCTTTTCCTTGATCTTGTCCTTGAATCTATTCATCATTATGTCTTATGAAAAAACATTTTCATGACTTGAGGAAAGGAAAAATATATTAGTAAGGGATACATAGTTAAAGAAAACCGTTTTCCTTGCAAAAACATGTATTACATGAAAACATTATCATAATGTAATACTCTTCACCTTTTAGAAGTAGCAAAAAAACATCATTTAATATAATATCATTACATAATATTTTTTGTAACGTAAATCCAATAGATAGAAACATTTAATGTATAAAGGTAACGTGGTACATAAACATAAATAAATGGAATAAGCATATGGTTGACTTCCACAAATATCACTAAATGTAATAGCTATACGACCGACTTCCATACACAATTCAATGATGGTTATAACATAACCACCCATCCTTGCTTTATCCTGGTAGCTCTCGTCATTTGGTTTATCACATAACCACCAGTCATTTGGTTTATAACATAACCACCCATCAAATTTCAATGTAACATTATATAATCATAAATAATAAAATGTTGAAAATATCAACATTTCAATAATAACATTTCATGTGCAATCAGAAGAAATCATTTCAAGATATAGAAAAACTCAATCCATTTAAAAAATAATTTTCAATAGCAAAATCTAAAAAAAATTATAAAGTATTTATTTTAATTTTAAAAACATTACATATTTTTATGGAATCCAATTATCAAATAATTCTTGCAGTTGCGTAAAGGTCATTGTTACCACGTATATCCTAAACACTCATCCTCTCATTTAGTAAAATGATTCACAAAAAAATATTCTCTTTAAATGAAATAAAATTTAATGGTTTTTATTATACAACATATAAAATATGGAATCTTATATTATCAAAACATGACCCACTAAAAGGTTATTTAGATGATGTACCTTTCCTTGAGTTTGATTCGTCACATATGTTCCTTGTTCTTCCTCGTAAAATGTGTAAATCCCAATGATTTTAGTTAAAATTATTTCTTGAATTCACTTCTTCCTATGCTAAGGCTTATAGGAGGAATAGAGGTATTTTAGGATCTTATTTGGGTAGATTTTTGATTAACCAAGGGTCTTTAGTGGTCTGATTAAATGGGTAGAGGTGATTTCCCATTATAAAAGGGAGGTGGGGCACTTTAGGAAGGTATTGAAATAATATTTTATTATATAATGGTTTTTGGTTTCAAATGGAACCAATGTCATCTATTTCAAAGATAATATGTTTTGGCTCTAAAAATTCTCTTCAAATAGGATTTATACATGTCCAGGTAACAAATTTAACATTATATTTTATCTTTAATCCTTAGATAACTAATGTGACTCATACTATGACTTATAGTATATTGATACTATAAGGTTAATATTGTTTCGGTAAAATGCCAATAGAACATATATTGGTTCATTAATAACATTTTCAATATTACCTCAGTCATTTGGTCAAGTCATATATTTTAATTACTACTATATCATTTAATAAAATAGTATTTGTTTTAGAAACTCATTTATGTCAATTTTTTTCTATTCTTATCATGACTTTTGAAAAATCCATATCAACATGATTATTTAAAAAAACATCATTAAATTAAATATAAAAAGTCATAATAATCACTAAAATTTTTATATGATATAAAAAGTTTCAAAATAAATTTATTTTAATATTTATAATCTCATTTATTTAAATCATTCATTAATATGGTAATCACTACATCATTAATGTGTCATAAATAAATTATTTTTTTATATCTAAAAATTATAAATAAAATACCATCATGTATTCAATATTTTTAACTTTCTAATTACTATTTATTGTATAAATTATCACTTATATAACTTTATATTATAATTGTTTTACTAAAATATACATGTTTGTGTTACATTTTTATTTACATTAAATTAAATATTATAAAATTTTATTTTCACATCCATGTGGCTCCATGGGGTCCCAAAATCGGACCTTGGATACCCATGGTCATAAATACCACATTAAATGGGATTATGACACGTATTAGGGTAGTTTAATATTATTATAATATAATTTTTTACACCTATTTACCATATTTACGTCTTTAACCATGGTAAATAAAATAATTACAGAGGTTACTATTCATAAAGTCTAAAAATAAAATTTACCTATTTACACAATTTAGAACTCCTGGTTCCATATATGGAATCTTTTTATCCATATTCATGATACAGAGGTTCTAGTAAACAATTTAAAATTAATTCCCATTCTTAAAACCAAAAGGTTGTGTTTTAAGAAGTTATAACTATCAATATATAGATATGTGTTTATGTCAAATTTAAAATTGAAATTACTTCTAATAGCCTCCATTAGATTAAATTATTAATTCATAATCCATTTAAACATTAGTACCAATTATAATAATAATCAAACAGTATAAATAAATATTATTAAAATAAAATTTTGAATTAAAATGCAGTATTTTTCACTATTCATGAAAAATTGATGTTTATCAAAAAAATTCCAAAATTTCATCTAAATTAAATTTTGATGTCCCTATTCTATAAAATAGGATTATTTTGACAAATATAACAAATAAAAAGTTAAAAAACTAGATTTTAAAATGGTTCTCTATCAAAAGTCGGTAAAAATAAAATTTTAGAAAAATACTTCTATTATCAGAAAAATTTAATTTGTTCTTATATCATATCCAGATAACATATGAGATTAATTTTAATCATTAAATAGATTATATTTTTTATATTTTTAATTACATAAAATTACATAAGTAGTGATATGAATAAATAATTATTCTCTTTTGTATAGGTTTTTATAAAAACATATCCTTTATATTGAATTGGTTTTTATTTCCATTTCTATTAAATTTGGAAACCAATTAATTATTATTTAAACATTTCAAAACCATATTTCAAAATTAAAATTATACTATTAAGTATCTTTATTCCAATATCTAGGAATTGACTACCATTTAAAATAATAACAATGTTATTGTATTATATTTCGGTATAACTCAATGTTTTGTGAAACTTAAGATTTCAGAGAAACCTATTGTTGTTTGTCGAGTACTCTATCAGAAGATGTGTCCCCTTTAACATAAAATTAATATCTCATACATAAGTATTAATAGAAATCAAAAGGTTTTATTCTATAATTACCTTGATCATTACATCCTTCCCCATTTTTAAAATTACATCCTCACAATTTTAAAATTGGGCTCAGAAACATAACTTAACGTCCCCGAACTGAAAAAGACTCAATAAAAGTATTACTTTAAAAGAATGAATGATAAGTAAAAAGGTCGCCCGAGATAACACATACTAGGACTCCATGAAAAAATGGCTTTGGAAGAGATAATTAACCATCATGTTCTAATAGAGAGTGATATAAAACATAATTAGGAGAAACATAATAATATGAAAACACCAAACTTGTGATCGGTTAAACTAAATTTGATTCCAGAGTAGGAAAAGTAAGAAATTTTTTATGTTTTTTTCATAAATTTGAATTATTATTTAACTATATATAGTAAGAAAATAAGGAAATTTTCATACCTTTCAAGTAGAGTTTTATCCTTTAATAAATTTCTAATGTAAACTCATATTTTCTCCAAACATTGACTATTCAAAATAACTAGGTCACATATGAAGTGATAGAATCAACTCCTAGAGAATAACATAATCAATAAAAGATGGATTGTATATTTTTCAAAAAACATTATACATTATCCAAAACCAAAATGGTTAGTAAAATATCAAATAATCCCCAAATATGATAATCCTTTATAAAAATAAATTCAACTCTTAATCTTGAAAATTCAGAAAACAATACACAAAGTTCAACGAAGACCATTTGATTCATGATTGTCTTTAAAATTATTCAATATAATCCAAACTAATAATGAAACCAATATTTTAGAAGAATTTGATCACAAAGTCTTCCAAAATAAATCATAACATTTATCTCCAAATAATATCGAATACACTTAAAGTATCATACTTAAAAGTAATTATCCTAATCACATATTCTCAATGACAGGATAATCATTTCCATAAATAACTCAAATCATTATATGTCCATAATAAAAACATAGATTCTTCCAAAATAAAATTCCACCATTACCCATCAAATGAAATCCCTAAGTTTTCTATTTTCCTTAGGATATAGTGTTACCAAAAGGGGGAATGTCTTCAAAAATAAAATTTATCACTTATAACCAAAATAATTTTATTATACTAAGGATATTTATTAGATAAAACATAAGATTCCCAAAATTTTTTTTTCATGATCCATAAAATCATTTAACTAAAAATAACTTGTCATACTCACCAGTTACGTAACGTAGTCTAGTGGTATGTGATAAATCCCAGTCTCACTTTAGTTGTGGGTTCGATTCCCACAGCTTTGTCCAACGTGATGGGTTGTCACTTGGTCTTCGTGTTTTCCTTTTTCAAAAAACCATATAAATCTAATAACATTAAAAAATGATATAAAATCTTTAAAATATAAATAAAATGTTTTATCCTCAAATGTTATTTCATACCTCACATTTTACATCCCAAAGACTAATAACTAATAATTTCCTCAAATTTAGAGATCATATAAACCCTAATGGTTCTTTATAACTATATCCACAAAAAATGATAATTATTCTTCAATTAAAAATAATAATAAGGGTTTTAAATACTAGAAGTATTCTAATGAAATCCCATCTTTAATAGATTTAAAAATATCATCATCCATAGATCCATCAAAACACAACAATTCCTAAAATTTAGACATTTTAATAATTGAACATTCTTCATGATCCTTTATCCATGATTTTAAATCTTATTCTTTTATAATTATTTCATACAATCAAAATCATTCATATTGTACTAACATTTTAATAATGATTAAACAATATCTACGAAATAATCTGTAACACCCCAAGCTTCCACGGTACACATCTCTTTGAATAAATACAGTAGCGTGTGTTGTACGCAGCTTCGAGTTCTAACACACGCCACAACCAATCAAAGTAGCAGTTATGAATAGTAATACCTAATTTTTGAAATTTTATAAATTTTATCATTCCAAATGGACTTCGTTTTTGGATTCGGAATATCGAAATTAGCCAATGTTGAATTTTTGGTATTTTTCTGAGAACTTCCAAATTTTTATGAATTGTGAAAAATACTTAAAAACAACTTTTTTAATAAAATTATTTTATAGTGATAAATTATACTATTGAGTCGTTTTAAAGTATAATTAGATTATATTTTTACTATTTTATCCAATGGTGATCATTATAATTAATTTCACTTTGAAATTGGACATAAACAATGGTCAATCTTTTGATATATATTGTTTCTTAAAAAACGCTATTTGTTGTGATAATGGGAATTAATTATAAAATTAATTAATGCAACTTATATGTTTGGAATTTTGTAAAATATAAATCATTTTTGGATTTGGAATATCAATTATAGCTTAGGGTGAAATTTTGGCATTGTTCTGAAAAACTTCAATTTTTGATGAATAGTGAAACCTCTAAGAGGTAGTTAAAAAACTGATTTTTCTTTTAAATGAAACATTACCACTTCTGTGATTTGATTTTCAAAAATCTGACATACATGGTTGTCATTAGGAATTAAAATGTAGTTCATTGGGATTAAAATAATTTTTTGGTGAATAGTAACTTTTAAGTTTAATTAATCGCGATTAAAAGTAATTAGTGAAATTTATGGTAAAAATAGTATTATAAGAATATGGAATGACCTTTAAATTTGTCCAACCACTATTGGATGTGTCATGGCCGACTAAGACAATCCATGGGTCAACTTGGGGACCCCATGGAGCCACTTTGGTAGGAAAAGGACATAAATATCTTTTTATTTAATGTTAAAATAAAAAGGCCACAAACAAGAGTTGTTTTACTAAAACAATTTTTAAATGGGGTTATAAAAGTCGTATTATTGACTATAAATATTAATTAGAAAGATAACAAAATTTAATACATCATAATAATTTTTTTAGAATTTTTAGACATTATATAAATTAAATTATTTATGACACCATGATGATGCAGCGATTACCTCATTAATTATCGATTTAAATAAAATGAAAAGATAATGTAAAATCCAAGGCTTACACTTGTCCAAAGCCTATTGGATGGGTAGATTTAGAACCCTTATCACCATATATTTTAATTATAGAAGTGTGGGACCTTTAGAATCCGAAAATCATTGTATAATAATGTAATATTTCATTACATTCCAAGAGTGCCCCTCCTCTCCACTTATAAAAGGCCCCCACCACTACCACCTTACTCACACTTTAAAAGCCTTTTGGATCGGCCAACATATGCCCAAATACTCTCCCAACATCCCTCCCTTACTCATAGAATCCTCACTTTGGGCAGAATTCTTCCCAAGGAAGCCTTTGGCTCAAATCAAAAGAGTTACCCAATTTTAAGGTAATGTCTTCTCTTATGTTATTTTGTTTTATTTTTCTTATCCAACCCCCTAAACTCTTTTTATTCCTTTCTTTTGTAACAATACCAGTATCCTAAATATAATAGGATGTTTTTATAATGAGTATTCGAGCTACACTTACACACACCTACATCTAATGGTTAAAGAACATACGGTTTCTGTGGATGGCGAATTTATGGCTCATGAAACGATGATTGTTAAACACTCATAAAACACCTTAAACGGTGTCCATTAATATGTCACTATATTTATAAATGATATATAATATGTTTATGTTTTACTTAAGGTTCTGTATTTTTCATTTATGGCATACCATTATTGTTTCCATTATGGGTAAACGCGATATTTTCATTTTAGGAAGTGCGGACTACCGCCCCCTCAAAGTGATTTGAATCGTTAATACCATATGTGGGATGTATAAAGGATGGAGTAAATGATATTATATATGATATTATACTGGAATTATAATATACCTTTATATCATTATGATTTCATTAAATACGAAATAGAAATGAAAGTAGCGTTCATGCGTACGTACGGCTTACCGTCTCCATGAACAGTGCATTTCATTTCTTACCTCTAAACATTATAGAATATTATAAATGAATGTATATACTGGATATATATGATATATATGATATCTATATCATGAATATAATTCTGGATATAATGGATATATCACCACATGAACAACTTGTAATTATAAGAATTTTATTTTTGACTCAAGTACCTAAGATCGACAAAATGACCGTTATAAACTTAAATAATTACATAATGTTCATAACATGGTAATAAGGGATATAAAAGGAATAATGAACATGAAAAATGTTCTTAAGTAAATAGAAATTAACTCTAGTTTATTATTCAAGAGGTTAAAGAATGGTCGATTCAGGACAGGACGCAAGGTAAGGGAACTTCTTAACCCAATTTCTATTCTTTGGGTTAATCTCCTACTTTCCAATTATGTCATGATGTTATTATGTCATATCTTTTATTTGTACTTTCATTATGTGTACTTATAATGAATACACATAATAGATCTATTTTATTTTAAAAATGATCTTTTTAAGGACTTCGTCTCATTCTCCTTTCATTGAGACATATTTGGTTTTATACACAACTTTCATTTATACGGTGTATATACCCCTTTGACTTTTAATTTTATTCAAAAGGAATCTTTTTTTACGAAGCGTTTTTACTAAATGACAAAAAGGAATGTTTTTCTTACGTATGCGGCGACAACGACTTCTCTGCCGCCATGGCCATTATTTGGGTTTCGGCTTCCTCTACAAGCCATAAATTTTAAAAAAAAATAAATAAATACCATGTTTTAATTTTCTTTTATTTTGGTATTGAAAATGGTTTTGATAAAGTTTATATTACATCAATGTGTTGTATTGATATCATGTGATTGAAGTGTGGGAATCTTATGTTTCCTTTATGCGTGTTTTATGTGATACAATTATGTTATGGTTTATGATATGTTTCAACCTATTCATATGAGGAATGTATTGGACATAATAAGTGACGGGTGGAGCCCGCTATAGCTCCTCGATTCATCGGTAGGTCTCATGAGACAAACTAGTGTCTTGGCACGAGGCCTTGACAAAATCTTATTTGTGGTCTTGGCACGAGGCCTTGGCTACGTGGTTATGATAGTCTGGCATTATGCATTCCATCATTATAAAAGTGGTTATAGATATTGCATGTGATTATTCGTCTAGTAGAATATCCATTTGAGTAAGTAAATGAAATTATCTCATTTTATTTTTTGCATATTATGCTGCAGTTAATGTTTAAAAAAGATTTTGTTTTAGTTATACATTGCCTTATATGTTAATGTTTATTTTCGAAAGCTTCCGCAATATTGTTATCCTTACTGAGCATCTGAGCTCACCCCTTTCAATGTTTTAATATTTTCCAGTATGTGAAGACGTATTTTATGAACGACCTGCAGGGATAGTCATAAATGGATATGAGTGTGGACTATGAAGACCATGTTATTGTAGTTTTTTTACATTATGATGTAATGAAAGACTTAGGAATGTATCTAGTGTTTCCAAGGCTAATAAACTAATCGGTCTTTCGAGACATGATCTTTTGTGATCATGCCAATTTTACGAAGTAATGCACCGACGCTGGGTAGCTGGGGTTGGGGCGTTACTGTTGGAATCAGAGTCAGTTTAGTACTAAACTTGGAAGCTAGATTTAGATAAACTCTTATTAGAGCACATAGCCCAATGATAGACTTTGAGGATTAGTATAGAAGAACTTACTAGAATTTTGGTATTGTAGAGATGTTGTATGTTTTCCTAGAAATACATCCTTGTCTAGATATGAGCAGGTAGAGGCAGCTCTGGCACAGATGTACCTAGGGGTAAAACCCGAAAACACCGCTTTGAGCTAGACTCGAACGGGAACTGGTGCACGACAACGGGCCTTGCTGCACTCTTGGTTACGACACTCCCGGGGGATATGCTTTGGATAATTCTCATTTTCGTTACAAACCACTATGAAGGGTTATGAGTATATATTTCCTCAAAGAAATTTTTTTTGTGGATTATATCCATAAATAGTTCAATTTATGTTAAGTATCTTACAAGTATGGAATTATGTATTTTGATTCATAAACTAATATAGTTTATGACATTGTTTAGAAATGGCGCCTAGTGGATGGAATGGAAACTGTATCAATGCACGCACTCCGTGTAGGGATTGCCCTCCTGCTCAAGATAATTATTGTGGAGATGGAGATACAATTGGTGCTGATCAACTTATTACCATACTGGGACAACTCACTAAGGTTATGAATAATAACCTTACTTGTATGGAGCACCCTGATCCGCAACGTGGAGGATCAATGTTAGACCTCTTCATGAGGAAACAACCACCAACATTTAATGGGGGTACAAATACATTAGTAGCTGAGAAATGGATAAACTCCTCAGAGAAAATATTCCACGCCTTGGGGAGTAGCGAAAGGGAGAAGGTTGTCATGGCAGTCTACCACCTCACTGGAGATGTCGATCAGTGGTGGTCGCTGATTCAAAACACAAAGGAAGATGATGAAGTATTGAATATGGAATGGATGGAGTTCAAAGATCTTTTCTTAGAAAAATACTTTCCGCATGACATTCGAGAAGATATGGAATGTCAATTTCTGAGTCTGAGGCAGGAGGATGAGAATATCGCAAAGTATGAGGCTAACATTACAAGGTTAGCGAGGGATGCTGCAGATTATATACGTAACCTTAGAAGTAAGATTGATCATTTCTTTGATGGGTTAAAACCATTTCTCCGTCGAGCTTTAATATCACAATCTTTCTCAACATACAAAGATATAGTCTCGTGTGATATCAAGACGGAAAAGGAATTCTCTAAGACTGGTGACTTTAAAGAAAAGAAACAAAAGAAGAGATCTTCTGATCAATTCTTGAAATGGAAATAAGGGGAAGAAGGGAAGAGTTGAATATCAGTCCTGCAGTAAATGTGGAATGAAACACCCTGGTACTTGCTTGAAGGGAATGGGAGTCTGTTACAAGTGTGGTGAAAAAGGCCACCAAGCTCATGATTGTAAGGGAAAGAAAGTTGTTTTCAATGTGGAATTCTATAATTGTATAGAGATGGGACATTATGAAAATAAATGTCCTAAGAGTCCGGGGAACTTACCTCAGAATAGGCCAAGGGATCAAGGCCAAGCTTATGCTATCACTACTGCTGAGGTTGAAGCTCTGAAAGACGTGGTGGCAGGTAATTTAATGGTTTCCTCAAGTTTAGCAAATGCATTATTCGATTCTGGATCATCACATTATTTCATATCTTCCCAGTTTGCTATGAAAATTAGATATTTCCAATTTGATTTAACAAGATAATTGTTTGTCAAAACTCATAAGGGAAGTATTATTGTAACAAAGTTTTGTGAATCAGTCCCCATTAGAGCACATAACTGTTCATTATCCGCTGATCTCATTGTCATACATATGATTGAGTTTGATATAATCCTTGGTATGGATTGGATTTTAGACTATGATGCAATGATTTATTGTAAGAAGACGGAGGTTACAATTTTTGAGGTTGATGGTAAGGAACACCTTATTTTTAGAGCAGAATCACCACCACCTAATTCTTATTTAGATCCACCCCCGGTAGCTCAACTAAATTCAATTATTGGGGAGTAAGAGAATGAAATAACTGAGGTTGAGGGAAGTAATGTTCAAATAAAGGATGTACCTATTGTGAAAGAATATTAATATGTGTTTTCGGAAGATTTACCTGGACATCCTCTATAATGTGAAGTTGAGTTTTCCATTGATTTAATTCCTAGATCAAGGCCTATATCAAAGACCCCTTATAGGATGGCCACTGTGGAATTAGTTGAAGTAAAGAAACAACTAGAGGAATTGAGTAATAAGGGATTTATTCACCCTAGTGGTTCTCCATGGGGAGCCCCTGTCATTTTGGTTAAGAAGAAAGATGGATCTATGAGGTTGTGTGTTGACTACAGGGAGATCAATTCTATAACAATAAAGAACAAGTATCCCCTTCCTCGCATTGATGATTTATTTGACCAATTGCATGGAGCTCAATACTTGTCAAAGATTGACCTTCGATCTGGATACCATCAGTTGTGTGTGAAGAAGGAAGACATTCCGAAGACAACATTTTGAACAAGTTACGGGCATTACGAGTTTACAGTAATGCCTTTTGGATTGACTAATGCACCTTCTGTATTCATGAATATAATGAATATAGTTTTCAAGGAATATCTAGATGATTTTGTGGTGGTATTTATTTATGACATCTTGGTGTACTCCAAAATCTACGAAGATCATGAAAATCACTTGCACATTATCTTGAAGACTCTTAGAAGGCATGAATTATATGGGAAGTTTAGCAAGTGTGAATTCTGGCTTCAGGAGATTGCTTTTCTTGGACACATTGTCTCTAAGGATGGAATTTCCATTGATCCTTCTAAGACCAAGGCAATACAAGAATGTCCAGCACCGACATGTATAACTGAGGTACACAGCTTTATTGGTTTGGCATGTTATTATCGACGTTTTGTCCAGAATTTTGCCTGATTGGCTAACCCATTGACGAAGCTCACACGTAAAGGGTTTAAATTTGTCTGGAAAAAAGAGTGTGAAGAATGTTTTGAAGAACTGAAAAGAAGATTAGTCAATGATCCTATATTTAATCTACCATCAGGGAATGATGGGTTCGTTATTTATAGTGATGCATCAATGAAAGGACATAGTTGTGTCCTTATGCAGAATTATAGGCTTATTTCCTATGCATTACGACAGCTAAAAATTCATGAGAAGAACTATCCTACTCATGATCTCATGTTAGATACTGTAACCTTTGCCCTGAAGATATGGAGACATTATCTCTATGGTGAAAAATGTGAGATGTATACTGATCACAAGAGTTTGAAATATATTTTCTCACAAAAAGAACTCAACATGAGGCAAAGATGATGGCTTGAACTACTCAAGGATTATGATTGCATGATACACTACCACCCAGGGAAGGAAAATATGGTTACATGTGCTTTGAGTAGAAAAGATCATGGAGTTTTGATCATGATGAGAGTGGAAAGGGATCCTATTTTCATGGATCTAGTAAAGATGGATATGGGAATCACCATGGAGGGTGAAACATCAAAACTTTTTCAGATGGTTGCAAAACCATCTTTACTAAAAGGAAAAAGAGTTCTCATTCTGATGATGAAGTGTTGAACAAAAAGATTAAATCTATGAATGATGGGCGGTTGAGTGACATTGTTTATGAAGATGGAATTTTGAAATTTGGGAGGAGACATTGTGTTCCCGAGATACCTGATTTAAAGAAGGAATTGTTGGATGATGCTCATAGTTCCAATTTCTCTATACACCCTGGGAGCACTAAAATGTATAGAGATATAAAGGGAAATTTTTGGTGGGACAACATGAAAAGGGAGATTGCCGATTTTGTGTCAAGATGTATGGTTTTCCAACAAGTGAAATCTGGAAGGAAACATCCTGGTGGTTTATTGCAACCTCTTCCCATACCTGAGTGGAAATGGGATAATATTACGATGGACTTTGTCATGGGACTAACAAAGACCCCTAGAAGGAATGACGCAATATGGGTCATTGTTGATCGTCTCACCAAGTCAGCAAATTTTCTTGCTATAAGGGAAGATCTTCCACTTGAACGTCTATAAAGAATATATATTAATGAAGTTGTAAGACTTCATGGAGTACCCCTGTCGATTGTCTTGGATCATGAACCCCGCTTTACATCATGATTCTGGAAAAGTCTTCAGAAGGCCTTCGATACTGAACTTCGTTTGAGCACTGCTTACCTCCCTCAAACAGACGGACAATCAGAAAGAACTATTCAAACCTTAAAAGACATGTTGAGATCTTTCTCACTTGACATTCAAGGAATGTGGGATCAATATTTACCTATGGTAGAATTTTCCTATAACAATAGCTTCCATTCAACTATTCGGATGGCACCATATGAAGAGTTATACGGATAGAGATGTCTCACACCAACCTGTTGGGATGACGTTGGTGAAAGAAATCTTGTAGGCCCAGAACTGGTGGAGGAAACGATGGAAAAGGTGGAGGTAATCCAAAACCACATCAAAGCAGCTCAAAGTAGGCAGAAGAGCTATGCTGACAATCGAAGGAAGGATATGGAGTTTCAGGCAGGAGATCATGATTTTTCGAACGTATGACCATGGAAGGGAGTTATACGTTTCGGTAAGAAGGGTAAATTGAGTCCAAGGTACATCGGACCCTTTGAAATTCTAGAACGAATTGGGGCTGTAGCTTACCGTTTGGCAATGCCGCCAAGTCTTTTCAAAGATCATGATGTATTCCACGTAGCACTGTTGAGAAAATACATGCCCGACCCAACACATGTACTCACCTATGAGGAATTAGAACTGGAACCCGATCTGTCTTATTGTGAAGAGCCTATCAGGATTCTTGATACAAGAGAATAAGTGCTGAGAAGCCGAACAACTCGTCTGGTAAAAGTTCTATGGAGAAACCATAAGATGGAGGATGCAACGTGGGAACCCGAGGAACATATGATGAAGAATCACCTGATTCATTTTATACAGTGATATTATATGAAATTTCAAGGACGAAATTATTTGAATTAGGGGAGAATGTAACACCCCAAGCTTCCACGATACACATCTCTTTGAATAAATAAAATAGTGTGTGCTGTACGCAACTTCGAGTTCTAACACACGCCAAAACCAATCAAAGTAGCCATTATGAATAGTAATACCTAATTTTTTAAATTTTATAAATGTTATCTTGCCAAATGGATGTCGTTTTTTGATTCGGAATATCGAAATTAGCCTATGTTGAATTTTTGGTATTTTTCTGAGAACTTCCAAATTTTTATGAATAGTGAAAAATACTTAAAAACAACTTTTTTAATCAAATTATTTTATATTGATAAATTATACTATTGAGTGGTTTTAAAGTATAATTAGAATATATTTTTAGTATATTATCCAATGGTGATCATTAGAATTAATTTCACTTTGAAATTGGACATAAACAATGGTCAATCTTTTGATATATATTGTTTCTTAAAAACACGCTATTTGTTGTGACAGCGGGAATTAATTATAAAATTAATTAATGAAGCATATATTTTTGGAATTTTTTAAAATAGACATAATTTTTGGATTCGAAATATCAACTATATATTAGGGTGAAATTTTGGCATTGTTCTGAAAAACTTCAATTTTTGATGAATAGTGAAACCACTAAGTGGTAGTTAAAAAACTGATTTTTTGTTTAAATGAAACATTACCACATTTGTGAATTCATTTTAAAAAATCTTACATACATGGTTGTCATTAGAAAGTAAAATTTGGTTCAATGGGATTAAAATTATTTTTTGGTGAATAGTATCTTTTAAGTGTAATTAATCGCGATTAAAGAAAATTAGTAAAATTTATGGTAAAAATAGTATTATAAAAATATGGAATTACCTTTACACTTGTCCAACCACTATTTTATGTGTCATGGCCGACCGGGACAATCCATGGGTCAACTTGGGGACCCCATGGAGCCACTTTGGAAGGAAAAGGACATAAATAACTTTTTATTTAATGTTAAAATAAAAAGGTCACAAACAAGAGTTGTTTTACTAAAACAATTTTTAAAATGGGGTTATACAAGTCATATTATTGACTATAAATATTAATTAGAAATATAAAAAGATTTCCTACATAATAATAATTGTTTTATAATTTTTAGACATTAAATAAATTAAATTATTTATGACACCAGGATGATGCAGCGATTACCTCATAAATTTCGATTTAAATAAAATGAAAAGATAATGTTAAATCCAAGGCTTAAACTTGTCCAAAGCCTATTTTATGGGTAGATTTAGAACCCATATCACCTTATCCTCGAATTATAGAAGTGTGGGACCTTTAGAATCCGAAAATCATTGTATAATAAAGTAATATTTCATTACTTTCCAAGAGTGCCCCTCCTCTCCACTTATAAAAGGCCCCCACCACTACCACCTTACTCACACTTTAAAAGCCTTTTGGATCAGCCAAACTCTGCCCAAATACTCTCCCAACTTCCCTCCCTTACTCCTAGAACCCTCAATGTGGGCTGAATTCTTCCCAAGGAAGCCTTTGGCTCAAATCAAAAGAGTTATCCAATTTTAAGGTAATGTCTTCTCTTATGTTATTTTGTTTTATTTTGCTTATCCAACACACTAAACACTTTTTATTACTTTATTTTGTAACAACACCATTATCCTTAATATAATAGGATGTTTTTATAATGATTATTTGAGCTACACTTACACACACCTACATCTAATGGTTAAAGAACATACAGTTTCTGTGGATGGCGAATTTCTGCCTCACGAAACGATGATTGTTCAACACTCATAAAACACCTTCAAAGGTGGCCATTAATATGTCACTATATTTATAAATGATATATAATATGTTTATGTTTTACTTAAGGTTATGTATTTTTAATTTATGGCATACCGTTATTGTTTCCATTATGGGTAAACGCGATATTTTGATTTTAAGAAAGTGCGGACTACCGCCCCCTCAAAGTGATTTGAATCGTTAATACCATATGTGGGATGTATAAAGGATGAAGTTAATGATATTATATATGATATTATACTGGAATTATAATATACCTTTATATCATTATGATTTCATTAAATACGAAATAGAAATGAAAGTAGCGTTCATGCGTACGTACGGCTTACCGTCTCCATGAACGGTGCATTTTATTTCTTACCTCTAAACGTTATGGAATATTATAAATGCATTTATATACAGGATATATATGAGATATATGATATATATATCATGAATATAATTCTGGATATAATGGATATATCACCACATGAACAACTTGTAATTATAAGAATCTTATTTTTGACTCAAGTACCTAAGATCGACAAAATGATTGTTATAAACTTAATTAATTACATAATGTTCATAACATGGTAATAAGGGATATAAAAGTAATAATGAACATGAAAAAGGTTCTTAAGTAAATATAAATTAACTCTAGTTCATTATTCAGGAGGTTAAAGAACGGTCGAGTCAGGACAGGATGCAAGGTAAGGAAACTTCTTAACCCAATTTCTATTCTTTGGGATAATCTCCTACTTTCCAATTATGTCATGATGTTATTATGAAAAATATTGTATTTGTACTTTATTTATGTGTACTTATAATGAATACATATAATAGATCTATTTTATTTTAAAAATGATCTTTGTAAGGACTTCGTCTCAATCTCCTTTAATTGAGGCATATTTGGTTTTATACACAACTTGCATTTATATGGTGTATAAACCCCTTTGAATTTTAATTTTATTCAAAAGGAATCTTTTTTTACGAAGAGTTTTTACTAAACGACAAAAAGGAATGTTTTTCTTATGTATGCGGTGACAACGACTTCTCCACCACCGTGGCCATTATTTGGGTTTCAGCTTCCTCTACAAGCCATAATTTTTAAAAAAAAGAAAAAATAAATACCATGTTTTACTTTTCTTTTATTTTGGTATTGAAAATGGTTTTGATAAAGTTTTTATTACATCAATGTGTTGTATTGATATCTTGTGATTGAATTGTGGGAATATTATGTTTCCTTTATGCATGTTTTATGTGATACAATTATGTTATGGTTTATGATATATTTAAACCTCTTCATATGAGGAATGAATTGGACTTAATAAGTGACGGGTGGAGCCCACTATAGCTCCTCGATGCATCGGTATGTCTCATGAGACAAACTAGTGTCTTGGAACGAGGCCTTGACAAAATCTTATTTGTGGGCTTGGCACGAGGCCTTGGCTACGTGGTTATGATAGTCTGGCACTATGCATTACACCATTATGAAAGTGGTTATAGATATTGCATGTGATTATTCGTCTAGTAGAATATCCATGTGAGTAAGTAAATGGAATTATCTCATTTTATTTTTTCCATATTATGATGGATTTAATGTTTAAAAATGCTTTTGTTTTAGTTATACATTGCCTTAAATGTTAATGTTTATTTTCGAATGCTTCCGCAATATTGTTATCCATACTGAGCATCTGAGCTCAACCCTTTCAATGTTTTAACATTTTCCAGGATGTGAAGAAGTATTCTATGAATGACATGCAGGGATAGTTAGAAAGGGATATGAGTGTGGACTATGAAGACCATGTTATTGTAGTTTTTTTTACTTTATGATTTAATGAAAGACTTATGAATGTATCTAGTGTTTCCAAGGCTACTAAACAAATCGGTCTTTCGAGACATGATCTTTTGTGATCATGCCAATGTTACGAAGTATTGCACCGACTCTGGGTAGAGGGGGTCCGGGCGTTACATAATCCATATATTTCATCGTTCATTTTTAGTTTCCTCATCTTCATTTTTAATAGCATTAGGAATTGGAAAACCGATATTTGTATGGACCTGCTGATCCCATTCCTAAATATTCATTGTAGGAAGTCTATTCGCATAATGACCATGCACACCATGTTAACAAAATTCAATTGATATCTTAGAATGAAATTCTATCCCTTTACTTGATTCAATTGAACACTTCCTTTTTCCATGGAAGGTCATTGATTTATGACCTTATTTAAAACATCTATAACTTCTTCTTGTCCCTTTGAAGCATTTTCATAGGTATTTATTTCCACATTGTTAACACATAGTTTTTTGAATATACTTACCATTATTATTATTACCAAAACATACATAGCGATTAAATTATCGCATATATGAAGCCTTCAAAAGATCCAAAATGATCATGTGGTCAATCATGACTCCAGATAGTTGGTTATGAATAACCACAAGATTTCACATTGTAGCTCCAATTTCATTTGGTTTCTCGTTTAGAAAACCATCACAGTTTCCATCACATCCATTATTACTTTTGTGTCTTCTAGATCCATCCATTTACTCTGAAACCAAAAAATTCATGGTGAGTATATCAGTAAAACCATCATATAATATCTTTTGAATAGGGTAAACACTAAGATATACTTATTAATGTTATCGTAAACTCATTCAATTTATCTATAATAACTATGATTATTACTAATATTCTAACCATTATGGTTATTTCATTTATTCTTAAATAACACCATATCCATTACAGTTATCAAGACCGACCTCTAATACCAACTATAAGGCCCTAACCATAATAATTACTTAATCTAGTTATAAGTTGATAATTTGACATTAATTCACATCGAGGATCTTTTCAGGTTTAGAGCCTTAGAGAATTAGGTCATAACATGTACATTACATCATGAATATTAAAAGTATACACATCTACTCACAATCCATTTTTTTATAAAACCAAAACTCTTTAAAACTGAATTTGACATCATTTCATGTTTTAACAACATACATTTTCATTGATCCCATCCTTGACTCTATTATTCATTATGTCTTGTGAAAATCGTTTCAAAACATTGGATGAGCATATAAATCTAAATAAGTGATACTTAATGAATGAAAAATTTTATTCTTTAAAATACATGTAAAACATGTAAAATTTGTCTTAAAGTAATACTTTTCACCTTTAATAAGTATAAAAAATACTTTACAAAATATAACCTCATTGCTTACCATTTTGGTAACAAACAAATTACCATAAAGCCCATATAATGAAACATATAACATATGTAGGTAACTTGGTTCATAAACATACAGAAATTGAATAACAATACTGTTGACTTCCATATATATCACTAAATGGAATAGCCATATGGACGACTTCCATACCCGATGCATTAGAGGTCATAATGTAACCATCCATCATTGGTTTATCATAGAACCACCAATCATTTGGATTATCATGTAACCACCCATAATTTTCTTTATCATGTAACCGCCCATCATATTTATATTTACCATTATATAATCATAACACTTAAAATATTGAAAATATCAAAATTTCACTAAGAACATTTTATTTGCAATAAAAAAAATCATTTCACGATATTGAAATACTCAATCCGTTTAAAAAATATTTTTCAATAGCAAAATAAGTAAAATAAGTTATACAGAATTTATTTCCATTTCCAAAATATTACTTCTTTTTAATGAAGACAAATATCAAATAAGGATCGTTGTGACGGAAAATACATTGTTACCACGCACGTTAAAAACATTCCTTTTGCGTTTAGACAAGGAATTTGTAAGAAAAAGATTCATTATGAATGAAATTAAAAGTAAATGGGTTTTATCATACACCATATATAATATGTAGGTGTATATTAATAAAATATTCCTCAATGAATGGAGACAGAGATGAAGTCCCTTACGTTGATTTAGATTCGTCATGTATGCCCCTATTTCTTCCTCATAAAATGTGTAACTCCCTTTGATTAAAGCCAAAATGATTTCTTTAATTTCTTTATACATAAGGTAAGGACTATTTGAAAAATATAGGGATGTTTGGAGTTTATATGGGAAGATTTTGGATGATACAAAAGGTTTTAGGGGTCTAATTAAAAGGGTAGAGGCGATTCACTTTAATAAGAGCGAGGAGAGGCACTTCAGTAATGTATATGAATATTATATTATTATAAAATGATTTTAGGATTAAAATGGTCCCAATGTCATTTATTTCAAATATAGGATGATTTTTTTTATAAAAAATCTCAACTAATAGGTTTTAGACAGGTATAGGTAACCAATTTTACCTTATCATTTAGCTTTAACCCTTTGTCAAATAAATTGACTCTTACCATATATTCTGGTATATTCATACTATATGGATAAAGAAGTTATTATAAAATTCAAATAAATCCTAATGTGGTTCATTAATGACAGTTTAAAAATTATATAAGTCATTTTTCAAATAATAAATTTTTAGGACTATTGTATTATTTAATAGAATAGTTTTATTTTTAGAAACTCATTTTTGTCATTTTTATTCTATTCATATCATAACTTTTTAAAAATCCATATCAACATGATTATTTAAAAAAACTATATTAAATAAATTATAACAAGTCAAAATCATCAATAAAATACGTTTATTGTATAAAAAGAATCAAAATAAATTTATTTTATTATTTATAATCTCATTTATTTAAATCATTCATTAATAAGGTCATCACTACATCATCATTGTGTCATAAATAATTCTTTTCATGCCTAAAAATTATAAATAAACTACCACGATGTAGAAAATATTTTTATATTTCTAATGACTATTTATAGTAACAAATATCACCTATATATACCCATATAAAAATCATTTTACTAAAAGATACATGTTTATGTTACGTTTTTATTTACATTATATTAATTCATATAAAATTACATATTTGAATCCATGTGGATCTATAGGGTCCCAAAATCAACCCAAGGATAACCATGGTTGCACATATCCCATCCTATTGGATTAAGAAACGTGTTAGAGTAGTTTATTATTATTATAATATTATTTTTTACCCTTATTTACCATATTTACCCTTTAACCCTGGAAAAAAATATAATTACTAAAGTTAAAATTCATAGTGTCTAAAAATAAATGGAACCTATTTAAACAAATTGGACATCTTGATTTTCAATATGGAATCCATTTTTACTAATTCAAAACACATATGTTTTAGAAATAAATTTGAAATTAATTCAGGTTGCCAAAACCAAAAAGTGGGATTTTAAGAATTAATAACTATCCAAAGATTGATTTGGAATATGTCCAATTTAAAATTCTAATTAATTATAATGACTGTAATTGGATTAAATGATAAAAAATAATCAAATTTCATTTTATAATTAATTAAAAAAATAATTTAACTATACAAATAAATTAGATTAAATATAATTTTTGAATAAAAATATAGTATTTTTCACTATTCATTAAAAATTAAGATTATCATAAAAATACCATGATTTCATCCAATGTAAATTTTGATGTCATGCATCTTTAAAAGAAGTTTTCTTGTCTTTTTAAACAAATAAAAGTGACAAAAACTAGATTTTATATGGGTTTCATAAAAACAAATCTTTTATATTTAGTTGGGATTTATTTCAATTTCTAGTAAATTTGATATCGAATGAATCATTATTTAAAAATGTGTAATCCATATTTTAAATTGAGTTAATATTAGTCATTCCCATCATTCCAATGTATAGGTTTTAACAACCATTTAAAATAATAATTATTATATTATATTATATTTCGGTATAGCTCATGGTTGTGTGAAACATAATATTTCTGAGAAACCAATTGTCGCCCCTCCAGTACGATATCAGAAGAAGCTTCCCATTTAACATAAAATAAATATCTTATTCGTATGTATTAATTGAAATAAAAAAGTATTATTCTACAAATACTTGGGTCATTTCAAAAACACCTAAAGACATGATCACTATATGTGAAAAAATAGGGGTTATCCCAAATATACAAACAATACATAGGTATTGTTTTTTCATATTGTGTTTTAAAAACATCATAAGGAGTGAAATATGAAAAAAAACTAAATCAGAATGTCTATATACCTAGGAATAAAAAATTGGAATTGATAAAACTACTCATCTAAAAACATTTCATTTTTTATAATGGAGGGGATGTGTTAATGGTTAGGGATTGATAAATCCAACTACTATGGTAATCCCCAATATTATTCTACAAATTAATTTCCATAATTTTAGAATAAAATTCATAATAGACCAGAATCCAATGAATGATACATGTCTTGGATTATTTTTTCATTAGTTTATACCTTAGGGTAACATGGTAGGAAGACACTTAAACATTTTAACAAAAAAATTGATTCCAAAATATAACAAAGAAAAACACATTTATTATAATTCATTTATTAGTTGTCAAATAGATTTCATGGTAAGGCTATAGTGTGCATCTTGAATATTAAATTACATGTGAATCCTAATCATCAAGTTGTGATAATAGATCCCAAACTAAATAGTTGGGTGCATCTCACATATTCTTAAATGGAAAATACCATTGATATGGTTGGATTATGGCATGATGTGATGGCCCATTTTAATTTTTTAAATAAACCTAATAGATTTTATCATTAAAAAATTTATTAATTATTATGTGTAATGAAGATAGTGGAAGGGAAATATTACAGAATTAATTAATGAAATGAGGATATATTCCTATAGTGAATTGAAATGAACTCAAATCACAATAATTTATGAGCTATTAGATGGGTTGAATAATATCCCAATATTTTATTGACTTAAATAAAATCCTTAGATATGAAATTTCGGAGTATAGTACTTTTTCATATAACGAACTGTAATTCTTAATAATTTTATATTGGATTATTTTTATTATAAATGTAATGGAAAGCAATATATTACTCAATCAATCATCAAAACAGCAATAATATACTATGAAATAAATCATGGATATATCCTTGAACATCTAAAGATAATCTAATATATAATAATTTTTCATCGAATAATGTTTCATGGATAATTTAGTACACTAAATGGGATTCTCATATACTAAAATTTACTAATTAGTATGGTGAATTCTATCTTTTCCAGATATTATAGTGATATATTTCTAAAAATATATTGAGAATACACAATGAGGGAAAAGTGGTTTTTCTTCTACAAAAACCTATCTTTCACCTGGTTAATGAATGAAAATTGAAAATAGACCATTCTAGTATACCAATTAAGTGAGTTAATTCCTATAAAATCATACAATCGATTATTCAGGGGGTTTAAAACCAATTAATTATTATTTTTAGTGACAGTTAGACATGTTTTCATAAGAACTCCATGAATTATGATGTTAAGTTTCTTTTTTGGTATTGGATAATCTACTCCAACATCCAATATTTTTTGACATCATTTTTGATACTGTGAATTAGGTTTGGGAATATCCATATTTATTATTACCTTAAAATATTGTGATATAATTTAAAAATATACAATGCATTCAAATTAATGAGGAAATACTGAGAATATTAAAAAATTATTATACAAATTATTGTTTAGACTCCTTTAAAAATTCAATCATATGTGATTCATTATTTGAGGGGATCAGATATTCAGTTATTATTAGTATATTGTTTCCATTCAAACAATTTTGTTTAACTTGTGGAAATGGATTAAGTTCCAATATTATGGGACTTTTGTGATGATCAGATGGAATGAAATATAGGGAGATCTATTATATCATCTATTTACACAATTGAAACATCCCTATATGAGGAATAAGATTTTATAATGTGATTATAGTGCTGGATGGTTATTTACTCCTCAGAATAGAACAAATCTCCCATTAATAAACATTGATGGTGTTTTTAGAAAAAATTATAATATACACTACATTAATCATTAACCATAATTTCTTCAATAATTAATGATATTAAAGGGGGTTGGAAAAATAATATAAGTTTCTACGGCGATATGAATTATATCAATTAAATTAACTAACTAAGAGAAATGTTCTTATATGGGGTTATTTATGGCATCATGGATGCTACAGAGTAAAACATCACCACCAAAATCCATAGATAGTATAAAATTATATACATTAACTATTATACATAATGTTTTCATGAAAATTAATCAAAATATAGTAGGAGAATTATAATTCATCATATTACCTTCCATAATTATCACATTAAAATCAGTAGTTAAAATAAATATTTTTCTATAACAATTAAATAATCTAGCTTACCAATATTCCATGAAATACTCTGATTTTAGAGTGGAAAATATATTTTATTATATTTTATCTTTCTAACTGATAAAGAAAACCAAATGGAGTGAAGCATGAAATTTATAAAGTCACCCAAATCACACATGGTATTCAAAAATTAATACTCCCCTATTTAGTTTAAAATAGGTAACTCCATTGCTTCATTGTATTTAGTGATAATTCATAGATATTTTAGTGAAGATATCTCCCACACTAATATCAGTATTTTCTCCATTTTTTACTATAAATGGGTACACATATCCTTAAAAAAATGTAATATTGAGGAATATGCATGAAAAAATCAAGAAAGTGTATGTCAACAAATACATTTTTAATCATTCATTGATTTATTTTTCATGTATTGTTACTTTTCATTTCATTGGTTTGGTGTCCATTTATGGGTATGAAATAAAAAAATTTGTTTTAGTTTTTTATTCCTATCATAAAATCTTTCTCGTAGTGGGAATCATCTATAGGAGAGTGTTTTTATCATTTCTATCATTAGGGTTATTTTGAATGGTTGTTTCCATAGGTTGTTTTCACTATTATAGTGGGGTTTTTAGATTTTTTTTATACACTCCTTACTGGATGAAAATAAAATCTATTCCATTATCCATAGGCATTTCAATTGATTGAAAAAGATATTTACAAAAAAAATGATTTTGGATTTCACTTACTACATTATAGATTTCGCCTAATTACGTTTTTTGTTTATTTATGGTTTCATGTGTTTTTATTTTAATTAAATATTAATTTTGACCATTTTATTAGTAGGTCTTCTGGGATAGAATCTATTTTATAGGAGTTATTATAAATTTAGTCTGGCTGTTGCGAATTTTTATGTTGACCAAATATGTATTGACAATTTTAGGATTAGAGAAATACCTAAATAGTATGTATTATTTTCTATCAAAAGGGAAAAAATAGATTCATAGATATATAAGGATTATTAACATAGGTCATATGGTTTATATATCCTATAAGAATATCATGTTAAGGGTTAATTCACATTATGTGACCAATTGATGATCACATGAAGCCCCACCAAAACGCCTTTTTGATCTTGAAATTTTTTTAGAGAAAGCCCCCTTAATTATGTAATGCCCCATTATATATCCCACATGATCATGAATGGTGCCTCAGATAATTATTTTTTATCATGTATCATGATATCTGACAAACCCATCAAAAATCCCCAAAATTGATTAAAAAATTAAACCTAAAAAACATTGTACCATTACACCGAGAAGACTTATGTTTTATTCAATGGTAAGGTGTTTTGAACTTTATATAATTAGTACAAAGATCACAGTAGGGGCCTCCAATGGGTTAGCCAAATCTTTTGAAGGCCCCTTGACATATCAAATCCTTGATGTAAATTATATCAGACATATATTTTAGATCGTGTGATGCGTGGATGGACAACCAATTGGAAAAAAGACAAATGTTTTATAAAATTAATGGTCAAAGTGGAATATTATTATTGAGAATAAATATATATTTTTTCTTCAAAATTTATTATTTTCATCACATGATCTATTAATGATCACATGAAGCCTCTCAAATAAATCTCCCTCAATAACATGAAATCCCATTTGAAGGGAAACCTAACCTTATAAAGACTCCCAAACATGATGTCCTAATATCATGTAGGAAATTTGAGATCATGATTCAAAATTATGAAAACCTTCGATAAAAGATGTGTACAATAAATATGGAAATGATGGAATAAAAACACAGTTCTTGTTTACCCTGTGATGAAAATATGAATTCATGGATGACTCACGGATGTATCATGTGATGCACGTGATGCACTAGCCTCTCCACCAACTGAATCCAATTTATACGATTTAATTCTTGTGAAATGTGGAGCAGCTCTTCGGTGGTGATGCCTATAATCCCCCCCACCCTGGATATAAAAAAACACACACATAAGGTCAAGGCGGTGAGGCCATAATTTTCCGATCAGAGATCCGGGCAATCACAAGATACTTAAAGTAGTTAACCTTATAAAATGCGTAAATGTATTACCTAGTATGTCTATGTGATCGAAATTATCACCGTATTGATCCCATGAATGAACCATGGCTTGTGAGATAACTCATGAAAATTAATTCGTGGAAGTTTAATTGATCACACAATGCCTTAAAATGCTAGTTCCTAATGAAGATTGTGGAATTAATGATAGAATGTTTGAAAATGATGGAAGCATCATGAGAAAATGGATAAGATGATTTTTATAAAGGTGGGAATTTTGATTCAAATGAGATAATCATTGATCATCCTACAACCTCAAAACCCATTATAATAGTAAAAAAAATTCCAAAATACATTTCATCTATGTCATGTGATAATAATAATACAAGTCAGACTAGTCAGACAAATTTCTCTAGATATATCACCTAGTTCATTGGAAGAAATTTGGAAAATCCATCTTAAATCATGAAAATGTCTTTTTAAATGTCATATTTTATCATGGAAAGACCAATTTGACATGATATTTTTATTATGAGGACACCAAAGACATGTTAAGAAGAAACCCAGGACATTTCAAGCACACACTCTGGACATGTCAGGTAGACACCCTCGAACATGTCATACTTTTCCAGCAGGAATACATAGGCATGTGTCCTCAAACTGTGGGAACATTCAACCATGGGTGTTGGAATGATAATTCTCCCTCCCATATATGGTAAGTTACCATAATGATCTATATATGGGCATTCATGTAACCTAATGGGTAATATGGGGTCCTCATGCCATCTAGGCATGATCGGTTAACCACCCATGTTCCCGATTATTTAGCCATTCTATGGTAAGAGATGGATAAATTCTAGTGGTAATACACACTCATGAAAACCAATAATATTCTTTTTACTCTATTATATTAGACCTCCCTTAGTGGGAATATCATTCATCATCACCGGTCAACTGATTTAGAAACATATTGAACTATGAGGAGTCTGATTCGTACTATTAATATGACTTATAGGATTTCTTCACAATGCTCAATAATAATATAAAACACTATATTTGGTCTTCAATAGTTCTTAAGTCTCTCATTAATATAAATTAAATTTAATTACCAATTATTCCTTATTTATCAAACTGATCAAGGATCAAGTGCGTTAAGGGACATACATCAAATATATTTGTGTCCTCATTAAATTCCCCAAATCCGGATAACCATTGTTTGTAAGCCTTATCCATTGAAGTTATAAAAATACCTCCTTACATGGGAATCATTATTGGTGTAGGTCCCTAAGGAATACTGATGTTTATAATTTCTTTGGAAATAAACATCCTGAGTACTAATAATCTATCCCCACCAATTGGTGGGTTGAGGGATGATTGAACTATGATGTTTCTAGTTTGTGTTATTAATAGGATACATATTATTCATTTATATTCCATGAAATACATATTCAATACTTATTTGCATTCATATATTTCCATACCACATTATTTTAAACTGAATGGTATTGCCATGTCAGACGACCTCAAACTCTTTCAAAAGAATAGTAACATCCCACACCTTCCCCTTTAGATTAGAATACGGAAGGGTGTTCCATGGCCTAATCTGACATCCCCATGTTTCCAAAGTTAGTAAATAAATATCAAAGGTATTCAATACAAGTTGGGGAAAATTTTCTTTTTATGAATAAAATTACTAATCCGAAAACAACATAACAAAATTATAACATAATGCATGATAAAAAAGGGAAATAACTCATAATACTCCTATTAATATCAAAACCAAAGAATAATAAAGTTCCACAGTGTAAGAGTACAAATATCAAAGTATATAGTGGAAGAAAAAATAAACAAAACCAATAGACTCCAAAGACAAAATCCAATTCTATAACATGATCTATGCACCAAATCCACCAACAACCTAAGTATCATGTAGTACTACTACAACTATGTGATAAATTACCTTTTATCATGTCTCAATAGATGATATCTCTAAAATCACTAACGTTACAAAGAAAGGGTGATTAATGAAACATAGTAGGTTTTCCCTAAATTACTTCTAACTCATTCCACTATAATAGAACAAGTTAGTAAATATATAAATAATATTGTATACTAAAAACACATCTAAAACTAGTGTATATTTGAAAATAAAAAGGTCTATTGCTATAAAGTTTTCACAATAACATATCACTTTCAAAGGAAAGAAACCAAACATTATTTTAAAAACCTTTCATAAACCATTTGGTATATTCCATTCCAATCCACTAACCCATAAATCCTCACATGATTGCTTCATTATGATAGTTCCATACCCTTGAATGGTTTATCATCAATCTACCAAGTCATAACAAGGTAATTAAATCCAAATTTATATTTCACATTTGGCATTGAGTATAAGGTCATATATCAATTATTCCTTGAAATTCAATATGAACACATACCACCAAGTATGCCCAATAACTATTCCAATATAATTAAGAAAAACATATTCTATGCCAAACCCCTTACAATGAAAAATCAATTTCAAAAAAAATTCTTAAAATCATTTTCAATAAATTGGAATAATAAAATATTTTAAAAATCAACATCTAAAAATTATTTATCAAATAACTTTTCACCACTACTCCAAAATTTCAATCAAATCTAGAAACCATTAATAAAGATGATTTATAACATGATTTGAACAAAAATTTCAGAATAAATTTATATACATTTAATCGATCTAAAACTAATCATTCTTAATCTAAATAGAGTATTTTAGAGTTAACACACCTACATCAGAAACCATGGTGAAAATAGAAAATGGCATGAAAATGTTAATGAAAATGGGTCAAATCCTTAAAAACCAACCTTAGATCACATCAAGTAGTATAAAAAACAAATTCTAATCATATATGGAATCAAAAATCATAGATCTATCCAAAAAGACATATATCTATGAAAATGGAAGGGATGAAGAAGTATATATATATATTACCATGAAAAGCAACCATGAATGATGACTTACATAGGTAGGTGGTCTTCAACACACCAAAAAACACCTCCAGATCATTTTCAGATCGATTGGGAGATGTTATCCAAACATTATGATAAAAATTACAAAGTTAGGGACAATTAGGATAAAAATGGCGAGTCTAAAAATTATTCCAAACTAGATCCACAATTTTGAGAATTTTTTAAATCATTCATTATTAGTCCGATGGTTAGGAAAACCGCACACTAACCGTGCACTGACATTTGTCTCAAGAAGGAACCCCAACCGATTGGCTCAAACGGTATCCAGACCTTGTTCCAACAAGTAAAAAAAATATCTTAATTTCCATAGATCCCTTCATTCTACCACATAGTTTTTCCAATCCATGTGACTTCCCAAGTCCCTTCTCTTTATCCCTTGTCTCATAGTTCACAATTTCCTATAAGTGTTGTACAGTTTCCGAAACTATGTACCAACTGTTAACCATAAAAAATTCCTCAATAAAAATTAAAAATGATCCTAAATCCTACTTAATTTACTTATGTACTATACATACATAAAAATAAAAAATAAAGGGTTATATACATGAATCTAGGGGTTCTATATGCACCCCACCATTGTTTTTTCCATCCCCATAATGTTGAAAACCATTTTTTTCACTAAAAGAGTTCTGGTAATTTATTTTCATTTCCATCACATGTTCTGAAGTCTCTTCTTGAATATAACCATGTTTTCACAAAACCCACACTATACTAATGGTTTTTTAACATAAGAATTTATGTTTCATATCCACAATCCAAACTAGCATATGCACCAATGAATCATCTAACTCTATGTTAATGTGATCCCCTCAGATCACATGGTTAGTATCAGGTATATATTTTTTGAATTGGCAAACATTGAAAAACATATTTACCACACTGAACCAGGTAGGAAATTTCAAATTACAAGTGACCATTCCGACCCATTATCGTATATCAAAGTTGTATATGTATATAAGAAATAACATTACCAGGTTCCCAAAATAGTGATGTCCAATCCTTGGAGATATACTTAAGAACACATGATCAATAACCTCGAATGACTATAGCCATCAATGATGATCCTCATATTATTTATGATGACTCTAAGCCACATACATTCATTTCCTGATCAACTGAATCTTCCCTGTTGTTTTTGGACAAGGATCAGCCCCAATAGTAATGTCGCACCTGTTTCCACCCTAAAAAGTGGATATGGATAAGGACACATATACTATGATTTGAAAGAAGATACTTTTATCGAGGACTAATAATTTTTTTCTAAAAGAACTCAATCAACGAAACATTCTATTTCCATGGGCCACTAATATACCTTAGACAATCCCACAATATGTCTTCCAACATTTTTAGAATCATTTTAGATTTTTCAACCATCCTTGGATGATAATCCATACACATTGTCAACTGAGTCCCAAGGGATTTTTGTAATGATTTTAAAAAAATGATATGTAAACCTATGATATATATCTGAAATTATAAAAAATGGGATACCATTCCACATCACCATTTCTTGGATATAGATTTATGAAAAGTTCTTGACCATATGAGATTCATTAATAAAAATTAAATGTGCCAGCATGGTAATATGATCCACTATCACCCATAATGGATTGTGTTTTTGAACCATTCTTATGTGGCCTAATAAAAAATAAATATTAATAATCTCTCATTTCCAAATTGGAATTGGTTACTACTAGAACATAACTTCTGGTCACTGATGCTCTGCATTAACTTTTATAAAAGTAAATCATTTGGGAACAAACTCATCAACCTTCATCTTCATTACAAACCACCAAAACATTAATTTAAATTCCTTATACATATTACGTAATCTATGATGAACAAACTATCTTTAATTGTAGAAATAATTAATATTTTTCATGAAAATCCAATGGTACGACCATCCAATTTGTGAAACACACCACTAAACTTTAATCTCTAATCTATGCCTCAATGGTCTACCAATAATTGAGTATTGACCTCATTGAAACACATTAAAAATTATATTTATGTTCCTATTTAACCATATTTATAAGATTAATAAAATATGATGCTATAATTAAAACCACAACATCACATTGGTCATCACATTCCAAGAGCATGTCGTCTTGGACTGACATCCACTATAACTCATCTAATGCTTCTTTTTCTACCTGAGAAAATTCTATTCAACATAATTAATCTACCACCAAATTTATTTTTCCTGGTGTATAAATTAATTCATATTAAAACATTTTGATATACTCTGTAGAAACCCAAAGCTTGACGTACATGGGAATTACATTACTTTTGTAGAATACTTAATACATAACAAAAACAGACACCAAAGGACAGTAATAGTTCAGTGTCTTTGGAAACTCGCAATATAATCTTCTAATATTGGTTAAAGATCTTCAACATCTCCCATAAAGATCATACCCTTTTATTTTATTACCTAAAAACTTTATTTAAATCATGGGGAAACGAAAACATAAAATGGGTGAGCTTAAATGCCTAGTAAGGTTAAACATAGGGAACATAAAACAATCCATAAACATTTAAATACAAAAACTTGAACATAAAATCTAAACATCAAAATATTGAGAAAAGACATAAATCGTGGAAGTATGTAAGGAATATATCATAATGGAACATCAATCCTGATAAAATATCATAGGAAGAAAACATGTAATTGTGGAAAACCATTAAGCACACGATATGATTTTCATAGTAGCCAAGGCATTGCTGCCAAGACCATCTTAGTGGATAATGTCCCTTTCTGAATCAAGTTCACTCCTCGTTTCAGTCCTGTAACACTGAACCGGATTATCTTACAATTATATCCATGTATATATCATGATATATAAATCTTTACCCAATGCATTGTAGGGAGATATAGGTCCCACAAATCTCATAATGAAATCATTCATATGTGTACCACAACATAAACATAAATCATTCATCATAACCCAAAGAATAAAATGGTTTTCAGAAACATCATCCCATCATAAAATAATCCATATATAACAAATGGATTTCATTTCATCATAAGAAAAGTTAAAATATGTAAATAATAGAGAAATTATTTTTGAAACATACACAAATGAAATAATGTCATCTTAGATGGAAAATGGTTTTGATAAAACACTTGAAATGAATTCTTGAGAAAATTATACTTTCTTCTTAAAAAATCATATTATTTTCATAAAATGACACACAATTTTAAAAGAAAAGTATTTTTTTGAAAATAATCATGAAAACTTGTACAAAATCTTCATGAAAATTATGCTTTATGTAACCATAAAAATCTGTTCATGCCACAGAAGTTAAAAAAACATTTTTCTCGTACTTTTGCTTGAAAAATCAAAAAAGACCTGATATGGTAAAAAAAGAAATATTCCTTCTATAACTAAAAGTAAAAGACAAAGAGGGGTTATAATTACTTTAGACATACATGGAAGAATATTAAACACTTTATGAAAATGATTTTTATTGAAATGGATTAAAAATATAACCCCAGTAAATACTTACATATAAGAAATCCCGGATAAAAATGAGATTAGGAAATTATCCCCTACCTTAGGTCTGATATGATTCATATGTATATTAAACTACTATATAATGATTTAAATAATGTCATTGAATTATTAAAGAATCATATTCATTGTTATGATATAATATATGGTTCACTTATGACTTTATATTACCCGTTGTTTTGTAAATTCCATGGTAAAGCAGCGTTTTGGTTAAAATCGTTTCATTTATCGTACGTGTTTCGACATGTTGTTCTTGATAGTTTTACTTATATCATGATTTACTTAATTCAAGAATTTAAAACATGATTTATATATAATATATATTCAGTATATAAATATATATGATAGATTGATAAATTGAATGAAATACACCATTCTTGGAGACGGTAGGTCGTGCGTACGCATGAACGCTGTTTTCGTTTCCTTATTGAATTAAATGGAATTATGTAAATGAAAAATATATATAGATAAATAATGTATCATTATTATGTAATATATTTCATGATTATTTATTATATATACTTTATAATCATACTTGAATGGTTAATCATGGAAAATGAATCTCATCGCATTTGTCGAGACGGTAGTCTGTATGTACGCATGAGCGATGATATCATTCCCATGATTGTGGAATTGTATTGAAGTGTATGTATAATATTTCATAATCAATATTACTTTACAATAATCATATATAGTTTTTTATTTACACCATTATACTCGTCCATGTAAGGTGGTGGTGGAAAACAGATTACACCACGGCGTGGAGAGAGTATTACGTACGTACGCATGTGCAGTGATTTAGTTTTCCGTGGGATAGATAGAAGGTGAAATGGGTTTTTTACATATTTATAATAACATATCAGTATATAACTAATACTTATATTATTACTTTATAATGAAACAAATAATGAAGAGGAATTAGAAGAAGAAAAAAACATGAAAGAGTCGGTAGAAGAGATTGCCTCTTCCTCAACGCACCTCCTTCAAACTTCTTCTTAGGGCACTAGAGTTGGTGTTTTGAGAATACCAGAATCTCTATGATATAACTATATTGGTTTAGAATATTAATTAGAAGGGGTTGGCTGGGATTCAAGTCTCAAAAGGGTGTGTAGAGAAGATGGAAGGGGTGCCCTTTTATAAGGGAGGAGAGGGGCGCCTTAGGAAAATTTAAAATATTATTTTATAATAAAGTCATATTAGGTTTTTAATAACTCCAAATTTATTTATTTCAAATATAAGGTGGTTATGGGTCTAAATATTCTCAAAAAATAGGTTTTAGAGAAGTTTAGGTTACTATTGTATCCTAATCATTTAGATTTAACTCTAAGATAAATAATTTTACTTTTACCGTGTCTTTTTGTTTTCTTACACTATATGGATAATAAACATATTATAACAAGAAAAAGAACCCCAAGTGGTTCATTATTAATATATTTATCATTATCTAAGTCATTTTTCTAAACCATATATTTTTTCGAATAAAATAACAATTAATAATATAATATTTGTTTTACAAACTATTTTATGTCAATTTGGACACTATTTGGTACATGATTTTTGTGAAAATTATAACAGCATGATTAGTTAAAAAAAAAGTTACTTAAATCCATACTAACATGTCATATTCACCTGTAAAATTAGTGGAATTCATAAAAAGTCTAAAATTACATTTATTTGTGTATTTATAATATCAATTGTGTTAATATTTCATTAATAAGGTAATTACTACATTATCATTGTGTCATAAATAAATTAAACTATTTAATATCTAAAAATTATAAATAAAACACATTTCTATGGGAAATTGTTTTATCTTTATAATGAATATTTATAGTCAAATTTATCTTATCTATAACCCTATATTAAAAATGTTTTAGTTATTAAACATTGATTTTAACTATTTGAATTTTTCATTAAATAAAATAATTATAAATGTCCTAATCTAATAAAAGTGGACCTAAAGGGTAATATTTTATTACTATGGTTTTTTCTCGGTCTAATTATACTTATCCAATATAATTAGGACACGTGTTAGGGTAATAATAACAACATTTTTACCCTAAATTACCCTATTTATTTTTAACCGTGGTAAATAAAAGTAAAAGGTTACTATTCACCAAAAATTATTTTTATCTTATTGAACCACATTTTACTCCTTGATATTAACCATGTCTCTCAAGTTTTTTAAATTCCACTAACAGATGTGGTAAAATTATGTTTTATGTAAAATTTCAAACTCTCCTAGGAGGTGGGTAAAAGATGGTGAAAAGTTCAATGTAATTTTTATATGTTTAAAATTATTATAAAATGACTCCAATTAATTACATTGATCTTATATAGGTATTATGTATCAATTTTTCCCTAAAATAAATTTAAATAAAATAAATAATTATTTATATAAAAATTCGGTTTTAAAATAGTAGCCCAGTGTTTTCAAAATTGATCAAAAATTGAAAGTTTTCAAAAAAAAATACCAAAAATTAACCCTAGGCTAATTTCAAAATTCCTAATCCAAAAAGGAATTCAATTTTGAAAAATAAAATTTCAAAAACTGGGTATTACTATTCATAACGGCTAGTTTACATAATATTTTAATAGCATATCGTTGTTTAGTGAAACTCAGTATTGAGTACAGCACACACTATCGTGGAAGGACGTGATTGCGTGTAATTCAAGCCAGGTCAGGGATGTGTGTAGTGAAAGATTCTTTTGGTGTATCGTACAACAAAATACATCAATGAAATTAATAAGAATATTTTCATAAAATCTCGGGGTGTTACATTCTACCCCCTTAAAATGAATTTCGCCCTCGAAATTCATCAGGGTTATAAATGGTTTACTATATGAAAGTTTCTTTAATATAAACCCACATCGTAAAAAGGAATACCAAAACTTATCTTTAAAAACTAACGTATGAAATGTAACGGTAACCCAAATTAACTAATCTATGGGTTTCCACATAAAATAACATAGGTGAAAATATGGATATGGAAGAGAAATCTAACCATCATGTTCTGATGGAGAGTGGTAGACAACATGGAAATGAAAAATACAACAATCACAAAGCCATAAATTTGTGATGGTCTAAAGTACCATCTGATTCATCGGATATATGGGCACTATGACAACATTTTTGGTTTTCAAGATCATTTCCCTAAAGTTGAAGAATTTGTATTAGAAGAAATACTTAATTTATTTCGGTATAATCTCACCGTTTTTCGTTCCTTGAACAATTTCCACTTCATCTCTTAAAGAAATAATGTTCAAATTTTCATTCGTGAGGTGTTAGAAGATCATGTTATAGAATGATAGGTCATTCAATATGTCTCAAACAAAAGGTTAGTAAAAGTTATCAAATATACATAAGTCCATCTATGGTGAGGTTAATTGTATATGATTCCAAAAATGGACATATAATTAATCTATCTTAAAAAATAATATAATAAAACTAGTTTCTACTAACCAGGGACTTCCTGTAGGCCAGTGGTAGGTGATAAAGGCATGTCACACTTCATTTTTGGGTTCGATTCCCACAACCTTGTCTGATGCGACTGGTTGTGTCCCGTTCTGCAGGTTGTCCCTTTTTCTAAAACTACATTATAATAACATTCTTTCATTAAAATAGAAAAATGTTCTAGCCTTAAACAATACTATCTTATGTCAAACATAATTCATTATAATCTTTAAGATTATGCAAAATAATTCTGTCCAAGCTCATATTATAAAGAAAACAATTACTAGAAATTTCATCTACCGAGCATGTGAATACCATCATTTATCCCCCATATATCATAAGAAATATCTTGTTGGTCACATTCCAAACATGTGAATACCATAATCATGTACTCTTTTGATCCATAGTGAAAACATGAATGTTGTCCCAAGTTAACTCTTTTCATATACCAAAATCTCGAAATTTCTATATAATCAAACCATGATATAACTTTTTCCTTATATTAGTCCGGAGCTAATTAATACTATCAAACATTTCATTATCTCCTTATCCCTTCTTTATGTGAATATCATCTGATTTCCAAAATATTTGAATCAGTTTTCATGGTTAATGGTACCATAAAATTATCGAAAATGATAATAAAACATTACATAGATATTCCAATGTTTCACTGTACTATAAATGAGATTACACAAAATTATTTTGGAATCCCTTTACATAAACACATAATCATTCCACCACATTGTTGTCATACTCAACATTTCTAATAGTGATCGCATGTGACTTCCCTTTGTTCTTCTTCATTAAGAGGTTTCTCACGTTGATCATCATTAACCCTTGGATTTGGGAATTGATTATCATAATGCCATATTTCCATACACTTGAAGCATTGAACTGTTGCTGGTGCGTTCTCTGCAGTCATTTATTTATTCACATCATTAGCAACCCTTTTTCCATTACTTAGACACTCAGCTGCTCGATGACCTTCTTTCGCACACTTAAAACATTTTATAGTACCTTTAAGACAATCTCCACCATTATTCTTTCCACACATTGATAATAAAGAAACATTTATCTTATTTTCACAATTATTCTTAGATTTCTCCTTGAACTCCATCTTTAGTTTCTTGTCAAAACCATGAGATGGATATGTAACACCAACTTTTATTTCTACCTTGATAGCAAAATGCTCAATTTATTAATATCTAATGAAGTCCCATATATATAATTCCCTTAAAATACATGGTTTTAAGACATTGAAGAATCGTTCAACTTTACTTTCTGGTTTGATGATAAAGTCATGTGAATACCTTGTAAGCCTTGTAAAATTCACTTCGAATATCCCAACAGATTCATCATCTTTTTTCATAAGCTCAAGGAAATTGTAAAATCCCAAGTAAGTAATGAGTAATAGATATTTTTATCTATGTCTATTATTGAATTAGATAGTGTTTTAGAGGGTTAAAATGAAAATAAATCCAATCTTAAGCATGGAATACACTAATATTCTTAAAAGATTGTTTTACTACCTTTTGATGGAAAACCCTTTTTAAATCAAAATTTTGACAATTTTCTAATATATATTTGTCAAAATAAACATATTCATTATGATTGGGACATTGAAATTTACATTGGATAAATTTATGGTATTTTTCTGACAATGTTCATTTTTTAATGAATAGTGAAAAATACTGCATTTTACATCAAAACTGCTTTTTTCATTTAATTAAATTATATGGTTATATTATATTATTAATTGATCTTAAAGTGTAATATGAATATATTTTTACAATTTAATCCAATGGTGGTCATTAGGATTAATTTCACTTTGAAATTGGCCATAAACTAATGCCAAACTTTTCATAGATATTGTTTCAAAAAAACCCGCTATTTGTTTTGACAACGGGAATTATTTTTAAATAAATTATTTCAATTTATGTGTTTGGAATTTGGTAAAAATGGATTACATATTTTGAATCAGAAGGTCTAAATTATGTAATTAAGGGTCTTTTGTTTTTGGACATTATGAATAGTGACGACGGTAATTATCATTAATTATCTTGATTAATAAGTAATCGGGTAGTTAAGGATATTAAAATAATATCATAATATTAAATAAATGACTCCAAAATTTGTCCTAAGGCTACTGGTTGTCTCATGGCCGACCATGGAATGCCTTGTGCCAAACGTGGGGGCCCCATGAAATCATTTTTGTGAGAAAGTGACTTTTTATCTTTTAATTTTTTAAAGAATGTTAAATGTAACAAAGAATGTATCACCTGAGTTAAATATTTTTAATGTTATCTACATAGATGATATTTTAGACTATAAATATTAATTGGAAACATAAAAAAATTTCTTACATCATAGTATTTTTTTCATGATTTTTAGACATTAAATAAATTAAATTATTTATGACATCATGATGATGCAGTGATTACCTCATTAATAATGGATTTAAATAAAATGAAATGATAATGTATGATCTATGACCCACACATGTCCAAAGCCTATTGGATGTGTGTATTTAGAATTCTTAACACCTTACCCTTGAATTATATCAATGTGGGACCTTTTGAATCCGAAAATCATTTTCAAATAAAGTATCATTTCTTTACTTTCCAAGAGTGCCCCTCCTCTCCTCTTAGAAAAGGCCCCCACCTCTACCTCCTTACCCACACTTCCAAAGCCTTTGGCTCGGACAACCCCTGCCCATTTTTTCTCTCCAAATACCTATCTTACTCTTTGAATCCTCACTTTGGGAAGAAGTCTTCCCAAGGAAGCCTTTGAGCTCAAACTAAAGGGAGTTACCCGATTTTAAGGTAATGTCTTCACTTGAGTCCTTTTGTTTTATTTTTCTTCTCCAACCACCTAAACTCTATTTATTCATTACATTTGTAACAACTCCAGTATCTAAAATATACTAGGATGTTTTTATAAGAAGTATTTGAGCATCACTTACACACACCTACATCTATTGGTTAAAGGACATACTGTTTCCGTGGATGCTGAATTTATGCCTCCCGAAATGATGATTGTTCAACATTCTTTTAACAACTTCAATGGTGGAAATTAAGATTTCACTATATTTATATATGATATATAATATGTTTATGTTTTCCTTAAGCTTCTGTATTTTTTCATTTTTGGCATACCTTTATGGTTTCCATTATGGGTAAACGTGATATCTTCATTTAAGGAAGTGCGGACTACCGCCCCCTCAAAGTGATTTGATTCATTAAATACCATATGTGGGACGTATAAAGGATGGAACTATGATATTATATATGATATTATACTGGAAGTATAATATACCTTTATATCATTATGATTCCATTCTATAAAATATGAAATACAAATGAAAGTAGCGTTCATGCGTACGTACGGCTTACCGTCTCCATGAACGGTGCATTTCATTTCTTACCTCTAAAGGATTATGTAATATTATAAATGCTTGCATGTACTGAATATATATGACATATATGATATCTACATCATGAATACCATTCTGGATATAATGGATACATGAACAACTTGTAATTTTAAAGGGCTTATTTTTTAGTAAAGTTCCAATGATCGTTAACAAGACCATTATTAACTTAAATAATTACATAGTGTACATGACATGGCAATAAGTGATATAAAAGGAATAATAAACTTGAAAAAGGTTCTTAAACAAGTAGAAATTCACACAATTTTATTATTTAGGAGATTAAAGAACGACCGAGTCAAGTCGGACCTGAGGTATGGGACTTCGTCTCAATCTCCATTCATTGAGGCATATTTTGTTTTATACACAACCTTATTTTATATGGTGTATAAACCCCTTTGAATTTTATGTTTATCCAAAAAATATATTTTTTATACGAATTGTTTTACTAAAATAAAAAAGGGATTTTTTTGTCGTACGTATGCGGCGACAACGACTTCTCCACCACCGTGACCATTATTTGAGTTTTGGATTCCTCTACAAGCCATACCTTCTTTTTAAAAGAAAAATAAATACTATGTTTTACATTTCTTTTATTTTGGTATTGAAAATGGTTTTCATATTGTTTTTATATCAATGTGTTGTATTGATATATTGCGATTGAAAGGTGTAAATTTTATGTTTCCTTTATGCATGTTTTATGTGATACAATTATGTTGAGGTTCTTGGGGATTATTATGAAGACGGGTGGTTCAGTGATAAACTAAGGGCGGGTGAGCCCGATATAGCTCTCTAATGCATTGGGTAACGCGAAGGAGTGAAACGTTAAGGTTTCTCCGAAGAGATTTGGGGAATATAATGTGATGGGTATTCCAAACGTACCCAAGAGGGTTACTCCCTACGTAAGAATGTTATGAATGCCTCAAGTTACCTTTATGTCTTATGATTTCTATATTTATTCATGATTTGATGAGGTATGTTTTATGGGTAAAGTATGATTTCATTCTTATGTATATATGAACTCATGGTTCCTTTCAATATTTTGTTTATATAACCCATACTGAGCTTTTTATGCTCATCCCATGTCATTTTTTGAAATGATTTTCACAGGTCAAGGGAAAGGTACATGATATGATGACAGTGTCAAGGATGTGTCAATAATGAATCCATGTTTTATTTTAAATATGTTCCATTGATGGAAAAAAATGAATACTATCTTTATGTAACCACTTTGTTTAAATGTGGAATGTTATGCATGTTTTATGATATAATTCTCTAAAACTCTAAACCTCAAAATATCATCAATGTGTAATCTTGTAATAAATCAAGATTAAGTAAGGTTTAAGGCTGGGGCCTTATAGTTGGTATCAGAGGTCGGTTTAGATAACTTTAGGAGTTCTAATTCTATTAAATGATTGTCTAATTTTTTTTTTGAAATGATATAGCATTTGAAGATTACCATGTTGCTTCATCTAAGACATATTTGTTCAGAATGGTTTTCCGTAGAGGAAATAGGGAAGCAGTGATATGAAGGCATACAGAAGGAAATAACCTTTCGAATCAGTATCCTGAGATGGTCGGAATTGGAACTGAACAGTTTGTTGCAGTTATGGCGCTGTTGAATCAAGCGATAAATGGTGGTGGTATCCATGCACGAGATCAGCCAGATCAACCGCAAAGGAACATGTCAGTGGTGGAACATTTCATGAGGAAACATCCCCCATCATTCAGAGGATCATCTGACCCTGTGTTAGCTGAAGGGTGGATTAATGCATTAGAGAAGATTTTCCATGTCTTGGGGTGTTCAGACAATCAAAAGGTTAGTGTGGCTATTTACTGTTTAGAGGGTGAGGCAGATCAGTGGTGGTCTATGGTTAAAAATATCAGGGACACCGATGAGATTGATGCTCTTGACTGGGATGAATTCAAAGGTATGTTTCTTGAGAAGAATTTTCCTAAGGCTGTTCGACTTAGGATTGAAAAGCAATTCTTGGAATTGAGGCAAGAGGAAGACTCAGTGGCTGCCTTTGTAGAAAGGTTCACTCGATTGGCAAGGTATTCTTCAAATTTTATCTGAGACCTTGATAGTAAAATCAATCGTTTTTACTCAAGATTAACCCCAAAATATCAAAGGGAATTAGCTTATCGTGAGTTTAAAAGTTATTAAATGATTGTTCGATGTGCTGAGAAGGTGGAAATGGAGTTTTCCAATGATCAAGTGTTCTATAACAACCAACATAAGAAGAGACCGAGGTGGCCGGAGAAAGGTAAGAATTCTTCAAAAAAGTATGATGGTAAGAAAACAATGTTTCCAATTTGTGATAAATGTGGCAAAATGCATGCTGGGGAATGTCTTCTGAATTCTGGAAAGTGCTACTGATGTGGTAAATGGGACATAAGGCTCATGATTGCACTGAAAATGATCAAGTTGAAGGTAAGACCAAATTTGATTTATAGTTAGTGAAATGTTTTAAGTGCAATGAGATGGGTCACTATGCAAACGAGTGTCCAACAAAGAGCTTGAGTGATGGGAAGCAGTTAGACTACAAGTAGAAAGGGGTGGTGAAATCCTTTGCAACTACTTCAGCAGATGTAGGGCCATCAAATGAAGTAGTATCAGGTAATTTGTTTGTTTTTTCATATTATGCCAATGTGTTGTTTGATTCGGGGTCTACACATTCTTTCATCTCTGAAAACTTTTCTAGTAAAATGGGAATAACATCTCAAGAAATGACTCCTGAACCTGTGGTAAAAACACCAAGGGGAAATGTTGAGGCAAAAAGAATTTATAAGAATCTTCCTATCCTTATCTGTGGAAAGAACCTACTTGCAAACCTTATTGTTCTACCTCTAGTAGAGTTTGATGTTATCCTGGGTAAGGATTGGCTCTCTATTTACCATGATAAGATTGACTATAGAGATAAAGAAGTTTCTTTTCAGAAAGACTTTCAGATTGTGTACAAGAATGAACCCTTACAGTTGATAACATATCAAGAGGCTGAGAAACCTGTAAAAGATGGAAATGAATGTTACCTTGCACATATTGTTGAAAAGAAGGGAACTGTTCAGATTAATGATGTGTCAGTTGTAAATGAGTATCCTGATGTTTTTCCTGATGAGTTGCCTGGAATAATACCAGATCGGGAAGTTGAATTTACTGTTGACATAGTTCCTAATGCTAATCCAATTTCAAAACCCCATTATCGAATGGCTCAAGTTGAACTTTTAGAGTTAAAGAAACAATTGCAGGAGTTATTACATAAAGGTTTCATTCAACCTAGCACATCACCATGGGGTGCTCCTATCTTGATTGTTAAAAAGAAATATGGCTCAAAGAGACTTTTCATTGATTATAGGGCCATGAATAATATCACTGTTATGAACAAATATCCTTTGCCTCATATCGATGATTAGTTTGATCAGCTCTAGGGAGCTCAGTATTTTTCAAATATTGACTTGAGATCGGGGTACCATCAGCTGATGGTAAAGGAATCAGATGTTCTGAAGACCGCGTTCCGTACAAGATATGGCCATTATGAATTTGTAGTAATGCCTTTTGGGCTAACCAATGCACCTACTATATTCATGGACTTAATGAATAGAATTTTCCATGAGTTCTTGGATAAGTTTGTGGTGGTTTTCATAGATGATATTTTGGTGTTTTCTAAAAGTAATGTGGAGCATGAAAGTCATTTAAGGGTTATCTTGGAAACCTTAAAAGAAAATAAACTGTATGGAAAATTCAGCATGTGCGTGTTTTGGTTGCAACAAATTTTTTTCCTTGGTCACATTGTTTCTAAAGATGGGATAACCATTGATCCAGAAAAAACAAAGGTTGTTGATGAATGGACAAGACCCACAAATGTAATAGAGAATCGTAGTTTCCTTGGTTTGGAAGGCTATTACCGAAGGTTTTTTAGAAATTTTTCATGGTTATCTAGTTCAATGACTAAGCTAACTCGGAAGGGAGTTAAGTTTATCTGGACAAAAGAATGTGATGATTGTTTTCAGGAATTGAAAAGACGATTGGTGAATGCTCTAGTTTTGGCACTACCTTCCAGGAATGGTGAGTTTGTTATATACAATGATGCTTCATTAAAAGGACATGGTTGTTTCCTAATTCAGAATGATCAGGTAATTGCTTATGCTTCACGTCAGTTGAAAAATCATGAGGTAAATTACCCAACACGTGATTTGGAATTAGCTATTGTTGATTTCGCTTTAAAAATTTGGAGGCATCATTTGTATGGAGTAAAGTGTGAAATATATACCGATCACAAAAGTTTAAAGTATATATTCACTCAGAATGAATTGAACATAAGAAAAAGGAGATGGCTAAAATTAATCAAGGATTATGATTGTACAATTCATTACCATCCGTGAAAAGCAAATAAAGTGGCTGATGCTTTGAGTCGAAAAAGTAATGCTTCATTAGCAATGTTGTGTTTGGAACGTGATCCTTTGGTTAAGGATTTGATGAACTTTGGCATAGAAGTTGTTGGTGCAAGAAGTTCTTCTGTTTTGTTTCAGGTATCAGTGAGATCATCTCTATCAGATAGAATCAAGCAAGCACAGAAGCAAGACAGTGAGTTGTAGAAAAAGGTAGAGCTGGTTCAGAAAGGTAACTTTCCTGAATTCAAAATTGACAATGATTGCATTTTGAGATTTCAGAAGAGATTGTGTGTGCCTTGTGATTCATAGTTGAAGAGAGAGTTGTTATGTGAAGCTCATAGTTCACCATTTTCAGTTCATCATGGCAGTACTATGATGTACAGAGATCTGCGGGAGTATTACTGGTGGGATGGAATGAAAAGAGATATTTCTGATTTTACTGTGAAGTGTTTGACTTGTCAGCAGGTTAAAGAAGGGCAGCAGTTACTGAAAGGGATGCTTCAGCCTTTACCAGTACTAGAGTGGAAATGGGAGAATATATCCATGGACTTTGTTGTGGGATTACCGAATACATCTCGAGGTAATAATGCAATCTGGGTTATTGTTGATCGCTTGACCAAATCTGCTCATTTCCTTGCTATACGAGATACTTTTTCCCTAGATCAACTTTCCCGTTTGTATCCTAAAGAGATTGTTAGGTTACATGGAGTTCCTCTTTCCATTTTATCTGACCGTGATCCCAGGTTCACTTCTAACTTTTGGAATGGCCTTCAGAAGACGTTGGGTACTGAATTAAATTTTAGTATAGCTTTTCATCCTCAATCAGATGGGCAGTCGGAACGAAAAATTCAGACCTTGGAGGATATGATACGATGTTGTTCGATGGATTATCAGGGAATTTGGGACCAACATCTTTCTTTGGTTGAAGTTTCATATAATAACAGTTTTCATTCAGGTATACAGATGTCACCATTTCAGGCATTATATGGGAAGCGGTGTCCAACTCCAGCTTTTTGGGATGAAGTGGGTGAAAGGAAGTTGATGGGACCAGAATTGGTAGAAGAGGTGGCAGAAAAAGTTCAGCTGATACAGAAACACATGAGAATAGCTCAGAGTAGGCAGAAGAGTTATGCAGACAACAGGAGGAAGGATCTCTCTTTTGAGGTAGGTGATCATGTTTTTCTCAAAGTATCTCCATGGAAAAGTGTGATGCGATTTGGTAAGAAAGGAAAGGTGAGTCAAAGGTTCATTGGACCCTATGAAATTCTAGAGAGAGTTGGATCAGTTTCATACCGAGTGGCTTTACCTTCGAGTTTATCATAGGTACACAATGTTTTTCATTTTTTGATGCTGAGAAAGTACATGCCAGATCCATCTCATGTTTTGAGTCCAGAGGTAGTTCAGCTGGAAGAGAACCTATATTATGAGGAACAACTAGTCCAGATTCTTGACCATAGGGAGAAAGTGTTAAAAAATAAGGGGATTAATCAGGTAAAGGTTTTGTGAAAAAACCACATGATGGAAGGGGCATCATTAGAATCTGAAAATGCAATGAGGAATAAGTACCTCCATTTATTCGATAAGTAAATAAATTACGGGGACACAATTTTCTAAAGGGGGGAAGGATGTAACATCCCAAGTAAGTAATGAATAATAGATATTTTTATCTATCTCTATTAATGAATTAGATAGTGTTTTAGAGGCTTAAAATGAAAATAAATCCAATCTTAAGCATGGAATACACTAATATTCTTAAAAGATTGTTTTACTGCCTTTTGATGGAAAACCCTTTTTAAATCAAACTTTGGACCATTTTATAATCTATATTTTTCAAAATAAACGTATTCATTATGATTGGGACATTGAAATTTACATTGGATAAATTTTTGGTATTTTTCTGACAATGTTCATTTTTTAATGAATAGTGACAAATACTACATTTTACATCAAAACTGTGTTTTCATTTAATTTAATTACATGGATAGATTATATTTTTAATTGGTCTTAAAATGTAATCTGAATATATTTGTACCATTTAATCCAATGGTGGTAATTAGGATTAATTTCACTTTGAAGTTGGACATAAACTAATGCCAAACATTTCATAGATATTGTTTCAAAAAAACCTGCTATTTGTTTTGACAACGGGAGTTATTTTTAAATAAATTATTGCAATTTATGTGTTTGGAATTTAGTAAAATGGATTAAATATTTGGTATCAGATGTTCCAAATTATTTAATTAAGACTCTTTTGTTTTTGGACATTATGAATAGTAACGACGTTAATTATCTTTAATTATCTTGATTAATGAGTAATCGGGTAGTTAAGGATAATAAAATAATATCATAATAATAACAAAATGACACCAAAATGTGTCCTAAGTCTACTGTTTGTCTCATGAGCGACCATGGGATGCCTTGTCCAAAACTTGGGGGCCCCATGAAATCACTTTTTTGAGAAAGTGACTTTTTATCTTTTTATTTTTTAAAGAATGTTAAATGTAACAAAGAATGTATCACCTAAGTAAAATATTTTTAATTTTGTCTACATAGATGATATTTTAGACTATAAATATTCATTGGAAATATAAAAATATTTCCTACATAATAGTATTTTTTTCATTATTTTTAGACTTTAAATAAATTAAATTATTTATGACATCATGATGATGCAATGATTACCTCATTAATAAAGGATTTAAATAAAATGAAATGATAATGTAAAATCTATTACCCACACATGTCCAAAACCTATTGGATGTTGGATTTAGAACCCTTATCACCTTACCCTCTAATTATATCAATGTGGGACCTTTTGAATCTGAAAATCATTTTCAAATAATGTAACATTTCTTTACTTTCCAAGAGTGCCCCTCCTCTCCTCTTATAAAAGGCCCCCACCTCTACCTCCTCATCCAAACTCCCAAAGACTTTGGCTCGGCCAACCCCTGCCCATTTTTTTTCTACACATCCCTATATTACTCTTTGAAGCCTCACGTTGGGCAGAAGTCTTCCCAAGGAATCCTTTGAGCTCAAACCAAAGGGAGTTACCCGATTTTAAGGTAATGTCTTCACTTGAGTCCTTTTGTTTTATTTTGATTCTCCAACCCCTAAAATATTTTTATTCATTTCTTTTTTAACATCTAAATTATCTTCAATATACTAGGATGTTTGTTTAAGAAGGATTCGAGCAACACTTACACACACCTACATATAATGGTTAAAGGACATACTGTTTTCGTGGATGGTGAATTTATGCCTCCCAAAACGCTGATTGTTCAACATTCTTTTAACACCTTCAAAGGTGGCCATTAAGATGTCACTATATTTATATATGATATATAATATGTTTATGTTTTCCTTAATCTTCTGTATTTTTCATTTTTGGCATACCTTTATGGTTTCCATTATGGGTAAACGTGATATCTTCATTTAAGGAAGTGTGGACTACCGCCCCCTCAAAGTGATTTGATTCGTTGAATACCATATGTGGGACATATAAAGGATTGAACTATGATATTATATATAATATTATACTGGAATTATAATATACCTTTATATAATTATGATTCCATTCTATAAAATATGAAATAGAAATGAATGTAGCGTTCATGCGTACGTACGACTTACCGTCTCCATGAACGGTGCATTTCATTTCATACATCTAAATGATTATGTAATATTATAAATGCATGAATGTACTGGATATATATTACATATATTATATCTACATCATTAATACCACTTTGGATATAATGGATACATGAACAACTTGTAATTATAAAGGGATTATTTTTTACTCAAGTACCAATGATCGTTAAAACGACTGTTATTAACATAAATAATTACATAGTGTTCATGACATGGCAATAAGTGATATAAAATGAATAATGAACATGAAAAAGATTCTTAAACAAGTAGAAATTAACTCAAGTTTATTATTTAGGAGATTAAAAAACGACCGAGTCAAGTCGGACCCGAGGTATGGGACTTCGTCTCAATCTCCTTTCATTGAGGCATATTTTGTTTTATACACAACCTTCTTTTATACGGTTTATAAACCCCTTTGAATTTTATGTTTATCCAAAAGGAATATTTTTTATACGAAGTGTTTTACTAAATGACAAAAGGGAATGTTTTTTCGTACGTATGCGGCGACAACGACTTCTCCTCCGCCGTGACCATTATTTGAGTTTCGGCTTCCTCTACAAGCCATACCTTCTTTTTAAAAGAAAAATAAATACCATGTTTTACTTTTCTTTTATTTGGGTATTGAAAATGGTTTTCATAATGTTTTTATATCAATGTTTTTTATTGATATCTTGTGATTGAAAGGTGGAAATGTTATGTTTCCTTTATGCATGTTTTATGTGATACGATTATGTTGAGGTTCTTGGGCATTATTATGAAGACGGGTGGTTCCGTGATAAACTTAGGGTGGGTGAGCCCGATATAGCTCTCCAATGAATTGGGTAACGTGAAGGAGTGAAACTTTAAGGTTTCTCTGAATAGATTTAGGGAATATACTGTGATGGGTATTCCAAACGTAACCAAGAGGGTTATTCCCTACGTAAGAATGTTATGAGTTCCTCAAGTTACCTTTATGTCTTATGATTTCTATGATTTATTCATGATTTGATGAGGTATGTTTTATGGATAAAGTATTATTTCATTCTTATGTATATATTAACTCATGGTTCCTTTCCATATTTTTTTTATATAACCCATACTGAGCTTTTTATGCTCATCCTAAGTCTTTTTTTGAAATTTTTTTCACAGGTCAAGGGAAAGGTACATGATATGATGATAGTGTCAAGGAAGTGTTCAGAAAGAATCCATGTTTTATTTTAAATATGTTCCATTGATGGAAAAAAATGAATAATATCTTTATGTAACCACTTTGTTTAAATGTGGAATGTAATGCAAGTTTTATGATCTAATTCTCTAAAAATCTAAACCTGAAAAGATCCTCAATGTGTAATCTTTTAATAACTCAAGATTAAGTTAGGTTTAAGGATAGGGCCTTATAGAAATCCTTTTCCGTATTTGTTTGAAGAATACGATGGAAGTACTTATTGAAAGATAAGTTCATGAACTCATCACATTCCATGGATTCAATTTTATCTCGGAGCCTCATATTCTTAGTTAGAGTCCACCATTGATTTGGTTCACCTTCAAAATGGTAAATAGCCAGAATGACTTTTTCATGTTCCGATCAGCGAATTATGGAAAATATCTTTTCAATGGTACTGACCCATTGTTCAGTAACTAGTGGATCAGAAGACCCACTGAAAGAAGGTGGCTGTTGACTTGTGAAGGACTCAATAGAATATTGTTCCCTTCTCTACTCATTTGGAAGTCCAGAATGATTTATATCTTGTGTATGTATAGAAATAAGATTTTTCACTCCATCTCCCATAATGTTGGTTTGTTCAGGAGGATAATCATTGCATCATCCATTACACTGATCAACACAGTTCCTTCGAGTTCCAGCCATCATCTAAAACCCAAAAAGTTTAGTGAGAGAGGAAAAAATCATGCTAGGGAAAACAACTTAATATAGGGAGAGTACCTTTGATATCTAAAAACTTAGGTTTAATTCTAATATCTTTACCATAATTCTAGGACTATAACCTATACTTATACTTAACCTTAGGGACATCCCTAGACATACCGTAGAAATATCTCAAGGGATCTCACAAAAGTTTTCACATCCTAGTTTCAAATGGTTAAATAAACCTTTACTCTGATACCAACTATAGAAACCCAAATCTTGATGTACATGGTCATTACATTACTTTTGTGGAATACTTAATACATAACAAAAATAGACACCAAAGGACCATAATAGTTTAGTGTCTTTGGAAACTCGGAATATAATCTTCTAATCTTGGTGAAATATCTTCAACATATCCCATAAAGATCTTCCCCTTTTATTATCGTACCTAAAACCATTCTTTAAATCCTAAGGAAAAGAAATCATAAATAGGGTGAGCTCAAATTCCCAGTAAACATAAACATCAGAACATAAAACAATCCATAAACATTTGAATACAAAAACATGAACATAAAATCTAGACAACAAAATCTTGAGAAAAGACATTGAATCTTTGAAGTATGTAAATAATATATCATAATGGAACATCAATCATGATAAAATAGCAAGGGAAGAAAACATGTAATTGTGAAAAACCATTAATCACATGACATGATTTCCATATTAGACAAGGCATTGCTACTAAGACTATCTTAGTGGACAAAGTCCCTTTCTGAATTGAGTTCACTCCTCATTTCAGTCCTATCACACTGAACCGGATTAACTTACCTTTCCAGCCATGTCTATCTCAAGAGATATAAATCAATACCCAATGCATTGGCGGGATATATACGTCCGACACATCTCATAATGAAATCATTCTTACGTGTTCCACAATATAAACATAAATCATTCATCATAACCCAAATAATAAAATGGTTTTCATAAGCATCATCTCATCATAACATAATCCATATCAAACAAATGGATATCATTTAATCATTAGAAAAGTGAAACCATATAAATCATAGAGACATTATTTTTGAAACATACACATATGAAATAATGTCATCTTATATGGAAAATGGTTTTGATAAAACTCTTGAAATGAATTCTTGAGGAAAATATTCTTTCTTCTTCAAAATCATTTTCTTTTCACAAAATGACACACAATTTTAAAAGAAAAGCATTTTGTTGAAAATAATAATGAAAACATGTATAAGAAACTTCATGAAAATTAGGCTTTATGTAACCATTAAAATTTGTTCATGCCATATAAGTTTAAAAAAACAATCTTCTCATACTTTTGCCGGAAAAATAAAAAAGTAGCTTATATGGTAAAAAAAATGATTCCTTCCATAACACAAATTAAAAGTCAAAGAGGGGTAAAAATGAATTTAAACATTCATAGAAGAATATTAAACACTTTAAGAAAAACATTTATATGGATATGGATGAAAAATATAACCCCAGTAAATACTTACGCTTAAGCAATCTCGGATAAAAATGAGATTACGAAATTATCCCTTACCATAGGTCTGATATGCTTCGTACGTACCCGAACCTCCGGTATAATGATTTAAACAATTTCATTAACATATTAAATAATAATATTAATTGTTATGATATCATATATTGTTCACTTATGATGTTATATCACCCATTCTTTTGTAAATTCCATGTTAAAGCAGCGTTTTCGGTAAAATCGTTTCATTTATCGTATGTGTTTCGACATGTTGTTCTTGATATTATTACTTATAATCTGATTTACTTAATTCCATAATGTAAAACATGATTTATATATAATATATATTAAGTATATAAATATATATCATAGATCGATAAATGGAATGAAATACACAATTCATGGAGACGGTAGGTCATGCATACGCATGAACGCTGTTTTCGTGTCCTTATTGAATTAAATGGAATTAAGTAAATGAAACATATATGTACATAAATACAGTATAATTATTATGTAATATCTTTCAGGAGTATTTATTATATATACATTATAATCATACTTGAATGGGTTTTCATGGAAAATGAATCTCATCGCATTCGTGGAGACGGTAGTCCGTACGTACGCATGAGCGATGATATCATTCCATGATCATGGAATTTTATTGAAGTGTATGTATAATATTTAACAGTCAATATAACTTTAAAATAATCATATATAGATATTTATTTACACCATTATACCCATCCATGTAATTTGGTGGTGGAAATCAGATTACACCACGGCGTGGAGACGGTGTTCCGTACATACGCACGTGCGGTGATTTAGTTATCCGTAGGATGGATAGAAGGTGAAATGAGTTTGTTTAATATTTATAATAAAATATCAGTATATAATTAATACTTATTTCATTACTTTATAATGAAACAATTAAAAAGAGGATGTAGAAGAAGAAAAAAACATGAAAGAGTCGGTAGAAGAGATTACCTCTTCCTCAACGCACCTCCTTTAAAATTCGGCGTAGGGCACTAGAGTTGGTCTTTGGAGAAGACAAGAATCTATATGATAGAAATAGAGATGTTGAGAAGAGGAATTTTCAGGGTTTCTCTGATATTCAAGGCTTAAAAGGGTGTGTAGTGAAGAGGGAAGGGGTGCCCTTTTATAAGGGAGGAGAGGGGCACCTTAGGAAAACATAAAATATTATTTTATAATAAAGTCAAATTCTATTTTTAATAGCTCCACATTGATTTATTTAAAAGCTAAGGTGGGTACGGGTCGAAATCCTCTCAACCAATAGGTTTTATATAAGTTTAGGATACTATTGTATCCTTATCATTTAGATTTAACTCTAAGTTAAATAATTTAACTTTTACTGTGTCTTTTTGTTTTCTTACACTATATGGCTAATAAACTTACTATAACAACCCAAAAAAACCCCAAGTGGTTCATTATTAATATATATCTCATTATCTAAGTCATTAAGACGATCCTTATATTTTTAAGTGTAAAATAACAATTAATAATATAATATTTGTTTTAAAAACTCTTTTATGTCAATTTTGACACTATTTGGTACATGATTTTTGTGAAAATCATAACAGCATTATTAGTTCAAAAAAAGTTCATTAAATAAATAAAAAAATGTCATATTGACCTATAAAAATATTTTAATTATAAAAAAAGTCTAAAATTACATTTATTTGGGTATTTATAACTTCAATTATGTTAATATTTCATTAATAAGGTAATAAATGCATCATCATTGTGTCATAAATAAATTAAAATATTTAATGTCAGAAAATTATAAATAAAATACAATTATGTAGGAAATAGTTTTATCTTTCTAATGAATATTTATAGTCAAATTTTTCTTATGTATAAACCTATATTAAAAATGTTTTAGTTATTATACTTTGATTTTAACTATTTTAATTCTTCTTTAAATAAAATAATAATAAATGTCCTAATCTAATCAGAGTGGACCTAAAGGGTAATATTTTATTCCAAAGGTTTTTTTGTCTAATTAAAATTATAAAATAGAATTAGGACATGTGTTAGGGTAATAATAATATCATTTTTACCCTTAATTACCCTATTTAATTTTAACCGTGGTAAATAAAAGTAAAAAGTTACTATTCACCAAAAATTATTTTTATATTATTGAACCACATTTTACTCCTTGATATTAACAATTTCTCTCATATTTTCGAAATTCCACTCATAGAAGCGGTAAATTTATCTTTTATGTAAATTTTCAAACTCTCCTCGGATGTGGGTAAAAGACGGTGAAATGTTCAATTAAATTTTTATATGTCTAAATTTATTATAAAATGACTCCAATGAATTACATTGAACTTATATAGGTATTATGTATACATTTTTACCTAAAATAAATTTAAATAAAATTAATAATTATTTATATAAAAACTCAGTTTTTAAATAGTAACCCTATGTTCTCACTATTCATCAAAAATTGAATGTTTTCAGAAAAATACCAAAAATTCACCCTAGGATAATTTCTATATTCCGAATCCAAAAATGAAATCCATTTTGAAAAAATAAAATTTAAAAAATTAGATATTACTATTCATAATTTCTAGTTTATATAATATTTTAATAACATATCGTTGTTTATTGAAACTCGGTATTACGTACAACACACGCTATCATGGAAGGTTGTTATTGCGTGTAATGCAAGCCAAGTCAGGGATGCATGTAGTCCATGCTATTTTTGGTGTAGCGTACAACACAAGACATCAATGATATTAAAAATAATATTTTTCATAAAATCTCAGAGTGTTACATACTCCATCCATATTCTTTCTCTCAGGTTCAAATAACTTTGTGTGAAAATATGCTTCAAGCTATTATGATAAATAAACAGTACGAATTTCTCATCGAAGAGTTAAAGACACAAATTCATAAAAGCGTGGAATAAAAAATCTAACTCCAAATAATGTGTTTCTTAATTCTTCTCATGATCTTTTAACTTGCTTGAGAAATAAGGAACAACATGATATCCTTACATGAGAACACACCCCAACCCAAATCCCAAAGAATCATAATATACCACAAACCATTGTCCAGATTCTAGTAGTATCATGATAGCTGATGATGTAAGTAGAATGTTATGTTCATGAAATGAAATCTGAAATTAGACATCCCTTGAAATGGATCATTATTCTCTTCAGTGATTCCATAGGTGAAGTTAGTTGTGAAAAATCTCAAACAACCCGTTTGTAATAACTATCATTACTTATAACACTACATTTCTAAAAGACATTATTTTTTGCTTCCAAAGAGATAACATCTTTATCTTTTCTAGATCCAGATAAACATCAATTTTAAAAATTTAATGGATAAGTAAATGTACTTATTTAATCCTAAAATCACATGTTGGAAGTTTTTCATACAGATATCGATCCCTCAAAATTCACTACATTGTTGACATCTGTTTCAAATTATCATCCTTTTTCCATGATAACACCAATATGTCTTTCCCAAACAAAACAAACAAAAGAATCCATATAACTCTTAATTATCCAATTCGTCAATTCCATAATGATCATTGGTGCATTATTAAGACCTAACAGTGTTACCATATATTCATAATGGATATATCTACTCATGAAAGCTGTTTTCAGAATGTACTATGTTTGAAATTATAGTTAATAATATCCTAATAATAATTCATTCATAGAGTACAATTTATATCCACTCAATAGATCTAATAGATCCTCATTGCATGGAATTGGATACTGATTCTTTATCATAAAATGGATATGATTACGATAATCCACACAAACCAAATAGTTTCATCCACCTTTTTCACAAACAAGAATAACACTGACCACAGAGATGTGATCCACCGAACAAAACCTCTACTTTCCAGCTCATCCAACATCACTGTAAATTTCGTTAATTCTATTGGTATCTTATTATTTGAAGGAAGGGAAATAGGACTGGTCCCTAGAAGGAGATCAGTTGTAAACTCAACTTCACTTATATGTGGGAACCCAACAAAATTTCTAGGAAAAAATCTACAAACTGATCAACGACTACTATTAAACTATTAATCTCGATCTAATCCATTGATGTTAAAGACAAAACCTCTATCTGGAATGATTTCATTCGAACTACTAGTTTTAACATTCCCTTTGAACCGACCATTACAATCATTTCTCCTCGAAAGATGTGGTCGATGCCATCTTTAGTTGTAATAATGACCTTTCTAGTATAATTGTTGTTGTTTGACTTGTACATTATCACCAATACAGACCTAAGATAATATCATTGGCATCCATATCCATCAAAGATAAATCCCATATTAGATCAACTCCACCAATTGTAATAGAACTTGCTTTAAATAGAAGAGATCAACATTCTCATTGACTGAGAGGAGTTTGATGTTTTAACAGAGAAGGCATCATCTAATATTTTAAACTCATTAATTCAATAACACGATAAGCAATAAACCAATGGGATTCACCCATATCAACCAAATATTTCATAAGAGTATCATTCAAAATAATCATACCTCTTACAAAATATTTTCTAGATTAATCATCCATTATAACCAAATAAGGTCAATATAATTTCTTTCTCAATGAAATTTATACTTTTTTACAATTTTAATATTGAAATTCATGTGGATTTATGGTATTCCATGAATATCCATAGATTAATCTATTCTATATATGAAATTAATTCAATTTTAATTACCTTCTTGAGTTATATGATGTCTACGACACATGAGAAGTGTCCCAAACACATGACATCAGAGCCCTGTGAAAATAGAGTTGGGGGTACCCCATTTTCAATAACTAGGGGAATTCTCTTGGTGGTTCAGTTCACTAACATTTCATGTGGTTGAAGGAACCTCTTTGGAAAAAATTATCTTTAGTCATGGGACTCAGAGGAGTATTCACTAATCTAGCTATTTCATTTGAATTCATTCTCCCACCTAAGAAATAGTTTTCCCTCTTTTACTTGATCCATCATTAGAGTTATCACCATTTCCCTTGCATGAAAACAAAATTCCTCCTTAGGTAGATCATGATATGATCCTTCTAGCCACCTTCTCCCTATTGAACATCTCTTTATGGTCTATAATACCGAACACAACAATTATTTTGTGAATCTCCTACCTTATACATAAGTAATATACGTGTTCCATCAAGGAAGAACTAGAAGCAATATTAGTTGAAAAATTGAATAAATTCATGAAGTTTTTCACATATTCAATGAAATTATTATATACCTACATCAAAATGAATAAATAAATCATTCAATGAATTTTTAATTTACAAGGATCGATTTGTTTATAGAAAAATTCCCAAAATCCTCATTTTTGTAGGCCTTTCCCCAACATATCCTAAATATATTAATCCCACCATTGGATTGAAAATTCTTCCAGAACCTAATTTTCTATATTAACATTCTTATTTACTGTTGTGCTGATGAAATGGAAGATACAATTAATCTAATCAATCCCCACCTCTACATTTTTTGGTTAACAATCACCCTGATTTATGGTAGGATTATTCTTTTATAACTCAATGGGATGATCTACTTTCATTGGATAATACCTTTTATTCTTGTTTTCCATAGACTAAAATTATTTTAAAATACTATGAACCATCAATTAGTTCACCTGTGGCTCAGGTACAACCACATTCTCAGAATCATATTTTATATTGTTTCTACAACACCTATTAGGTTCAATTTTCGAAGTTAATTAAAATAATTCTATATATCTCTCTCAACAATTACTAATGGAATAAAAATTTCATTTTATATCACATAATACTATAACATTAGTTATTGAAAATAGTCAACATCTTCCAAGTACATCCACTATGAAAAACATTATCTGTTTAAAAAAACCATTTTCAAAATTACAGTTTCATGTATTTCAAAATCGACCATTTAAAAAAACATTAACAATTTTAAAAAATAAAAATATTGCACCAGAAAAATAATAAATTACTCAAAGTAAAATATTAATTCCTACTATTATTTCATTCATCTAATTATTTTCATGCTGGTCTCATTGGATAAAGCCAAGAAAATGAGATTCAAATTCAAATTAGTGTCTCTAAAATACTCATGTACCCAAATCTATTGTAACTTGATGTTCATCATAAAAATGTTTGATGCATTTTTTAGGCTCTATATTTCATGTCTCAAAAATCATATAGCATTATACACTCTCTACTCAATGAATTGGAAATAATTATTTTCAACTCCAAGATTGACAACCCAGACCAAGTCAAAGAACATCCCAGACTATTACCACTTTTTTCAAAACTATCGTAAAGTCCATAGTGATACCACTGGTAACATCCCTCCTCTCTTCATTGGAATGATAAGGAAGAATGATATTACCTAGTCTTAAGCGACATCACCGAGATTCCAATGGATATAAATAAATTTTGAAGGGCTTCAATACACATGGGGGAATATTTTCCATTTAAGAATAAAACAACCACACCCAAAAACCATAACAAAAATTTATACATGATTATGGATAATAATTTAAACTAACTCAATGTAATCCCATTATTATCCAAACCAAAACATAAAAATATAACACAGTGAAAGAGTAATATTATAAAAGTACATTAATAAAGACGAAATCAACAAAACCAACAGAATCCAAAAACAAATTCCAATGTTGCAACTTGATTCATTCTCCATCTCCACCGAAAACCCTTGTAGCACGAAGAACTAATCATGATGTTTGATTCATTACCTTTTAACATGTCCTCATTTTCAATATCTAAAAAATCTGAAAACAACCCAAAAAAGTGGTGACTAATGAAACTCAATAGATTTTCCCAAAATGACTTCTATACTAATTCTAGTAGTATAAAACATGTTAGCACATTTATATAAAAAGATTATATTAAATTATTTATAAAAACTAATATATTAGAATATAAACATCATATATTAATACTTATTTTTAACAAAACTATATTATGTTCCAAGGAATGTAACCTTTAAATTATTTAAAACAATTTCACTACCCGTTCGGCATATATCATTCCAATCCATAAACCCACACATTGATACATGAAAACTTCATTATGATAGTTCTGTACTCATTAGCGATTTCTTTTCTATCTACCAATTTTTCACAAGGTAATTAAGTCCCATATTCCATTTCACCTTTTTTACCAATCACGTATCATTATTTCAACCAATCCTCATAATTCAATATGGACAAAAACCAACATGTATTCCCCAAAACCATTCCAATGCATTCAGGTCAAAACCATTTCGATGTCAAAAAAATTCAATAATACCATTTTTATAAAAAGAATATTCCTTAATTTGAAGAAAGAATATTTTTTAAAATCAACATTTTAAAATCATTAATAAAATCACATAGCACAATAATTCCAAATTTTTTCAAAAATCCATAAACCATAAAAAAGATGGTTTCTAGCATGATTTTCCCACTAATTTCAAAATCAATTTATTCAATTAAATAAGGATTCATCATATTCTAAATAGGGGAGCCAAGTGAGAAGACACCATCCTTAAAAAACAATGAAATATTGAAATCAGAACGAAAACATCAATGAAAACTAGTCGATTCATTAGAAACCGAACCTAAATATCTTTTCCAAGAATCAACCACACAAAATATATTAATATGAGGTATTAAATATCTTAGATATATCCACAACAGATTTATATCTAACAAAATGAGAGATAAGGACAAGCAGATCTATGGAAAACCTTGCCAAAAGACCTAGAAAAATGCATTTCTGTGATAGTCAAGATTAAATGCACCAAAATACAACTATATATCACTTCCAAATCGATGGGGATATGTTCTCCAAACATTTATAGGTAAAAATTCAATTTCTTGTCCATTTTGGAGAAAAAATGGGGTCAAACCTTAATTATGACCCAGAACCCCATTTAGGGATCTATTTTTTAAACTATGCATGGTAACTCGCACGATTAGAAATTATTTGTGCTAAAATTGTGCTAGATTCAATATAATGTTGGATCTTCACATGGTCGGATTTCATAGTTTCCAAACTATGCACCATCCATGTTGGGTCCCACTTTCCCAATTGCAAGATTTCTCCTAAGTTGCTTCCTAGTTTGGGAAATTCGTGAGCCTACCCATGTACTTTCCCCATATCTCATTTCTTGTTGTTCATGGTTTCCTATAAGTTTTTCATAGTATACAAAAACATTTAACCAAACATAAACCCTTAAAGAAGCGTAAATAACCCTATAAAATATTCCCCATATCTACCAAACATTACCCATATACTTTTCATAAATAAAAATAACTGAGAAATGGTAACTTCCCTTAAACTGGGGGCGCTACAGTATCTTTGTTGGTTTTTATTCCAATTATAAAAGGATAAATAATAGAAATCATATATATTCAGTCACACTCTCGAAATACCCATATCTATCATAGAGGGTTGTAAACTCTTGAGTTCATGGTTGTATGGATTTATAACAAAATATTTCATTCATATATATGAAATAGTGGGAATCAGATGGAGAAATGTTGATATATAAATACGACATTATAAATTTAATCCCTTTTCATATACGTATATTCATCACCCAATTGAATTATTATATTAATAAATATTGTATTGGAATTTTAGATGGATTCATCAATATATATTAAATATATAAGGGAGTCTCAATGTAGGTAATAATTCCCCCCAAAATGGTGTGAGGGGTCATACCTCCCATCCCCTCAACTAAGGATAGTTATTGTGTGTAATTGGGTTTTAAAACCTAATTGAAATATTGCATAATGATTTAAGGTTGAGATTCATCATAGTTGTGGGAACCATTGGGGTTTTCAATTGATAAACCCTATCGATGGAATCAATTGTTAATCTATACTAACACCCCAACAAAAAACTGTTGGACCAAAAGATACAGATAAGAAAAACATGGTGAACCCAACATGAATTCCCAATAATAAAATGTTTTTAGGATTCCTATGAGATATTCCATTTTTTCATTCATATTGAATGCAAAAAAATAATTCCAAATTTATAAATATTACAAACACTTGTGTTAATCATGTAACAATAATTATAAAGGTTTCATAATTTAGAGGATTCAATAATTGGAGAAGATTTTATTTATTTTCATTTTTTCTATAGATGCAATTCTCAAAAACATTTTCTTGACTATATATCATGTCATAATCAAGTGAATATTCTATACTATTGTCAAAGAAAACATATTCCATAAGTTATAAGACAACATCACCAACCTGATGCCTTTAACGTTGGGTGGAAAAACCAGTGGTCTTATAATACCACTAACATGGTACGATCTCAGTGCTCAAGGATACACGTAGACATATCTAGATGATGATGCTAAAAATTACATATCATTTAAGAAAGAAATGAATTTGGTGATAGATGTCTACACTACGAACCGATTTAGAATCATACCCCTAGAAAAAAATAAGCATGTCTTTTATTGTTGTAATGAAGATGGAGGAGTCAATCATAATTATTTCCAAGTTCAAGAGATTCCTAGTAGATCTCTTTTCAACATCCTTCACTCTTATCATATCAATTGTGTCCCTCCATCTTCTATTGAGGGAAAAAACTGATGGATGACCACCCCTTTCACTCATTCCGGGGAACCAAGGGGATTCCATTAGGGATGGAAAGGTATAGTTAAAAGGGAGTGGGCTCATATTCCGGCTTCCACTAACTTGTCATGCTGTCATATTTTAGTGTTGTCTTTTGGGTAGCCTCATATATATCCTCACCTAGATCAATTCATCTTGTACATTCTGGTAGCATGCATGGGGTTGGCATATATCAATGCCCTCGTTCGTGACGTTCATTAGAATATCCCACGTGAATAAGGATAAAAATAGGGGTATTATATCCATAATTCAATTGATGACATATATCATTATATCTTATAGATGAAGAATTTAAAATCTTTCATCCCACCAAACTATGTAGAAATGTCACCAAATCTTATCAACGGAAATAGAACTTTGTAGGAATTTACGGCACTAGTGATCATATAAGAACATGTTTATATTCCTAACCCAACATCCAAATAATCATATCACCCTGATAAAAATGAATAGGTAGCTAAACCAGATATAGTACACATTCTTCCTTCCATCAAGGAGAATTGTAGGAGTATTATGGTAATGGATGAGGAACATGATTAAGATCATATATTGGATTCAATTGGTTCCCACCAAATTAAGTTGAGAAAAAAATCCACATAGGTGCACATTCCTACCATATAAATGTAGTAGCCTAATACAAATGCACAAGAAAAAACTCATACCCCAGCTCTAATTGACGTTCAATATAATGGTTTCAAAATCACATTGGGGAATATTCATGTACCTTCCAATGATGCTACTCGGTATATTCTAAAATCATAAAAACTCCAATATCATATTCCTAATTCAACAAATGAAATAACACACTATATTCCTTTAGAGGAAATATAGGAGGGACCTCATACCATTTTTCTATTTTGTAATTACATAACCATATTTCGAAGGAGAACTAATATATCAATCAGGATCATACCCCCCAATTCAACCAAGGATTATAGGCACACTCTAGACAACACCCACATGTATGCTCATATCAGTACCACTAATAAAGATTCAACAATATATATTCTAGAATATTAAAGAAACTGGCATCATATACTATATAATTCCAATGAGATACTACACCACCATCATCTAGTGTCTATATAGAAGGATTCTTATAACCCTACTCTCATTTTAGAGTTTTTTTGTTATATTTCAATAGAGAAGAAAATATAAATTGGGATCAATTCCCTAATTAAATCCGTCCAGAAAAAAACACATTCAAAAAACCCACATATAGTCTCTCAATTCATGTTGGGAGGAACCCACTTTGCAGTAGCATTCTCTGGCTATCTAAGTAATATCACCCAAAATTAATAATGTTTTTGGTAAATGGCTATGACGAAGGCCTCCTACATGGGGACTTAAATTGATCTATGATGGTTCTTCTTCCCAGGGTGTCAGATGAGGGGGGGGGGATCGTGAATGATAGCCATGTATCAGTCATAATGGTCTTCTCTATCTGACTGGGATAAGGCACGTCACTTATGGAAGATGCAATGTCCATGCATAATGGTCATAATGTTTGTATAAAGAGTAGGTTGGATCATGTGGAAGTGTAAACTGAATCAATACATGTTTGTAACACTCTTCAAGGGGTTGGTTAATTCCATGTTCTATTGAGTACATTATTCACATGTGTCGTGGCTTCCTCAAAAAAATAAGAAAAATGTCTGACATATGGTGGGAGGGGAATGAGGAATCAGACTACCGGGCCTCTATTGACACTCTAGGATCAGAGATATTAGTTTTCAATAACATTCATACATTAAAGAAAATGGGGGTTAATATTAGTATAGGGTACTCCATTGGTCTCCACTAATTTAGACCCCCGTAATTTTTTCCCCAGCCTTTTTCTGACCTCACATATAATGTTTTTCATCCATTTAAATAAAAATTTACATGATTAATGAATGATATAGAATCAAACCATCATATTCCAACACGTTTTCGACAATGTAATCATATTACCACAACAATAGATGGTTATCAGAAATATTTGGTGGCTATCATACATTTGGATAATATCTCTACTCTATTAAAAATGATGTTCAGCACATTCTTACCATGAGATAAAATGATGCTTATATCCCTAATTTTCACATTGTGAATGTACTTGAGGCTGTAAAATTCATATTTTCAACACATCAAGTGTTCATTGACTCTTCAACCAAAATATGTGTTGATAATACCTCGATAGTCTACCTCACAATATTATAGAGATATATCATAGTGACTCCACACCTAATATCTATCCTGGAAAACCTATACATGGTAATATCTTTCATGTATAAATAATATTCCCCCCGTTCCTATAAATGTACTTATTAAGAGTTTCTCAACACACCAGGTTTAGAAATATATATTGTTCTCCCTAAACTATCCAAAAACCCTTTTCAGAGTTCATAGGTTCCCTAGAGAAGAACCCTTTATAGTCTTGATAGGTGGTGGTATATAACCCTAATGGATAAAGAGACGACATTAATATATGGAAGGAGTTTTTGGAAAACAACCATCAATTTTTTTACCATCGGTACTTATGAAAATGATATCCATAATTAGATAAAAAATGAATTTTCTACATTCATTCATTAGAATGTGTTGGAATATTTTTAGTCATTAAAGGTTAGACACCTTCCTTATCCCAAATATGAGGGTGAGTTGTAGTTCACAAACAAGCTCTAATGTGAGTTGGTCATTGTAACACCCCAATATTTTTAAAGGAGAAGATCATTTTTGATAATTTGTATAACACAAATAAATATTCTTAAAATATAATGTAACACTGAGAGAATTTATTATATATTTATTTTTAAACAATGATTTTCTCTTCTATGGCTTCCGATGCACGAAACACTAGTATTAAAAGAAACAAAATATTTTTTAAAATATTATTATTTAAAATGTTACTATTATATCCATGCCTTTATGCAGGTGGGTATGAATATGAATAACTAATTTATGAAAATAATTTTTTCATATTATCACAGGTTATCAATTGATTGTAAATAATAAAACAATATCATTAAAGAAAAATACTTTTTATTCTAAAAAACCTATATTTTTTCTAAAAGGTGGTTTAGTCTTGCATCAAAAACATAATTTAAAATTAGATTTCATGAATTTTAGAAAACATATTTCATAAAATAAATTTCAATTTCTAAATCATAATTTTGAAATTATCCTATGGTTAATTTTTTGTATTTTTATGAAAATTATCATTTTTCAATGAATATATAAAAATACTAATTTTTACATAAAAATGCCTTTTAATTTAAATTATTTTAATGGTTTAATAATATATAAAATTTATGTTAAAATAAAATCAGTTAAATTCAATAAATATTGAACTTATATAGTTATTTTAAATAAATTTCATATTCTATTTTGATATTTGAATCTTCTGTATTGATGATATTGTTCCCTTTGGAAACCCTATTTTTTGTCCCAACTGTAGATATAATTTTATATTTGATATTGAAAAATCAATGAATTGGATTTATAAAATAGAATCAAATTTTTAATAATATTAGTTTATATCATATAATAATATAATCATATTTTTCTGATAATATTAATCAGTGAAAATAGTAAAAATTAATTACCACGGTGAAGGTAAAAAAAATTGAACTTGGGGTTAAACTAAAAATTATAGTTGTTAAAATTACATAAAAACGTATTAGAAACTCATTTTATGGAAATATTTAGACGGTAAATCCTATAAGGGTCGATAATGACTAATTTTTTAGGCTTATTCATGAATGAAAGGAGGGTGTAGTTGGTTTTTATCAAATATTCCATGGGTGTCATCTTCAATACTTATAAAATACCACTCCCTCTCCTCCCATCAATAAACATACAAAGTCTAATACAACATAAAATACATACCCAAATAACATCCTTAATCCCCTTATAAAATTTCAGATCCAATGGTTAGATAATTAATCCATCATTGGAAGTATTTTGATGTAATCATAAAGAGGATGTCGAAAGAAGTGGTAACATTCTTACATGGTCCTTTATTTATTTCTTATTCCAACTAATTAAAATATTATTAAAACATTATAGTATAATAAAACTATTATTTTACATATACTAAGATGTTAGTATGTTTATTTAATATAATATATACATCCAATCTTGCATCAAATGTGAAATAAAAATGTCAATTATATGTACGATGGACTACTACATCATGAAATGATGTAATTAATTTTCTGTCACTAGCTTTCATGGATGGGTATAGTGATATATTGAACAAATATATGTTATATTTATGATATTATTATACATAAATAATTATAATTTATCATATTATGTTCAATAAAACTTATAATACATCATCGTCGGTTGTGTGTAATGAGAACTACTACCATACGAAGTGGTGTGATTAAATTTTCACTTACAGTTTACATGGATGGAAATAATGATAAATTTACTAAATATATATGATATATAAGAAATTGTATTGAATAATTACAAATAATATATCACACACTTCCTTATACATTCACTCATTAAGGAATTGATAATGTCGCTCGTGTGTACGTATGGTCTACCATCTCCAAAGAGAGATATCATCCATTCATCTTGTTCAAAATTCAATATTGAATAAAAAATTGATATAGTGAAAAAATTAAATTTACAACATTAATATAATTATGAATATTATGAAAATATATAATATTCACAAGAATTGGATCCTTTAGGGAAAACAAGAATGATAAAGCAAAGTAAATAACAACCAAAACATTGAAAATAATAAAATATTATTAACAAAATGATGGCCAAAAATATATGGGGATCATATATGATATAATAATTATTGATAGAATTATTATATAAATGGATAACATGAATAATACTTTTATAGAGTAGTTTTAACCATGAACAACTGAATAGAAGCTTATGGTAAGGGATATTTCCTTAATTTCCATTCATTGTGTACCATTATAGTGTTATGAAAAAAATTAATTTTATAAAATATATATAATACCCCATTGAAATATAATATAATGATTCCTTAATATTTCATTTTATTTTAGGATTCAATTGGACTTATTTAATCTATGTTTATTTGAAATTAAAATTCCCATGTGGAAAATAATTTCATAACTCAATTTCTTTTCATTGGAATATGTTACTTCTTCTTTGTATTAGTCAATCCATGATTATGTTTGTATTGAAATTTTACTATATTATTTTTTATATCATCTCATTTTATGTGGAGTTAAATTTTATATACTTAATTTATTGATTAGTTAATTATCACTTCAACGTAATGAACTTTGTAAGGGATTATTTCAAAATATCATTTTAATCTGGATTGTTTATAAAGGAATTTCCATTGATGTAAATTATTTTAAAATTTTATAATGAAAAACTATAATTTTAATTTTTTATTAGTATTAATGCTTACTTCAAGTAATAGAACGATTTTTTATTATCTTTTCTTCCAAAAATTATTGATAATTGTTTAAATAATATATTACTTCTTCTATCTATTATGTCGAAAATCCTTTTTCTTCCAAAGTAATATTTTATAAAAATATTAACTATCATTTTTTGGAATTATTTTACCATTATAAAAATGATTTATTAGGTAAATTTTATCAATGTTTTACTTTTTAAAAATTGTTTTAAAATAATATTCATAGTGTTTACCAAACAAGGACCATTTTTCATTCAATGAAAATTTGGAATAAACCATTGTTTTAACATATGGAATTTAATAACATAAAATGCCCTAATTTTTTAAAATATTACATTATATTTTTCAGTGGTTAAATTAAATGAAACTTATTTTCAATGTATTTTTTGAACTTTTAGTCATTAAAATATTTATTTTCATTGTGAAAAGGATATTTTCTTCGAGTATTTTCATAATTAACCTTTTTTGGTAATTATTTTCATCAATGACAACAAGAATTTATTTTTTTATGCTCAATTGGGGATATGTTTTATTGATACCTTTTTATATTTTTCAATTAATATTTTATGATCATTTTTAACAAAATATTTGTTGACATTGACTTTCATGATTCATTTTTTTTGTAATTATCCTTCCCAAAAAAACAATCACATTATTCTGTTCATTAGAAAATAAATTTACCATCAGTATCCATATAATTTATAATATATATGTTTATTTGTTAAAAAATATACCATTTATATATATATTGTTCTATATGTGATATTATTTTTTTCATCTATGGGAATATTAATAAATTGGGATCATTACTCAATTCAGATATTTGATGACAAGGCACATTGTTTATGAATTAAATAATTTATTCGATATATGAAGAACTATTTGGACATGAAGTGATGGGTGGATTAAAAAATTATAAATCCCCTTGATGTATCTTTATTCTCATATGTTCAATATGTATGATATAACTAGGTGGGATTTTTCCCATATTTTACAACATTATTTTGAATGGCATTCATAGTAGAGGTATGATGAAACAAGAGATAATTATATCAAATAATTAATAATTTACAGTATTATGAATTAAATTATTATAATACATTATATTTTCACAACTATATTATCTTTGTATTCATTTAATTCTCAAAATATTTATTAAATAGAATGAGTTTTTAGTTATTTACAATTATATATTGGTTATGACTTATTTAGTCAGGAATGACATATTTTTGAAATGGAATGTGATTTTAGTTATTTCACATTCCATTATGATTGTATTTATTTATTCATGATATAATCTTATGTACATATCCCTTACTGTGAATTTTAGCTCACCCTTATATTGTTTACTTTCCTAGTGTAACATATGTAGTTTTTGAGTGGGTCATATTTCCCTGGTAAACATGAATTTTTTGTTTGGTGGACAGAAAAACATGAGTTACAGTGTTTAGAACATAATTGTGAGTGTTCTGACTACCATAATAAATATTTATAAACAATTTTTAGAGACCTTAATGTGCCTCAGTGGTTTGGATTGGTTTGGGGGTGTTGGTGCATGAAAAAGACATTTTTGAAATGGTGAATGTAGAGGCGCATATTTTGATTTAACTATACAGCCTTCAAGGGAAAACTATATATGATGTCTATGGATCTTCAAAATTTGTAAACATTGGTTGCACATAATTTTCTAGACCATGAATCCAATACTACACTCTTAGTACCACTTACGCAGTTCGTTCTCACTATTGGTTCATGGTCTGGGAAAACTTGGCAGCCATACCATGTGACCTTTTTTTAAGGGGTGACCCATTGGATGGGGGTTATACACAGTTAGTGCACGATTAACCAAATTTTGTGACCTATTATTGAACCTTTTTAAAAAGAGTAAAATTAACATTTCTCAATCCTTTAATAAGAGGCATCATCCAATTTTATTCTTCCCACACATGCTCATCTCCTCTAACAGTTGTGGAGCTATCTTCTCCCTCTCATAGGATTTGACCTCCTTCATCTTCCTGAGCTCCAAATCAAGATAATTCAGTGGCAATGTATTCCAAAAAATATTAACATTATTTTATTTTTCATTTATATTATTTTATATCTATAAAAATACAATAATTATATTTTTTCTCACTTTCCCAATTTTCAGTGTTCTTATCTAAAATTAAACATTCTCTCATTTCATCTCATTTTAGAGGCCAATATTTGACATAAGAGAACCTAAAAAATACATGGTGGATGGTTCATAGATTTATCATTAATTTTACAAGTGATATGGGGTGAATTTTTATATTCGAATGTTCTGTTATCAGATGAATACATTAATTAATTAATTAAATATTTTAAATTTATTAATATATGTTATGGGATTTAATTGGGTATGCCATATTCTACATATTTATGTGATTTTAGGTATGAGTATTGAGTTATTTGGGCATGTTTTGTCCATTATTTAATATTAGATAACTATATATGATATGATTTCATTGGTTCCATGGGAATGTGATGTGTGTGGCACAACATATTATGGTGATGTTGATTACCGGGACTAAGAGGACATGTCCATCATGCTGAGGTCATGGCTTGACATACATGGTGTGATGTCGATCACCATGTTGAGGTAACATGGTAATCATGATTTTAAAAACTTTCTTTTCAAGATAAGGGCATTTCTTATGGGACTCGATATTGTGTTTACCATCGAAGTTGGGTGACATGGTCACATGGGGAAACAAGGTTTTCAGATAGTGTCGGTTTTTTTTTTGAGATTGTCTCCCAACCATATTGGTAGTATTTTTTGTTGGATTCATTTGGACAATGATGTGAATTAGTTAAGGGGGTGTTGACCAAATGTTGTGCATGAAGGCTTCCATATATATTTTTTCTTTGGGGATGTTGTTTAAAATCATTTATAAAGGATTTTCTCAATGTAGAAAGCCATGACTGAGAGTGAGGGTCCACTAAGAGATGGAATTGAACCATCCATTGGGTGATAGGGTTCATCTTTGTATTTGAGACTAATGTGCTAGGATTCTTTTTGTTTGAATTTCATCCTTCCTGAAGACATCTGGCTATTGACAAGGTGAAGATTTTTTAAATATTGTAAGATGGATATCTCCATGCCTCGAGATTTAATGAATATTATCTAATAGTTATTTTTGTATGGATGTCTCAAGTACATGGGATATTGATCAATTTCCTAAGCATGCGATGGATGGAATTGGTCCATGTGGTTCCACTATATTGAGATGGTCATTATTTTTGATTTTGTGTCTACATACTTATATGGTCAGCCATGGAAAATCCATCTTTTCTATTTTGTATAAAAAAATTATGTTTTTTATTTACCTAAAAATGGTATGATTCTTTTGGATTTTTTTTCTGATCATATTAGTATAAGATTATTCCATGATTATTATGTTTATTTTGGTGTTATTTTCCTTTTTATATAGTGTAATATATATATATATGGACGATTATTACCATTATCACCAAATGGTATATTCTTCCAAATATCACCTAATATAACCATCTCTACTAGTTGGAATCCTATGATGTATGAAGAGGAATGCCAGTGGCATAGTGGCACAACAACTAAGAGCACAAGTAATGTGGATCCCAGTTCAGGGAACTACATATGGTATCAAAAGGGAATATTTTTCATTGTGGTCTCACTTTTTTGGCTATGTTAGATCAGACACTATGATGTCGTCAGAACTAGGTAAAGAGCTTGTGTTTGGGTCCCTATAGCCCCATGAATAGGGGAGACACCATTTTTTCTAGGGTTGGGAATTGATTTTATTCTTTGGACTTTTACATCAGATTAATTTCAACATCGAATGGTGCACTAGGCTGAGTTGTGATTTATTTTTTTTGGATTTTACCTTCTACATTTTCAAGAATTTGGAGAGAGTTTATGCATCATGATTGGTGAGTAGGCTCATATGATGCATGTTTATACTTGGGATTGTTCTTGTGAACTAGGAATTGGATATGAGGGCTTGGGTATATTTAAAGTGTCACCAAAAATATAAATACTTTCCCCTCTTAGGCCATTTTTTGAGGAATTTTACTAATCCATCATATATCAATTGTATTTGATGATACTTATATGGGATGCTATGTGTATATAGTTTTTATTAGTATAACCCATATAATGGTAATGATGGAAAATTAAAGGGTTGATCCATTTAAAATGTCTGTAAAAATCTAAATAGTGTTTTCCTATATAACCCTTTGGTGGAATTCTTCTCATCCACCCTAGTTTTATGATATCGTATGTGGATGATTTATGATAGCTTACTCTAATAGGGCTTGGAAAGGGTCTATGAGGCTATATCTCACGTGACATGGGTGTGTTTGGGGATTATTTGGGTGGTGGTGTGTGTTTTTTCTTATAGGATTCCCAATCTGTTTTATATATAACTTATTATGTTTAATTGACCACAATTTTTTTCTTGGGAGTGATCACACCAAGATGGATTTGGGTGGAATATCACGAGAGAATACATATGGTGTAGAATGAGAATTCATGGGATGAGGCCCCTGAGGTTTTGGATAAGGTCCTTAATGGTCATATTGATCATTAGGAAAAGGTACATGCTTTATTATAGGTTGGTAAACCCCAACAAATGGACGATATTGGGAAATGTTTAGATAAGAAGCTTAAGAAAATCAGGGTACAATTAATACAGGTAATTTCCATGGGTGCTCATGAAGGTGTTCTCTCTATGGATTATTTTACATTAGAGTTTCAATATTATAACACACCATTATTTCTTGGTGGTGGTGGACTGTAGGCAATAGATAACTAGATCAAGTTGGTGAAGATGATTTTTATCAACTTGTGACACACCCATGTGGGAATGTGAAGCTGGTTATGTACATACTTATAGGACTATAAGTGCACTAGTGGGACATACTGGTACTTCCTTCTACACATAAGGGTCTTTCATAGAAGGAATTAAAGTTCAGTTTCTTTGAGCACATCATTCCAGAGACATTGAGGTTGGATAGATCCCATGGTTTCATGAGTCTATAGTAGAGAGATACATCTATTATGGATTATGTAGTGAATTTCATCTACAAGTTCCAATTTTCTCCTTCCACGGTAGGGGGCAACATCTCTTATGTGAGCCAATTTTAGGATCACTTATGGAGTAACATCATGTTATAGGTGAATATCTTCAAACTTACATAATTCTAAGAGGATTTGAATTAGGCATTGATAGCTAATGTAAAATTTATAGACTATTTTTCTTTGATCGGGTTGATGGCATCAGGTGTTCTTAATATTGAGGCTAAGGTAACAGGAAGTGGGGACATAAGGAGCCTCAATAGGGAATTACGGATAGATACTTAGGTAGGACACCATGTATTGGTTCTTTTATAGTGTGATTTGATTGTTGGAAACTATGGAATATTTGGAATTATTGTGAGAAGGATCCAAAATAATTTTTCCCATTTGGTCAAATGGGGAATATAGATATGTTCTATATGAATCCTTCTCATGCATCTAGTATTCATGGACTAGGTCTGACTCCGGGATCAGAGGAAGGAACAAAATTCATTATAGGATAATGTATTTGGGATTCTACTATATGTTTGGGTCGGGGAAGGGAGAGAGAAAACTAGAAGGGTGTCATTGGAGAATAGTCGGTGCATCTCTATACGGAGGTCAGGACTTAGGTATTTGGGAATTAGTCCATATGCATGTTATTGATCATGCTTGTTCAGATTAGGTTGGAGAGATGATGGCATTTAGAGGTATTCAATTATTATGAAATGTATTTGTTCTACAGTGGTCATTTTTTGTACATGAGGTGACCATGGGATGAATTTAATTAAGTAGGCAATGGTAAATATGTGGGTTTAAAATATGATTTGTGGTTGTATGAGATGAATAGGAATTGGGACTATAATGGGAATGAATATATAAATAAGTTATTTGGGGTAAATTATTAGAAATATTTGTGATGTATGATAAACGGTTATCTAATAAGATGTAGGACTTATAGTGTCTTGTATGAAAAGGGTTCTAATGAGAATTTAACGAGATTCATGATATGAAGTGTGTTATGTAATACATGGGTGTATTTGATAACATTATTAGGTGAAGGAATATTGATATGTCTTGGTTTGATGTTTATGTTCATCAATTTTTGGTGGAATAATCATAATGTTTTGTCTAGTTTCGGTCAGGAAGAAACTAGGTATGTAATTGCTATAGTGGGGAGCACCTTTAGGGGAATTGATTTCGCATAATAATTAGGGTAGACCAATGTGATGTTTATGAGATGGTTGTTTTTAGTTAATATCTCTAATTTATAACTCAAAGATCCGGGATGAGATATCTTAATGTGGGTAGATTATAACACCCCATATATTTTAATAGGAATTAATTTCAGGGTAAACATGACTTTTTAGTTTGATGGACATGCCAACATGAATTATAGATTTTGGAACATAATTATGAGAGTTAGAAAACCCCATGGTTTTGTTTTCATATGGTTTTTAAAAATATTTGGTGCCTCAATGGTTTAGATGCCTTTCAGATATTTTGGGGCCCAAAACCTATAATTCCAAAGGTGCAGTCAGAGGAACACATTTTGATTTAAACATAAGGAATTCAATGGATATTATTTTGGGTTTTAATCAGTTCTGATGAATGTTTTTTCAATGGATACATATGTTTTTTAATCATTATGTCTTATACCACATGCATAGTGCCACATATGCTAACGGTGTACCCGTTCGAGAGAAAACGTACAACCAAATGCATCAATTGTCTTAAAGGATTGACTCTATAGATAGTGAGTGTGCACTATTGGTGAACTGTTAGACAAAAAATTAGAATTAACTATGTGCCTCTTTAAAATATAGATAAATTCCATTACCCATTCCTTTCATAATAGGTATTATCATATTTTCTTCCTCCCACATGTGTCCCTATCCTCTAGCACTTGCAGAGCTCTCCTCTCCCTCTATTAGGATTTTCCACCATCAACCATCTGATCAATCCTCAAATATCTATCAATGGTTATAGATTCTTCTTGGTAAGGACTTTTCTTACTATCCTATTTCCTTGAATTATTTCTCTATATTTAATTCTAAATATATTCATGTTATTTTACCCTTTTTGAGTAATTTCTCTAAAATCCTATTTTCTCTTTTCTTGTCTCTTATTAATGGCTGATAATCAATTAACAGGATCCTACATGTATATATTTTGTGGTGCATAGATATATAAATTTTTTTATGTTTTATAGGGAGGAAATAATAAATATGAATGTTGGGATAATAGGAGGCCTTTAATAAATTAATTGTTTCCTTTAAATTGATTATTAGTTGTTATGGTATGTCATTGGGAATTCAATTGTCTACATGATTATAAAAGGTTAGTTATAGGGTTGAGTTATTTTTGTTTATTGGGTCCTTAATTTTTTTAAATAACTATATTTGATATTTTTTAGTGGTTTCATGTGAATTATATTGGAGTGGCATGATTTATTGAGGTGACATTGATCACTGGTACAGAGATGACCTGGTCCGTCAAGAAGAGAGTGTGGCCTGAGATATATAGTGCGATGTTTTTTATAGCTTGAGGGGACCTATTTCTTGGGATTGAGGACACATGATCATATATCTAAGGGAATGTACCATTGTACATTGATGGTGTTGGCCATCAGTCTTGGGTGACCTGATCACCTATAAAAAAGGGGATTCTAGATTCTGTTCCATAGAAATTGTTATTGGTTTCTACTCACTGTTGTTGGTCGATGTTGTTGTCGAATTTGTTTGTACATAGATAAGACATAGTTGAGTTGGTGGTGTCTACACATTGTGGTTAGAGACCTCTAAATATATTTTTTCTTAGAATATCATGTTTAATATCAGTTATGGAGGAGGTGCTCACTATAGAAATCCACATTTGATACTGATGGAACTTTAGAAGATTGGGTTGATACCATCAGTTGGGGGATGTGGCTCGCCATTATTATCCAGGACAATGGTATAGGATTACTGGAGTATTAATATCACCAATATTTGAGATGTATGAATCTTTAGAATATTTTTATTTCATATATCTTGGAGGATAGAGATTAATGTGCCACAAGATATGGGGTAGTCTTGTAGATTGTGATTTTCATGTGAAATTCTAATGGACCTGGGACTTTTTTGTTTGAAATTTATTTAGGAATGTAGTTATTTCTTGATATATAGAACATTAGTTGTTGTATGGAACAAGCTATCAGTGACATATTTATGGGAGGATCCTGAGGGCTCTCTACTATAGATATTCTTCTTTGGATGCATGGGAACTGGTCCATAGGTCCTTACCACTGCAAATATATCATTTAAAACAAGTAATTTATGTTATTTTATATCCAGGTGAATGAATTAATATATGTAGTTGCAATTTATTAATTAAGTAAATTCTAACTTCTGGTTTTTTTTCACATGTGGAGTTAGTTATTTGTATTTATTTCTATTTTTTTTACTTATGCATAGATAGTTTTATTATAGATGTTTGACAAGAACACCTTTTTTATGGTCAACTAAGATCATACTCACGCTGTACACAAAACCCTTGGGAAACATGCAGAATTTATGGTTTGGAGATCTGGTAGAGGATGGGGCTCAAGAGCTGAACCATAGTGATTATAATTGTATTGAATTAGCATCGGATGGATGACCCTAGACCAGGTGGTTCATCTTCATTGAGTTGGGCCTTATTTTTTGATTTTGTTTACACATAAATATATGGTCATCCATGATGACCATAATTTTCTATTTTGGATAACATATTAAACATGATTATTTATCTTCAAGTGGTATGTTTTTTTGTTATCAATTGCTGAATTTCTATATTATTATTCCATGTTTATGTAATTTCTTATAATGTTATTGTATAACATATCCTATTTATATATAAGGACAATAATAACTAACTCCAAATAAGGGTAATGTTTCCCACTATAAATTAATTGGAACATCATTATTTGTCATCAGAATTTGGAATAAATGGATGTGTTCCTAAGTCATGTTGGCAAAAGGATGTAGTGAAATGGTAAATTGGATCCCAGGTTGGGGTGCTACAACAACTATTATAGAAAGTGTAATATAAATGATATTCAAGTTTATTATAGAGGGAATAATTTTATTCTCAATAAAACGTATGTTGTAATTTTTGTATTCAAATGTAATATTGGAATCATTCATATATCTAGCTTACTAGGACATCTCAACTATTCTCTCCTTCGAGATGTGATTCAATATATCTTATCCTGACATAATAAAGAAAACAAGAACTCCATGTTACTGTAGTATTGGTTGTTGTAGTTGGTATCAAAGGATGTTTATTACAGTCCTTGGAAACTATAATTAAAAAAAATAGATTATGGAACATAACCCTATGATAGAATTTGATTATACATATTGAAAATTATTCTTCTGTTTTGATAAGGTAGATATAGTGTGGTATTCTGAGAAATGCATCCATGTTTTGATACTAAAAGTGGATGTGGTTCTGAATAGTTATACCAAGGGATAACAACAATAAAAATGGTGAATTGGACATGACATGATAATCACTTGATATATGACAGCAACCCTACTCCACACTATGTTTGACACACCCAAGGGGATATACATTGATAATTTTCATTTTCATTACAAACAATTATGATGGATTTGATAAAATGATGACATTGAATAACCAAAGTTAATCATAAGGTATCCTAGATTGAAAATAAGGTTTCAGGATTTTGAAATACTATAAATGATTATGTTATTTCTCAGTATGAGTATTGCTTATCACATTATGATTTTTTGTTTTAGTCAATTGCTGGAATCCAAAAAAATCGTGTTAACCCCAAATATGATGGAAAATGTGGTGATAATGAGAAAACTAATGGGTCGATGACTGAGGTGAATTATTTCATTATTATTCATATTCATTTATCCCAAAATTTTTTAAATAACCAATTGTTTAAGAATTTCTCAAACTTTCCAAATAATAGAAGGATGTAATATGCTTGCAGCTTCAGTAATGGAGATAATGGAGGAATGAATACTGAATTTCCATCATGTTAGGATTTTTGAAAGACACATTAATTTTTATCAATGGAATCATAAATGGTTTAATGTGGGGAAATAATATAATAACATAATGAATTTGTAGGAAAAAAATACGAGTCCAATGGAAGGAAATAAATTTCATCATAGGGACCCATTTATGGATCATTATCTTAAATGTTGTGTACCTTGGAATTAGTTGATTCTAGGATCTCATCTAAATTTAAACCCCTAGAAAAAGGATTGAACTATTTTTAAATAATACAAATCAAGTATTTGTGAATTGGGATTCAATAATTAATTTTTAGAAGTATTTTTACCAATGGTATTTCGTTTATCTAACTCATGATGAATATAAGTATTGTGTCGAATTTTTGAATCATAAATGTCTCCATTAACATAAGATTTATGGATACCAACATGGTTTTATGAGATTAAGAATGAGCATAAATCTCGATATCTTAAACTACCATTTCTTCTACTATTGATGAATGTATACAATTATTGAAGAAATTTTGGGAGATATTTATGGAAATACACCCCATTGGTTTAATATATGTTTTAGTCAAAAAGTTATTTAAGGAATAACTCCCATATAATTTTGGGAATAATTTTATTGGTATTGGTAACATTTTGGGTTTATTATATCTTTTATATTTAATTAATTATGATTTATTGAACTTTGTGAATGTTATAGAAATTATATTAAAATTGTTTTAGAAAAATAAAATAGGATTGCGGGGTGACAACCCATAACATCCAGTTAGGTAATGGTTCATCAACCCATAACTGAATGGTGATGAGTTTTTAAGGCCTACCACTGGACTATGTAGTAATCTATTTGATATGAAATTTTTTTAAATTGAATTATTTGATGGATAAATATTAATTTTGAACAATTGATGTTAATTTTGAGATATATAGAGTAACATATTTTATTATATAACCAGTGGTATCCATATTGGATTTGGAAAATAATAAGAGATTTATGGAATGACTTATTACTCTTTTAGGAATCATATGATCCATTAAATGTAAAATATAATTCTTCCAAAATAAAAACAACATTTTTAGATATTCATTTCATTTAGAAAGAGATGAATCTAAAATTGATTGAGGCACAACCAAATGATGGAATTATTCTTATACATAATTTAAATATATCAAGTATATATATTTCCAAGTATTCATACATTTTTAAATAATTCATTATCTTTTTTGAAAAGTATATTGAAAAAAAAATCATACTAGAATCATATCTAACGAATAAAATGGTCATTTAAAACTTCAAGTATAAATTTTTTTGGTTGTTAAATATATATTTATAATTAACATTATTGTGATCAGTGGTCTCAATTATTATCTATGATTATTTACCCTATTTGTTCATGTATATATCTTTACATTCCAAAAATGTTCTCTTACATGGAAACCCAGTAACCTATTATTCTAGATGATCTTCATATTTCCATTTCTTTCTTATAAAGAGGTTATTCAACTAAAAAATTTATGATGTGGGTTTTTTGATGATGGAATTTAAAAATGTAAATCCATTGATTACATAGATCATGTTCAAATTATGAGGTTGCAATTTATTTATGATGGGGAGAATGAAACACCATGATATTTTAAAAGAGGAAAGTCATGTTTGAGAATATGTATAACATGAAACACCACGATTACAAGATAATTTGAAAACTTAATAATTTATGATATACTTATTTTTAAATACCTTTTTTTATATTTTATAGCCTACAAAGCTTGAAACACCTAGTTTAGTGGATAACAAATACCCTATTAAAATATTATCATTTAAAATGTAAAAATCATAAACTAGATCAAAAGTTGTTGGTTTTGGATATGAAAATATAATTCATTAAAAAATGTGGTTTAGACTTTTTTTTCTTATCAATTTATTAAAATATAATAAAAAATCATTAAAAAAATATTTTTTTTCTAAAAAAACTGTATTTTTCTCCAAATTGGACATTTAGTCATGCATGAGACACATAATTTAAAATTAATTTTTTACATATTTTTAAAATTTATCTTTTAATATAAATAAAATTATTTAAATAATAATATCAAAACTAAATTAGTTTTATGTTTTTTATTTTTTTTGAAATGTATCATTTTTCAATGCATAGTGAAAAATACTAATTCTTATTTGAAGAAACCTCTTAGTTTAAGTAATTAAAAAGATTATATTATATTTCAAACTGGTTTTAATGTAATATTATTTTTATTATTTTAAAATTTAATTAATTTCTTTTATTGTAATCAATTTCATATTAGATTTATATATTAGAACCTTATATATGAATGAGAAATGAATTTTGAAAAATTTATCCCATTTTTGGAATTATAATATATAAATTTCATAATAAGTAAAAAAAATTACTATATTAAACAGTTAAAAATTAAAAAATTATTATCACGGTTAAGAGAAAAACTGATTTACATGGGGTTAAACTACAATGATAATAGTTAAAATGACCTAAAACATGTAAAAATTTATTGGATGAAAATATCTAGACCTTATCAACTATAAGTGAATCTAATGACCATTTTTGGTGATATTTTCATGAAAAAAATTGAATCTAATTTATTCCTATAAAAAACTCCATGTGTGTCCTCTCACCATTTTATAAAACAACACCCACTATCCACCCTTGCTCACACTTCCAAATCCATTATTTAGAAGACAATAAATTCTCCAATCACATCATTTATTCCATAAAAAATCCTATATCCCATATTATGATCATAAATACATCTAAGGATGGATTTTTGTGCAAACATAATGAGGCTACTCGAAGAAGATGTAATGTTCCTAAATGATAGTTTATATTTTATTTCTTCTTCCACCACCAAAAAATATTATTAAATAATAATATTATAATAACAAAAGTAAATTACCTAATCATATACGTTATAATATTGGTGTTATGAAATATATCTATATCCACATCCATCAAATGGGAAATGAAACACTTGATGATGTGCACAATGGACTACTACCTCAAAAACCAATATAATTCATTTTCCATCACCACCTTCCAGGGATGGACATAATTATGGATTTGAAGAATTATATGATATTTATGATATTATTATACTTAATTTGTTATGATATGATATATATATATATATATATATTCTCACTTTTCATTCCATTGAAAATATTATAATATCCCTTGTGTGCACAAAAGACTAATGCCTTGCAAATTATTGTGGTCCATTTTTCACTTATTAATTACATGGAAAGAAATATTGATATGTTTAGTGAATATATGTTATATATATGAAATTATATTGATTCTGGTTAATTAATACATCATATAATTCATTACACTTTAACCCATTAATGAGATGATGATGTCGCTCCTGAGTACGTACAACGTCACATCTCTACGAAATGATGTGATCCATTCTCCATGTTAAAATATAAATAATGATTATAAAAATGAAGATAATGAAAAAATTATATTTATAAAAATAATATAATTTGGTAGTTTATGAAAATATATAATATGCACAATAACTAAAAATTTTAGGGAAAATACGCAGTAGAAAACAAGGTAATTAACACCTAAAACAATGAAAATAATAAAATATTATTAACAAAAATATAGTAAAATGTTTTAAGGAGACAATATATTATATTATAAATATGTATATGGTTATATTATAAATTATTAACAATCATAAAAACGTTATAAAGGAGGTGAAATCAAATTCAACCAAAAGGAAGTGTGAGGTGAGGGACATGGTCTCAATTTCCATCCATTGAAGAATACTATAGTGTTATGAACCTAATTTGTTTCAAATGGTATAAATAATGTTCATCTAAAAATCAATATCATGATTAATTAAAAAAACATTCTCTTCGATTAAATTTTATTTATTTTATCCTTGAGTATTTTATAAAATATTTGCCACATGGTTAATCATAACATTACTAAATTTATTTTCATTGGGTTATATTTTTTCTTCTTTTTAATTGATGTTATATTTTTATCTATGTATTTATTTTTGAATATAAGAGGATTTATATCAAATTTTTTTATGTGTATTCATTTTTTATACTAATAGTTGAATCATTTATTAGTTATCAATTCAATTTTATGATCTTTGTAAGGGTTTATTTCTCATTTTCATTTTAAATGTTATTATATATAATTGAATTTCCATTGAATAAAATTATCTTATCATTATCTAATAATACCATTTAATTTTAATATCCTGTAGATATTCATGATTATTTCAATAGATGGAACCCCATTTCAATCATTGATACTTAAAATGATGGAGAAAATATTTTTACTAAAATCTAACATTATTTATCATTTCGGATGATAATCATTTTGATACCAAAACAATTTTTTCAAAAATGTTACTAGAGTTTTCAATATAACATACTGAGTAAATTTTCCACTTTTTTACATTTTATAAAATGTTTTTAAAGGAATATTCATGTTTGTTTTCGAAATAATTCACATTTGGAATTTATCTAAAATGTGAATAGAAACTTTGTTTTAAAATGTACAACATATATGAAATTTCCTGCCATCAAGAACATTGATTTTTTTAATTTTCTAGTAGATGTTTCAGTGGGTCTTTTCAATGAAACTTGTTTTCATAAATTTTTTTGAACATTTTCTTTAAAAATATTTATTTTCAAGTTGAAAGGGATATTTCTTCAAGAATGATTTTAAAGATATTTTAATGGTATTTCTATTTATAAATGACAAAAAAATTATTTAACAAGTACACCACTGTGGGTATGCTGTATTGATTGCATTCTTATTCATTATATGGATGGTTTATGGTCATTTTTTATATGGAAATTATTGAAATTCACTTTATTGATTCATTTTTTACCCATTACATATATTTTAAAATATTCACATTCATGTGACCATTGGATATTAAATTTCACCTAAATATGTATATTATTTATCATGGATTTTTTTTAATTTCAATGAACATATATAATTTTTTCAAAGTGTGTTTTAAATTTAAAATTAATTTCATATCACACCATTTCATCTTCACCATCGGCTTCTGCAGACCTGGTGCCCCTCCCGACGTCGACTTTAGCCTCTACTCAAGCACTTAGTCCCCCATGTGTATGTTTCCTCCTACGCTAGGTGTGGATATGTGATAGGGGAGTCCTTCAAGGAAGCACTTTTCTTATTAGTGTTGGATTAATCTCCTCAACTACCCTCAATACATATATTTAGATCCTAATTTCCATGGTTAAAGGGTATCATTTTCCCTGGATGTAACTATTGATACATTCAAGGCTGCTTCAGATTGTCTAGAATAATCTCTGATCGCTAGGATTGGGGTGGAAAAACCCCTTAATCATCTATTCCATTTTTATTGAGTCCTTGGATATGACATATCCAGATCATGTATCCCTTCGGAAATAGAAGGCCTTATATGTGGTATTTCTCTTTCATGAGGAGTTCATGAAATCCTAGAGTAAAGCACCAATATCTTTGGTGAATTGGTGCTTCTACCTTTTAATGTAGGTAATGGATTATAATTTTGGCCATGATTATTTTTGGGAAACTATTTTAATATCTCTTCCTAGGATACCACTACCCTTCCATGGTGATCCTTTCTTAAAGGACATTGGTGAATGGATCATCTCATTAATTTACATGGATAAAAAATCTATTCGACAGGAGTAATCACCATAGACCCACATTTCTGGTGAATGGATCATCTCATTAATTTACATGGAATAGGGCCTATTTTCCAATCACCATAGACCCACCTTTCCCTCTATGCATCCTTTTTATATAGAAATTGTTATTCTCAGGTTAGAAATACTTTGTAGAATGAGATGGAATCTCTAAATATTTGATCCTTAACATGAATCACATGTGGTGATTTTGATATCATCGCTACTCTATAGGAGAAGAAAGGTAGGAGTGTCTTTCCTCAAAAGGCTAGTGAGGACATTGTACAATGTTTTTTTTCGCTGTATTCAATCATATTTTGGTGTTTCTTATGATTGGTTTACATGGTCCAATAACCAACATGTCTATTTTCATTACTATAGCCTCCATGATATGTGCATAGATAATGCTCAGGGTATAGAGACATTCCCAAAGTCAAAGGTTACTCACATGGTTCACAACCTCTCTAACCACTCTCCCCTTCTTTTATCTCATATTTTGAGTCATGTAAGAGGAGTTCAATTCAGATTTTCTCAATACCTTCAGTACCTACTGGGTTACCATAAATTGGTCAATGAGTCTGTAAATCATCTTTCACTGTGAAATGAATTAATTAACCATCGTAATATCCTCCATCATTTGAAAGATTATTTATAATCCTGGATCATCAACCAACCACCACAACATTATGACAAGGATGTAATATAGAATGATATTCACCAAATTGTTATTAGACGTGAAAATCATTGTAATGAGACATTTTATAATGTTCTCTCAAATTAGATTGAAATTTTGGATGATATGATCCTATGGAACAAGTATCTTGTAAGATAATAACACAGAATAAATTTTATTAATGATGTAGACGTGAATTAAGAGTTATTTCATTCATGCATCAAAGAGAAGAGCCCATAAAATAGATCAAACATTAGGATGGAGGATGGATCCTACATTTATGACCCTGATGTTATTGGTAATATGGTTATCTCTAACTTTTCTTCCCTACTCATGGACTCCAACTCCTGTATGAGATAGGGTTTTATTAGGGGATTCATGTCTCTACTATATGTTCTTCCTTATGTGGTTTCTAGTGCATTCAATTCTATTCGTGATGCAATACCTGATATGTAGTAAATAACCAATGTTTTTGAGGGACTTAATATATAAAGTTAACATAAACCAAATGGTTTAAAGGGTTATTTTTATAGATCTTCTTGGGAGGTAGTAAAGTATGACACAGTTGATGCTATTAATGATGTTATCATTTTTGTCCATATACCTAGATTTTTTTCGTTACATACCTTTTCCTCATCCCAAATATTAGATCCCCAACCTCTCTCCATGATTATAGGCCCATTATCATGTGAAACATCCTGTATAAGGTGAAAACCGGTATTATAAATTGTTGACACTCATCCCATATTCTAGGTAGGATTTCATCAGAATAGAATGAGTTTGTTAAAGGTGGAATCATTTAGGGGAAATTATTACGACCCGTGAGCTGGAGAATAATATTAACAATAAGTTCATGGATCCAACATTATTTTGAATCTTGACAAGGACATTTCTTATGACTGTATTGAGTGAAATTTATTTATTAAAGGTCTCCAGAATATGGGTTTCTATACATGAGCTACTAACCTTTTATTTAGATACTTGAGCTCCCCTTGGTTGGACATTTCCTTACTAGGTCAGACTTACGGATTCTTCAAAGAAACATATGGACTCATGAAATGGGGTCCTGTATCTCATACTCTCTTAATAATATCATAGTATTCCCTTATTAGAATCATAAATAGGATTATATCTAGAGGCACAATCCATATGTATCGATGCATGCCTCTATTCACTAATATCACTAGTATTATGTATGTGGATGATACAATAATTTTCTTGATTTCAATCTAGATATTGGTCAGAGTCATGAAAAGGGGTTCTTGAAATGTATTTTATATCTATCAGCATGTTTATCAACAAGAAATTTGAAATATATACATTTCAAATCTCTTTCCCGGAAAGGAGGATTATATCGATTACCAATTTTATGGGGATTTAGTAAAATAGTTTTCCAATGATCTACCTGTGGGTCCACATTTTATCATTTATATTATGAATCCCACACTTTGACTCAATTTTGGAGAGGATCACAAGATGTATACGTAACTAGAAGAATTTTTGTATCTCATTAGTAGGGTGGATTACATTGGTTAATAGTGTTCTTATGGCTATACCAATCCATGCTCTTTTGGAAATAAATGCTCTTAAGGTTGTCCTAGAAAAATAAATAGTATCATGTCTATATTTATCAAGGATTCCATTGAATATTGGATGTATCACTGGGATTCATGGAGGTGAATGTCTAAAACCACTAAGGAAGGTAGTATCAATGTGAAACACATCTCGAACACCTTGCAAGGATTAAATGAAAAACTAGCTATAGATGTGATTTAAGGAATCTCCCTATGGGTACGTGCTATGGGAGTATATATTTGGGGGAAAGTGTGGATTCAGGTAGATCATTAGGGTCTATACTTCATCCTTACATCCTGACACATTCGAGTGCTGTTTTATGGATTGTGGGTAACAGATTGATCATTTTCTGGAACCATAACAGGGTTTGTTTAGTTCTTGGCTTCCAAGGATATCCAAAAATATACATCACCATCGAGAAAGTGAGAAACTACCCAACAATCATCACTACAGTCCTTGGCATCATCCAATAATGAAAATATGGTCTTATTGATTTCAATGATGATTCAGATGGATGTGTGTTCATAGACTCATCCATAGGCTCTTTCTCAATGAGGGATAATATCCATCTCATTTCATCTTGGTACCAACAAGATCCCTAAAATGATATTATTTAATGTAAAGAGGTCTCTAAAAAATATAACATACTCTAATGAAGAATAAAAAAATGATCCTTACCTATCGATGAGAACATTAGGAAGCTTGAAATTAGTTCAGCCACCGGTTTTACCTATTTTATATCCCTGAGGGATGAAATTATAGGTCACATATTTCATAATGTTGAGTTGGAATATATGATTTGGAAAATCATTTTAAACATTACCGGCTTTAGTGAGCAGGGTAACTCAATCATCCATTTCCTTAACAGCTAGATTCAAGGTGCATTTAATAATGTTTTCAAGAAGAAATCACATTGTATCGTCTTGATTTATTGTTTTTAGTGTTATGGAAATATCAGAATAGTGCTCAATTTGATGGGGTTTCTAGCTTGAGTTAGTCTCTGAAGATCAAAACATAAATATTTTTTTTGGATTTTATTCATCTAGTGAAAAATTTGAGGTATTCACCCACACTCCATCCACTATAGGAAGTTATGTTCACATCTTCATTGATTAATAGTTCTTCCCGGGGGCTATGGGTTTACTGAAATCCCCATAGTTGTAGTGAAAAACTCAAAAATGATTGTTCCGTTCCATGGAATTTCATAAGAGGAGGAGGAGTGGTTTGTTACCCTTGTGGATTTTTCATATTTTATTCCACATTATTTGTTAGAATGTGGTCACTCTCTTAAAGATAAATCATTGGCTATGTTGACTGTCATAAAATTATGTATTCAGTGGAATGTGAATCATTAGAGGACAGAAAAAACTCCCATATTCTTTGCAATTCCTTGAATAACATGTTCTTTGTTTTGTGGTCTACTGTATACATTTTCATATGATGAAGATGACTTTTTTATTGCACTACTGATGTATCCCATATACAATGAAAAGTTAACATGTTAGATGAATTTCTAACCACTTTATAAACTCAAGAATATGATTTTACATTATTTTTTTCAAATACATTTTTCCCTCAGGAACTAGGAATCTCATTAGAGGTGATCCACTCAGACTTCACCACTATCGACCACCTTACGGTAATTTTTCCGTTTTTCCATTATCATATTCTTGTTTCTTATATATATTTTCTAATTAATTAAGGGATGGTTTATAGTTATTATAATGGAAAATTCTAGGGAATTAAACTAATTAATCAATATATGTGTAATTATTTAGGAATGAAATGATGTCTAGGACAAAAATTATAATTCTACATGATGGATAGGTAATCTCATGGGGATAATCAGTAAGATATAATTTAATGGATTTTAACCATAGTTTTGAACCTTGTTATAAAAGGACATGATACTATAGGTATCATGAATACAAATATGATGATGTCCAATAATTATGCATTTCATCCATCAACAATTCTGTTATTATTATCCCTACTATTTTTTCATTGTTATTATCTATAGATGCATTTCATTCTAAAGTTATTTAAAAAATGGTATGTCTATTTAGATACAAACCAATCTATATAGAATATGACTTATCAAGTCATGATAGTCATATTATTCAAATGGAAAATGTGTTAAGTTAGTTTTATTTCCATGTTGATTATACTTATTGATTCATGATATATTTTTTCATACAATACATTCACTAATAATTTCAGCTAACTTGTATATTATTTAATTTCATAGTAATCCAGAATGTTTACTAGGATTGATATGAAAATATATTCTAGGGGGATGATAATATTCTAAAAAAATGCTGTAGTTTTTTTAAAAAAATTAGTATATTTATCATGTATGTATCTAGTTTACCAAGACTACTAAACTATATGGCCATTTAGGATGGAGTTACTTTTATAAAATTATAATTTAATAATGTAGATATCGGTTTCAGGTTACTGGAGTCTATGTTTTTACAGTTGGTATTAGAGGAAATTTAATTTAAACCTTTTGAACTATATTTTGGAAAATAGAGATTAAGTATCCTAACATTTTGATGCACTTTATGGAAAATAATAGAAGAACATATTATTGTTTGGGTAATGTAGATATTTTGTGGTTTCCATGAAAATAGATCCTTATTTTTGTAATAAAAGTGGCCATGGTTTGATCATAGTTATAGATATTAGTAATTACTATGTTATTTATACATTGGAATTGACATGATTGTCACATTGTGCGTGGAAATAGGTTACACTGTGCATTTAGTTTGAAACTCTTGGAGGATATTCTTTGATAATTCTCAATTTCATTAAAAACCATTATATAATATTTGAATAAATGATGACAATTAATGGACTAGTATAATCCTAAGGAGTAATATATTTAAAAAAAGCTGTAAGGATTTTGATATCATAAAAATTATTATTTGGTTTCCCACTGTGATTATCAACTTTCAAACAATACATTTTGGTTTAAGTTAATGGATGGAACCCAAAACAATCTTGTTGTCAATGTATATGAAGGAAACTTTAATGAATATGGGAAACCAAAATGGATGATGACTTGATTATAATATATAACAATTATTTCTTATCATTTTAAAAAATAAATTTGTAGGAACCTTTATCTTGACCAAATATAGGACTCACCAAATAAGATAAGGATATAGTTCTCTAATATATCAAATTATGGGGAGCTTAGAGGAAATATTTCATGATTTCCTTCATGTAAAATATGTGGAATGGGACACCCAATAAAGTGCGTCAATGGAATTGGTAAATTTTTAACATATGGAAAAGAATATAATAATGTAATAAATTTATGAGGAACAGTTAAGGATATGATGGAAGAAAATAAATTTCATCCTAGGGACCCATTTATAGTTCATTTTCATAAATTTGTGGAACCTATGAAAAATCAGAGTTCATTGCCTCTTCTATAGGATAACCCATTTACCAAGGAAAAAGAAATGTTGAAATAAAATATATTAAGTATTTATGTATTTGGATTCAATAAATAAATTGTAGAAGTATTGTTACTAATTGTATTTTGTTTATAAGACTCATGAAACATCAATGGATTGTGTTAATTTTTAGAAGTATATATGTATTCATAAAAATATTACCTATTGATTCCATCATGTGGTTATGATTTTAATATTATTCATAAATGTCAATGTCTTATACACCCCTCATTCATTTTTTCAGAAAAATATTAATATATTTTAGATAAAATTAGCAATGGATGAATGTTTACTAATGAACATTAAATATATCATGTAATTATATTTCATTATATTCATGGATGGTAAAATAATTCATCAAAATTAGTAAAATTATTTGGAATTATTTTTATCCTATTACATTCATATCTCGTGAATCATATGGTATATTAAATCATCATATATTAATGGTTTTTAGTTGTTGAGATTCACTTGATCATTCACGTTATTGTGATCAATGATCTCTATCACTCTCTATAATTCCATCCAATGTTGAGATTTTATTTTATTAAAGGAAAAAGATGGTCATAGCCCGAAATAGATAAAGGAGGTCTAAATAATGCAGACCTAAGGCATCACCGTGAACCAAACTAACAAATTAGGGGGGAGAAGATCCAATACTGCTAAAAATAAGATGGGGGTTGTTAGGGGAGGCCCATGCCATCAAGAAGTCTGCAACATTGTTGCCTTCTCTCAATGAATGATTCATACAAGTGTCACCTTGAAGAAACTTCTTACAGTTTCAAATTAAATAGGAAACAGTCCAAGGGATTATAGAGGTACCTTGTATTGAATTAAGAAGATTCATGGAGTTAGTTTCCACATAATGGATAGAGAAACCGTGGGCGTGACACAATTCCAACCTTTTGAGCAGAGAGGTAGCCTTAGCCCTGAGGGAATCACCTGGACCAAACCACCAACTGATGGCCAGGACCACTGAGCCACACTGATTACGAAAAATTCTCCCACCCCTCATGAAAATGTTCAGATAAAATCAATCAACATTAATCTTGAGTCCTAAAACACGAGGATTCCAATGAACCCAATATCCTTTAGGATAAACCCTTGGAAAAAAAGAGATCAGGCTATTGGCCATGAAACGCCAAAATGAAGGAGCCTGATCACCATGTTTGATAAGAAGCAACAAATCCAGCACCAGGGACCTTGCCCTATCTCATAAATCCATCACTCTCTATAATTATTTATTCTTTTTTCCAAGTACATATCCTCCCTTTCCTTTAATGTTCTCCTTCAAGGAATCATGGTTTTGTGGTATTATATATGACCTTCATATTTACATTTCTCTATTATCAAAATTTTTTTCTTAACTTTTTTTATGTGGATTTTTCAACAATGGTATTTCCAAAACTCAAACCCTTGATTACGGAGATCATGTTTAAATTATGAGGAAAAAAGTTTTTTAATAGGGGGAGAATGCAACCCACTGGGATTTTAAAAGAGGAAGATTTTGTTTGATAATTTTTATATCTTGAAACAAAATGATTATAAGATAATGTGACACCTTGATACTTTATGGAATATTAAATTTTAAATATGTTAATTCTCTTCTATAGCTTTCAATGCATGAAACATCACGTTTAAAAAATAAAATATTAAAATATTATTATTTAGAACATATCCATTATAACCTAGCTGTTTCGTTTTATGATTTTAATATGAAAAAATAATTTATAAAATAATATTTTTTACAAATTATAATTATTTACATATTGATTATAAATAAAAAATTAATTTAAGAAATTGTTTTATGAAAACCTATATATTTTCTAAAATGTGGTTTATTCATGCTTCACATACATAATTTAAAATTATTTGAAACCAATTTTATAAACTTTATTCAATAAAATGAAATTCATTTTTCAAATCATAATATCATAATTATCTTATGGTGAATTTATGGTATTTTTTGAAAAGTTTCATTTTTTGATCAATAGTAAAAAAACTGATTTTTATTTAAACCTACCTTTTATGAAAATAACTTAATGCGTTAAATTATATTTCAGAATTATTTTATAGAGTAATTGGTTGAATTATATTTTAACATATCAAATATAGGACATTTGAATAAATTTCATCTTAAATTTTCATATTAAAAGTTTCTATACTTATGAAAATGTTCTCTTTAGAAACCTGTATTTTCATCGAATCTGCTGGTATATTTTTATATTGGATGATTCCAATTCTAATATTTCTATGTAGAAAATAGGACTACATGTATGGAATCAAAATTATATATATTATCTATTATTATCAAATATTTACCACAATGAATAATGATAACTAGTAAAAACTAATTAATGTTGTTAATGTAAAATCTGATTAACCATAAGGTTTGACTAAAAATATAAGTGTTAAAATGAAATAAAAATTGTCCAAAAACTTTTTATGGACATATATAGACCTTATACCATCAATGAGTCCAGAAGTACCAATTTTGGAGGCTTGTGGATTGATAATAACCTGTTTGTCAATGATTCATTTAAAATATTCCATCTATGACCTCTCCCTAACATATAAAAGGTCACCCCCTCTCACCCCATCTTAATATTAGGACCATGTTCAGTTTTGGTTATATTTATTTTCCACAAATTAAAAATATAATATATTGTTGATGTTCAAAAATATTATATTTTTGGTTTCCTGACACACCCCATCCGATTGACCATCAAACTGACAAGGAATATGACACGTACACAGAAATTAGGACACACATCCCAAAATAAAACATAATACTTCAAAACAAGTCCTTTGGTATGAGAAATAAGACTCAGAACATCGATGTGAGCTAATAGATCAAGGCCATTGTAGTGATTCTTGGATGGAAGGTGATGGAAGACATGGGAAGTCAATGAACATTCCAATGTTAATATGAGGATTCTTTGTTGATCAAGTATTTATTATAAATCATGAAGAAGTTTGGCTAAGAGATGGAGTTTGGGGAAAAGAGTATAATATTATTTTAAAAAATCTATACACTAAAAATTAGAGTGAGGAACAATGAAAATAGACTATAGTAGATTTTTGTTTCAAGAATCACCAACATTAAAATATAAGAAGGCTTGAAGATTGAAATTTTTTGTTTAAAGAAGCCACTACTAACACCGGTCCATCAAGTATAATATCACACCAATACATTTCAATGGATTTTTACCTGGTTTCATTTTATAAATCGTTTGAATAATTGATACAAGATATACATAGTATTAATGGAGGATGAATTGAGTGGTTGTGTTTTTGAGATTAATGAAATATGTGATAACATAGATTGATTAATTAGATGAAAATCAACAATGTAGTCAATCATTTTTATCAGGTTGAATTGTATTTACATTGGGTCATGAGAAAAATAAAAAAAGTGTTGAATTATTCTCAATAATAGGTCATGAATCATCATACTAGTACTAACAATGATCAATTGGATGTAAACATGGACCAACCCCCCAAACACTTCCTCTCATTGATAATGTCATCGAAAAGTGACCTTCATCGAAAACTGGATCATCAGTATGAGGAATTGATGAAAATTTGAAATACATCGAATATATTTTACATGATATGGTTAATATATGTGAGGATACATTTAGTTATTACAATATGTTATCATAATGATTCATCTTCAGATTTTCATTTGGTTTCATCATAATGAAAAATTATAATAAAGTATCAGACTGAATAATCATATTGATGAAAATTTTTAAACATAAAGAAGAATAACGATTTAAGTAGATTCTAGATAAATATAAAAACTTCTATAATTTTTGGTAAGAGTTGAATAATTGAATGATTAAGACTTAAATTAATGATAAATCCATTAATTGTGATTTTTTTTGTAGTAAATAAAAGTTTTCCCACCTTTTCCATTCTATGGATCCTATAGTATGAGAGAATAGTACAATCATTCCAAGTGTGTTGAACTCTTCACATGTTATATATATATATAAATTGTGTATTAGGGATTTAGTTTATTTTGAGAGTATATTTTTTAGGTTAAATCTGATGAATATCTATCATAGTGAGGTTCAAGACAGTCATTGGATAACGTTCCATCCTATGACATTTCATCAGAGCAAGTCCATCATAGTGATCCCATCGAAGTGGCTTCCATCCGAGCAATGGTCATTATACCATGTTCCATCAGATAGAGTAATTATGAGACTAAGATTGATTTCATACTCAATTTATTAAGGAATAGAATAAAAATAATCCATACAAGGCCAATTAGGAAGTGACCCATAGTTAGAGGTTACTATACTGAGGTAGATCAGATTGACATTTTCCAATGATGTTTTCTAGATTGATTTTATGAATGATGATTCAAGACTAACAACGTATTCATAAAATTTTAAACAATATTTAATAATATATAAATGTAAATATTGATTCTTCTTTCTTATGGATGAACTTAAGAACATCCTAATGTGAATCATAAAAGAAGAAGGAATGTGAAGATTGATACTTTGGATACATACTAGTTACTGAGAAGGCTTGATTGTTTTGAAGTGGTGTATAACTAGCTATGTAAAAGTGGATGTTGAAAATGATATTTGGGGGTTATAACCTACTATTCCTCAATATTATCTACTATGATGGTATAATTTTTCACTTCATGTTCGTTTTTGTTATGGAAAAAAGATAGCTAATGAATACTTGTTTGTGGGACTATCCAACCTTTAAAAGAGTTGGTAATTGTGTTGAACTTTGTAAATATCATCTTAGACCATTTCATTAAAATTGTTGCATATGAATGGAAAGGATAAAATGTTGTATATGATTAAAAAATAAATTTAACTTGCGTCAGAGTTTAACAAATATTACTAAATAAGATTAAATACTTTCTTATAAATGAAAAAGGAACCACTCATTCACACCCACCCCCTTAATGGTCTCACTCATATTTAGGAACTACAATTGGTATCCAAGGGATGATTTCCCCTAGAAGATACTTCTCTAAGAATGGGAAAATTAATTTCAATAAATAATAGGGGTTTCTTGTTTTTAATGGTAAGAACTATCATAGTTGGAACAATAAGATGTTACCCTATCTTCTTTCACTTGGTTGTGAAGTTGCAGATTCAAAAATTATGTTGTTTCATCTAATAAATGATGATATTATTGTATCACCTCAATAATTTAACATATTTTCCCTTTTATAAAAAAAGTAATGTTTTTATATCTTACAAATCACACAATACTGTGTTAGTTTTCAATGCACACAACACCTTATTTAAAAAACATTATTTATTTATAATTTGCACAATAAATTAAATTCTAATAAATGTAGATATTTTATATTGTAATTTTATTTGTTATATGTCAAAAAAAATATTTTTTTTTTCATTATTTCGATATATTTTATAGGCAAAAGAATATAATAATCCTAATTTTACACATAAAAACATATATTTTTATTAATGTAGTTTTACCACATTTTAATGGAACACCTATTTTAAAACAGAATTCTGAAACTTTTACAAATTTTATATGTGAAAATAATCATTAATTTTTTAAGTATTAATGTTAAAATTTTGTCAGGGAATTTTTTTATTTTTCTGAGAAGTTTCATTTTCGGATCAATAGTGAAAGGTAATTACTTTTAATTGATGAATAATTTTTTTATAATTTATTTTTATAGTTAAATTAAATTTTTTATTTATTTAAAATTTTAATTAGATAAATTATTAATCAGTTAATCCCATTTATTTCATTTTAAACAATTTCACTATGAAATTGAATATAAATACGTAGAAAACTTTTCATAATATTACTTTCAAAAAATCTATGTCATCACATACTGGAGATTAAATTTAAATTAATTTATTCTACTTCTATGAGAAGAATTTGGAAAATTAGATTCCAAATATGGACTCATAATATTTTATAGATTACAATAATGTTAATTTATTTTTTATCCAATATATTTGATAAATTGGTTATTATTAATTATAGTATTAAGAGAAAAATTATCATATCAATAGACTAATCCATAGTCATAATGCCTAAAATGACCTAGAAACTTTTATAAAAACATTTTTTATTTTATATTTGGAACCTATAATCCCTTGGATCAGATTTGAACCAATATTGTATCCAATTAACATTGTATAAATATGTGTGGAATTCAGTTTTAAATTATTTACATGAATTCCACTCCAGAGTTGTTAATTATTGAATATAATGTCATCATATAATACATTAAAGTGGAGAAAGTGTTCAGATACAATGTAAGATAAATTCTCAAAGCCAACATTATTTCATCGTGTTATCCATATTTCACTCAATTTAATGTATAGTTATTACTTAAAAAAATTTATTCATTATTGTCTGACCTTCTCTAGGATATACATGTATTAAATTGGAGTTCATGTCAAACATAATGTTTTCAAAAAGTACACTTCTTTAAAAAACACACCTTTTACTTCTCAATAAAGGTTGATGGAACTTATATCATGTATGTTATTGCATATTACATTTAGGAACCCAATGATTATGAATGTATGTTTTAAGATGTGAAACCAATTCCTTTACATGGGTTTTTTATGTTAAATATTTATATATGTTCTATGTGGCTTGAATAATAATGTAAATGCTATGATGTGATGGGTGCACCTGAAATTATATATTGTAATGAAAATTTTATGATGTGATGGGTGAACCTAGAAATATATAGAAGTACAATGCATTAAGTAATGTGAATAACCTCATGAGTAATTTTAATTATGAATGAACATGATTCTTGGTTTTTTCACAACTATGTGTGGTAGTTAACCGCTACGACATAATGTTTCATTTTTTATGCATTTCCACATTCCATGTATTTTCTTAATGTTTGCTATCATGATTATGATTATATTTATAATTTATGATGATAATTATTATTATAATACCATGTTATATTGTTTAATGTTATTTTTTATCCTCTTACATGGCTTTTTGATCACCCCCTTTGAATTTATATATTCAGGTTACTACTTGTACTAAGGAGAATTCACGAGCCAATAAGAAGCCAGATAAGAAAGAATTAAATAAATGTTAATGTCTTATGTTGTAAAAGACATTTATGGTCCTAGTTTTCCCAAAACATGAATCATTTGGATTCTCATTGTGTAATATTTTGTTATTTTATACCATTAAAATGATGTAAATGTAATGTCAAAAATAGGGTCTTTATACTAAGAATGAGAGGCACAGCTTAGTTAATTTGGGAATTAGGATTACAAAACCTTAGTAAAAATCATATCATGTGACATTGTATATGTAATCACACAAGATGTTTTTCTAAACGTATGGATCAGATAATATATTGATTTAGTGTTAACCGTAGAAATAAATAAATTATTTAATCATGACTTGTTGACTTGTGTTTTCATCTAACCATTTCAGTTTTAGAAAATGGTGGAATCTAGGAGAAATGAGTCCAACAACCCGTGAAAAGGAAAATGAAGTGATTGACCCAACAACATCCCCAATTATTTAGGAGGTGGAGTTAAAAACATAATGTAGATTCATACCCAGTTGTCTCATGTTATTAATAACAACCTGAATAATGTTTGACTTCCCCCTTCACCTAAGAGGGAGAAATTAACTATTGAGTGTTTTATGTGACAACGGCCACCGATTCTTAGTGGAACATCTGATCTGCTAGTTATAGAACATTAGTTCAACATGATGGATAAGAACATTTAAATTATTCACTATTCTAAGATAGAGAAGGAGACTATGGTTGTTTATCATCTCAATGGACTGGTGGACCAATGGTGGGATTTGATTATGAACACCAGGATGAGAGAAGAAATTGAAGAGATGGAATGGAAAGAATTTAAGGTAATGCAACAGAACAATTATCACCCATGAAATCTTCATATAAAGATGGAGAGACAATTCATAGAGCTAATGTAAAATGATGTAGAATCCATCATGGACTATGAAGAGAATTTCAAAAGGATTTAATTGTATTCATCATGATTGGTTATCAATAATGATAGAAAAATTAATATATTATTTTTTGGATTAAAACCACACCATCAAATGGCTCTTTCAATTATAGAAATTGGGAGTTATGAAGATGATGTTCTATGTTCTCTCAAAGAGAATATGGTGTTTGGAGAATGGAAATATTTCAATGGTGATATGAAAAGATACATGGTGTTTCATGATATATTATCCAATGGTAATGGTTGAATAAAAGCTCAACCACCCACAAGTTAGAAATGTGGGAAGAAGCATCATTGGAATTACCTCAAAGGGAATAAGAAATGATTCATGTATTGGAGAGAAAGAAATCAAGATCATGTGTGTTTAATAGACATAACAAAGTATGAGGATATTGTGGAGGAATGGATAGAACAAACCATTTTCAAAAGCTACAACTGTAGGGAGAAAGGGCACTATCCAAGACAGTGCACTAAACCTAGATCCCTTTAGGGTAATCAATTTCATCCGCCACAAAATCCAAAGGTTCAAGGGAAAGAATATGCAATCACTATCGAGATATTTGAGCATGAAAATGATGTTGTACAAGGTACAATTATTATTCACTCTAGAATTGAAAAAGTCTTATTTTATTCACATTCTACGCATTCCTTTGCATCTTTCAAGTTTCCTAGAACAATTGAATCAATGCCCTCAAACCTTGATATATAGATATATGTAAAATCCCCAATTAGTACAATTATTTCAACCCAAGTGTTGGACTCTTCTCATGTTGGTGTATGTGAGAATATTTTTTCTATGAATCTCATAATATTTACCATGGTGGAATTTGATGCTTTATTCGGAAGGGATTGGCTCTCAATATATAAATCACATATAAAAAATCGATAAAACTCAATATCATTACAAATTATAAACCATCACATTATACTATGTAAATTCATATAATATCATGAATCTATTTTGGTGAATCCATCAACCGTGTGGGGGTTGATTCCCTATGTAAGGGCATACCTCACTGAAATGGATGATTCAAATGAAAGTTTAAACCTAGAGTAAATTCCCATCAGGAAGTAATATAGTGATGAATTTCCCAAAGACTTACCGGGACTTCCTTCAAATCATGTGGTAGAGTTATTCTTGTAACTCGTACCTAGAGCTACTCATATGTGAAATCATCCCTATAAGATATATCCAACAAAGATGGTGGAGTAAAATAACATGATCCAAGAGAATTTGGAGAAAGAGTTCACATGCCCAAGTGAATCACCATGGGGTGCACCAATGCTCTTCATGTAGAATAAGGATGGATTAACGTGGTTGTGCATTTATTATTGGGAACTCAATAAGATCACAAAATAGAACATTTATCCTCTTCCAAATATTGATGAGTTGTTTGATATGTTAGGAGGATATCAAAACTCTTCAAAGGTGGATCTTTGTTCTCCATATCATCAGCTAAAGGTGAAGAAGGAAGATATTCAAAAGACTTCCTTCCATACAAGGTTTGTGAACTATGAGTTTTTGGTGATGTCCCTCAGACTTACAAATTCCCCTACAATCTTCATGGAGTAGATTATTTAGACATTACCACGTTAAATTCATTTCAGTGTTTACTAATTATATTGTCATCTACAACAAGAGCAAGGATGAGCCTGAGGAACACCAAATACATCTTTTTGCATCACTGATAAATGATATGTTGTACACCATGTTCAGAAAGTGTGTCTTTTTGATGAATCATGTCACATTCTTGGGACATGTGATCACATGCGAGGGAATTTCGGTGGACCCTTAATTAAAGTTAATTTTGGAATGGCCCAAAACCTCTAGTTCATTGAAATCTGTAGTATTATTGGATTAGCTGGGTAGTACTGAAGATTTGTTAAATATTTATCAGGATTGTCAATACTTCTATCAAATTTAACAATTATAGGGGTAATGTATGTTTGGATGGAAGAATCTAAGTAAATAATCAAGGAGCTAAATATAAGGCTGATCACTACACCTGTACTCACATTACTGAAAAGTGGAGAATTTTTTTTGATATAAATTCATGCTTATGTGGAATTCATGGGATGTGTACTCATGAAAAAATATGATGTGATAGAATACACATCACAGTATTGGATGATCCAAAAGCAAAACTACCTGACTAATGATCTCGAGTAAAAAGCTCTAATTTTTGCATTGAAAATATGGAGGCACTACCTCTATGGTGAAGCGTGTGACATATATACTGATCACAAGAGTCTAATGTATATATTCACACAAAAGGAGATCAAAATATGTCAATATAGATGGTTAGATACAATCAAAGACTATTATTTATCTATTCACTATCATCATGGAAATGTGAACAAGTTACTGATGCCCTAAGAAGAAAACAGTATACTACTTTATCCATGATGCGGATTGAGAAAGACACTATCATAGTGTATATGAAAATGATAGTTTGGGTAATCATAATGACCAAGAATACATAATACCTTGCCCCAAATTATTTCCCAATCATTTATCCAATATAATATTAAACAAATGGATGATCTAGAGTTAGAAAATAAGGGGAATGTAGTAATGTAAGGGAAGTTGTAAGAGGTCCATATCGACAATGAAGTATTCATTCAGTTTGGAAAATGGATTTCTGTGTCTTTATCTCTTGGGATGAAGAATGAGTTATTTGAAGGTTCATAAAGATAAATATTCTCTATTCGTCCTAGTAGCACAAAGATGTAAAAAGATCTCCAATAGCAGTTCTGGTGGGATAACATGAAGAACGAGATTGTGGAAAATACCTCATGTAGCATGATATCTTAGCATGTTAAGGAGAAAAAAATGTCCAATAGGATAATGTATCCATTTATAATACCTATGTTTAAATGGAAGACTGTCACTATGGACTTTTTCATGGGTCTCCCGTGGACGTCCAAGGGAAATAATGTGATAAGGGTTGTATTGGACCAACATAACATGACATCCCACATTATCGATATTCGGGAATATCTCTCGCATGAACAACATAAATAATATATGTGGAGAAAGTAGTGAGACATTATGGAGTTCCACTCTCTATTGCATATGAATGTGGTCCTAGGTTCACATCTAAATTTGATGATTACAGAATTAAATTTCAGCATGGCTTATCACCGCCAACCTAGTTTCCCATCTAAACGTACAATTTTGACACTCAAAGATATGGTAAAATCCTTATATTAAAAATCAATGGTAGATGGGATCAAAATCTCCCAAGGGCTATGTTCTCATACAATAATAGCTTCCACTCGAGAATACAAATGACTCCTTATGAAGCTCTATCTGGAAAGTGATGTTGAACTCCAACCTGTTGGGATGAAGTTGGAGAAAGAAATCTACTTGGATCTGATATTGTACAAGAGATGACAGAGAAATATCCAGTCATCCAGAAACATATCAAATCTACTCAATGTCGGAAAATGATCTATTCTAACAACTATCTAACGGACATGTGTTTTGATGTAGGAGCAAATATCTTCCTTCAAATATCTCCATAGAAGTGAGTCGTGTAGTTTGGAAAGAAAGGGAATATAAACCCAAGGTACATTGGCCCCTTTGAGATACATGAACACATAGGAGTTGTGGCCTATAAAAATTCACATCAACCAAATATTGATCATGTTTATGATGTGTTACATGTATCACTCTGGACGAAGTATATACTAGATCCCTCACATGTACTAAACTCAGAGGCGATACAGTTGTAAGATAGTCTCACTTATGAAGAGAATCCTACAAAGATTCTTGACCGAACAGATAAGGTTCTATTCAATAAGACAACCCACCTTTTATAAGTGTTCCTGAGGAACCATAATTATGATGAAGATACCTGGGAACCAGAGGAAGCAATGAAGGATAAGTACCATTACATGTTTATGTAAAATGGAATTTCAAGGGATAAATTTTAAAATGGGGGAATAATGTGATGACCCAAACATTTATCAACGCAGTTTCTCTATTCTTGTAGTGATTTAATAATCACATAAAATAACAATAGTAATCACAATTCCTCATCGTTCTTAAATTAACAACTCTATGGCTTTTAAAAATAAATTTTCCACTTCTGCGATTTGAATTTCGAAAATCTGACATACACAGTTGTGATGTGTAAGATGTTTGGAGTTCGATAGGACAACATAAATTTTTGGTAAATAGTAACATACCATTATGAATATTAATGTTACCCATATGAATATTAATAAGACCCTTATGAATATTATGTTATCCAAGAGAATAGTAAACATAACAATGATACTATAATTAATATTTATTCATCATATAAGTGATAATATGATATAATTACATTATATTGTTAGTATTTTTTATAAGTCATGAATATTTAATGATTAATATAACAAATAAAATTAATGTTTATTTACATAAAATGTTTTTTAGATTTCATATGATTATATTATATTTTTATGAGACCTTATTAAATTTTTCACAGTGCTAGAAAAGTAGTTTTTAATTTTAAATTTTGAATTTTTCAAGTTAACTATGATTTTGATCAAAAATTGAACTTTTCATATTTAGAGAAATATTTTCATAAAATGGAGTTCATTTTTAAATTCAACACTTATAAAAATGGTAATGGTGATATTTTGTGTTTTTTCTAAAATACATGAATTTTTTGTGTATAGTGAACTTCGATAATTTACCAAATATGATAAATAAATGTATTTATGAATCATTATAGTGTTACAGATAATGTAAAGGGATATTGGTTCAATGTCATTTGAAATTATTACTATTTTTATTCATATGAATCACCACTATTTCTTTTCATGTGGAGAAATAATACATTAATGATTATATTACTGAGAAACCTCTCTCCCCTCCACTATAAATTTGACCCCTCACAATCTAATTTCCTCACACCTCTCAAAACTTGTTCTTACACCAAATTCTTCACAAAAATCCAACCAAGATCATCCCCAATTTCCACAATCTCTTGGTCTCATTAAATTAACAAATCCTCTCCCCTAAAGATGCTCTCAAATAAGATATATTCAAGAGGTAATTTATCTCTCTCTCTTTTCATTCAAATTCATTTCATATTTAATTTCTTTTATTATCTTATCCTCTAATTATATTATCCTAATTTCATTATATCTCATGTATGATTGATATAATGTTATTATATATTTTCAATGTAATATTATTCATTATAAACCTTCCTTCCTCTATTTGTTTTTAAAAATGAAATTGTTGCCTGTGATCTATTTATTTACCTACATCATGGGCGATGCACATCCATTTTACTTCAACTCCATAAAGGCTACCAATAGAAACATCAAATGGTTAAAAAGAATTTAATATTTATATTTTATCCCCTTTTATGCCGTGGAAAAAATATGTATACATAAAAATGATTGATAAACAAATCATGTTCGATGTGATCCAAAAAATTCCAAAATTAACCAAAAACTATCATCACTAAATTTAACATAATGATTCATCCACATGGTATATAAAATAATTCATTAAAAGAACATTTAAACTACTATAAGGTCATTAAATAAATTTAATACCAATTCTATATTCTTATCCATGTTCTACACAATCTTTTATTCATGTGTACAAGTGAATTGTTCAATTAAATTATAGAAAAGAACACTCCCAAAAAAGGGACTTAAAATGTATAAATCACCGATAAGACCATAAAATATCATATTAAAACCATATTGAATCATTTTTATTGGTAAAAGGGTCTAGAATTTTTAATTAATTAATATAATGTCCCTATACTGGACATTAATGTGAATAAAGCGTTCAGATACAAGGTAAGAGGAATTCTTGAAACTAACATTTTTCATTGGGTTTTCCATCATTCACACCATTTTAATTATGTTTATTCCTGAAAACGATTTATTTATCATTATATATACCTTTCTAGGGCATAAAGTTTTTCCACTGATGTTTATGTTAAACATTATGTTTTCTAAAAGAAATCTTCCTTAAAAAACACACCTTAGTTCTCGCTCAAGGGTGATGGCCCTTATATCAAGTTTGTAATTCTCTATTTAAATTGGGAACCCAATTTTTTATAAATGTATTCTTTATGAAGATAAAACCATTATTTACATGGTTTTTTTATGTTCAATATTGATATATGTTCTATGTGTCATTCATGATAATGTAAATTCTCTGATGTGATGGGTGTGCCTGGAATTATATAGTGCAATGAAAATGTTATGAATTAGCGGGTGCACCTGGAATTATATAGAACTACAATGAATTTTTTAATTTAAATTACCTCATTATTAATGTGAAGTAAAAATTAACATGAATCTTTCCTTATTCACAAATATGTTTGGGACTTAACAACTAAGACATATGGTTTCATTTCTATGCATTTCCACATTCCATGTCTTTTCAAAATGTTTCCTCTCATGATTATGATCATATTACTATGTTATGATGAAAATGACTATTCTCATCCATTGTTTTGTTGTTTCATTTTCTAATATATCATATTTCTAGGATTTTATCTCACCCATTTTTGATGTATAAAGTTAGGTGACTTCTTCTACTAAGGAGAATTCAAGGGACAATAAGAAGCTGTTGAATAATTAAATTAAATAAATACTCATGTATTATGTTGTAAACCTTATATAAAGTCCCAGTTTCTCTAAGAAACTAAACATTTTGATTGTCATGGGGTGATATTTTTATTTTTTATATCTTTTAAATGATGTAAAAGTAATGTTTGAAAAGGTGAGTCATTATAGTATTGGAACATTAAGGAACATTTTTGGTGGGAGAACATGAATTGGGAAATTACTGATTATGTGTTCATATATTTGGTTTGTCAATAAGTGAAAGTGTTGAGGAGTCATCATATATTATTATTGTAATATATTTATATAAAATTGTTGGAACGTGATGAAATTATTATCAACTTTGTCACGAAACTACCAAAACCTAGTATAAATAAATATGAAATATGAGCTATTTTTTATCACTTAACCAAATATGCACTTTTCCTTTATATAAGGGATGTCATGACTCTTTAATGCCTTACAACGATATATATTAATGAATTTTTATGACATCATGGAACACCTGTATCGACTTCTTCTAACAAATATACCTTCTTTACATAAACATTATAGAAAATTCATCAGAAGTATGTTGAAGCTAATCATTTTTTGAGCACAAATTTTCATCCTCAAACTAATTGGTAGTCTCAAAAACCATTCAACCAATAAAATATGTGTTGAGTTCATGATCATTCAACTTTCAAGGTATATGGGTTTAGTAATTTTCTTTGTGAGAGTTTTCCTATAATATTTTTTCCCATTCAAGTATTTAAATCATGATGTTTGATGCATTATATGAAATTTAGTGGCATACTCCCACAAGTTGAGATGAAGTTAGTTAATAGAAAATCATAGGCCCCAACCTTGTTGAAGAGGAACCAAAAAATGTAATCGATATTCAGTATCATATTAATGAATCTCAATTTAGTTAAATGAGTTTTGATAATAACAACAATAAATATTTGGAGTTTCAAGTGGGGAACCACGTTTTCTTGAAAGTGACTCCACAATGTGGTAATATATGGTTCGGTAAGAAATGGAATCTATGTCACAGGTATATCAGACCCGTTGAAATTCTTGAAATAGTTTGTAGTTTTACTTTAATTTTTGGAAATACCACCAAATACCTAAAGGGTTCATGATGTGTTCCTTATATTTATGCTATGAATGTACATGCTAGACCCAATGCATGTGCTCATATATGATGATATGGATCATGAAACTGACCTTTTATACTATGAATAACCTATCCATATTCTTGATACCAAAGAGAAAGTGTTGATGAATTAGAGACTCATCTGGTAAACGTACTCTCGAGAAATCATAAAATGATTGAAGCGACATGGGAACAAGAGGATTATATGAAGGATATCTACCAACAAATTTTTGGAATGTAATCCCCAACATTTTCATGGAAAATATTTTTTAAAAGAGGGAATAATGAAGAACCCCAATACATTGCCGTAATTTTCCTTTTGGAAAAAATCATTTTTATTGATATCTTATAAACCACAAAATACCGATTCAGTTTTCAATGCACGCAACCCCTGATTTCATCAAAAAAAATTTTGGTCATGTTTTTAAAGGTTCATTAAATTGTAACACTTCTTGATAATATATATCGTAAATTTAAATTTTTTATATCCAATCATATATTTTGACATTCATTGAATATATTTGATAGGAATAAGTTTAGAATAAATCTAATTTGACAACATATGAACATATATATTAATAAAATTATTTTTACACCTTTTAATGGCATGCCTATTTTAAATTATAATTTTAAATCTTTTATAAATTTCAGATGTCATAATAAAATTTAATTTTTGAAGAGAAAAATTAAAAATTTATTAAGATAAATTATTGGTATATTTCTAAGAATTTACATCTTTTTATGAAGAGTGAAAAATAATAAATTTTAATTTATTTAAAAGATTAAATTAAATTTTTAGTTGTTTTATATATTAATTATTTTTTTATACATCAATTAATCTAATTTTGTTCATTGGATTAAGTTTCACATTAAAATTGTACATAAAAATATAAAAAACATTTGACAATTTTATATTAACAACAATGTTTTTCATCCCATCTACGAAATTAAATTTAAATTAATTTCATCCAATTATGTCATTTTAATTTTGAAAAATGTATTAATTTTTTTTAATATGAATAATTTATAATCTCAATTTTTTTATATGTTTTGGAATAAAAATAATAATAAAAGTCATTAACATTAATTAAAATGTTAAAGAGAAAAAATTTCTTAGCAAATGATTAAAACATAATATGAAGTTCCAAAATGACCAATAAAAGTTTTTTGATATACATTACATGTTCATATTTTTGACCATATACTCCCTATTATTTAATTGGAACCATTATTAGTTCCACATTTCATTGGAAAAATGTTTGTGGAATTCCCTGTTCAGAAATATAAAATAATGTCACACCTCCTCCACTATAAATACACAATCAAAAATCTCATTTATACACACCTATAAAGCCATTTTTATCATCCAAAACCTCTTCAAATAATATCGATAAATCCCAAACATCATCTTATAATCCTCTCATTGGTAATAAATAAATCCAATACATTTTATGTTATAAACAAAAAGGAGTTCCCTGAAAATGAGGCAACATTATTCAATGATCACATTCATTTTATTTGTAGGTCCAACCAACTAAAATCTTATTATAAAATAATTATATAATACCTTAATTATCTGAAATATACTGATATTTATTTATTATTAGTGTTTTACCTACACTTACACACACATCCATCTAATGGGTAAGGAACATACCTTTCTTGTGTACAAAGGATAATATCCTCCTAATATGATGAATGTTTGATCTTGCTTTACCACCTATAATGGTGATAATTATGATAGAAAAACTATTTTTATTTTTATTTTTATATATGAAAATTTTAATTTCTATATACTAATTTCATTATAATATAAAACATATCATCCTTCGTTGCATTTTGTGGGGGTACGATAACATCATTTGTGGATTTGTAGACTAATACCTCCTCAAAGTGATGAGATTGATTCACACATTATAAGGAATGTATTAATGTTTGTGTTGATATAAATATGTTACATATATGAAATAAATAATATAATGGAATTATAATTTATATATATAAATATATATATCCTTTACATTTCATTATTTTCAAAATTAAAAATGATGGTAGTGTTCATGTGTACGTATGACATACCGACTCCATGAATAGTGCATTTAATTGCTTATATACAAATATTTTAGATTGTTGTAAATACATAGGTAATAGAAATATATGATATTTAAAAAATTTGTTTACATTATTTATATTATTGAGTGTTGTTATAATTAAATGTAGCAATAATTTACATGTCAAAGCATACAGGAAAAAACTAGGCAATTAACACATAAAATAGTGAAAATAATGGAATGTTATGAGAAAATGGAATTTAATATATTATTAAATATAATATATCATATTATAAATATTAGTATGGTTGTTTTATAAAATAATTAAATTATTTAAAATCAGTATAAATGAGTTTAAAGTAATTTCACTCAAAATGAAACGTAAGCTAAAGGGTTTTATCTCAATTTATATTATATTATGACTTATTTTTTATTATGAACAAATTAAAATTAACATGATGTATATAATTACCATGTGGCTTTTAATATCATTATTATGTCAAAAATTATGGTACTCTACATTTCACATTGAATAATATCACCTAAGGGGTTTAGCATGAAATATTACCAAGTGGTAAACATTATCATTACAATCCCACATTCTTTTATAATTATTAACATTCCCTTGAAACAATATCATTACTATAATTACTTAAATTAAAAATTAATGGGTGAGGGATATTATTATTTCACAATCCATATATGATTTTTTCAAAAGGTGTTCAATTTGATAGTTATTTTAGTGATTATTGAATTATTGATAAACCTGTAAATTTTATTAAATACAGATATTTCATGAAGAATATTTGTTTACTAATTAAATTTATTATTTGACATGAGAAATTATTTTGATATGAAATTATAGATAGGGAGATAATTTATATATCCCAAAGTTTCATCAATAGGATCTCATATGAAAAATAATTTTTCCAAATTAAATGGGTTTCTACCCATAGTTTTAAACCATCTTGTGAATGGTATTAACAATGTGGGTTTTCATGTGCCTCTGACCTGACCTCTAAATATTAAGCATTTAATTATTAACAAATTTCTTAATCATTGTTATTATCCAAGATATTTTCATATGGTAAAGTCCATGTATGAATTTTATTCTCATTTTATTGTCAAAATGGCATGTGTTTCAGTTTTTTACTCTTCCATTTGGATTATACCTTTTCCAATTATTTAAATAGAATGTGTTATGAGTTGTTTACATTTCCATGTTGACTTATTTTAATGTATTTGTTATTGATTCTACGTTGGATACCCTTATATATAATATTAGCTCACTATTATTATACTCCATTTCCCCAGATTTTGAAGGGGAATCTATGGATTGGTTTTCAAGTATTATTAGCTTTTATTTATGATAAGAATTATTTTCCTTTCCCAATATAACATAGGTATCATGTATATAATCTGATTCTACAAATATACTAAATATTGATTCTATTTGTATTTTATTCCTTGTAATCATTCCAATTTAATAATATAAGGCATCATATCTGGGCTTCTGGGGTTGGGGGAAACAGATATGAAAACCGTTAATTAGAGAATTATAGAAGAATATGGAAAAGCTCAGAATTATTTGTAAATGGGTCTCACTGATGATGTTTATAAAATGATTTTGGAGTTACAATAAAATAAGTAAATATGGTATCGGTTGAGTTAAAACAATGATTTGATTGGAATCTTTAATGAAGCCACGATACAAATATGTAGAAGTATATTTGTTGACTTGAAAATGGTTGATGAGCAATCTTTTTATACTTATATTACATGGGTAAATGAGGTTTTAGTTAATATCAGATGTTTTTGTGATAATCTGTATGATACTACAACTTTTAAGAAACATATGACAAACTTCTTATATATATTTGATTCAAATGTCTCAAATTCAAAATATCATGATGACTTATCCTTTTATTAACATCATAATATATTTATGTAATATGAAAAGATAGAATCTCTCTATTTAATGAAAACTCATGATAGGGAAATTCCTTTAAAAAATTTGTTATAATGGAAAAAATACAAATAAGTTAAAGAAAAAATAATTCATTTAGATGTATAAGAAGAATCATAAGATTTGAAAATAGTTTTTTCTATACTTTATGTGAAATACAATTAGGGGAAATGGAAATTTAAATCCCTCAAGTGTTGTAATTTTGAAGAAAATGTATATTTTAAAAATAATTTCCCTATGAAGAACGTCGAAGAATATGAGTCTGAGTAAGATGATGATAAGTCTCTGAATCAAAACTATAATAATCATATAGATATATTTCATTACAAAAATATAACGAAACATTTTATAAGAAGAAGAAAGTAGGATGATTCCACATCCAATGATGAATGTAAAAAAAACTCCACATTATTAACAAAGTTATATGTAGAAGAAATTATTTATATAGTGATGATGATGATTATTATTATTACATTACTGAAATGGAGTGGATGCATAAAAAATATACAAAAATAAATTGAGAAGAATACGCAAATAATGAATGGAAAAAATAGGTTGAAGAAAGATGTTGATTGTATATCTTTTTAGAATTGTTATACAATTAAGAAAGAAGAAAAAAATCACAATTTTTTTAGATGATAGAATATGAATATTTGTGATAATGAATGAAAATTGAAAAATATAAATAAGTATTAGATAGAAATAAGAACCTCCATATGGGAGAATCTACCATTGTTGAAGAAAGTAAGAAGAAGAAATTGAAGATATATGAATCTAAAAAAATGATAGATGTTATGAAATAATGTATAGTTGATAAAGAAGGGGAATTTTGGGAAACAAAATCAAAGTTTCTAAAAATAAAATGCTAAATGGGAAATATTATATAAATATTTACTATTTTATTTGGTTTTAAAGGTTAAAATTCTAGATAAGGTGAAAATAATGGTTTAAAAATAATGTTTCTGTGAATAAACATGTCACCAAGAAAGATATGATTTTTCAATGAAATTATCCTTCTATGAAAATTTTTACATGATTTTTGAAGAAACAACAACAAAAAATTTCTAAACAACATCACTATCTGCTTGAAACAATTGTGATTTAGAGGTCACTATTTGTATTTTAGAGTTTTCATACACATAACTTATTCATGCTGGTATAACATGTCTCTACTATGAAAAAGGTAAAAAAAAGTGGGTACTATGATAAGTAAAAATGATTAAATTTTCATAAATATTATGTGGATCCATAAATGAATCCATAAAATGTTTTGAATGTAGATAAATAAAAACATACTAAGTATGAAAATATTGTGTGATTAGTTTATTTTAGAACAAGTCGACTTGGCTATAATATTAGAAGAAACAAAAAAATATGCTAAATCATTGGGGATGAAATTTTATCTGAATATATGAGAAAAGTAGATATAATTACATCAATAGATTGTGGATTAAAAACATTGAAAAGAATAAATACATTTTAGAATGAATTAAATGTTCCTAAAAGTTTTTTAACTATCCTACAGAAAAAAGAGGAAGGCACTAAGGAGTTATTACAAACTCAATGTAACCAAAAGACATGTAATGAAGAAAATAATTTTACTAAAATATTATAAAAATATCAAAATTAAAAGAAACTTATTAAAAATATGAGAAGTTTGAATAAAAGGAATAAAACAAATCCACTAAAAATGATATAAGAAGATGAAAAATTAAAGATTGACGGAGGTCTGACAATACAAAAAAATATATTATGAAACTAATTATGTTCCTCATTATACTAAAAGTATTTATATATTTTTAAAAACATTATGGTAATTTATATATTTGAAATGATAAGATGATGATACTGAGTCTGTAACTTATCTTACAATAAAAGGTGTTTGGGTAAGGAAAAATTCTTTTTTGAAAAAGTTTCCTTTTTTTACAACTTATCTTTTATGATGTGTTTACTAAGATGTGTGATGGTTACACTTAATGTAAAAAAATATTATCATATTTCCCAAGAAATGAGAATTCTGAAAGAATCTAGAAAAATTATTACTTGAAAATTTTTTATGGACTACATTAATAACAATGATTATACACACTTGTTTTCAAACCATGCCTTATAATAACCAATAATATACATACATTAATATTACATAAAAGATGATGTGTATCCATTACAACATATAAAAAATCCACAATAGGAAAATACATGTATAGTGTCTTTAGAAACATGGGATCATTGACAACTAGTTCATACGACATATACATTGTCTCCCACGTATTTATTCATAACTGGACTCATTTTTGACAAAGATTACTAAATAAACTTATTTATGAATTGGGGATAAGAAACATATGAGAGGGTGAGATAAAATTATCATTAAGGGTAAATAGGGGAAATAAAAATTATATCAAAATCATATTACATAAGAACATAACATTTGAATGTCTTATCCAGCGTATAAATGATTGTGATATCATGTTATTAGATAAAATTTCATAAGAATTAATAGACATAATTCCAAGAGACATAGAATAATACATTTTCTTTTATGGAATACACACAATCATTGAATATAATTTTATATTTTTGAAGTCCCATTCCCAGGACCATCATTGCTGACAAAGTCCATTATTGATCAAGGTTTATATGTTGTTCCAGACCTATATTACTAAATAGTTTTTACTTTCCATTCTATTCATGTCTATCTCATGAGATATAAATCATTACCCATTGAATTGGAGGGATATATAGTTCCAACCCATTTAATAATGAAATAATTCTTATGTTTTCTATAGAAACATAAACTATTTATCATAGCATAACCAAAATAATAAAATGGGTTTCTTAAACATCATTACATAATCCATGTAAAACTAATAGATTTTCATTAATATAATTTCACTATAAACACAGTAAAATAACATTATTATTATAAATAACTTTATTCAAAAAAATTACATCCTATATGGAATGTAATTTTGATATAACACATGAAATTAATTCTACAGGAAAACATCATTTCTTCTTCAAATACATTTTATTTTCTAAAAAGTGCCACACAATTTAAAAAAAATATTATTTAATTTAAAATAACTAAGAAAACATGTAAGATATGCTTCATATAAATAAGTCCTCATGAAACTATACAATCCATTCATGTCATATAATTTAAAAACATTCTACTCGTACTTTTGTAGGAAATGTCAAAAAGTACATCGTACTAAAAATGAGAAAATGTTCCATAATATCATTTAAAAAAATTAACCAGTGGATAAAATATACTTTAAATTTTTTTATAAGAATATAAATAATATTAAATACTCAAAAAACATGGATGTTGGTGAAAAATATACCCCAGTAAATACTTATGTACAATCAATCTTGGATAATAATGAGATTGTAAAATTATCTTATACCTTGTACTTTCTATTAGTTTGGTGTGTGTTAACCTTCTGTATAATTGTTAAGGTATGTTATTAAATTATACCATAACCATATACATATTTATGATATCATATATGATCTTATTATATAATTTTTTAAAAGTGTTTCAATATTTCCAATATTTTGTCTGTTAATTGCTTAATTTCCCACTCCCGTTTTTCAATGTTAGTCATTTTTGTTTTGAATATGATCTTTTCTATTTATATACATAACGAAATTATGTTCATAATTACTAATTTTATTCATCATATAGATTTTATTATCTTTCTTGAATTTTTAACATGGAGAATAAATCTCACCGTGTTGGGAAGATGGTAGGTCGTACGTACGCACAAGCGATGATATCATTCTCCTAATGGTTAAATGATAAACAATTTTAGGGTATATTAATTATAAATAATAATAATCATGTTATTGAAATTATTCAAATCAATTATACTCATCATTCTACCCATCCAAGTAATGTATTGATGAGAAGAAAATTATACCATGACATGGAGACGAGAAGCTATATGTACGCACATATGGTTATATTATTATTCATCGAATTTTGTAAAAGGAGGTATAGGGTTCTAAAATAATTATAATACAATGTCAGAATATAAACGATTTTTTTATATCTTTAGTATGAAAAAACATAATAATATGAAGTGGAAGAAGAATTGTTTTCGAAAGATTTGATAAAACAAATACCTCTTTTTCGAGTATCTCCTTTTGATTTGCACAAAAGGTCACTATAAGAAGGATTTCTGCCCAATGGGTGACTCTAGAATGAATTGAGGGAATTTGGGAGAGGAAATGGGGTGGTTTTGGCCAAGCCAAATGGAATTATAGAATTGATTAAAAGAGATGGAGAGGTGTTGTTTTATAATAAAGGGGAGGGGAAACTTTGGGAAAATCAAAACTATTTAATTAATATAAATTAATTGATAAATTTAAATGAATTCAATAAGAATTATTTAAAAGATAATATGGGGATGGGTCTAAATAATCTCAACCAATAAAATTAAAATATTTTTATTATTTTATTTTAAACATCAAATTTTTTATTTATAATTATTCAATATATTTAATTTTAATTGTGGTAATATTATTATAAATATTAAATGGTTATAAATATTTAGTTAATTTTTTTAATTTTCCACAACTGAATAAATTATCATATTTTGGGCCTTATAATTTTCACATTAAAATTTTTAAATTTTTTTGTGATTTTTAAATAATTTATTAATATGTGATTTTTATAAAATATCAATACTGTCAATTTTCAAAATATTCATTTATTTGACATTAAAAAAAATCCATACAAAAGATAAATTCAAATTAAAATATTGAATATATAACTATGATTTCTTATTCAACTAGAAAATTCATGTAGAACCTTAATTAATTTATATTATATTTCGTTCCATATTTGTAAACCCATTTATTTTAAATTTCTATTATTAAAATAATACATATATCGCAATTATGTCATCATTAATGGAAACTGTATAATCTGTAAAAATTATAAAAAAATCAATAATGTAGGTAATTCTATTATATTTCCATATAGAATCTATTGTCGATATTATCTCCATGTTATCAATATATTAAAATTAATATACTAAATTAAAATGATATTGTGACATTTTGCAACACTCATTATTTTTTATTATATTCATGTCATATTCATTGGAAATTTTCCATTTAGTGATTCCATTTATAAAAATAGATGATAATGGTTGAATTTAGTCATAAAATTAGATTTTAACAGGTGTTGAAGTAATTTTATGATATTAATTTTACCATAAATTACTTGATTTACCATCAAAAATGGTAATAAAAAAATTTCCATTGTTAAAATTTTTAATGCCCAACAAATCATATCCTATTATCATAATTTTCACCAACTGATTCCAAATGTGGAGTCCATTTTAAAAAATTAAAAACCAAGATGTTGTTGTAATTAATTTACAATCAATCCCATTATCGGAATGAGAGAATGGGTTTTTAAAATTTACAACACTACCAAAGATTGAAATGATTTTACATATGAAAATCAATATAAAATGAATACTAATGACATAAATTATATTTACTGATAAAAATATATTCTATTTAAACATTAAAACCATTAAATAAATATATTTAACCATATAAATTATTTCTGTGAAAAATAAATTTTCATTCAATATTTATTGTATTTTTAGAATTCATCAAAACATGAATGTTATCTAAAAAATATGATAAATTCATCCAAAGTAAATTTTTAATATCCTAAATGAAAATAATATTTTTATTTTGTAATATAAAAAACTATTAAAGAGTCAAAATAGTAATTTGAATGGGTTTCTCCATTCAATGTTGTGAGATTACCCTTTTAAAAAATATGATTTTATACAACAAATAAGATTTATTCACTACTATTGATTAAAAAAATTGGATGTGTATAAAAAATATTTATTAAGTATATAATAGATATATCTCATTAGTTTCATTACCAGTTTTAATTTACTAAAAAATAAAACTATCTAATTTAAATTTTTTCATAAATAATTTATAGCCAAATAATTCATAATGTATTTTAATAAGGTAGTTATATTGATTCCAGATAGCCTAACATCTAGGTTATATTGGTAATTTTATAATAAGGGAATCTCACAGTTCTTTTTAGCTCACCATTGTTTGAAATTCAAGCTATAGAAGAATTAAAAATAGTAAAAGAAAATATTTCATTAAAACATTCAGTTGTTACATTCTACCCCCCTTTAACTGAATTTCCCCCTCTAAATTCGTCACTTCGAAATAAACTGATGAGGATAACTCACCCTCATCATATCCTCAAGTTCTCACCTATCTTCCTTAAATTAGTACTTACAACATAAAATATTAACTAAGTGAGTGGTCTTGTATTATTGAACTGTTTATCTATGATCCAGAATCTCTATCAATTTTTCTTCAAAAGAAAGATCTTTCTTCAGTGTTATGACTAATTATTTTAGTACATGTGAAGGATCAGGCATGATTTTCTCAAGAGAGATACATGGAACACATCATGATTATGAGAGAGATTTAGTGGAAGCACCAATCATTAATATACCTTCCCAACATGATCCATAATTTTAAAAGGACGTGTATACTTAGTAATCACTTGGCCTTCTTTCCAAATCTCATTACTCTCTTCCAGAGAGATATTCATAGAAACACCTTATCCCCCAATTCAAACACTAGTTATTTTCTTCCGTTTTTATCTTAAATTTTTTGTTGAAATTGATATTCTATTATGTTTTGTTGAATGGATTTGTCCTTTTCTACCATTTCATCGTCAAGATCTGGTCCTAATAGATTTTTTCCCAAACTTCATTCTAGCATGTTGGTGTTATGCACTAATATCTATAAAGGGCTTTATAACGACCCATATGAATATTGGATTTCAGGCTATTGTCGTAGGAAAATTCCAACAAAGGTAAATGTTGATCCCAACCACATTTGAAATCAATAGAGAAGATCTCAACATGTCTACCAATGCTTTAAATTTCCTCTTAGACTGACTATCAATCTGAGGAAGATATGAAGTGCAGAAACTAAACTCTATCTCCAGAGATGGCTAAAACATCACCAGAACATTGAGGTAAACCTCGGATCCCAATCAGATATAATGGAATTTTTTCCTCCATGAAATCTTAACACTTTTTATATATATATCATAGAAATAAGGTCAAGAGATAAATCCTCTATAATAGGAATGAAATGTGCCGAATTTTTAAGGAGATAAACTATAAACCAGATAGAATTATTTCATTTCGATGTTTTGGGAAGTCCGATGACAAAGTCTATAGTGTTATTTTCTATTTTCGATTTCTGTCTGGGTAAGGGTTGTAACATCCCATTAGACATATCTCTCTTAACTTTATCTTTATGAAAACCAAGCATCGAGAGACATATTCATCAACATCCATTTTCATGTCATCTAATCATAAATACTCATTTAGGTCCCTATAAAACCATGTGCCTCTTGGGTGAATAGGGAATGATGAATTATAAACCTCATCCAATAGCTCCATTTTTAATTATGGTATGTGTGGAATACAAACCTGACTGCTGAAATATATTATCACATCATAATCAAGATAGATTTTTGGAAATTTTATCACCACATTCAGTAGCACCACATCTCCCTTTTTTGCATCATTAATAGTCACTTGAATGGAAGGATTAACATTAATTTAAGAAATATAATATTTCCCCCTTCCATTAAAATTTCAATATCCATCCTTTGAAAATCAAAAAATATTGGATCTATTGTGATCCACATCATAAATTGGAATGTATGTTCTTGCCGAATCCAAGCATCTCACACCTTGTACTCTTTCTGAGGGTGATAATATTGTGATAAGTCATAATATTTAATGAACTCAAACCATCTTCTTTGGCACATATTTATCTCCTTTTGTGAAAAATTATTCTTTACACTATTATGATCAGTATAAAATTTTCACCTTTCACCATACACATGATGCTTCAATATATTTATTTCAATGATTACCATAGATATCTTTAAAACCAATACTTGATTAATTTTGCACATAGATTGTCAAAAGTCGTGAGGCCTTAGCTATCACCACATAATTTTTCATGAAAACACATATCGGCCACTTCTTGGATGTGTCACTATAGATCTATAATCATTCTCCACTACAAGGAAGTGTGAAAACGGGTGCATTGGCTAACCATCCTTTTAGATTTTTGATATTCTCATTAAATTCCTCCATCCATAGAAAATTAACTCCTTTTAGACTCAACATGGTGAGTAGATGAGATAATCATGAGATATATTTCCCAAAAAATCATTAATATCTATTCAATCTAAGTAAACTTCAGATCCTAGTTACCATTTTTTGTCTCATACAACTTTCATCAACTTTTATTTTGGATGGATCCACAAATATCCCATCTCATTAGATTATGGGACCCAAAAAAGATAAATTTATGAATCCAAAATACACAGTTGGTAAATTTTTCATAAATGTTTTCTTTTATCAGGGTCTTCTGTACATTTCTCAATTGGTATTCATGTTCTTCCTTTATCTTAAAATAGAGAATAATATCATCTATAAAGACTACCACAAACTAATAATGATATTCTCTAAATACATTATCCATTATATCCATGAAGATAGAAGGGGAATTTGTAATACCAAAAGGCATCAACATAAATTCAATGTGTCTATACCATGTACATAATTCCATATTTGGTATATCATACTTCTTGACCATTAAATGATGATATCATAAATTAAGATCATTTATTGAAAACTATTAAGATCCATGTAGTTGGATGAATAATTCCTTAATAAATTGAATAGGATATTTGGTCTTGATTGTGATAATGTTAAGTTCTCAATAATCAATGGAGAGTCTCATTGATCAATAATTATTATTAATAAATAGAAAATTTTCTCCCCAAGGTGATGCAATAGGGTGTATGAATCCTTTATCAAGATTCCCTTTGAGTTTTTTATTTAATTACTAGAACTCAATTGGGGCCATTCTATAAGGTGTCATTAAAATTGGCATAGCACTTCGTATGAGTTATTTTGATAACTCAACTTCACAATTTGGTCAAAGACCTAGAAATTCATATAGAATGATGGAATCAAACTATTGTACAATGGGTGTATTATTAATCTTGATTTTCTCCCCAAGAATTTGAGATAAATAACCTTCGTATATATGAATCAAATCCCATAAGATGGAAGAAATTTATATTAGAGGGTTATATTCATCCTTGCATTGATATATGATCAAAGATTGATCAGGATTATAAAATGTGACTTCCATTTCATGGATATTTATATGATATCCATATTGAGAAATCCAATCCGTTATAAGAATCACATAAAATTACACTATAAGAATGATAAAAATATTTGAAGGAGCACTTTCCAACAACTTCAATAAGAGAAGAATTATAAACATTTGATATAACTATTCATCTATTAGGATTCATCACATATAACGCAACATCTAATTATTGACGTAATATAATGATACCCTTAGAAAATCCCAATGAAATAAGAGAGGGGGTAGATCGAGAATCAAAAAAAATCTACTTTAGAGTGGATGTTAAGTGTACCTTAAACAACTTCATTTTCATACTCCACATCACCGATAGTGATTCCATCTGACATTCTTAGTCTTTGTCCATAATAATGTTTTGATTCTGATCATCACCAATAACCCTTGTATTTGATAATTGATTTTCATAATGCTTCGTTTCCTAGAACTTGTAGAATTGATGTGCATGTGGTGCTTTCTGTGTAGCTTCTTCTTTTTTAACATCAATAGACATCTTTTTTCCCATCACTTCAATATTAAACTACCCAATGAAATTCTTATCTACAATTAAAATATTTAATAGTCCCTTTAAGAAAATAACCTCCATGTATCATTCCACACATTGAACATAAGGGGAAAATCATAATATTTTTAGTATGGACTTTATAGTTTTTCATTTCAATTGCATTTTTTTCTTATTATAAAACCACAGGATTGAAGGGTTACTCCAATTTCCATAACCAAATAGAGAAAACATAGAACAATATTCTTGAAGGTATTAATGTCTCTTATAGATAATTCTCTCAGAAGACATGGTTTTAAGACACTAATGAATCAAAAAAATTTACTTTTAGAATGGATAATAATTGCAGAATCACACCTTATATGTCTTATAAATTTTCTTCATAAGTACCATCAAATTTACCATCATTTTTCTTAAGTTCAAGGAACACCTTCTCCATAATTTTTTGAAGAATACAAGGAAATTACATATTGAAAAATATGTTCTTGAACTCATCCCATTGAATTAAATAAATTTCACCTATTTTCTTTATATTCATTCTAATATTCCACAATTGATCATATTCACCTTCCAAACGATAGATTTCTAAGATTAATTATTCATGAACAGATCATTATAGAACAAAAAATATATATTCAGTGGTACTGATCCATTTTTTAATCATTAATGGATCTGAAGACCCACTGAAATAAGGTGGACGCTACCTCATGGAGGAGTCAATAGAATGTTACTACCTAATTTTCTCACTTGGATGTCTTACATGATTCATATCTTGAGAATGTAGTGTGAGCATAGCTCCAAGATGTTTCATTCCAAATCCCTTAACATTTGGTTTCTCATTATTAAAAACACTGAATTACTTATCACATTCACCATTAACATCATTCCATTGGGTTCCAGCCATTATCTAAAACCAAGAAGCATACTGTGGGAAAATCAAATCATAATGGGAAAACCACATAGTCAAGATTAAAATTTCTATTTAGGATACATTAGGTTTTATCCTAGGTTATTCAGGGTAATTTCTAAAACACTAGGATTGTAACCAATACTTTGACATATTTATAGGGTTCTAACTAATGCTTTCCCATCCTAGTTTCCAATGGTTATCTATACCTTTCCCCTGATAACAACTTTAATGAATCATTGTTTACATTCAATAATATTACATCAATGTTGATGTATATCCATTACAAAATAAAATAAATCCATGATAGGGCTATATAGGTATTGTGTCTTTATAAACTGAGAAGCCTAAAAAATTATTTCATAAAACAACTACATTATATCCCACATATATCTTCATAAGTAGAATTCTTTTTTGACATAGCTTACGTAATAACCTTCTTCATGACCAGGGGAAAAGAAACATATGAAAAGGTGAGATCAAATTCCCAATAAGAGTAAACAAGGGAAATATCAATTATATTAAAATATTAAGATATAACAACATAACATTTGAGCATATTATCCTTTATATGAAAGATCGTGATATCATGTCATGGGATAAAAGTTCAAAATAATTAAAGAAAACCATCACAAATGACATAACGTAAGACATGATGTTTTAGGGAATAAACACCAGAATAGAAAATCATTTCATATTTTTCAAGGCTCATATCCAAGACCATCATGGCGGAAAAAGTCTATTACTATATCAAGTTTACTTATCGTTTTATCCCTTTGTTACTTAAATGGATTTAATTTTCATTCAAGTCATTTCCATATCTAGAGATATAAATATTTATCCAATGAATTAGAGGGAGAAATATGTCCCACCCATATCATAATGAAATCATTATTATGTTTGTCTTAGAATAATAAATCATTTATCATATCATATCCCAATGAATAAAATGGGTTTCCTAAATATCATTCCATCATCAAATAATCCATGTAAAACAAATGGATTTTTATAAATAGAAATTAATAATAAAAAAATTAAAATCACATTATTAAGAGAAGAAAACATACTTAAATTATTTCATCATAAATGGAATGTAATTTTTACATTACACATGAAAATATTTCATACGGAAAATGTAAATTCTTCTTCAAATACATTTTATTTTCTAAAAGATGCCATGAATTTTTAATGGAAAAAATTACATTGAAAATAATTTTGAAAAATGGTAATGGATTCTTCATGGAAATAAGGATTCATGAAACTGTAAGAATCTATTCATGCCATTCATGTTAAAAAACATTCTTCTCATAATTTTTCTAGAAATTTCATAATGTTCATCATACCGGAAATGACAAAAGATTCCTTTCATAGAAATTAATAAAAATTAACCAATTGATAAAATTAACATTAAACAATGGTACAAGAATATAAATAAGAATACATAATTAGGAAACATGGGAATGAATCATAAATATACCCCAGTAAATACCTACGTACAAACAATCTCAGATAATAATGAGATGGAAAAATTATCCCTTAACTAGTTCTTTCAATTTATTGAGGTTGGGTTAACCTCATATATAATTGTTAAATTAGGTTATCAAATTATACCGTAACACTATACATATTTATGATATCATGTGGGATCCTATTATATAATTTTCATAAAAGTGTTTGAATGGTTCCATTATATCAGGTGTTAACTGCTTCGTTTTCCCATTCGTGTTTTTTCAATTAAGTCATGGTTGTTTTGATTAGTATGTATTTTATTCATGTAAAAAATGAATTTAATATCATAAATATTATTTTTCCCCATCTTTTAAATTTTACAATAATTCTGGAATTTTTAATGTTGGGAATGAATCTCACTACTTTATGGAGATGGTAGGTCATACGTACACATGAGCAGTGATATAATTCCCTTGATGGTTAAATTGTATAGACTTTTTTAGTATATTAACAATGAAGAAGAATTATAATGTTATATTTATTATTGAAATTAATTAAACTCATCATTATACCCATTAAAATAATGTATTTTTGAATAAACAATTACACCATGACATGGATTAAGTAATCCATACGTTGTCACACATGGTGATATTGTAATTCTTTAGATGGATAAAAGGATGTATAAGGATTTAACATTATTATAATAAAATCTCATCAAATATATTATACTTTATTAATTACATTGTTATGGAAAAAAATTAATAAGAGTTTGTATGAGAAGAATTTTTTTGAAATATGTTGTGAAACATTTACCTCTTTTTGAGTATCACCATTTGAATTAAATAAAAGGGATACATAGGATGGCATTATGACCAAAGTGTAACCACTATGATGAAGTGATGAATGTTTCAAGAGTAAATTGGTTCGTTTTGGTCGAGAAACATGGATTTAGATGTGTTTTTAAAAGAGAAGGATATGTGCCATTTTATAAGAGAGGGGAGGGCCACCTTGGGAAATACCAAAACTATTAAATTAATATAAATTATTATTTAAATTAAAATGCCTAAAAAGTTGATTATTTCTAATATAAAATGATTATGGGTCGAAGTACTCTCAACAAAAAAAATTAGAGATCTTTTAATTTAATTTTAAACATTATCGTTTTGATTTATCCTTATTTAATCTATTTAGTTTTATTTCGGGTTATAATATTATAATGATTAAATAGTTTTAAATATTTACATATGTGATGTAAATATTCCATGATTGGATAATTTATAAAATTTTAGACCATATACTTTTCACTTTTAAATTTATTAATATTTTGGTCATTTTTAAATAATTTAATGATAATTTTTTAAAAAAAAATATCAATTATGTTAATTTTTACACTATTCATTTATTTGACTTTAAATAAAATCCATATAAAAGATAACATCAAAAGAAAATATTAAATTAACCATTATATTGTCATAAAATCTGAGAAACATAATGGAGAAACTTAATTAATATAAATTATATTTCCTTTATTATTTTTAAGGTAATTTATTGGATATTTCTATTAATAAAATAATTTTTGAATCACTATTGTGATATAAATTATGGTAATCATTTAATCTCTAAAATTTATAAAAAAAAGTCTATGACATGGTTATTTATTTCATATTTCCACATAATACCGCTAATGAATATTATATCATATTTATCTATATAATAAAATTAATATAAATATATGAAATGATATTGTTTCATTTTTTCACTGTCATTATTTTTAATATATTTCTGTCATATTCATGGGAAATTGGCTATTAAGTGATTCCATTTTAAAAAATGGATAATAAGGGTTGATTTTAGTCATCAATTGGGATTTTTATAGGTGTTAGGGTAATTATATTATATTATTTTTTCCTTTTAATACCTGATTTACCTTCATCCATGGTAATAAAAATAATTACCAAAGTTACTATTCATAATGTCCAAACATAAAAGTAGCCTATTAACATATTTTGTACATACTTATTTCAAATACAATGTCCATTTTTGGAAATTCAAAACATATATGTTTTAGTAATTAATTTAAAATCAATCTCATTTTTAAAATGAGAGAATGCATTTTTAAAGGTTAAAACATTACAAAAGATTGAAATGTTTTTACATATAAATATAAATAGAAAATTAATGCCATGGATATAAATTATATTGAATGATTAAAATATAATATATTTTTACATAAAGACCATTCAATACTATAATTTTACCATATAAGTTATTTCAATGAAAAAATGTTGTTTTTAGATAAAATTTAGTGTATTTTTAATACTCATCAAAACTTGAATATTATCAGAAAAATATAAAAATTCATCCAAATTAAATTTTAATATCCCTATTTAAAATAAAATGTATATGTTGTCATATAAAAATTATTAATGCTTAAAAATATAAATTTAAAACGTGTTCTCCATTCAAAGGCGCAGGATTAACCTTTAATTAAAAAAATATAGATTTTTATTCATTAAATAGGCTTTATTCAAACCCTATGATTATAATAACCATAGGATGGATATAAAAAATATTTTATAAAGTATAATATATATATATATATATATCGTTAATTTCATTTCCAAACGTAAGTCACTTAAAAAGAAAAATATCTCATATATATTTTTCATAAATAATTGAGAGCCAAATAATTCATAATTAATTTTCGAAAGATAGTTATACTTATTCTTGTTAACATAACGACTAGTCTATTGTGGTAATTTTATTCTAAGGGAATATCGTCGTTCTATTAAACTCATGATTGAGTTAAATACAAGCTATCGAAGAATAAAAATTATTTAAAGAAAATATTTCATTAAAGAATTCTTGTGTTACATGGCTCTACCACATAGACCAAGAACTGTTTAAAAAATGGTACTTTGTTAATAAATTCATGTGATAATTACTAACATAAAAAGAATAATTTCAATATTTTGAGATGAATAGTTCCATCTTTTAGAAATGAAATAATTTTTCAATATTGGGGGAAACCTATCATGATGTCTTGTTTGAATTTTATTTTCAATAATGGGGATACATAAAGAATATGGGAGTGAAAAGAAATTGGGGGACTAAGAAAAGAGGACTTATAGAACACATGTTTTTAGGTAGATAATAAAAAGGGTGAAATGGAAACAAAAAGTGGTATTATTTTGAAATGGGTATTTATAAAAAACAAAAAGGATGAGATTGATAGGCCCATGTTGAGTTTTGGATGTATTTATTATCCATGAATTAAATAGATTATATAAGGTTAATGTGGAGAAAAAGATGAGTTTTTGTTTCCAGACACACATCAATGAAATAACCATCGGAATAATAAGGAATTTGGACTAGACATAGAGAATAAAATGCATAGAACAGAAGGAACCACAGAACATCGAACCCAGTCCATTAGTATGATAAATAAGATGTAGACAATTATCATGAGTCAGTTTATCTAGGACATTGAAATGATTCCTACTGGAAAGTTTTTCGATGAAATTGGAAGTCAATGATCATTCAAATGTAAATATTACGATTCTTTTTTGATCATAGAGTAATCATAAATCATTAAGAAGTCATGATTCAAGATGGATTTTGTGTAATATAGGAAAATAAAATGTGAATAAATCTTGAAACTTCTCATCAATGAGAGAAAAAACAGAAACAGAATGGTTTAGATCCTTAGTATCAGAATCATTGATATGAAAATATTAGAATTTAAGATGATTGATCTTGCTGAAGTAAAAAAAAATACATTTTATACACCGATCCATTGGATGAAGTATTACACTAATTCATAATAAAGTATTCTAACACTGATTGATTTTATAAATTGTTGGTATCTTTAAAAAATAAAATACAGAGTTCTATTGGAGGCCGAAATGAGTGGTAATGTTTTCGAGATTTTTGAAAGAAATAATAACAGAGGTCGGTCAACCGAATGAAAATAAAAAATGTAGTCAATAATTGTCATCATGATGAATTGTATTACAATTAGGTCAAGAGAAAAATAAAAAAAGTATTGATTGATTATCTAGAACTTATCAGATTCTCCTAGAAAAAAATCTATCGTAGCTAATCAAATACTAATCCATCAAATTCATGATGACAATGATAAATTCAATGGATACTAAACTCTATCGGAAGTAGGATCACCGTTTTGAGGTATTCAAGAAAATGAGAAATACCTTGCAGATATTTTAGGTGAAATAGATAATCATTAAGATAAAAAATTGATGTTTACAAGAGGTCATTGTAATTTTCCATATTTAGTATTTCATATGGTGTAATCATAATGAATAATTATAATTAAGAACCAAACTGAAGTATCAAATTGACGAAATGTTTATAAATATGAAGAATTAAGAAGATTTGAGTAGATTAGAGAATATTTGATAAGATACTAGAAGTATTGATAAGGGTTGGATAATTAATAAAGTATGACATAAATGAAAAATAAATCTATGAATTTTTAATTTCTTTTATTAAGAAAACGAATTTTTTTCTTATATTTTCAATTATGGGATGCTTATAAAATGAGAGTACAGTATAGATATACAATCTGTGTTGAACTATTAACATGTCCTATGGCTCCAAAAATTCTGGAATAGGTATTTAGTTTATAACTATATTTTTTTCAGTATGATGTTCTTGAAGAATCATCATATCGACCTTAAATGTGATCATCAGATAATGTTCCATTATAAGATGCTTCATAGGGGTGAGTCTATCAGAGAAAAATCGATTTGGGAAAGGTTCATCAGTCGGAGTCCCATAAAAAAGATAAATTGTGAGTATTTAATTGATTCATGTTAAATTAAATAATAATGATAATATTATGAATCAAAAAATTAGAATTATATGGATACCATCATACATTGGTATTTGAAATGAGGATGATTGAACTAAATTTTGATGATGCGGTTTTCTGGACATAGTTTCTAGATGAAGATTCAAGACCAAAAAGTTCATTAGAGTATTTTTGAGGTTTTTTCCTATTGTATGTAGATAAAGTTGGATTCATAATAATTTTTGGGTATTTCATGAAATTAATGATTTGAATAATAAAATAAAAAAAGTGATGCTTGTAACTATGGATACTTACTACGTCACTGAAAAGTGTTGATTGTTTTTCTATGGTGCATAACAAGATATGGTAAAGTGGATACTATAAAGGTTAGTTGGGGGGTATAACCAAATATAGGAGGAAATTTTCTATTATTACTATATATTTTTTTTACATATTTTTCATTTTTAATATGGAAATAAGATAGTGAATGAATCCACTTTGTTGGGACTATCCAACTTGGAAAGGGGTAGGTATTTGTACTGAAACATGAAAATATCATTTCCTTCCTTATCATTATATTTTTTCCATATTAAAGATACGTTTTAGATGTTATATTTCAGTTTATAATAACATTACCACATTTTATAGGGTACAAAAGTTTACTAATGATGTTATGAAACAATCTTATGAAATTAAAATGAAACCACTAATTAACCCCCCCCCCCATAATTGTATTGATAATATTTATGAAAAACACATCACACATTAAATTCCATTTCATTCATGAAAACCCTAAAAGAATAACTTCAATACTCCCCAAAAAATACCCAAGATCATTTGATTTCATCATAATTAAATAATAGGATGTCTTTTGGTGCAAAACTAAAGAATTCATAAGAGGAAGAGATTACAATCTTAAACGATCGTTATTATATTGATTTTTTTCACATCCATAAAATATTATTAAATAATTCTATTATAGTAATGATAAAATATTCTATATACTAATAATTTATTCTGTTAAGGTAATGAACTATCTCTATAACCTCTCCATCAAATTAGAAATGAAGTAGTATAACGTGTCTATAGCAGACTATTACCTCACAAACTAATGTACTTTTTCCCCATCATCAAATTTGAAGGGTGGATATAATGATTGATTAAAAACATTTGTGTGATATCTGTTATATTATTATCGTTATATAATTATAATATTTCATAATTCTTCAGACTTTATATTCCTTGTAAAGTACATTAGGGTTTCTTGTGTGTATCTTGGACTACTTCATTGTAAAGCGACGTGATTTTTCATCCCTTACGATTTTGAAGGATGGTAATAAAGATAATTTATGTGAATTCATGTGATATATATGAAATTATAATGTTTTTAATGTAAATATTTTTAAAACATAATTACCCATTAACCTTTTAAGGAAATTATAATGTTGCTCATTCATATGTATAACCTACCATCCTCACGTAGCTCTGTGATTCATTCCTGATGATCAAATTTTGATAAGGATTAAAAAAATGTATATAATGAAAGAAATGATATGTATGAAATAAATATATTTTGGGAGATGATTTAAATATAAAATATGTTTATGAAAAAAAATTCATTGAATAACATTCAAAAGAAATCAACATAATTAACAACTAAAATAATACGAATAAAGAAATATTATAAACAAATGAGTGGTAAAATGTTATAAGGGGACCATATATGATACTAAAAATATAGATATTATTCTTGTATAAATTTAAAAAATTAATTAATCAATTATATAGGATGTTAATGAATGTTAAACCAAAATGATGTGTGAGGTAAGGGACCCCACCTCAATTTCCCATCATGGATTCATATTGTAGTGGTATGCCCATAATTAATTTTATATGGTGTATATAATTACCATTTTAAATGTAGTTTCATTATTCACTAATAATTTATGGTATTTTATGTGTCTACTTTAATTATTTCACCCAATGGTATTTGACCTAAAAATTATCAAGGGCTAAAGAATTTCATATATCAACTTCTTTTCATCAGATTATATTAATTCTTCATTGTATTATAAATTCTATTAATATTGATGTATTAAATTTTAATGGTATTGTGTTTTATATCCTCTTATTTTTGGTTGATTTACATGTGATACACATAATCGATTCATTGGTTTATTCTTACTTCCTAATTATGATCATTGTAATTGTTTATTTCATAATCTAATTTTTTTAAAATTTAATATTCATAAATTTCAATTGTTTGGTTTTTTTATAATTGTTTAATAAATCAATTTAATTTTATTATTATTTTTTTATTCGTGGATTTTAGAAGTAATACTACTATTTTTTAATCTTTTTTAATTAAAATTATTAGCAAAGTATTATTAATGATATCACAGTTCATCTCTCCCTTATGTCGAATATCATTCTCTTCCAAACCCATATTTTATTGAAATGTTTTCATAAAATATTTCTAGAACTATCATATTAATTTATTAAATAAATTTTTACCTATGTATTAATTTTGACAAAATGTTTCTAAAGAAATATTCTTTGAATTATACATACAAATCATGTTTGGATTTTATCAAAAATTTTAATAAATTAAGTGTTTTAATGTGTATGGTATGTATAGAATTTCCCACCATCATGAATACTAATAATTTTTGAGATTAATTTATAATATCAAAATTCTATCATTAAAGAAATTTTTTAATTTTTTTTTAAATTTTAGTTTTCAAAAGATATAATTTTGAAGGGAAATTTATATTTTTCTCAAATATGTTTTTAATGATCTTTTTATGGTATTCTTATTAATCAATGTCAAAAAAATATTTTTTTTTATTCCACTCCACTGGGAAAAATATATATTGATATCATTGTTATTGTTTTTATGGATGGTTTTTTATCATTTTGACTGTGGAAATTATTGAAACTAAATTTTATGATTCATTAAAATAATCATTGTATATCCCTTAAAAATTAACATTCATGTGATCATTGGAAATTAGATTCCCCAAAAAATACATATTATTTATCATTAATATGTATGTTTATTAAACTGTATTTCATATTAAAATATAATTTAGTACAATTATGGTTGTTTATTTGTTTGGGGAAAAATTGATAAATCTCGATTCTTTAATCGATATGGATATTTTATGATAACACACATTGTTCATGAATTAATTTGATTAATCATTATAAAAGAAATTGTTTGGACATTATGTGATATGTAGGGAATAGTATTATATATCCCCTCAATGCATGTTTTTTTCTCATGAGTTGACTTAATACACTATCATTAAATGGGATTTCACCCATAGTGTAAAAATCCCATTTGAAATTTATTCACAGTAAATGTACCAAGAAACCTGAGATCATGATCTCTATTAATTAATAATTTCATTCATTAAGATTCAATTTATTATTATCCCTAATATTTTAACAATGAGTTTATCACTGGTTGCATTTATTTCTAATGTTACTGATTAATTACAATATGTGTTTAGTTATTTACCTTACCATATTGATTAGGCCTTACCTAATATATATAGTATAATATTTAATTTTCTTATGTGTAATGGTATTTACTTTTCTGTATTGATTGTTCTTATTGATTCATGATTCCTTAATCAAATAGTGAACCTATTCTAAGTGTTTGATATCATACTTAATTTGTTTCCATTCCTAGGAATCCAGGAAGATTACTATGAATTATATTAAAGGATAATCTATAGGGAATAATGAGATTCCAAAAATATATTTTTTAATTTATGTAACGGAATGTAATATGGGAATGATGTGTGTATGTAGTACACTATGATTACTAATTTATTCATTGATTTTCAATAAAATTTCTTGTATCTTATTCCAATGTAATAATGAAGATAGTGGATTTTTCGTTATTGGAGTCAAGGTCATTATAAACATGATGTCTATCTCCATTGGATGAGATAGTAGACCAGATTGGTATGACAAAAAAAAAAGATTTATGATTGCTATCATAGAATAAAAACCCATTAGAAGTTAATTTTTAAAGGCCTACTAGACATCCATATATAAGGATGGGTTTATTATGGAGCATTGCACTTTACTAAGTCTCCAGAACATCAAAACTCCCAATATATAGAATCCTGTAATTTCATGGCCAAATGGGTGATCCTGGTGATGGGTAATTCAAGGGATATTTTGTTGAAATAATGAAGAAACTATGGTTGAAAAAATTCCATAAACAATCATAAATATCTTCCAAAAAAATCTTTTGTTGGGCATCTCAATAAATTGTAAACACATCTCAAACTCAAAATCCATGATTGAGAATATCCCGATATATTCCCAGAGGATGTGACTCTCATCTCAAGAATATAATACTCCCTAAACATGAATCAATGAAAGCGATCTAAATAAGGTAAAGCATAATAGTGGCCACATTGAAAGACATCTGCATGAAAACCCATCTCACAAAGTTGGGGGATTTATTACCTCAATCGTTACAATGAAATTAATCACTCCATAAGATGGTCCTTTTGAAATCATAAGTACATTTAAATCTAATTCATACTGCATGTTTGGGTGTATTTATACCTCAATTTATAACCTTTATTTCATCAGATCCTTAATAGGATTCATTCAATTATTATGAACATGATTAAAAAGTAAAAATAGGGTCCTCGAATCATCCACATCCAAGATGGATGAAGGAATTTAATCATTTTCATCAACCTTAAATGAATATGTATTCTCTAGGTAATGAAGTAAATATCAATGGGTGACAACAGAACCATTCCTCATTCCATGTGAAACACCTATTTTATTTTGGACCCTCTTAGTAAATATTACTTTAAACTCCCTAAATATCATTATTCAGAGACCAAGATAGGGGGAACATATGGAAAGGTTTTCAAACCCTGTATGGTTCATAATATATGAGGGTATAATATGATCAGAGTATTGGGAAATAACACTAATATAACATATGAATGTGTAGTAAGCTGTAAAAACCCCCTATTATGTGGAATGTGACTGGATAACTATGATTTCCAAATACACCAAACTAAAAAAATTTATCATAAATATAGAAAATGATATCTAAAAATATAAAAAATTAGAGTAATTCATTATAGAAACCATACCATGAGTGATAGGTGATCTAAGAGCACAAATTGAGGCTACACATATTCAAAATTGAAGACAGAATGAGAACCGAGCACCACCAAATGATCAGATTCAAACTCCGTGATGGATCTCTGAATAGGTTAAATGAAAATGTGTGGATATATACCACTAAGAGTATAGAGGGTCACAAATACAATCTATATAGAAATGACTAATACAATATGAGAATTATATTTAGAATATCAGATAACTCAATAAAACACTACTATGGGAAATATTCCCACTAGGTACTGTCTTCAAAAAAAGATCATATCCTTCAAAAAACACATTAGAAGATATCTAATCTAGATAGAAGATTGTAATTTGAACATAAAACTAGCTCTAGATCTGAGAAAATATTCTACAAAAATACTGAAGTTAAGAATTTTCATGACATTTCTCAATTATACTGATATCCCCCCCCCCCCATCAAGGTGATAATTTAATTCTATAATGGACTAATAATTTTTGAGATTTTAATGTGTGTACACCTCTTAAAGTCTCACCAACTCCCTGTAAACAAGAGGTGGCCCAAATATTGAAACCTCTTGGAATACACAACATTATTGAATCCATGGATTCTCAAATAGAATTCATGGATTGGAGATATACCCCCAAAAAGTCTGAAATGAATTTATATCTTAAATGGATGGATGGAACCTTTCCCCCACGAAATTTTTTTGAAATCCCATTTTCTCAACCGTTGAAGGAATGTGAGATCTAGAAAGTCATCTCGGGCACTTCATGTCTCGATGTAGCCATATAATGGGACCTAAATACTAAAAGGAGGTGATAGTCAAAGATTCATCATGTAGAATCAGGATGGGTTATCCTTCATCTAGAACAACATCCTTCCATTGAAATCCATCATGTGAGTAGAATACCTTTATCATCAATTTCTTTATGACTTTATTTACATTCTATTGAAAATCTTGATTTTCAATATACCAAATTGCATTCCGTGTTAAAAAGGGATGGTTTCAGACATTGTATATAGAAGGAAATGGTAAAAATAATAACTCGTTATCCCTCTCTCACAAGATTAATTGTTGAAAATTTGTGCTGAAAATATTTATGTTGAGATACAATCAATTTTGATCTCAAGGAAGTATCCATGAATATGTTCTGAGTGCACAAAAATAGAAAAATTCCTAAAATATGATATTCAATAATCATAGGGTGAACCATGGACCCCATATTCAATATAGGAAAAAATACATTGAAGTGAAAACTAATTTTTCCCTTAATCCAGAAGAAATGATCTTTCGATCCCTCAAGAAATACATAATTCTCTAGAAACCTACCTCCAAGTTCCATTAGTTTAAAAAACACCCTCCAATAGAGTTGAAGAGACACCACAATAATTCACAATTTAAGTATTATATAAAATATTGTATTTCTTCTAAAATGAAGAGGTTCCAAGTTATTTTATCATATCGATAAAAATTACTTCCTCAAGATACCAAATCCAAACAATCAGTATGAGGATCACCTCCATGTCCAACCAAACTACTTCCCTTTTCTAAGGAGGCTGGATTACACCATATTGAATTTCTTTTTCATCTATGATATTCTCAAGGACATGGTGCATTATGGATGTGTGATATTTGGAAAGGGACCAATATACGGGGCCTCTGTGGCCATGACCCAACAAAAATAAGAGGTGTTTGAAAAGAAGTTTTAAACATATATGGACAAAATAATGATAATTAGATGACTCAAAAGATAGAAAACTAGGACCATACCACCCTGAGAGTTAAAATTCACAAACCCATAATGATCATCCTACCAAGTGAGTTTCCATTTACTATCCATCTTGGTGGAAAATGTTATCTTTAACCATAGGAAAATAAACAAGGTAAATACTCATATCCATTTCCCACACAAGTTTGGACTCTAGCTAATTTCTTCCCTTAAATATCCAAGGAATGGGAGACTCACCACCAAATGGAACCCTCATCATAGGAAGACCTCATATTTTCTAATTTTAATATGGTTAACATAACATATACCTAATCCAAGGATGAATATTCCACTGATTATGAGTTCCCAATAACTGATAGGGGAGATGGAGTCTAATGATGTACATGATGAGGGTACATGACATAGTACAAGAGTGGATAAACCCTATATTCTAGCCACATCCCTTCAGAATACATATTTTCCCCTAATAACCATGGGTGAGCACTTCAATAAGCTATTAAAAAGGATGGAAATTCATATATCCATTCAATGGTCTTTCAAACCATATCATTTTAAATGACAGTCTAGAGGGGCTATGATTATGTAATCCGTTGGGACAAAGTGGTATGTCAGTGCTACATACTCCATCTATAATAGAAGATCATTTGACTTCTTCCTTGGAACTGGGACCATATACCTTAGAAATATTTTCTCCAAAAATATATGATAAGGAGAAACCCCACCCTATGAAGTGCATACCTCTAGTGAGAATATAAAAAAATTTGAAATAGCTGGAAATTTCCTTATACAAACTCTGAACAATATATGCTCTAAATATTTCAAAAGTACTCAGGGAATCAATAATCATGGCCCTCTATAACCCATAGGATGTTGATTAAGAATAAATTGTATTTTATGATTATTAAGTGGATACTTCTACCTCAGAATGTAATACCACCATCTTGTTTACAGTAAAAAACTATGAAAAAACGATCAAAGTACATGGAATACAACATTATGTTTCATAAAAAATCAATAATGTTGATATCTGAATGGATTTTGTTATTAGTGGTTACAGAATCAACCATAACATGACATATATCCCTTGATGTATATGATATGTAGAGGAGGAATTTTATCAAGAAAAACTATCCATTTAATGGAATCTTAAAAGAGAACAAAGGGACCAATAGAAATATCAAGCTGAGGGTTACATTTGGAAACCAGACATCTAATTCTGAGTTCAAGGTTAAATATTATAAAACTGTAAAAACTTTCATACTCCGAGGTTGTTTATTTAATAGACACATGGATAAACATTCATCATTTCATAAAATATTGAAATATTCTGTCAATGTAATGTTCAGTATACTACACTGTGATAGTTCCCCCTTTCTGTCAGGTGATGTCATATATTCTAAGGAATGTTTCAATAAGAGGGAAGGACAACAACCAATGGTGAATCATGATATGAATTTCAACACTCCCAATTTCTTTAGAACATACCCTATGAATCCCTATACATGTTTGATATTTATTACATATATTACATATACCACGTTGAGGAAGAAGATTCAATTCCATTTTGTCATTTTGAACCACAAAATTCACTGGCCTATGTCCTTTACTTAGTTTTCATGTTAGCTGACGTAGATTAATTAATGGTAAATAAGAATAATTATATATTAGGATATGTTAAAACCCATTTTCTATAAGAAGAAACTAAAAATTTTCCCAAGATATTGGTTTCATCAAATGTTGTCCAAAAATCTCCTCCCCTATTAGCATTCTGTAATAAGATAGTAATTCCCAGAATTTCTCTATAAAAACTATGGTATTTCAGGATATCATTATCCATTTTAATTTAGTCTCTTATATCAATAGGGAATGATTCCCCTGAATTATCCACCACACATGAGGATAAACTCAATGACATAGAAATTAAATAAAAAAGGTATACCCCTAGAATTCAGCTCATGCATTTGAAGAATGAATAGATTCCATAATTGATGAGCTCAAGAAGGTGTATCTACGAAAAAAATAAGACTCATTCACTATGTTAATTATTTCCTCCATGACTCTCAAGGAATAAAAGATGCACATTTCATATATAATGTATCATAAAAATATATTCTCTTGGAATTATATTGAGATTCATGGGATGAACTCTAATGTGTATAATCATTAGCTAGTATTTAATAATGAGAATCAAGGTTTTATGTAGGTATCTATGAGAATGAACCCCTCTCATGCTACTAAAATAGAAATGGGAGTGGAAAATATATTATATAAAACTTCTTCCAAGGGGTACAGTACCCAAAATTGATTTCCAACATCATCCACTTTCAGAAAAATAATGGGAAAATTGATGTCTACATTTGTTTTAGAGAACACAACTAGGACTATCCACAAGACGATTTAATTTCTAATCACAAATCATTTGATCGATGAAAATATTGTATTACAAGCCCATTTCATTCATGGATGGGTATTTAGGGAATAAACCAATAAATATAGACCCTAATTATAAGAAAAATACTACAATCAGAGTAACACATGGGATATTTTTCTAATAGGTCATTACCTTTAGATTAAATTCCATTTGAACTACGTACCAATGTTCTATACATCATATCATTAAACCCATTTTGGGATAAATAGTAGTGTGAGTTGTTGTTTACCTAGTTGTTAAATCTTGACAGCAATGTGATAAACTCCAGGTTCTTTGAACAATCATTTGTAAATTGTAGCATCATAGTTTGAAGATAAATCCTATTAAGTGTTGTTTCATACTAATCTCATTGATATTACATGGCCTTGTGGAATGATGCTGTGGAATTATGGTTAATCAAAAAAAGACTAGTGAAGCCCTAAAAATTACAACCCTCATAATATTAAATAACTGAGGGTTATGCAAGGACACATTTCTTATATTAGATATTTCGTAGAAAACCTAGCTAAAAAAATCTCCCTTATCCTATTTTAATGAATAAAAGAGTCTGTTACTAATTTGATGTGGACAACTAAGAGGTTTCTAATATTTTGTGTTGTGAATAACACATTTACAATCCATTATTCCTCTAGTTGACAAAATTCCAATTTTATTATATGTGGATACTATTGAAAAGTTTATTAGTTCCTATCTTTCACATAAAAATTAGTTGTAGAACGAAAACATCCTCTTATATCTCATTATAATGATTCTATGTACTAAAAATTAGTATTCATATATCTAAAATAGTTTCCTAAAAGATATCATTGAGGTAAAAAATGTGAATCATTACATGTAGCATCACATGGTCCACCCAATCTCTCATATCAACCCATTGAAGTATGTTCTTGGCCTCAATATGTTAACTATCAGTTTGGAAAAATGGGGGGTTAACCTATAATAGTTTGAATTCCACTTTGTGTCATGCAAGGATGTTAATGTGGAGGCCCTTAATGATTTCAGTACGGAACATCCTAAATTGGAAAACATACCGACAGACACCAAACGTCTTGATGAAGTGGTTTTATATTCCGATGATGCTACCCAAATGTGGGAGAAGTATTTTAAAGATCTGTCTCCATGTCCTATTTAATTTAGAATGGAATACCTGATGATCAATTTGGTTAGTCTAGGGATTTTATTTATTTAAATGGGAAAATAAATATTATCTTCTTATATCTAACCGTTAGAATATAGTACTAATAATGTTTCATAATATCAATCCCTTATCACTGTCTTAGAGTTACCCCTATAATTACAGATAGGAAACCATAATATAAATGGGGATTCAGAGCAGTGAATCATCTAGATCAATAATGAGTATTCCACCTTGAAGAAATAATTACCCCCACCCTATTCAGTTACATAAAAGGAATCATGGAAGAATTCTATATTGATCAAACACTTCATATCATCCTCAATCAAAAAATGCACGTGCCAACATACTGGCCAATACAGCTATTGTACTCATCAGTTCCAGTCTAGACGAAGTAGTTTTCTACATAACTCACCAAAGGGTGTTCCCCGTAGTCATTGTCTTTGACATTAAAGAAATAAATCAGTTAACCCTACAAAATAGAATAATTAGCTATCATAAACACGAGTATGGATGGATACCATAATATATTATCTCTAACAAGGGTTTCTTCTGTCAGATTGATCCAAAAGGGAATAACTTTTTCACCGAGCGGAAAAAACCACCCTTGTGGACTGGACAAAGAAGTAGAAATCCCTTTATAAATGATTATTCAGTATATTCTTCCATAGAAGAATTTAATAAGTATATATTCTAACAATCATGGAATAAATCAATCTAATATCATGTGGTTCTCCCCAATTCAAAACCATATTTTCCCAACAAATTAATTAGCATGGATACTACTGGAAAACAATGATGCATGACTATGTTGAATTAACTAGGAGGTTACACGCATGTCATTTCTATGAAATCATCATCTATTAACCCGCATAGTTTCTATATAGATCTATATATTCTTGTTTGTTTGATGTAGGGGGAGTGGACATTGAGGGTCCATCTCCCCCAACTACAACTATTCATTGTAAATACTAGCATACTCAAACTAACAACTTTTTTAAAAGATATGAGGCTATACCTATCAATGAATCTGGTATGAATATCTTCATTAACATCATAAAGTCTAAAATTAACACTAAATCTAGTGTGCTCAAACAATATAGATATAAAATAGCATCAATTTCTATTATTATCAATTAAATAATCTTAACTAATAGTACAACATTGAGTCCAACCATTCATCCCTCTATCATAGTGTGGAAAATGGATAGGGAGATTCCATCAGTTTTTTTTGAATACTATACACTATTATATGGTGGAAAAGGATACAAAGTTTTGGACCAACATGTTTCTTCATGATTTATGGGCCATCTGTACCACTATCTTCACTATAACACAAGAAATCACTTATTTGATTATTTATCATATTTATGAAATGTTTCCCATTAAATCCTAATTGACAATGTTTTGAAAAGATATACGTGGAAACCTATCATATGATGAAAAATCACATAAATGGTTAGATGGGTTAGAAACACTCGATGAAAAAATTTCTATACACTTCACATAATCAAAGATCATTAGAATCAGATCAAATAATTCATTAATAAGAAGGTTCAACATTGCACATTCATCCAAGGGGAATTTCTATTAGTTCTAAAAAATCAATTATACCATAGGATAATCCTCTAAATATGGTACATAAGTGATAAGGGCCTTATGTCTTAGATAAGTTCAATTCCACCTGATCATTCTCAATAGCCAAAATGGACGGGGAATATATTAGTCCCAGACCTATGTACAGATAAATAAATGTACTTTTCATTTCTTCCATAAGAAATAAGATGTCCTAGATCCCTGAATTTAAACATCATAGATTCAATGATCCTTTTTAGAAAATGTTGATGTTTAGAGAAGGCATCATAAGACAAGATGTCAAATAGCACAGATGACGTCCTACTACGTGATGTTAAATTTCACGATGGATGATACTTTATGAATGATTCACTATGAATATGCAATACCATAGTAGAGGCAAAAATGATGCCCCATTTCCCGTATTTGTGAATCAGATCCACATAGGGGACTTCATAAACTATTTATAGCATGTTACCTATTGTCATGGGATAAATAAAGATTATAATACCACAAAATGTAGGTATAGCTACAATATAAATGGAAAAAATTCCACCTCCCATAATATGGGTCAGATATATGAATTTTATTTACCATCCAAGAACTATGTGTGCCTTCATTAATATTACCATGGGATAAATAGTGATTCCTGGATCTTAAATCTTGGGTCCAACTACAAAATAAATGGATAAAATTCCCCCTCCCTATATATGTGTCAAACAAATACAATGAGTTTCCCGTTCAAGAACTATGTGTGGATTATTTCCTAAAATAGCAGTATATGTAGTGATTTCCATATTCCAATTCATATTACGTGTGTAAATACATATAAAAATATAAAAATCACAACATAAGTGTTTGAAATATGTAGGGAACTTTCTGTCCAGAAAATATGTGTTTCCTGATACATGTTCCTGAATCAAATGTAGTGATTCTAGGATCTCTACTCTTAGGTCAATCCATAATATAATCATAAAAATACCCCTCTCCTAATATAGTTTAGACCTTATTAGGGAATATTCGTTCTAATAAAGAAATGTGTATTTATTACTTTTATCACATGATATATAGTGTCACACATATTTGAAATTATAGGACTCGCTAAAATATGATAAAAATTCCCTCTCCCCATAATGTAACTCTAACTAAGTATAGAATATTAAATACAACAAATACATGTGTTATTTTTCTAATCAAAACAAGATATCTACTGACACTCAGATCTAAAAACATATGTCCAGATAAAATATAAATGTAAAATAGAGAAAAAACCCTTCTCCTGGCTTATGTGTCAACCCTATGGAAGGATTTTTCTCTTGAATAATGTATAAAATGATAATTATTATCATAGGATATGTAGTGATTCCTTGATCTTCCATTCCAGGACAATCAATGAGTTTCCATCACTCCAAATCATGTCCTTCCATGAGTATCAGATCTGTGTAATGGTTCCAAACTACATTAAATTGTGAAAAACAACACATATTCTCTAAAACACACTCCCACATAGTTCAATTAATAACCACGTTATCCCTTATTTCTCATAGTGAGAAGGAATCATGTGAACATAGGGAACATGGAAGGAATCTGTGACTAGAGTGATCAAGATGCATTCTATATAAGGAACCATGTCCTAGTAACATTAAATTAAATTGAATGATAATGACCTAGTCACGAGACATTAAAATGCACAACAACATCCTAGTACCATGATTCAAAACTACACTACAACACCCAAGTCTCATGACATCAAACTTCCTGTAAATGGGTATTTATGCCAAACAGATCAGCCGCTAGATGATTGTGTATTCATGAATTTAGTGATTTAATGATTCACCCAAACAATTTATTCAGTACACATATGTATTTCTATTTGGGAATTACAACCCTTCTTGAATAATATGTTACTGGTGGACTATCTTCTTATCTATGATACTGAGTAAAAACACACAAATTACCCAAGTATATATCGTTTTCCAAGAACCCCAATGAACATGAACAAATTTACTGTTGGTTATTTCATATAAGAAATAGGTAACAAGGACTGACTAACCCAAAAGGGCCCCACAAGGATTCTATAGTGACTAACACAATGCCCTATATCTAGGGATTATTGGGTGTCTATGTCCTAGAGGATATCCCCACTTAAATCTTGGAGTTATTTTCCTAAACTCATGGAACATAGGCTTCTATAACTATGAATGGTTAACCTACACACATGGATCCCCATCTATTGTTGAATGAAATATTTGTGGGTCATAATTTTCCCTAACCCTAACCAAACAATTTATGTGGATTCAAGTACCTGTGATTCTACTCATCAGTCCACATACCTGTTGTAAATGAAATATTATGAAATCAAATTATTATACACTCTCTGACCTCGCGTTACAAAACGCCTATCATGTTTAGATTTAGAGTGATGATTTCTTAGTGGTTTTGGGATAAGAGGAGTGGCGGTCGAGGGCTTTTCAGGTGCCCCGGTGTTGGTATGATCTTAGTTTTGGATTCAACTTCATTATTAGGTGAGATGTCGTCATTAAGAAACAACGACTATTCTTATCCCTACCCTGACCCCAAGGCCCTCTCCTCCACTCTGAGTTGGAGCTGGAACGATGGTTCCTCAAGGTTTTGGGAGGTGGGATCTAGTGGCAATCTTTCTATGCCATTCTATATGTTTATCATGGTTTTTATGATGATTTGTGTGTTCATTCTATGATGGTGGGTATGAATATGGTTTTTTGGTGATGGTTTCAGCTTCTACATATGTTACGGTTTTTCTCTTGTTTAGCCTCTCCACGATGAGGTTGTGTCAAGTCTGGTTTTCGGATGAGGACTATGATGGTGGTGTTAAGATGGCGATGTCGCCGCTGGTAGTCTGGTGTCAGGAATTAGCTAAAGCAGGTGATGATGGCATGATATTTTCTATTTTGAGTATGGTAGAGATGATGAAGCTTCTTCCGATAGAAACGGTGATGGCTGACAATAGTATAATCTCGCTGATGATTTGTTTTGAGGTGGAAATGGGTGCGTCTCCGAGACATGGTGGTTATCGTGGTGGGAGTGAGAATCAAGGACGTACGTGAATCGATATGTCTCATTTACCAATATGGGAGGTGATGACTTGAAATTCGAATTTTATATTTTAAAGGTTTCTTTGAAGGCAGTATGGTGATTTTTTGTCCAAGGTGAAGTTGGATTTTAATTTTTTAAGTTAGTCAGTTGTTTGTTGACGTTGAAGTGGGTTTGTGAGGGTGGTTTTTAAAGGTTTTTGTATGGTTACCACTTTTCCATAAAGTGGATTCCTAAAAAAGAAAAAAAATTGATTGAGGAGAGGATAATAGGGATCAATAATGAATATTTATATTATTCCATTAAATTCCATGTCCAGGTGGAAAGACTCTAAAATGCACAACACTTATATCGTAATAATATTTGGATTGATTCCTACCATCACATGATACATAGTGATTCATGGAGCTCCATTATTGGGTGAAATCAAGAAAAAATGATAAAATTATCCTTTCCCACATGTGATATTGATCTATTAGTGGATACAATATCAGAACATCATATGTCTTGATTCATATTACAAGAATATACATAGTGATTCTGGAGTCTCTATCTGTGGGTCCTTCCATGATGAAATGATAAAATGAACCTTTCCCTCTTGATTGTTTTGTCTATGAGGGAACCAATATTATGACTACATGTATCTTGATTCCCATTCAATTAGATATGTAGGTATGTCTACATCAAATATACTATGTCTAATCATAATGTAAAAGGAAAATTTCATTACCTGTATATGGGTTAGACTGTTATAATTAATGTTCCATATAAGAACAATGTGATCTTTGATATTCATTCCCCATAGATATTAAGTTAATCCTAAATATAACATTCACGATTATCCCTGAAATATTCCCACCCTGTGAAATAGATACATATAGTGGACTTTGGAACATGATTCGCCTTCACTTGGAAGTACTAATGCAATCCTTATCTATACTTGTGGCTGATTAGTGTAAGGGATGTTATTTTGTATCAATGATTTCTGGATCCCTTCATACACCCATAAATTTTGTATTAACATACAGTTACATGATATTGGTATAATTTTTTATGAAAAAAGGAAATAAATAATATCCCTTTCCATGGATATAAATTACACTATCATAAGGGGTTTTGTAATAAGAACTATTTTTTACTTGATTCCCATACTATGTATTATATAGTGATACCTAAATCCTCCATATTATACAAAACATTGAAATCTCAACACATCTAACCATATCTGTAAATGAGATCCAAATTTGTGTATGGATTCTCACTCATAAAAAAATATGAATTCCACCACATATTCATTATCATTAACACTCAAACATCTCACTCAATTGTCGAGTTTTTCCTTATTTCCCATGATGAAAATGATTCATTTGATTTTAGGGAACATGGAATGCTACCCTAACCAATGTTATCCTGATGTATTCTATTCAAATGTAAGGAGGAACATCCTTGTGTTTTTATGTTAAACCGAATGACACTATCCTTTATATATTATTTTAAATTGTATATGAAAGGTTGTTACATTGAAAAAATTATCCCCTGTAATGGTTTTTCATTCCAGAATCTCATGTTTTATCTGTTGGACTTGAAATGTGTTCAATATATTTTGGGGTATGATTAAGGGTGATCGAACCCTTCATGAATATTATGTTCTCCTGAAACTAAACTCATATATATGATATGTGTGTTGACATGACCAATTCAAGGTGTTTATAATAATATTTTGGAACCCCATGGATCTTGAGATCCTCTTCCCTTCTTTATCTAATATAGAATTATAGTGTGAGGGACTAGTTAATCTATTAAGGGGGCCACTAGGATTCACTAGTTAATATAGAAACACCATGGAGCTTGTTCATAGTTGATACTCTAGTCCCAGAGGATATGACCCCATAAATTAATGATCTATTTTCCTAACTATATAGAATATATGCTTCCACAATTACAAATGGTTGATATATACCCAATAGTCCACATCATTCATTTACTATGCTATTCAGAGGTTGTGATTTATATTTTTTATAACCGAACTATTAAAGAAGATTTAGAAACCCTTGATGTAAGACATCTGTGCATCATAAACATTTGCAATGAAATATTAATATCATATTCTTATACACATCCATCCTAGGGTATGAATCTCCTATGAAGGAAAAAATTCCCCCATGTTAGTCTCTCCAATCAATGATATTTTCCAAATGAATAAAATTAAAATACCTGAAACACATCATATTCATATGACTTTAAACACCATGAAAAATTACTGGTCACATGGAGTTAAATTAAAAGACATATGGTCAATCCTATAAGACCTAAATTTTCATAGAGTCGGTCATCCTATTAACAAATTTATAAAAGATATGTGTATTTAAATTACATTATAGAATGTAATATGTAAACCCACTTTCCCTAAATTGGAGCCTAATCTATGTAGAGGGCAAAAAAGATGACTATGACGTCAAACCTTAAAAATAGAAGATAAATAAAAATTCCCCCACCCTATTATTAATATGATCTATAAAAGGATTCACTTTTAATAATAACTATGTGTTTCTTGATGCCCTAATTGTCATGATATGTAGTGGTTCACGAGTATACATTCCTGGACCTAGATATAGGTTCTCTACTATTACAACTTCCCTATGTTATGGATCTGTATTCAATGCATTAAAACATTGTTGTCCATGAGACTTTAAAATTCACCAACTAGTGAAAGCTTCTCCAAATATTAGTGCACTTCACCACAAGAGTACTACCTTCAATTTGAGATCTTTCACTTGAATGGTAGTGTGTGACCTCCCTTTTAGGGGAAACACTCCCCTCCCTCCATCATACTAGTCATATATATGTAGAGATATTTTCATAAAAGTGATTACTATGGTCTCATTCTTGATTTTAAAAAATACATAATGAAATATAGGGAATTCAACGTAAAAAAATTACATATGCCCTTAATATTTGGTCCAATTTTCATAACCATAAACTTCTTAAGGATGGTTGAGTCGTACAAACTCTTTCACCTTTGTACGATTCATAAATACAAATACTTTTATTTCATATGACATAGATCTTCACAAAATAGGATCAAATATATGTAGACCCACCAGTAAGCCTATGTAAAGATAAGTTGCCTCCCGCATATGAATGCAGCTGACCAATGAAAAGATTTCCCAATAATATCTTACACAATTTCATGTATGTTTCGATGTACTTATGGAATGACATAAACATTATTGAAAACTTCATTGTCACATTATGATAAACTGAATTATTATAAGGCCCCAGCCTTAAACCTTACTTAATCTTGAGTTATTACAAGATTACACATTGAAGATCTTTTGAGGTTTAGAGTTTTAGAGAATTAGATCATGAAACTTGCATTACATTCCACATTTAAACAAAGTGGTTACATAAAAGACAGTATTCATTCTTCCCATCAACGAGAACATTTTTAAAATATAACACAGATTCTTTCTTGACACATCCTTGACACTATCATCACATCATGTACCTTTTCCTTGACCTATGAAAAACATTTCAAAAACTTGGGATGAGCATAAAAATCTCAGTAAGAGTTATAAAAATATGGAAAGGAAACATGAGTTCGTATATACATAAGAATGAAATCATACTTTACCCATAAAACAAAGGCACTTTAACATACCTCATCAAACCATGAATAAATCATAGAAATCATAAGACATAAAGGTAACTTGAGGCATTCATAACATTCTTACGTAGGGAGTAACCCTCTTGGTTACGTTTGGAATACCCATCACAGTATATTACATAAATCTCTTCGGAGAAACCTTAACGTTTCACTCCTTCGCATTACCCAATGCATTGGAGAGCTATATCGGGATCACCCGCCCTTAGTTTATCACGGAACCACCGGTTCTTCATAACAATACCCAAGAACCATAACATAATCGTATCACATAAAACATGAATAAAGGAAACCTAACATTTCCACATTTCAATCACAATATTACATTTTAGGATATTGAAATAATGAATCCATTCAAAAAGAAACCATTTCCAAAACCATTTAAAACATCTAATAAAGAGATTTTTGAATAAATGTGTCCCATACCACCTTGAAGCTTTTAACATTTTAAACCATTAATATCCATATAAATAAATCCTTAAAACCATTTTGAAAACATGGATATTAATAAGAACAAATAGTTAAATCATTTAAAACGATATTCTGGAAAAAGGGGTTTTACCAAAATTAGAGACACTTGAATACAATAATTGAGGAATAACATTTAGTCAGAACTTTATAATATCATGAGAATAAAAGGATTCATGATATAATACTCCAAAGGACTGTATATACACCATATTAGAGTGAATTGGTGTATAACAACAATGAACCCTCAATAGAAATGTCAAATGTGATGAAATCCCTTATAAAGAAGGTATCCTTAAATTAAGGACAAATCAATCTCAAAATATGTGTGACAAATATAAATACACCCAATATAAGTGGATATTAAGTGTAAAACAATAAAAGTGCATTCACACATATTCAATGGATGACATATTCAATGACTACATGTTGAACCCAAAGAAATCGAAATTGGGTTAAAAAGTTCCCTTGACAGCCTAACGACATCACATCAAAATGAGTTGATGAGAGATAAAAAGTGTATCTCATCACTTGGACATAAAATTTACATCAATAAGGATATATGAGAACATATCCCAACATAACAATATGTAAATTAAAAGACCCAACAAAATAAGTCTTTTAAAAAAGAGGAGGGTGAAAGGTTCCTTTACCGACTTGGGTATCTTTCAAAACATACACCCCATGAAAGAAGGACAATAGATCATTGATGTAAATACTCATAAATGAATGTATATTACACAAATAGTACAATAATGGGAAGTACATACACCACTCAATAGAATTTGTGGCAAATGTAGCATAAATCTCACGAGAATAAAAGTGAGATGAAAAATCCCTTATGAATACTCAGCAGCCTAACGGCGCCACTTAAAACTTCCAAAATGGATTGATGAGATAAAATAGAGTATCCCATCATATTACAATAGAATTTACAGAAAGAGGAATATAAAAGAAAATCCCCCAACATAACAAATAGGAGCTTAGAAGAAGTGACACAAAGGAGAGTACTTAAAAAGAAAGAGAGAGGTTAGATCTCTTACGAAAGTTCGGCAGCCTAACGGCGCCACTCAAAACTCCCAAAATAGATTTATGAGAGAGAATAGGGTCTCTCATCACATGAAAATAAAAATTACAGTAAATATAATATAAAATATCATCCCAATAACAAGAAAGATGAGCTTTAAAAGGAATGACATAAAAGTGTATACTTAAAAAGAAAGAGAGGAGTAGGATCCCTTACCTCGGGTCCGACTTGACTCGATCGTTCTTTAATCTCCTGAATAATAAACTTGAGTTAATTTATAATTCCTTAATAACCCTTTTTCAAGTTCATTATTACTTTTATACCACTTATTACCATGTCACAAACATTATGTAATCATTTAAGTTAATAATATTTGTTTTGCCAATATTTGGTTCTTAAGTCGAAAGTGGTCTTCTTACAATTACATGTTGTTCGTCTGGCCAAATTTTTATTATATCCAGAATTGTATTCATTATGTAGATATCATATATGTAATATATATCCAGTACATGAATGCATTTATAACATTACATAATCATTTAGAGGTAAGAAATGAAATGCACCGTTCATGGAGACGGTAAGCCGTACGTACGCATGAACGCTACTTTCATTTCTATTTCGTATTTTATAGAATGGAATAATAATGATATAAAGGTATATTATAATTCCAGTTAAATATAATATATAATATCATATTTCCATCCTTTATACATCCCACATATGGTATTTAACGAATCAAATCACTTTGAGGGGGCGGTAGTCCGCACTTCCTTAAATGAAGATATCGCGTATACCCATAATGGAATCCATAAAGGTAAGACAAAAATGAAAAATACAGAAGCATAAATAAACCATAAACATATTATATATCATATATAAAAATAGTGACATCATAATGGCCACCTTTGAAGGTGTTAAATGAGTATTGAACAATCATCGTTTCGGGAGGCAGAATTTCACCATCCACGGAAACCGTATGTTCTTTAACCATTTGATGTAGTTGTGTGAGAGTGTAGCTCGAATAAATCTTATAAAAACATCCTAATATATTTAGGATACTGGTGTTGTTAAAAAATAAGTAAATAAAAAGATTTTAGGGGGTTGGAGAAGCAAAATAAAACAAATGAACATGAAAGAATGAATTACCTTTAAAAGTGTAACTCCTTTTGATTTAAGCCTAAAGGATTCCTTTGAAAGGATTCTGCCCAAAGGGAGTCCTCTAGGATGAGGAGAGGGATTTGGAGAGATTAAATTGGCATGGTTTGGCCGAGCCAAAGGCTTGAGGAGTGTGTTAAATGAGGTAGAGGTGGGGGCCATTTATAAGAGGAGAGGAGGGGTACTTTTGGAAAGTAAAGAAATATTACTTTATTTGAAAATGTGTTTCGGTTTTAAAAGGTCCCACATTGTTAGAATTCGTGGATAAGGTAATAAGGCTTCGAATTCCACTCATCCAATAAGTTTTGTACATGTGTAGTTCATATATTTTACATTATCTTCCCATTTTATTTAAATCGTCAAATAATGATATCATCGCTGCATCATTATTATGTCATAAATAATATAATTTATTTAATGTCTAAAAATTATAAAAAAAATACTATTATGTAGGAAATCTTTTTATCTTTCTAATTAATATTTATAATCAAAATGATGACTTGTATAACCCCACTTAAAAATTGTTTTAGTAAAACATATCATGTTTGTGTCAATTTTACTTTTACATTAAATAAAATGTTATTTATGTCATTTCCCAACCAAAGTGGATCCATGGGGTCCCAAAGTTGACCCATGACTTGTCTTGGACGGCCATGACAAAACCAATAAGGTTGGGACATGTGTCTAGGTCATTTCATATCATTAAAGCATTATTTATACCTTAAACTACACTAATTACCACTAATCGCGATTAAAAACATAATAAGTTACTATTCACCAAAAAAATTATTTTAATCTCATTGAACCACATTTTACTTCTTAATGAAAACCATGTATGTAGGATTTTCAAAATTCAATACACATTAGTGGTAAACTTTCATTTAACTGAAAAATCAGTTTGCTTGATTACCACTTAGTGGTTTCACTATTCATCAAAAATTGATGTTTTTCAGAAAATTACCAAAAATTCACCCTAAGCTATATTTGATATTCTGAATTCAAAAATGAAGTCCTTTTTACAAAATTCAAAACATATAAGTCACATTAATTAATTTAATAATTAATTCCCGCTGTCATGACAAATAGCGTGTTCTATGAAACAATAAGTATCAAAAGATTGACACTAGTTTAAGTCTGATTTCAAAGTGAAATTGATTCCAACGACCACTATTGGATTTAATGGTAAAAATATTTTCTAATTTCACTTTAAAACCAATTCAAAATATAATCTAATCATATAAATATATTATATTAAAAAGTGGTTTTGAATTAAAATACAACATTTTACACTATTCAATAAAAAATTGAACTTTATCAGAAAGATACCAAAAATTTACACAAAGTAAATTTTGATGTCCCGATTATTAATAAGAGTTTTATTTGGTCCAAAAGAATGTCTAAGAGTGAACAAAACTATATTTAATGACGGTTCTCCATCAAAAGGTGATAAGTAAACCTTTAGTGAAAATTACGGCATATACGCCAAAAATTGAATTCTTTCCGTATTTTAAGCCTTTATCTTTTATTGTACAAATATAAAAATATTTAAGAACATATATAATCATATTTTAGTTATTTCTATCCATTCCCTCCAATACAACGGCTACATATTAACTACCATTATTTTATTATTAGAGTGCAACGTAAGATTCCCAAGAAACTCGTTGTTGCGTGTTGGGTACGCCATCGAGCATAGCTTCCCCTTTAAAGTCATTTCAATATTTTATTCACAAATATAGATAAATATGAAATGTCATATTCTTTATTTACTTGGGGTGTTACATCCTTCCCCCCTTTTGGGAATTGCGTCCTCGCAATTTTAAAATTGCGCTTGGAAACATCCTTGAAAGTCCCACATCGGAACAAAAGTCGGTAAAACAAACACTTTAAAATAAATAAAGATAAGTACAAAGGTCACCCGAGATAACCCATACTAGGATTCCAAGTATGAAAATATGGACATGGAGGAAAAAACAAAGGGTCATGTTCTGATGGAGAGTGATAGAAAACATGTTTAGGAGAAAGTTAACCACGAGAAAATCACAAACTTGTGATGGGTTAAACGGTCTTCGATTCCCCAGTAGGAAAAGTTAATAGACAACATTTTTGTTTTAAGTTACTTTTTATTGAGGAATTTATTCATAAGTAAACATAATCACTTATCATATTGACTTTCAACCATTATTAGATTCCTTACACAAACTCATATTTTCTCCAAAAGATGAGTATTTAGGAAGACTTGTTCACATTAAGAGTACTATAATCAACTTCTAGAGAATCACATAATACACAAAATAGAACTATATACATCCCATGTCTTTATACTTTAACCAAATCCAAAAACAAAAGGCTAGTACAAGATCAGATAATCCAGAAAAGGATAACCCTTTATAAAAAGAAAATCTATTCTTAATCTCCCAAAATTTGTCCAACAAAACCCAAAGTTCAACGAGGACCATTCTATAATCAATTTGTCCATAAAATTCTTCAAAGTAAACCATTATAAGATTGAAACCCAAATATTTGAAGGATTTAGTCGCATAGTCTTCCAAGATAAATCATAACATTTATCTCCAAACAATATCAGATGCTCCTAAAGTCTCGTTTTGAAAAGTAATTAACCTAATCACATATCCTCCATGATAGATTAATCATTTTCAAAAATAACCCAAAATCAACTTACTCTTAATTCATAAAATCATATAACTAGAATGAATCAGTCAAACTAACCAGGGACTTCACGTAGTCTAGTGGTAGGCGATAAATACCAGTCGCACATTGGTTGTGTGTTCGATTCCCGTAGCTTTGTCCGACACGACGGGATGTCACACGGTCTGCGTGTTGTCCTTTTTCCAAAACTATATAATTCTTAAAACATTCCCCAAAATGAGATAAAATCTTCCAGAATAATCATAACATATTTTAACCTCAAGTTTATCTCATTCCTTTCATTTCCATCATATCATAGAGTAACCCAGAATTACCTAAAAATTAAGTATCATATAAACCCTAATGGTTACATTAATAATTATTACCTGAATTTCCACATCGAATTGGCCATCTCGTACCTGATACATTAGAGAACTCACTAAGGTTGAAGTGGTTGATCATGACTCCTTGATATTTGGTTTAGAACAACCACGAGTTTCCTCATTGAATCCTTCATTTTATCTAGTATCTTAATCAGAGAACCACCACAGTTTCCTTCAAACCTGTTGTCTCTTTGGTGCCTGCTAGATCCATCCATTCACTAAAAATAGAAATGTCAGTGTGAGTATATCAACAAAACCATCATGTACTAATGAGTAAGATAGACAATAAGATATACTTACTCATTCACTTTATCTAAAACTAAGACTCTTTATGAAATCCTAACCATTATGGTAATTGTCAATTATGCTTAAAAAATACCCTAACCTCTAAAGTTATCTAAACCGGCCTCTGATACCAACTATAAGGCCCCAGCCTTAAACCTTACTTAATCTTGAGTTATTACAAGATTACACATTGAGGATCTTTTCAGGTTTAGAGTTTTAGAGAATTAGATCATGAAACTTGCATTACATTCCACATTTAAACAAAGTGGTTACATAAAAGACAGTATTCATTCTTCCCATCAACGGGAACATATTTAAAATATAACACGGATTCTTTCTTGACACATCCTTGACACTATCATCACATCATGTACCTTTCCCTTGACCTGTGAAAAACATTTCAAAAACATGGGATGAGCATAAAAAGCTCAGTAAGAGTTATAAAAATATGGAAAGGAAACATGAGTTCATATATACATAAGAATGAAATCATACTTTACCCATAAAACAAAGGCACTTTAACATACCTCATCAAACCATGAATAAATCATAGAAATCATAAGACATAAAGGTAACTTGAGGCATTCATAAAATTCTTACGTAGGGAGTAACCCTCTTGGTTACGTTTGGAATACCCATCACAGTATATTACCTAAATCTCTTCGGAGAAACCTTAACGTTTCACTCCTTCGCGTTACCCAATGCATTGGAGAGCTATATCGGGCTCACCCGCCCTTAGTTTATCACGGAACCACCCGTTCTTCATAACAATACCCAAGAACCATAACATAATCGTATCACATAAAACATGAATAAAGGAAACCTAACATTTCCACATTTCAATCACAATATAACATTTTAGGATATTGAAATAATGAATCCATTCAAAAAGAAACCATTTCCAAAACCATTTAAAACATCTAATAAAGAGATTTTTGAATAAAAGTGTCCCACACCACCTTGAAGCTTTTAACATTTTAAACCATTAATATCCATATAAATAAATCCTTAAAACCATTTTGAAAACATGGATATTAATAAGAACAAATAATTAAAACATTTAAAATGATATTCTGGAAAGAGGGGTTTTACCAAAATTAGAGACACTTGAATACAATAATTGAGGAATAACATTTATTCAGAACTTTATAATATCATGAGAATAAAAGTATTCATGATATAATACTCCAAAGGACAGTATATACACCATATTAGAGTGAATTGGTGCATAACAACAATGAACCCTCAATAGAAATGTCAAATGTGATGAAATCCCTTATAAAGAAGGTATCCTTAAATTAAGGACAAATCAATCTCAAAATATGTGTGACAAATATAAATACACCCAATATAAGTGGATATTAAGTGTAAAACAATAAAAGGTCATTCACACATATTCAATGGATGACATATTCAATGACTACATGTTGAACCCAAAGAAATCGAAATTGGGTTAAAAAGTTCCCTTGACAGCCTAACGACATCACATCAAAATGAGTTGATGAGAGATAAAAAGTGTATCTCATCACTTGGACATCAAATTTACATCAATAAGGATATATGAGAACATATCCCAACATAACAATATGTAAATTAAAATACCCAACAAAAGAAGTCTTTTAAAAAAGGGGAGGGTGAAAGGTTCCCTTACCGACTTGGGTATCTTTCAAAACATAAACCCCATGAAAGAAGGTGAATAGATCATTGATGTAAATACTCATAAATGAATGTATATTACACAAAGAGTAGAATAATGGGCAGTACATACACCACTCAATGGAATTTGTGGCAAATGTAGCATAAATCTCACGAGAATAAAAGTGAGATGAAAAATCCCTTATGAAAACTCAGCAGCCTAACGACGCCACTTAAAACTTCCAAAATGGATTGATGAGATCAAATAGAGTATCCCATCATATTAAAATAGAATTTACAGAAAGAGGAATATAAAAGAAAATCCCCCAACATAACAAATAGGAGCTTAGAAGAAGTGACACAAAGGAGAGTACTTAAAAAGAAAGAGAGAGGTTAGATCTCTTACGAAAGTTCGGCAGCCTAACGGCACCACTCAAAACTCCCAAAATGGATTGATGAGAGAGAATAGGGTCTCTCATCACATGAACATAAAACTTACAGTAAATATAATATAAAATATCATCCCAATAACAAGAAAGATGAGCTTTAAAAGGAATGACATAAAAGTGTATACTTAAAAAGAAAGAGAGGAGTAGGATCCCTTACCTCGGGTCCGACATGACTCGATCGTTCTTTAATCTCCTGAATAATAAACTTGAGTTAATTTCTAATTCCTTAAGAACCCTTTTTCAAGTTCATTATTACTTTTATACCACGTATTACCATGTCACAAACATTATGTAATCATTTAAGTTAATAATATTTGTTTTGCCGATATTTGGTTCTTAAGTCGAAAGTGGTCTTCTTACAATTACATGTTGTTCGTGTGGCCAATGGTTTATTATATCCAGAATTGTATTCATTATGTAGATATCATATATGTAATATATATCCAGTACTGTCACGACCCGACCTCGGGGCCCGTGCCGTGACTACCCCAAGCCCGCCTTCCATAGGCCAGGGGCTGGCGACTAGCACCAAGGCGTAAAATCCCGGTAAACAGGGAAGGAATTGCCTTTATAAGTAACAACCACCACAGAGTTAGCAAGCGGAAAGTAACTACAAAGTGCAGAAAAGTAATGGGGGCCGGAATACATGCCCAACTGAAAGTACAACTGAAAAGGTAAAGAACAGCAACTGAAGAAAAGACGGCGGCCTCGTGTCGTCCACTGGCAATCCCACCTGAATGGTGGGTACAGATAGCCTCCAGGCTCCTCGGGTCCCACGTCCGCTCCGAGCACGTCCCGCCCAGTGGTCCGCCTCTAGGTACCGTCCTGCTCCATGCCCCAACCGAGATCAGCGCTGTCCGTCGTCTGCATCCAACACAACAAGGTGCGGGCATAGCCCGTGCAGGGGTGAGTATAAACTACTCAATAAGGACCCCGAGACCCCCGAAGGTCTCCCGAAATCCACAAAGGATATAGAACAAAAAGGAAGGTGCAATCACGAAGTAACATCTGACTCGACTTAGGTATATGCCCATACATATACCTAAGTCCCCACTTCTAGCTCTGCTCACGAGCTCAAGAACAACTCAATCCACACAGGAAAGCAAGACTCAAATCCACAAAGGAGAGTAAACAGTAAATCCACATAGGATAGTTCAACACATTCCACAAAGGATAGTAACATAAGATTCAGCTCAACCAGGTATACTTTTTCAGATGACGTCAAAGATGATCACTAATCCATCTAAGTTGTCGGACCCACGAATGATCGATAGGTACTAACCCCCGCAAAAGACCCACAGAGGATCGGGCTCACACAGAACCTGTAGGCAGTGGCTCACACAGAACCGGTAGTAAGGACCCACACAGGATCAGGCCCACACAGGACCTGTAGCACTGATCCACGTAGGATCGCTGAGTGCAGTAGTCGACGCAGTCCACTGAGGTTCTCCGCACAGTTGTCGCCGCAGTCCACGAAGGATCTCTGCTCTGTCGTCGTCGCAGTCCACGGAAGATCTCTGCTCTGTCGTCGAAGTCACAGCCAGCACTAGGGTTCCCGCACACAGCGAGCTCGTTTAGGAGGGTCCGCTCCACGAGCCGAGAGGCTGATACATCAACTGACACGTAGTCCGAAGTTGATGTATCCAAAAGTTCCGTATCGACAACAGGATCTCAACGCAACAGACGGCGCGTCAATCGGACGCCCGGTCTGAGAGTTATTGGCATTTTCGTCCCAGGGGCCCGGTTGGTTTTTAGGGCAAAACCAACCCGACCGTACTCCGCCTGTGTCCGATTCTGGGCGGAGTATGCCAAAAGTTCCGTCTCACTTAGAGGAAACTACCACAGCTGACGGTACGTTGATCGGACGTCCGTAGCTCAAGTTATGAGCGTTTCCGCTCCGAGGGCCCGGTTGGTTTCGTGTACGAACCAACCCGGCCGAACCCAAAGTCTTCCGAAACCTTGAGTGTAACACACCGAAATGACCGTCTCGATCCAAGGATCGCGTAGCCACTGACGGTTCGTCAATCGGAGGTCCCAGGCCCAAGATACGGGCAAAAGACCAAAGAGGGCCCGAAAACGGGGGTTCTGGGCCCGGGGCGACCCGGCCCGAACCACCCCTGGGTCGGCCGAACCGGGTCGACCCGACCCGGCCCGACCCGGTTAGGCCGGGTCCGGTCCAGCCTGGGCGTGGCCCGGCCGACCGGACCGGCCTGCTCGGTTTCGGCCGAGCGGCCGAAGAAAACCGCCGCTGGTTTGACCCGCGGCTTGGAGGAACGCGGCCCGCGCGGGCCGCGTGCTGGGTGGCCGGACCACGGACGCGGTGCGGCGGTTCGCCGCCGCCGCGGCCGAGCCGCGGCGGATTCCTCCGGTGGCCTGTTTTGCCTCTCGTCTGTGCCATAGCTCCTCCCGGGGGCCGATCTTCACTGCGGGATCAACGGATCTCCCCTGCCGCACGGTTCGTCGTCGTCCGCCAAATCCGCACAACAAAAAGATCGGCGGAGGGTTGCCGGGTCTTGTTCGTTAGATCCGCACCATCCGCGTTAGTCATAAAATCATCGGGAGGGATTAAGGCAGCCACAATTTTATCCAAAAATAAAATTGTTCATGTTTGGTTCTTTAATTAAAAAGAATTAGATCACGGGAACGAATCACCAAGAAAAATAAAATCCCTACCTCGATGTCGTCGTCGGACGTGAGGTCGTCGCGGAATCGCTCGTTGCGGAAGGAGGGGATCGTCACGTCGTCGCGGAAGAGACGTTCGTCGCACCGCGGGAAAAACGTCGCGCCGACGATCTCCGGATCTAGAACAAACGGATTTAATTAATTAAATCCATTGTCATTGAAATTAAAAAGGGAGAATTAAACAATCCGTTTCTCACCTTAGTTGCCGAACGAGGATCGGCCGCGGAAGAAGAGGCGTCGCCGAAGAACGTCGCGGGTAGAGCTCGTCGACGTCGCAGATCACGGTGTGCGTCGTCGAATTCCGGTCGCCGGAGTTCTTCGCGTTCTTTGCGTTCTTCGCGAGGAGAGTGGAGGCTCAGAGAATTCGCACAACGATAGCAATCCTCCAAAATAGACAAGTTTGTCTATTTTGTTAATTTACCAACGAACGCAAACGCGTAAGTAACGACCCAACAAATTCGTTGAATTAATTCAACGAATGAAACAGCCCATTTAATTCACGAAATAAACCGCCCAATTAAATGGTCTGTTAAGAATTAAGGAAAACACGTCGGTTGACTTTTCAGTTACTTTGACGGGTTTTCGCGGGTGCGTTACTTAGCGAAAGAAACGGCGGAGCTCGTGCGGGCCCCACCTCACAAATATCCTACCAAGGGGTAGGGTATTTCCGGATAGAACCCTATCCGCTTTAACTCAGCTCAAGTGGCTTTCAAGTGACTTCCTAGCGGCTTAAGTGAAATAAAATAAAGTTGTCGCAGAACCTTTATTTTATTTCCGACTTAAAGCCCAAAATTTTAAAAACCACGGTTGAGCAAACGCAACTCCGGAAGAGGCGTTTCTAAGCAAATACCGGCGCTGCGATTTCATCGGTGCCCTCAGAATTCGATTCCGGGCACCGGTTCAAAAGATAGAAAAACCCGCTCGTCCGTTCACTGAACGTACCCGAGCCAAACATCGGAAATTGATTCCGGGCACACAGGGCCTCGGAATCAGGTGCCGTCTGAAGCTGCGCTCTTGTAAAATTCCAAAAAAATTAAGAAAAAAAAAATTTCCTTGAAATTTGCGGGTCTTTAAAAGTACATGCATGAATTTATAACATTACATAATCATTTAGAGGTAAGAAATGAAATGCACCGTTCATGGAGACGGTAAGCCGTACGTACGCATGAACGCTACTTTCATTTCTATTTCGTATTTTATAGAATGGAATAATAATGATATAAAGGTATATTATAATTCCAGTATAATATCATATATAATATCATATTTCCATCCTTTATACATCCCACATATGGTATTTAACGAATCAAATCACTTTGAGGGGGCGGTAGTCCGCACTTCCTTAAATGAAGATATCGCGTATACCCAAAATGGAAGCCATAAAGGTAAGACAAAAATGAAAAATACAGAAGCATAAATAAAACATAAACATATTATATATCATATATAAAAATAGTGACATCATAATGGCCACCTTTGAAGGTGTTAAATGAGTATTGAACAATCGTCGTTTCGGGAGGCAGAATTTCACCATCCACGGAAACCGTATGTTCTTTAACCATTTGATGTAGTTGTGTGAGAGTGTAGCTCGAATAAATCTTATAACAACATCCTAGTATATTGAGGATACTGTTGTTGTTAAAAAAGAAGTAAATAAAAAGATTTTAGGGGGTTGGAGAAGCAAAATAAAACAAATGAACATGAGAGAATGAATTACCTTTAAAAGTGTAACTCCTTTTGATTTAAGCCTAAAGGCTTCCTTTGAAAGGATTATGCCCAAAGTGAGTCCTCTAGGATGAGGAGAGGTATGTGGAGAGATTAAATGGGCAGGGTTTGGCCGAGCCAAAGGCTTGAGGAGTGTGTTAAATGAGGTAGAGATGGGGACCTTTTATAAGAGGAGAGGAGGGGTACTTTTGGAAAGTAAAGAAATATTACTTTATTTGAAAATGTGTTTCGGTTTTAAAAGGTCTCACATTGGTAGAATTCGTGGATAAGGTGATAAGGCTTCGAAATCCACTCATCCAATAAGTTTTGTACATGTGTAGTTCATAGATTTTACATTATCTTCCCATTTTATTTAAATCGTCAAATAATGATATCATCGCTGCATCATTATTATGTCATAAATAATTTAATTTATTTAATGTCTAAAAATTATAAAAAAAATACTATTATGTAGTAAATCTTTTTGTATTTATAATTAATATTTATAATCAAAAATATGACCTGTATAACCCCACTTAAAAATTGTTTTAGTAAAACATATCAGGTTTGTGTCAATTTTAGTTTTACATTAAATAAAATGTTATTTATGTCATTTCCCCACCAAAGTGGATCCATGGGGTCCCCAAGTTGACCCATGGCTTTTCTTGGTCGGCCATGACACAACCAATAAGGTTGGGAAATGTGTCTAGGTCATTTCATATCATTAAAGCATTATTTATACCTTAAACTACACTAATTACCACTAATCGCGATTAAAAACTTAATAAGTTACTATTCACCAAAAAATTATTTTAATCTTATTGAACCACATTTTACTTCTTAATGAAAACCATGTATGTCAGATTTTCAAAATTCAATACACATTAGTGGTAATCTTTCATTTAACTGAAAAATCAGTTTGCTTGATTACCACTTAGTGGTTTCACTATTCATCAAAAATTGATGTTTTTCAGAAAATTACCAAAAATTCACCCTAAGCTATATTTGATATTCTGAATTCAAAAATGAAGTCCTTTTTACATAATTCAAAACATATAAGTCACATTAATTAATTTAATAATTAATTCCCGCTGTCATGACAAATAGCGTGTTCTATGAAACAATAAGTATCAAAAGATTGACACTAGTTTAAGTCTAATTTCAATGTGAAATTGATTCCAACGACCACTATTGGATTTAATGGTAAAAATATTTTCTAATTTCACTTTAAAACCAATTCAAAATATAATCTAATCATATAAATAAATTATATTAAAAAGTGGTTTTGAATTAAAATACAACATTTTACACTATTCATTAAAAAAATGAACTTTATCAGAAAGATACCAAAAATTTACACAAAGTAAATTTTGATGTCCCGATTCTTAATAAGAGTATTATTTGGTCCAAAAGAATGTTTAAGAGTGAACAAAACTATATTTAATGACGGTTCTCCATCAAAAGGTGATAAGTGAACCTTTAGTGAAAACTAGGGCATATACGCCAAAAATTGAATTCTTTCCGTATTTTAATCCTTTATCTTTTATTGTATAAATATAAAAATATTTAAGAACATATATAATAATATTTTAGTTATTTCTATCCATTCCCGCCAATACAACGGCTACATATTAACTACCATTATTTTATTATTAGAGTGCAACGTAAGATTCCCAAGAAACTCGTTGTTGCGTGTTGGGTACGCCATCGAGCATAGCTTCCCCTTTAAAGTCATTTCAATATTTTATTCACAAATATAGATAAATATGAAATGTCATATTCTTTATTTACCTGGCGTGTTACAATTACAGATGCATCCTCCTAGGATAATGTTAAATTATAATGAACATATTATATATTCACTCTTTATCAAATGTCCACAAGAGCCTGAAAGTGCTCAACCAATGATCAGGGTAGTTCTCTAACATTTATAATAACCTCAGTCAATAACCCTCATATTTTTTTTCTTGAGTTCCTAAAATTACTCCAAATCATCCATGTCGCATGTAAAATAACACCTAACTTCAAATAATCATTTGTTCGACTATGTGTGTATTCCTTAGACACCATCATATTAGCATACCATCTTGCAACCAAATGTGTCTTTACATTGAAAAGGGTATGATGATCCTTTGTTCCCTTACATCATCACAATAAATCTTTTTATAGTAGAGTGATTCACTATCATCACCATCATAATTATCATATAGCATTACTTAGGATTGATGAAAATTGATCCATGATTTCAAATATATTCTCCCTCTGTCTAGTGGGTATTGGAGATCTCTAGGCCTTGAGAATCCAAATTAACGTGTTTTGTAACACATCCATGTAACTATGTAAAAATTGAAACAACATAAACAATTTAGTGAAAGAGACATAAAACTAATTACGTTGAAAACCCAAAAATTTACTTATAAGAAAAATTCAAAAATATTCTCACCAAACACTTAATTTATAGAATTTCATAAAAATATATAGGAAAAAATAAATCTCATAGAGACTATATTGTGGGATTAGTGAAATTTTATCCATGCTATCTAGACATCTTGGTCCATCAAATATTTAGTAACAATTTACCACATCTCCTCAGCAAGATAACATCACTACAAAAAAATAATGGTGATTAGAGGCATTTGTTTCTTAATTTACAGGGGGTTATATACCCTTCTATATACTTTTGTAGTGGTTAACTAAAACCTCAACTATAGTGGATACTAACTATAATTAGATGTTGTTTTAGGTGTACACTGGTATAATTTATGTGAATTTATGAATGGTTAAATTAGAGAGTGTTTTAACCCCTTCTAATTTAATCCTAAATTCCCCAAAAACAAGCGTTTATGGTAGGTTTTAATAGCCCATAATTAAAATGTATAATTAGGGGAAGTTCAAACTATCCCTAAATAATTTTTAAACATTTTTAGCTGCGTTATATTGTAACCATCCCTAAATATTATATATTAACTTTTTAGTATTATTTACTAGATGACCCCCCAAATAACTTCCTATTTCATAAAAAAACACCCACCACACCCTCTTGGATCCCTACATACCCCGTGATTTTCCACCACTTTTTTTGAAAATCACCTGACACCCCCCACTAGCACCGTGTCACTAGACCCCCACCCCCACTCTAATCCCCTTGATTGAGGAAAGAGTTTGATTAATAATTTTCCACATCTACATAATTAGATAACATCGCGAAAAAACATGTGAAATTAAAGGGGATTTTGGTTTAATTTAGAGGGTGTTATACTCCCCACCAAACACATTAGAAGTGGTTACCCATGATATCCACTAAAGTGGTTACCTACTATGATTATGGGATGTTTATTGTAAGAACTCTTGAAATATAAGTGAATTTAGTTGCGGTTAAATTTTATGGGGTTTTATAACCCTATAATTTCACCCTAAATTCTGAGAAAATATGCTATTTTGGTGGGTTACCTACCCAAATTTAAATATAAAATTAGAGAAGATTCAAACCACCACTAAATGATTTTTATAGGTGTTATTCTGTTTTAACCCCTAATATTTTTTTTTATTTTCATATCCTAACCCTTTTGTCTGCATGAAAATCCCCCAATCACCCACATGTTATCAATGAAAACCACCCCTTACACCAACCGATTTTACACCCCTTGTCTGTGACCACAACCAAATACCACCCACTGGAACCTTTCCCCTCTCCCTACCCTCCCTCTCTTAATGTCCCTGACAACCCTATAGACCCCCAACCCTATCCCCCTAATGATTTTTTGCAGATATATTTTATAACCATACATATAAATTATATTTTTTATATTTTTATTTGATCCTTGTTGTCTATATGACAACCCACTATGAAACAACATCTTTTTTGTGATAACCACCCTACACAACCCCTATTGTCGACCTCATATCCGTAATAACCACCTTATACCTCCCCGCCCCCCACTAGAACCATATTACAATGGCACCCCCCCACTGTCCCTAACAACCCCTAACACCCCAAACCTATTAGTCTATTAGAGAACATCCCCATGCACCAAAAGTAGTTCACACATAACCCCTTTATGCCAAATGACTCGGTCATCTATGCATCATTCCTTCAGCCTTCACAGACCTCCCAAATGTGTAGAACACCCCATGCATACAGCCCTCCCAACCATTGTGCAGTAAAATGCCTCAACAAGGGTTTAAAAATGAGACGAGGAGGCTCCCAACAAGCGCAATTACCACTCTAACAACTCAACATTTAATAATAATACACATTTCTTTTCTGCTATTTATATGTAGGAACGTATGATTATATATAAATATATATATTTGTGTATAGAAATATATATAATATTATGTTATTTTTATATAGATAAATATATATATGTGTATATATAATATATATAAATAGATATTTTTTAATACATTTAATTGAATTTTTGTATACTTTTATATATATGTGTGTGTGTCCATAATAATAGAATTATTAATTATTATTATTATCATGAAATCTATTTTTATAACTATAAAATTTATATATTGGATTCTATAAACACTATACATTTATTTTATAAAATATATTATACATATATTATATTAAATACATTTATATTATAAATATTTTTTATGTAATTATATATGTTTATATTTTATAATGTATACCCATATATATGAATACACAATGTTAAATTTATTCATTTAATTGAAAATATATAATATTATTAAATAAATAATATATTTATTAAATTAAATTATAATTAACATGGTATTCTACAAAAAAATATAATATTAAAATATAATATATTTATATTTATATATAATAAAATATTTATAATATAATAATATTATATAATGTTTCTAATATATCAATATAAATGATATATGTATATTTATAATGAATTTTTCCTATATTATATGTGTTTTCCTACATAGTAAAATGTAAAATAATTTATACATAAATATAAAATATTAATTTATTTAATATAATATATGTATAATCTAAATCAGAATATAAATCCCAATATAAATTTTTAGTATTTATAAAATCATATTTATATTTGAAGAAGTATTTTCATAATTACATTTATATTTTGTATACCAATATTTATATATATATAAGCATTTTTTATATTTATAAATAATTATTTAATGTATTTATACAATGTCACTATATATATATATTTGTTTATAATGTATTTATAAACTTTTATATTCTGTGTTTTTTTAACATTGATATATGTACACACACATATATTATAGAATCTTAATTGATATGATATTTTTCAATAATAATAATAATAAGAATAGAGGGGCTTAACCCCCCCCCCCACTAAAACCTGAGAATGGTGATGGTTCATGAAACCCTATAATTTCTTGTATTATAGGGGCCCAAAACAACCTATAATCATTGGTATTAGTGGTGGTTCATGATCACCCTCTAATATAACAAATTAGAGGGGGTTCAAATTTCCCTCTAACTTAAGGGATTAGAAGCTATTTAGAACCCCTCTAATTTAAGAGATTATAGGGTTTTGTTAAACCCATCAAATTTATTTTTTAAAAAATTTACTACATATATACTCTAAATTACAATTTAATATTATATATATAGAACCTCTATGATCTGACCAAAAATATAACCCCACTGTTTATTATATTAGTGGCGGTTTTGACATAACCATATCTATATTTCAACCAAATATTTCAAGAATAATGCTACAAAATTTGGGGGGGATGGGGGTTGAACCCCATATAAATATGATGATTAGAGGGGGTTGTGTATAAACCCCTATAATTTAATTAGAAAATGACATTATAAGGGGTTCTGTATAAACCTCTCTTAAAATGTCCTCTAATCTGTTGTTTTTAGTGAATATTAACTATGTGGTGAAACAACTTTTGGGGTTCTCAAACCCCTATTGGATACTAGATTTTACACAAATTATCATCATGTATTTGATTTTTGAACTTACACAAACCAATTCCTTGATTTGATACACATCTAATAGAACTCCATAGCCTTGAGTTATTTCTCTGGGTTTATCCCTATAGTGTATCGGTAGCCTGGACTGACTACTCTTGAGTGACCACACTAGGATTCTATATTAATTAAAGGAAGTACTCAAATCTTGTTTTTGTGGGACTCTTCGTCATTAATGATTGGTTCCCCATAAATCCTCGAATTATTATCTTGGATACATGTGATTGTAGTTTCCTCCATTACCAATTGTAGACATGTATCTACTAGCCCCCATTTTCTTTTGACATAAGTATTCCAAGACCATTATTAACAACACCCTTGGCAAGAATATTCATCTGGACTCGACATCCTTGATGTTACGTAACCATGTATTTTACCCTTTCTCAAATCAAGAATCTGATATTCTATTCTGAAACCTCTTGGTGACTGTCACTACATGACCTGAAATCATGTGATGTGTGGATCGAGCACTCCATCATTAAAATAGAATTACATATTATGTATCAACATATGGTCCTTTTTATAATATTAAAACTATTTAAATAGATGGTCGGCTCAATTTTAACTAAAATAAGAGCTTATCATCACTCTAGAAGGAACCACAAAAACAACCAATTCAGAGAGACACAATGATCCCTTGCTCGAAAACCAACAAAGGGGACCTGGAAAGAATATTGAGTCTCTTCTCACTATAATCATACAATTTTATGATCCGTAAATTTTTTATAACTTAAGAAATGGAAGAGGGAAAAATCTTGTCAGGATCAATACTCCTTAAGAGTATCTGGAGATAATCTGTGTCTAAAACTGATAATCTCCCCCCTATGAATATTAAGAAAATTATAGGTTTGAAAACAAATGATTAAAATCTTGAAGAGACCATAATCTATTCCTATAAAAAAGAAAATAAATTCCTACTAATTCTATTGACTTATGAAAAAAGTTAGAGCTCATTCCATCTTGGAAATATTTTACTAAAATAGCATTTTAAACTAGGTGATCATTGAATATGTGGAGAAGACACATCAATGGGGATATATATGAAATTATTAATTTATGGGAGGTTCTCACAAAATATCTATTTATATTTTAATATTTTAATTAGATTTTTTATAGATATAATAAAAGTAATTTATCGATGACCCTCAATATGATATTGATTCGGTGATATTCCATGAACATGCGAAATGAATTTTTTCCAGAAAATTAAATATAAATTTCAAGAATTTTATTCACTGACTATGAACAAAATAGGGGGGAAAATATATAATCTAGAGTCTCTCGCATGAATCCTCAAAACAATTTTGGCTTTAAAAATCATAGCACCATTATAATATATTCTCATGTGTTTCCTTGACCTTCACCATCATATGTTCTCTTAGAGGATATGGAATGCCTCAAATGGTAATGCAATTCAGTATCCACATGTAATAAATGTTGTAATTATTTAGATCTAGACATATAATCAAACTTATCCATCTCATCCGATTCATGGATCCCTTTTTTCTTCGACAATAGTTTCTTTGAATTTTTTTGCACATATTGCAAATTATAAAACTCCTTAAACAAATCAATTTCATACTATATTCTCCCTCCTCAATATTATATGCATTGATCCTAATTCAGTGAAATTTTACCTTTATTGAACATGGGAATCCTAGTTCATGGTCTCATCCTGACATTGTTTGACTAAAGGTGAAGCCTAATCTACTATTACCGTCAATTCTAGGGTCTTCATCAATAGTCATATGAAAATAATTTCATTCTCTTCGGAATAGAGAACTATTTATTCTAATCCTCTATATGTGAGAGTGGTATGAATATACCTGAGTTGAACCATTGGGTTCTTCAATACCTCCAATGGGACGTCCAATATTATGGTCTACATAACCCTACACACCTGTCACAATGAACTTTTATGAAGTGTCATGTACTATGATCCTTGACTCCATCGTAATCACTAGAAAATAAAAGTTTCTAGGATAATATAATTGAGATTATGACACATAATCACATCTTTTGAAATTATTTATATAGATCTTGCATCAGCATTACTGTACCTAGTTGGAAGAATTCATGAAAAAGAATGGTCAAATTCCTCCGAGATCCAGGGAGAAGGTAATGTAATGGGAGGTACAAAGATGATTGATATGTAGATGAATTATATGATGATATCATATTTGTATTAGATATTATCAAATATTATAGTGTAAATATTTTAGTTTCATCACTGGAAATAATTATTCCCCTGATCTCATCTTATTGGGGTGTAGAAACACCCTTTTGTGACAAACAACCTGGTGAACCCATAAATGTTTTACCTATCAACATAGTTTGTTTGATTCCCCTACATATTATAATATAATATACATGGTAATAATAATATTATAAATTAGGAAATATGTTTTGTATCCAATGTAGTTTTTAACAACTTTTTGATATTCCTACATTAAGGAATTATCAGTAGTTGAATTGCGACCACCATCAACCTCCGAAAAAGTAATCTTTGCCAATCCAATGAAAAATGGAACAACTACAGGAACATGAGTGGAAGATGGCATGTCTTACTATGTGAGAATCTAATCCATTACCACTCTTTGATGGACTATTAACAATGTCTAATTTTCTTTTAGATCATAAAAAAATCACACCGATATTAATAGGAACAAATGTATATTCATCTATACTAGCTCAGTGAGGGCCATAACATTTTTTACTTATTGGAAGAATACAATAAAATGGTTTAAGAATAAGGATAAATAAATATTTATAGTTACTTGATGATTATGATCAGTGAAACTATGATGACCTAAAACATATTATTTATCTTTTCCACTACGAGTAAGGATCCACAAAAGTGTATGATGCATACGGTGCTGAGGAAGGATGGGAGGGAGTTTTAGATTGTGATGCCTCAGGGACAATATCCACTACCCTAATTTTCTACATCTAGATAGGGGGTCACTAATCATTGTTCCCCTTGTCATCTTCCATGTCATCCCTAGAATCTATACTTGTGGTGGAATATACCAAAGATTACAGGAATGACATGTCACCTTCATCTCCCTTATATACCCAGAGAGACAAAAAACATGTCGAAATAGTTTGGATATAAATGAATTCATTTGAACATGGTTGTGAAATCTAGTCATACCTCTTCTTTTTCAATAGGATGACCCCATTCATCTCTGGAAAACACCATTATGCTATGAACCATCATCTCCTATACACAAGATAAATAGTATATTTTTAATTTAACACTTTGTAACAATGCATCGGGGTCCTTGATGAGGGCATCTACCATAGTAGAATAATCTTTAATAGTGATTCAACCATGATTAGTGATGTGTGAAAATCCCTCCAAGTCTTGTTACATAGTGTAAAAAACCACCGAGATCAGTGGATGATTTTTTCTTCCTATAAGTTTTTTATTATTGATATTCAATGGGAAAAGTTATCCTGGTTGTGAATTATCTTATAGGTTCCATGAGCAATGTAGCTATGCTAGTTGACACTTTTTATTGTAACAAAAATGATTCTAGAATCCTCACTTATGTATAAGGAATATCTATGATCTTTTTATTACTGGTTGGTGGCTGATTTCTAAATCTCATGGCGGCCTCAGTAATTGGTGGTATCCATGTAGCTAGAGGAACTGATTTGGATAGTTTCCCACTTGGGTATGACTAAATCAAAGTCTCAAATAAGCATTGGGATATACAAATCTCAGCATCGGTTGGAGGGATTTATACTTTAGTCTATGTATACTCCCAGTAAAACATAACAAAAAATTTCATTCTACCATTAGGTTCCTTTTAAATCATATGTGGAGAGAATCCTAACACTCCATCAGAATGAATCAAAATTGATGATCAAACCAACATGGTGCTTACAACTCATAGAACATTCATCCATTGATCCGAGTAGAGAGGGTAACCACTCAAATTGAAATCATATGACATTAAAATTCATATATTCCATATCCATTGTACATTATTCATCTAGTGATATCCTCATTTGTAATAAAAGATAAGTGGACATAATGGTTTAGGCAAACCCTAAATTCCCAGCTCATCAATGTGGACGACGTCACCCCACTAACACAATAAAAAAGGGGTTGAAAAGAACAATAGTGATATTCTAGGTTCTCATTTAATTATATCAACCTATATGACCCCTCGTCAAAACCCACAACACTTTAAAGGTTCTAGTAACTCTATAATGGTTTATTACCCTATAAATATTTCATAGAAGCTAATATTGTCTAGCCATCACATGAATGTACAAACCATGGGCCTACCTCCTTCCATAAATATTTCCATCATAAATTCGTAAAAACTAACTCCACCATTTTACATGTCATAAGAAGCTACCCTATCAGGTATATTTAATGAAATATATCCAATTTAATGGGTTAGTTGACATCAAGAAAGAGGTCCACCCCAATTTATTTAACGAACATTCCCTAACCATGTTCCAGTAGGAATATTTAACACAATGATACTGTTGTGATTTGAAATCCATAAGAATCTTGGATTTGGATTTGGAACATGAATTCTTGATAATGTATCCTACCCATTTCTTAAATGTAATGTCCACACTATGAAGTGGGGCCATTCTAAGGTCCTTCTCGACCATAATGACCAGCTCTCTTTAAATGAGATGGATCCTCTCAATATCCTACAAGGGATAATGGAGGGAGAAGCCCATGATACATATCTTATAAAATTGGCGTACTATAGATTTTCTTGACGCCCCAAATACTAATTCCAACATTACCATGTCTGATGAAATGAATTTGTTTATGAAATCCATCATATGAATAACTCTTACTTAATACCATTCTCTAATAGTCACAGTTTTTAAAAATCCTGGTCAACTCGTACATGATAATTCAATTCAACCACATAGTAACTATTGTTGCAGTATGATTCACCCAAAAGAATAGCCCTAGTCCATCCCAAATCTCCCTCATGACTGATCGTCCCATTCTATAAACAATAAAAACCACTTATTTATTGTTGGTTTCAACATTATCGATCAGCACATATGAATATCAAGATTATATTCACCACGACCCTCTTATTTTTTTTCATGAACATTATCATATAACTTTCAGAGTGTTTTCCCCAAAAATAAAGTATTCTGCATGAGATATAATTTCTCTAAATGTGTTATGCACCTTAAAATAGAATATGGAACCATGATCATTGAATGGGTTTCTATAATATGAGTAATTTTTTAGGACACACACATATAAAAATAAATGAGTATAAAAAGAATATTCTAAAAGAAGCTTCCCCATTGGGTTGGAGAGAGGGACCTGATATAACTAGGAAAACGTGCAATGATCAATTTACACATTTTCAACCATATAATTTCAATGTGAAATTTGTGATAAGGTTCCATTTTTTAAGAGATTTTTGAAATAGAATCCATATTAATAACAACTGTATCACATTTAGATGGGTAAATATCATTCTCAAAATGATTAAAAGAAGTAAATTGATTGGAAAGAATCATGTGAATTGCATGACCCATATAAGGGTTCATGATCACATGCCCAATTATAGGACTCAATAATCATTTGACCTTTGTATCATCTCTCAATCATGAGATCCATATTAATACATGTGATAATGGGACTGTATGATGTTAATTACCAACACATAAATATTATTTTATCACACAAAAATCCATGAGTGACGCATGAAGTGACCCTTTGAGCAAGGACATGTCTCGCAGTTCATCTGATTTACCATAAATTAATAAGTTGGTCAGATTCATGATCCTTTGGCATAAAGTGGTCACATAAATAGGTAAAGAATAAATATCACATGACTCAATATCACAAAAAGTATACCAATATATCAAAAGGAATTAAAAATTCCAAGAAACACAATCCCAAATGACTCGTGCATTCATTTACTTCCATATAATTGTCTTTTTTTCACCAGATTATGATTTTTAGTCCAGCGTTTTGGTGACAATTGCCTAAGAAGAATTTTAAATTTTTGGATTGTAGAAATACAAAACGAATTGGTTTTATTTTCTCTATGAAGGGAAGAAAATTTTTTAATAGCTATGTGATTATTTTACACCTCGTTCATAAAAATCTCATGACCACAAAACATCCCATGAAGGGGTAATTTGCTTCACATCATCTATTCATGACCATGTAATGAAAATTTGAAAGGCCTTCCCCTTCTCCCAAAATCTAACAGACAAGTCCTTGTAATCATTTGAAGCACCAACAGAATACCATATTTAAATTAATTTTCCTGGAGATTAGTTTTTTTATCATGTGGCATGAATGCAGACACACTATTCACATGAAATAAAGATATTTTAAAATAAAATATGAAAAATATGGTACCCTTAGGTGAGGAATAGTTATGTTTTTTTCCTGAAAATAGGTTATCAACTTCACATAATCAGCATGATGGTCATGTAAAGGACCTCCAATATATCATACTAGTATTTTGATGGCCCCTTTACTATTCAACTCAATCATGTGATGGATTTCAGATATATTAGATTGATAATGTGGATCCTAGATGGATAAATAATTGAAAAAAATAATAGGTTTTATAAAATAAATGTTTAAAATTAAAGAGGCTCCATAAAAGGAGTTTTATATTAATTTTAATTTGATGTATTTATACAATTAATGTGATATATTAATGATCATATGAATCCCCTCGGAAAAAGCCTCCTTTGATCATATATAATCCTCTTTGATAGGAATCCTAATCTCATAAATACATACAAACATGGTGGCCAAATATTACGAAGTTCATTATAAATTTTGATTTGAATACAAAAAAACACTTTGAAAATCCAAGGGTTAAATACATATGTAAATGATAGAATCATAATGTCATAAATATTTTTCATGCAATGAAAAAGAAGTGTAGATATGTGGTTGTGAGGCCTATAAACCCCCCTTCCACAAAATATAAAAATGAGAAAAATAGGTGAGCATAAGAGAGAGTGGAATTTTTAGTGACGAGAAGAACAAAATCCCAAGATTCTTCTACCAAATAACTCTTGGTAATGTGATAATTTATTATGTAGTATGTTTATATGTTTTTTGTGATCACCCCATTGATAAAAAAATGACTTGTTGTGAAATGTTTTGATCACAGGAACGAGTTATCACATATCATATTTCTCCTGTAATTCCCCAAAAAGATAATTCTTAACAAAAAAATATTCATTTATGTGATTATATTTGAAAATTGTTGATGCTTCCTATGAATGAAGATACAATAATCATCACCAATGTGTTTCTTTCACATTAAAAAATATGGTCCCCAAATATGTGAATACCTCATGAAATGTCATCTTGGGAAAGAGAATTCATTCATACATGTCATCCAGGCCATATGGTGACCATTGGACATGTCATCCTTGTCATGAATGGTCCTCTATAAATATTAGCTAGATAATGTGAATCACTATTTATATGTTAGCTTTGATCATGAAAATAACATAGTACCAATCAAATTTATCATTTAATGACCCCCTGGATGTGTCATCCCTATCAAGAATACACTCATGACATGTTAGGTAGACACACTGTAAAAACCATGCATACACTATGTACAAGTTAGGTGGACACCCCTACACATGCCATCATGGCCAAGCAGGAATACTTGGGAATGTTCCCTCGAATAGTGTGAACACCCAACCATGGGTCTTTGGTTGAGAATCCCCCCATTACTATTTTTTGGGTCTATAATGGGATGGGGAAGGGTAATTTTCAATCCTTATGGGAATTATGGGACCCCTAAGACATATATGAATTCTTGGGGGAACCATTGATGGTCCCCATTCCTTATCCAATAAAGGATAAGAGTTAGAGATTTTCCATTCGGAATCCACTCTAGTAAATTTCACTTATATTCATTTTACTTTAGTTCAAGATACCCCAACTTATGGGTTTTAAACACGAATTGTTTTGTGTCTCGATTAATTTTATAATTGATCTGTATTGAATTGACCACATTTAGTGTTTTTCTAGAGAGTAGAGACACAAACTTTTCCTGGGGTTACCTTATCAGGTTTTCACCCTGAAATTCATTTTTTTATTCATCAATTAAATAGTTTAATTTTTTTAAACTAGGCCATTGATGTACTATAGTTTAAAGTCTTACATCTCATAACATATATTTATTGTAGTATGAATTCTTCTTGCTCATACATTCTACTACATGTAGTTTAGATCCTTTTAGGCTGGACATCCTATTGTTTATAGTTTAGAGTCTTCTATCTCACAATTTGTACTTTTTATAGATTAGATTCTTCAAAATCTTACATTATGATATTTTAGTTTAGATACTTCTATATCATACATTATAAGGTTGGTATTTTAAATTATTCTATCATATAATTTCTGTTGCTTTTAGTTTAGTGTCCTCTATCTCAAACCATCTACTGCTGTCAATTTAAAGGCCTCTAGTTCAAACATTCATTTTATAGTAATTTACATACTTCTGTATTTGTGATTAAGATTAAATTAAATTTAAATTATAGCCACCAGGACTAGATCGATGAATATAAAATGTAGAAATCATACCTTGAATAACATAAAACCCCTATGGTGATGGGTTCTACCATTGTGTTACTCGGGTTCATGAGGATTAGATTTACTTTTCTACAAGGATGAGATGCCACTATAATTTAGGTTAGATTACACTTTTAATGGGAACATAGATCATATAATAATTTTCATGTAGAGGAACCCCCACTCTTTTCCAAGGTATATGGAGGGTTTTTCATGATGGTATTGGTATTTGGTAATACAATTACCGTAGTTGAATCCACCTGGATAGTTGGAAAATTGATTCGGTAAGTCACATTTCTAGGATCTTATATTGATGAATATGGAATGTGCATTAATTTTGGGGATGACACAAATCACCCTATGTTTCTGAGTTTGTCAACATTATTCATAGTTCTCATGAGGATTTAAGTTCCTTTCCTACTAAGAGGAAATAACCCTAAGTGGTTGGCCAATGTCATTGTGAATACAATAATAGGGGTTACATTAATGGGAATGTAGAGGCTCGCCCACTCTTTTACAAGGATCATGAAGGATTTTTAATGAATCAAATTTATAAATGATGAGGTGGTGTATTGAGAAAAAGATACCCATGGTGGGTTTTGACACCCTGGGGAAGTTTTGATTTTTGGTGGGAGCCTCTATCTATATACTATGTGGTTTCAAGTCATATGGTGTGGGTCATAAAAAGGTTTGGGAATGGAGTGTATCATTCCTCCTTTGAAAAATGGTTCTATATATAGAGATGTAATTTGAATTATTTCATATCCAATTGTAGTGTTTTGTTATGGATTTTATAAATCACACTACGTGGTTCTCGGGTCATGAGTAATGTTTTTGGACAATAATGTCAGGGATGACCAAGAACACCCTAAGGTGATATGTTCTTCCGGGGTGATGTTAGGAAAAAATGGATCATAAATTCCCAATAATGGGACATGATTTATCTGGTTGGTATTTTAAAGCCATTATGAATTTATAGAATGGTCAAAATGATAGATATCATTTAATTTCTAATGTCCAGTTATGGTTTTGATATCATGAGGCTCTCAAGACATGTATTTTGATCTCTAGAAAACATAATATTAACGATGGATTTGAATACAATAAATGTTGTTTCACTACCTAGTGAATATATTATTGTAATAAGGAGAGGTGAAATATCATTTTTCTAACCTTTTCAAGGACTAGGGGGGATAACAAGCATGGATCGTCTTTTAATATAGCCAAAAAGATGTCCCTATGATATTTGTCCCTCATTCATTTATGATCTATATTTTTTCAAAAACAAGGAGATGATGAATTTAAATAGAATAGACATGACATCATATGAACTGCATTTGTGGGTTTTCAAAAAGACATGTTTTATATCTCTACTAATATATGTTTCAGGGTCTTGCGATTTAGGCCCTCCAAGGATAATTTTTATAGTCATACAAAATTAACCAATGTGAATGTTGTTTTTATGTCCTGATGCTTGCGAACCTGGTAAGAGGGTAATATTACCCATATCCAAATTTGGATACATGGGGTCATCGGTACTCCATCATCCTTCTATGTAGGAGATGAAAATTTTCTAAATCCTGAATCGAGGTTCTAAGGTCATAAGTAATGATATGGGGAAATAATACTAGGGACATCTCAAAACACCCTTAGGTGTTGTGTTCTACCATAGTGATGTAATTATCTCAAGGATTATAAATCCATTCTTCTATTTCCAAGATATCTTTGGTTGGTTGGTCAAAGACCATATTCATCCATATAAAGGTCAAACAGATATATCTATTTACCTTTACAATGTTCAGAATTGTTTTGTAGAAACCTGATCCAATCAAGTTATGAAGTGGTATTTAAGGTATGAGGGGATTAAAGCATGACAAAAGCACCTCGTACACTAGTTTACCAGTGTCAGGCCCTTTTGGTCCTTTGATAAAAAATTATGATGTGTGATGGTCTGTGAATTTTTATCTCATGTTGTGGGGATGTATTTATCTTGCATTTTATCATCATGCAACGATGATGATTTCAGAATATTTTATCAATGAATGGGTATATAGGTGGTTATCTATATTCATGATCCCTTCTTTCATTGAATTTTTAATTTTTAAAACAATTTTTACAAATATATGGATTGTGCGTATGAAGAATGATCTTGTATGACTCTTACCTCTTTAAAAATAGGTATATAATAATTTTATTTTTTCCCAATGTCAATACCCTTTTACAGGGAGTTTAACATCATGAAACTATGACATGGTTCCATACTTGAGTTATTCCATGGTCGTGTTGTCTATAGTGGAATTCTAGGTTCCCTAAGATCACATGATCCATGCTTTGTGTAGGAAAAATTGGACACATAGATGTCGACTGAGCTATGAAAGTGTGGGTCTCCCGAATCTCATTATATAGGTTCAACCCATACGCTATTAAGGTAGAATAGTTTCAATTTATATGTTACTGATGAACCTCGTATTGGAGATCTACGCCTTGTTATATATCTGATAATAACATGAATAGATTCAAACATTATTCTTCCATGAATTTACATATAATTGGTCTGACTCGTGCATGGGGAGAGTCCATTTTTTAGGTTACGTATAGACCCTTGATTTAATATTATCATGTCACTACATATCCAAAGGTAATAGGAATCAACCTACATGTAGTTCTTGAATGGGAAACTCTCAACATGGGTCTGACCCATACATAGAGGGGTTATTATTCCCATTGATTGTTTTAGATGGACCTATGATTGATGATCTAGGAGACACTACGTATCTTGTGATAAAAGGAATCGAGGCACACATTTTTCATGAAATAAATACCCTCCCAGTAGTTTTGTAACATACAGGGAGGGGTAATTGATCATATTGATAGTTGTTTATTGACCCATGATTAAAGAACCAGGTTTCACAACATATCATGTGATGAAAAGAATCAATCCATGCATAGTTATTGAATGGGAAACCCTCCACACTAGTATGACCCATACAAAGAGGGGGGATTGATCCCATTTATTATTATCGCCAGACCCTGGATTAGAGATTAAGATATCATTAAAAAAATATTGTGTAGGAATGATTAAAGTGAAACATTGTTCCTGAATAAAGGTGTGATGTGAGACAAATGTCCAGGATAGTGGGCCTATTAGGAATGGTCCAATGTAATGCATGGTTTTATGTCATTAAAGAGACCACAACCATGTAGTTTAATGTCATGTTGAAAGGAAATGTGATGTTACTTTTACACTACTTCATTTTGGACCATTTTATCACTATTGTGAGTCGGTATGTCGTTATCATGTGGCGGATCCTTTATATAAATTTCAAATACCACTTGATCAATTCTTATTTTGAGAAACAGGTGAAAGTAAAGGTTTATCTCACCACACATAATAAATTAAATGAAAAGAAAGGAATCTTTTTTTTGTATCATGTGGTGGTTGGTTAAATATATTTGGTCTAGGAATCCAAACATATCTCATTGGAGTGACAATGTTCTATACATAGTTCAATAAATCCCTGATGTGGAACATCATGTGTTATGAACATTATCTGTGTAGTTTAGCATCATACAGAAAGGATAAAGGTTACATGACATTAAAAAGATGGAATGAACATTGTCTCATTATCCAATTTATTATGATTTGGATGGGTATATTTTGGATTGACCCATTACTTGGGTTCAAGGAATCACTACATATCATGTGATAGTCAGAATCCATACACACGTAGTACTTGTATGGGGTGATTCTTTATCTGGATCTAACTCTCACATAGGAACATGGAGAGTTTTTTTATAGTTCAAATAGATCAAGCTCATCTATGCTAAATTTTTGATGATTTGATTACTCCCATGAAATTTAACATCATGCAATGAGGGTGTTTTATTTTGAATTTAATGTCATGGGTTAATAACATATCAGACAGTTTAACATCATACAACCATGGAATGATACACAATGAAATATAATGTCTTTCTTCAAGGACATCATTAGTACAGTTTAATATCATGTGGTCTGTATGTATTGTGAAATTTAGTGTCATGTGGCTAGGATGTTTTCCTTTTAGTTTAACATCATGTGGAAAATACATTGTAGCATTGGGGTGTGCATTCTCCAAGATATTTTTTTGAAACCTCAACGATCATTAGGTAAGCCTAGATTGTGCATAGATACATTACAGAGTACTGTGGGAGTTTCATCAACATTCCAAGATAACCCATATAGATATTTCATGGGAATGAAATATCAACACCCTAATCTTGGACAATCATTTGGAAAATAAATAAAATAGGTCATTAGAATTCTTATGAATATATAGTAACCTTTCTGGGATCATTGATGGTGGTCGTGACACCTTCCTAAAATACTAGATTAGTGTTCCTAAGGTCATTCTCTTCATCTTCCAAATCTAAGTCTATGTATAAAATGTAAAAAATGGTGTAAAATATGGGGAAATATCTCTCATAGTCTAGGTAATAGAGTCCAATGGATGATACATTGTTGTCATGAACTTTTGATGTCTTAGAAAAAAGAATCTAGGACTGATTGTTTTGTATTATGATGTCAACAATGAGAGTAGAGACATGGGAATCTAGGATTAAAATAATAATTTCCCCATATTTAGATACAATCATCTAACAAATATTTTAAAATCAATTAGTGTGTTTTTATGATACAGATAGAAAATTCCAATGGATTTTTTATGCTCTTACGACCCTAGGTATTGGGCCATAGAGGACGTGTCCATGTCTTGTTCACAAAAGAGCATATTAATGATTTGAATGTAACCCTAATATTCTTTTTTAGGGAGGTTAATATCATTAAATCATTCAAGATTATGTTATAAATTCAAGAGCATATGAATCACTCACTCCCTTTTTGACCCAATTGAAATATCCTAATTGGATGTGGAAATATAGATGGACATGTTTCAGAGGTTCTTTCTGGAGAACTCCCACCATATATCAATTTGAGCACCATATTTAGTAGGACTATAAGTCTTCACCCAGTTAGACCATAGAGGTTTCCTCTCTAGGTTTTCTTCTGACCAAGGGGACGAGTTAATGATGGATATTGGGGCACAATATATGGGTATCCTTAGAGTTTTGAACACCTCTCTATATGAAGGTTCCAATTTTTTAATCATCCCTTTATAATAAGATATATAGGAAATGGGTGATTTCTTTTTCTATGAGAGATAGGTCACCATGGGGAGGTTGACTATTCAACATTTTAGGAGAACAGTACTTGAAATCCATTTTTCACTAACATAAGGAGGAATATCAATGTAATGATTGCATTATGCTTTGGATAATGATTCGATTGACCCTTAAGGTGTTTCCAATATGCATTGAACATCCTCAAGGTCATTGGAATTGAGGAAATCAAGGATATGAGACCCATTCTACATTTTGGACAAAATATGATGACTAGCTTTTTGGTGTTTATTAGGGATATGATAATGTTTTATGAGGACTTCTAGAACATATTAAATATTTTCTCATGGAGTGGGGATATGAACTCCCTGCTAAAAAGAAACTTCATTATTCTAGAAATCATCTATTTTAATCATAGGTATTGGATCATGTTTGTAGGTGTTGGTCATAATATTATATTCAATATCATCTTAAGAAATGATATGATAATTATTCATATATGCATTCCCCATTGGAATATTCCAATGTCCCCCCAAAATGGGAGGTGTTTGAGTCTCCTGAAGTAATCTATTGAAATAATTCAAGTAGCTTTTTGGAAAATAATGTTATCCTTTTTTGAGAAATCATCAACTGTCAATTGGTGATCCATAGTTAGAATAGAGATATGATCCTAGTCTGGTGACTTTGGAGTATGTTTCTGGTCTTTTTGAAAAGAAATATGAGCCTATCTCAAGGAATTTCTTGTTTTCACCTGGAGAGACCCGGTTATACAAGGGTATGATCCCTATGCATTGATTTTTGGAGTATTTTTTATGTAATTTTCAATAGGAATATAATCATTTCCTACAGAATGTTCATATCAAACATGGTGAGACCATGTTAGAATGTGGATATGAGCATGGTCTTAGGCCTCATCCATTATTATAAAATGTGGATAATCTCACTTTATTGTAGACTGAATGTAGGATTTATCTAGAGTATCTACATATTACTGTTAACCATTTTGGTGTGCTACAATAGTTTTTGGGATAAGAAGTCATGCATTCCCTACATCAAAAATATATTATACCAGTAGAGCTCTTCTACTATCTTTACAAAGCAATGGAACATCATTAAGGTATGTAGAAGATTTTATTCTTGTATTCTCTCTACTAGAGTAATATATTGGTTCCTATATTTGATTGAGTTAGGGATGTATTCACACTCTTATCCTCATTTTCTCATCAGAATATTTTGATAGTCTTTATGAACAAGGCCATATAACTATGAATTACCTATAATTATTTTCTATATATGATAAAAGACATAATTTAAACATACTGGGATATGAGCATGCTTCCTCAATTCAACCACATTCTACATTCAAAATGGTTTCCCTGACACTAAGATTTTTGTGGCTAGGGAGGTGGATGGTCGAATAATGCCCTCAAGAGACTGAGGGGTATTCTTGATTTTATGATATAAATATGATATATATTGTACTGAATTGTTGGTATTTTTTGAAATTGTAATTTCCACCAAATGTGGCAGATATCTCCCATAGATTGAAATTCCATGTAGTTAACCATCATTTGACCATTACATGTCCTATACAGTTTTAGGCCAAGTTGGTAAGGATATTTTTGTGCATTTTAACACCAAGTGACTAGGATGTTTCCATGTAGTTTAACATTATGGGAATGGGATATATAACATAGTTTAATATCATTTGAAATGGATTTATCATTCAGTATAATCTTCTAGAAACAAGGATGTGATTATGCATTTTAGCATCATGGGATGAGGACCTGGTCCATAACTTGTCAGGAGATAGAATTTTCTGATGTATCTTGGATGACTCTTATAAATGTTTCATGAGTATCAATATCCTATAACATTATCAGTCCTTCTTTTAGATTCTTCCCTCACAAATCATAAAAGATAAATCACTCTTCTATTGTGTTCAGGAGGAGATAGTGTTAGGTGAATTTATATTCACGGCTTATAAACCATGCCTCACTCAGCCTCTTCATTATTGGATGTTTTACAAAATTCTTCCCCCTAGAATTGTCAACGTACCATCATACATTCTTTGGCTGGAAGCAATATAATTTTTTCAATATCATGTTTAGAGAAGTTCAACAATCAGCTCGAGTTATATAGAACATTATATTCTACCCAACATGTGTATCTTATTTAGAGTTCTCACTATAATGGAGTGGGTATTCGGGTGTTGTTTCATCCAACACAACTCTATCCATTTACTAATAAATAAAATCATAAAATAAAAGTAATACTCTATTGTGTTCCTATGATGTCGTTGGTAGGGGATGTTTTTGTTACGGACTATCAACTCTACTTTACTCAGCTTCCTCACCATCAGTATTTCTATCAAACCACTCTCCATGGAATAATAAAATTAACAGGGGACACATTTTAATTATAAGTAAAATACCCTTATATATCTGTCTAAAAGAGATGGGATACCACGATGAGTCTTATAAAAACTTACTTTTCCTTTTTTTAGTGTGGTAACATTGCTGAGTTTGGAGTCTATGGTGATGATCCCCAATTATCATTGGTTTGGGGGGGGAGTTTTGAGATATTGGGGGTCATGGATGATGCAGACACTTCCTACTGATTTAAGAAACCCAAATCTTCTAGATCTTTTGTGAAAATGACTGAGGTCATATGGTCTATAGAATACCCTTGACGAGGAGGGGGTAATTTTAAAATCCCCTATTCATTATGGGTCTAGTTGAAGTGAAAAAATATATGGAAATTAACTAATTACGGTTTTTAGAAGATGAAAATTCCCATAGCACTGTGGGTTTTAGTACTTCACTAGAAGACATGACTTTATAATATGGTGATGGTACATCATTCAGGGTAGAGATCCCAGGATAATGGCCATAATTATTTCATAAATATCCCTATTGATTCATGTTTTTTGAGTGATCTGTTCCTCTATAGAAATTTCATTGTCTTTTTTAATGGGATGACTAGTACGAGACATGACAACCCTCTCTCTTATTTTGATAGTAGTGTGAATGGATGATTACTGGAGTCTCCAAATAGAACCATTTGATAGAAAACAGTTCTTCCTTAGGATGTATTATCCATTGATATTACCCTATTAAATACAAATATCCATTGATATTACCCTATTAAATAAAAACATGATCAATAATAAATTTTTTAGATACTATAAAGATACCATCTATCCGTTGTTATCTTATGCTATAGGTTAAAGGTAAGGCAACCATCTATGATTTGGATGAAAGAAAGTGGTCGGGTTATAATTCCCAACACTATTCATGTTTGGATATAATTAGATTTCTTATGATTTGGTTGATATAATATTTAGTGGGAAATTGGATGTATGGTTCTCTTCCTCAATACGGTATCTAATTTGACATGTCGGTTCTTACTATGTTGTTGGGTGGGATGATGCCCACTGTATCATTTGATGAGTCAGCACCCATACTACCATCTAGGTGTTCAGTTCCCAATGTATCATCTTGGGTTTAGTTCCCATAGGTATAATGATCCTTGGGTAATATATGATAAAAATTCCCCCATTCATGTGGCCTAGGGTTATCCCTATGATTCCACGGTCAGAAAGGCGAGTTGTGATGATTTTAGAGACTCCTACCTAGTGATGTACGAGGATTTATTCTAGGCCACTTATATGATATGACGATGGGCTTTAGATAGATTAAAATTAATAGTTATATAATCATATTCCATAATTTTATTATTTGGATACTATTTGTAGGAACTCTATGTGGATTACGCAATTTGGATGGTTGGGGAAATCACATCGTTTTCTGCAAATCATTGTGTAATTTCTATCAAATTTGGATGATAATGAAATAAATGGATTGGATACACCCTAGGAATATTATGATTTATTTATTGGACTCAGTGATTTTTCTCATCGACCTACCATGGTTTGGGAAGGTATGTGGTGTTGTTCTCTTGGGAAAAGATCCCAAAGCAGTTGAATGTGGCATCAAGGTCTACTTCCTCTCTTGTAGCATATCATGGGAAAGTTGGTCAGTGTGAATTCATCCTAATTTTTATTTCATGAGATAATTATAATTTTGATATGGAGTTGTTGATGTGGTACTCCCATACTAAGATGTTTACCAACTAGAATAGAAGGTGTTGTGTTGGCGATCGCTTACGTCGGTGCTTTAGGGCCAAAGCAGTAGTCCAGCGGTCACATAATCTGTTAGAACATTTAATGATGTCACATATATTATAAAGAATATTTTATCTCTTGATGAAGAAAACATACCCCTTATTATAGAAACATCATTTATAGTAGTACATGTTTGATCAGATTCATTCACAGTTAAAGGAATAGTTGGGGCTCCATTCATTTATGATCAAATCATCGTAGTTAAAAAAAATTGGTTTCAACATTTTTTTCCTAAAAAATGATGTAAAAATAGTCCAATGTTAACTAGAGGATCTATTTATTTTAATCAATGAATGTGATTGCAAAATTAATGAATTTCCCATCATGTTCACCATATTTATTCAGGAAATATTTGGAATGGTCTTAGCCCAATGATCGATTGTGGGTTATTTGGGTGGTTTAAAAATAATTTTCATTAGGTTTACCATGTTGGTCTATAATGGAAACTCCAAATGTATCCCATATACATAACTTATTACAGTCCTTCTTTCAAAATACTTGTGGTCCATTAATGTTTTAAATCGAACGATGAATTTGAAAACACATTTGTTGAGAGGATGGGTGGTCATGCACGTCACACCCTTTTGGGGGAATTAAAACCTATTTTGGGACAATAATATAGATTTTACCTATTTTAATTAAATAATTCAAAAGCCCCAATATAGGTATGGGTACCCCTACTTCAATAACTTGTTTAGAATCATGTGTTGATATGAACAATTGAGTGTATATCATAAGTTCTCCATCATTCTATTATTTATTTAAGATAGTGTATTTTATATACATATTCGGGTCACATTAATTTTATTATCATCATGGGAGGTAGTTAGTGTCTTGGAGATGGTATTGGACCACTACAAGGAATAATATGTATCTTACGAGAATAAGAAACAAAATCGACATTGCTCATTTGACCAAGTATATGGTCTTGTGATATGAAAGTTCCATGAAGTTTAACATCATATATAAAGGATGTAAATATAAGGGTCATCACTAAAATTTATGTCATGTATACCCTATTTATATAAGAATAAGAGTCCACATAGTTCATGTTGGTGTCATAAAATATTGATAAACAAATTCCTTAAAGAGAGCCTTATGCATATAAGGGATACTGAAATTTCCTCTTCAAGAATATGTCTCTTTGAGTGAAGATGGGATGAAATATGACTTACATCCCAAGAAAGGACCCACAATGTGTCATCCAAATCATGTTATTGGTAAATCATCATTAGTATCTAAGCCCATGCAGACCATGAAAATTGTGTGACATAAGAGATAGTAGATGATTGGAAACAACACATGAGAGAATATTTTGATAGGGGTTACACATTAATGTTTCCCTTTGAGATGTATGATTACCAGTATAATAAAGGATAGGGTGTGGATCTTGAGAATTAAGAAGGAATCATATTTATATTTTTTCATGATAGGAATTGGATTCCTTATATTTGAGTTCTTCTACAATCCACAGATGGGATTGATGTATTTGAGGGCATCGTTGGGGATTACAATAAAAATGGTGCCCTGTATGAGCCCACATATAATCTAATGATGGAGTATGAACGATTATATACTCATTTTAGAATCTAGTCCCATAATTCTATAATATTGTTGGATATAGAGAGACATACCCTAGGGTTCATGCAGGTTGGATATCAATCCATAAGAAGGAATCTTGCGTATCTTATGTGGGTAGGAATCACAGTTTCGCTAGTTCATTTACCCCCAAATAATTGATGGGTGGGTGTGGGTGATCACACATGGATACATTATTATTATCCCAATTATTTTAATAATTGTAGGGGATTATATTAGAATGTATTCCAATTTTATTATTAATTCTATATTTTCTAGTAGATAATGAGTGATAGATACTATAAAAGTTTTGTTGAATATGTTTGGTATGACATAGAGGTAATGTTTGAGAGCATGAAAAAATAGGGTCACATGAGTGAATAACAAAAACCCATTAAGGACACTTCCCTAAAAAAGGAGGTATGTAAATTATGGTTCCTCACTAGGAGTCCACATGTAATAAGTCTGAGTTTTTTTATTGGATGAAGTTGACATGTCTTATGGGATCTCATTCACATATGTGGATTGTGTGCTAGAAATGTCTTTATTACCTACCTGACATGTTTGGGTTGCCATTATTACATGGAAGACACTCCCAAGGGTGTCTACCTAACATGTCCAAGTTTCTATCCATGATCTATGTTAACATGTCCATGAATTTATTCTAGATCAACTGACTTATCAAACATGTATTTTTCATGATCAAAGGTGACATTTTTGTGGTCTTTCACATGATTATATAACTTTTTTTGGATTTATTCATATTTCCTAAGTGAATTTTCAATGATTTCTTTGCAAGATCAAAGTGTACATGTCCTAGTTCTATCACATGATCAACTAACATGTATGTGTTGTCTTCCCATGATCATAGTGGACATGTCTAAGGTTTTTTACATGATTAACTAACTTGTACTAGATGTATCCACATGATCCAAGTGAATTTTCATTTATATCATCGCCTAACCATAGAGGAAATTTCCATTTCATTTCACATTGATATTTTGGTATGTCTATAAGATATCTCATGATAAACTCGAATTGTCTACGACACATCGCCAGTTGAAAGAGATTTTTCTATGGTCGGTCTTATGATTAAGGAGAAACATATATAGTTCAGAAAATGAAATGTGAGACAAGTAAAGAATATTTTTATCAAATGAACATAATTGAAAAACATTGTGGGGTCTCAAAAATATTTCCAGGATCACCCGCAGGTTAAAGTATTGGAGTTGCATGTTTAAATGGGTAACTTAATAGCTACTCCTCATAGTGTTTTTATGAAAAAATGAGGGCTTTACCATGAGGTTACATGAATTTATTGTCCTTGTTCATGTTTAAGAGTTCCCACATGATGGATTCACATGAATCTACATTGCTCATGCAATTCACATGGCCTCAAAGGTGGTCCAGTGATGGGTTATGTTACTGTTTGTATGGGATTGAAAATGGATTACTGTTATGGACATGGGTTATGAAATTACCATATGTATAAGGGTAATCATGTTGATATATGGGTGTGTCCTCATTTTCATATGCTTTTCAAGGCCACAAACTTGTTTATGGGCTCCCACAGGATGGCACTTTAGGATGCTAGATTACTCATTCGATTCAAATGACATCATGTGGGTATCACTGGGAGTTTTACAAACATGTAGAAGATTTGTAAAAATTATTAATGTCCAGGAATCCATGTCATGTGCTACATGAAAGAACCATAAGAATAAGGGTTCATAGGATTCCATCATCATGACTGTATAAAGGTGTTTTATTGTCCACTTTCTTATATCCTTGAACACCATCGTGGGTGTCCCTTATGTCTGAGGGCTTGTACTGGGTGGAAATACTAACCCACCACAAGACTTTGGTAGATTATTATCTATCAAGTACACACATAAACATATCTCATATTTGATCCCTTTACAATCATTTCATAATAAGAACTCAAACTCTTATATTCCATGATGTTGTATTATTTATCTAATTGGTTGAGCTAAATGGGTTCTTGTGAACGGTTTTGGGTGCATGCTTTGGGGAAACATATTGGTTCCATGTACATGGACTAGGGATTTCATGGAAGAGTTATGAAACCAATTATTTTTCTTTCTATAGAATTAATACCTCACATGAATAGTATATATCCCCATACATTAGATGATATTTATCTTGTCATTTTATTATGTGATCCTCATGGGATCACATGATTGATCTCTCCATTAACTTGTTAATTTTTTTCAAATGATGAATCTCACCGCTTTCTATAATCTTCTTCTTCCTTACTATTCTTCCTCCTCTCTCATGTGTGTTTTTATGGGGAGTAGGGGTTTATATAGGAGAATGTTGGCTGGTGATCATGCTTCCATACATGGTGAGGGTATTTTGTATACAAGCTAAAGGTGACAAATGGTTTTCTTTACTCACATCATGGGGCCACGAGATGGACACACAAGCCGACATGATGGAAAATTTTGGTGGATTAAAATGTTCCTTTATGGGGCCCCAAATGATCATTTTTTAATCATATGATGGATTATAATACATAGATTTATGTATTCATGTGATATATGGAGAATTCTCCTGATCATCATTCATCTTGTTACACATGATCTCGAAGATGATGTGGGTTCTTTAGAATATTTGTTATGTTACTCGTATTTAGAATTTAATGAATCATGCATGGATTTTTTTGATCAACATGTAACATAGTTTGATTCTTAGTATTGTATCATAGTGAACATTTCGTGATTAAATTTCATGATATAGTCATTCTCGCAAAGCGAATATACATAAACTGATTTGGTATAGTGAGGATGATTCATATATCATGTTCTTGTGCAGTGAGATAGTTCGTCATGGAAATAATTGGAGTGTTAGGGCACTAGATATTGTCTCTTTCATGATCTTAGGAGAATCCTGTGAAGGGAAAATCAAGAAGATGACTATTGTAATCAAATTGGATGGCCAGAAATACCCACATTGTGCAGCTTAAATTCAATGTATATGATTTAATTAGTAAACATTGCCCACAATACACCCCATCCATTTGGATTTTTCTTTTGGATACAGTGCACCTCATATAAAATCCAGCAGTAGCATTCGCTCGAGCTAATAGTATGGTCAACAAAAAAACACTCACACCATGACCTTTCCATTCATTTCCTCCCATTTCACTTAAATCCTCGAAAAACCTCCATATATTCCATGCACACACATTGTGAGCTATGGTTACCCACACTCACTAATTGGTTGGCTGGCTCCCAGGAAAATGTTGAGTCTTACTCCCACAAGTGACCTTGGTAGAGATGACCAACAAGTTAGCCTAACTGGATATGTTTTTTGGATAATGTATTCTATAAATGATAGAAAAATGATCTATGGAGATGGGTTAAGATATGGGCCAACGTATATTCCCTTATAATGTAAATCTGAATTCAATTCATCATGACAAATGTTTTCAGGAAATTTAGACAATGTATATATGTATTTTTTTATAGTCTTCAAACATAAAACATAATTATACAAAATTTAATTTCAAAACATTATGGGGATCATCAATTAAGTTATTCAAAAACACTCCTTACTTATTTATATATTTTTTGATATTGCAAAAATAATCAAGATGGAAGATTTTCACTTTTTTTCCTTCCACCATTTAGAATGTTCAAATAGTAAAGGTAATCATTTACATTTTCCAATAATGAAAAAATATAATTCTTTTAATTTTTCATGTTCATTAGCTACTGCCACTATATTCAATATTGAAAATACAGTATGAAATTACATTTATATTTTTATGGGTGTACTCTAAAATTTTCTTTAATACATGTATTGAAATCCATTAGAGAATATTTTTGGTCAAAAATTGGTGCTTCATCTTGTATTTGAATATATGTATGATTCAAATAAACAACATGAAAATTATATCCCATTAATTTTTCGTTATATATATCGATGTTATATATTACAATCTTATCAAATTAAATTTTAGTTGATAATGTAGAAGTACTTATAGTATTTTGGTGTCCTCCTTTAAGGAATTGATATATGTATCATGATTACCATGATTAAAAAACATCTCTATATTTGCAAAAAATATGGCAGAAGGTCTCTCATTGAAGAAAATATCATTAAAAATCATAAAATAAAAATAAATCTTTACACAAATTTATACTCAAATTTATATAATTGGAAGAAATGAAATAAAAATTTAATATATGCACAATGTTCTTCAAAAAATTACACAGTCAAAACTACTGATCTCATTCACCTCATTTCCAAAATTAGATCTTTCATTAGGACACAACAGATGAATTTTTTTACAAATATTTAAATTTGGTATACTATAGACCCTAGTTCATCTCGAAATAAGCCTATATATTTTGGATTATTTATTTTAAACATGTTTAATAATATAAAATAAAAAAACAAGGGTTTTTATGATGTTTAATAAATTGTAATGATGTAACTTGAATAAATTTGTGATTTTTAAAATAAATTATTTTTTTGAGAATTATAGGAATGTTCCCACTTGAGATGTTATTTATTGTTATATGATTTTATATTTCGGTTTAAATTAATGGTTGATGGTTAACCAATAACTTAGTTACCCTTATATGTCCCTAATAAAAATCATGTAAAAATAATCTTTAATTTTTTCAAAAAGGTCCCTGTAATATCAAATGTGATGGAAATAGGAGAATGTTTTGTTTCCTCCAGCTTGAATAACACATGTTGGACACTTAAATTAATAAAATTATCAATTATAAAATAATAAGTTATTATTTTCAATGAATTTTTACATAGTATAAAAATATGAAAAAATTCAAGATAAATCCAAAATGAAAATTCAAATGAAAAAAATTCACTAAACCATTTCAAAAGAATGTTCCAAAACACCCTCTTGAATTATGTATCTACTCATTATGATTTTTCATTTTCTAGATCAATCTAAAGAGGTTGAGGAAGCTCTTATGTAAATCCACCTCAATCCTTTTTATAATTTTGTATAGATTGATCTCCAAACATTTAGGATGATGATTGGAATAATTCTCTATCTCAAATTGTAGTCATTAAATAACTTGTATGAATACACAAATAGGGTTCCCAATGTGTAAAATTATAAGTATAGGGAAGTTGGTTTTTAGATATATTACAAGAAACCACCAGTGTCATGGTTTTAGGAAACTAAAAGGTATTATATGGACATTGAAAAAAAATCTATTGAGTATTTGGAAATCCTATTTATTGTATAGATGCAAACTTTATCAATTGTTGGAGTCATATAATGGGAATTATTTCCAAACTACAGAGCTATAATATTGATCTTTATCAAATTAAATTTTATGAAAAAAATAATTTCTTCTAGGACTCTAGATGGATTAAATGGGATTATGATTCCTATATATATTTTTACAGAAAATATTCATGGATATACCAAATGGAATTCATCTCATTTGGTATGAAAAATATTTCTATATGTAAAAATTAGTTCACATGTGTTCATAGGTTTCCAAATAGATTGGTCCATTTAAAATCAACATCATCCTGACATATTCACATAAACATTGACTAAAATGAAATCCTAAAACATGGGTAATTTCACTCGTTAATAGTAATTGAATCATATGAGAACTGAAATAGATAGATATTGTGGGAAATTTTAAAATAATTTTTTTAAAAATATTTATTTTAGGGAAATTATAATAGTGAAACAATATAAGTTCTAATAACTATCAATTACATGGGAAATGTAAATATTTAAAATTATTGTAAAATAATTTTAAAGTTGTGATCTCATGTATAGGTTGTCAGAAGGAATAATCAATCCATATGAAAACCAATTTTTTGGGTGTCCTTAAATTTTCCTTTCTATGATAATTCGTCTTGGTCCCTAAAAATGAGATACATATCAATATGTGAGATGTATAACTAAATATTATCAATGATGATAACAGTATAATTTTATCTTCTTAGTGAGTTTGAATTCCGTAAGTGAATCGTTAAATGTATGACAATGATTGAATAATCAATAAAATGTTTCTCACATCTAATTTAATGATGACGATATCCCTGGGTATTGAATTTGAAATGTACTGCATAGTTTATATCAATATTAATTATAATTAAATAATAATAAAATATGAATCAATGGTTGAAAGAATTATATATCCAACATTTTTAAATTTATTGAGGCAAAGAGATTATATTACATATTAAGTGTTCTTAAGAGGATTTAGTAGAAATAGATAATCATTATATCCTTTTGGGACTTTTTTTACATTATATAGGTAATAACCAAGAAAATTCCATGTTATTTTTTTGGGATTATTATGAGTCTGTGAAAATTGATAGCTCATTATTTTGAGACCCAACATTCCTAGAATGACTTTTAGAACTTTTTTTAGGTACATTCAGTATATGTGTGGGTGGTGTTTCCTATTTTTTGAATCGGTGTTTGGAATTGAAATATGAGAGCAGCGTTGAATCTGCAGTGTTGTGATTCATCTCAGAAAAGCATCACTATGACTACAGTTGGTCGGGAGAAAAAGATTGTTTTCATAATTTTTATGTAATAATAAAATAACAATTTTATTATTATTTTATATTCTATTCTCCAACAGATGAGCGGATTTGGTGGGACCAACGACATTTTAATCCATTAAGTGTATTGACTCATCAATTGTGTAACCACACCATTGTAAATTAAATGAGGTTCATTAATTAATAATTTAATGAATATCATTAAAATATTTCGTGCGTTACTCACCCTTTCCCCCTATTATATATGTGAGGATCGAGGATGAGTTTTTCCATGGATTCACCAAGAAAATAAAACTATAGAAAAGTACCACGATGACATCCACCGAAAAAGGATGGAAGCTTAGAAGGTAATGAACCAGGATCGATGAATGCCGAAGACTCCATCCAATGTGGATACTCATCCCACCGCATACCATTAGACGTGGAACTACCGCCATCCACAATGATCAGGAGAAATATTTGAGGTAGGTGGTTTAATTGTTATAGTTTATCTATGAGGATTTATTTTCTTCTTCTTGTTACCACATTAACGTGGAGGGCGTGGGCCTAATGAACAAGGAATGAACCCTCCTATTCTTCACTCATACTGCATTCTTCGGGGATTGTTTCCTCAATTTGATGGCAACGTGAAATAGTGGGTCACACAATGACGGTGGCATCTTAGGAGGCCCGTCGGCATAGATGGGAGAAGAAATGGATCTCTGAAGCACCACCGGAGCTGCACCGGCATGGTGGTGCCCACGATCGATGCCAGCGAGCGATGGGGGCTGCTGAAAATGGTCGGATGTGCAGGAAGCAGGGGCCACACCGTCGCGCACTGTGGAAGGGAGTCACGGCATCAGGCCACAGTGGCTTCCAGCAGCAGTCAACTCATTGGCTTGCCGTAGAGGCGGAGGGAGCGCACTGCCGCACACTACATTGAAGAGGGCTACAGTGTTATGTCATGAAAGAGGAGGGGGACCCACATCTTGTGGGTCCCACAGACCACGTGGAGGTTCCAAATGGTGCTACCATTTGAAGGATATGAATAACTGCTTTGAGAAATAAGGAAAGGGGGGAGCAGCTCTCCTTCAGGTGGGATAGCCAGCTGGGTGCCGCACTAGCTACCGGTAGGCCGGGCCAGACCACGGCTCAGCGGACCCGGCCTACCATGGCCTAGCCTGACTAGGGTGACCCAAGCCCACACTAGCACAACCCAACCTGGCCCGAATGGCCCAGACCAGGTCAGGCTGGGTGGTTTGGATTGGTTTAGACTAGACTTGGGCCCCTCTCAGGTCCAGAAACACATAAAGGGCCATATCTTTCAAACTATATATGCATTTTAAGAAACATCTGCAGAACTGGGATCATTAGAGAGAGATGATCCTCTTTACATACTCCACTTGTATTTTAATGAATGTTTGAGTACAGACAGGTTGGATCACACCCAAATCCAACCGGGTCCTCGCCACAAAAATGCCAATAACTCAAAGACCAGTTGTCTGATTGACGCGCCGTATATTGTGTTGGAACAATTATAATGATTTGGATAATTGTGTTTCTTCTTCATGGGACTTAGTGCCAGTTGGAAAATGACTGATTTCTTGAGTAGATGTTCCCCCAGAATCCAGCGTACATCGAGCCGCAATCTAGTGGCTATATATGACATCAAGAAGAAGAGAAAACAATAAGGTTCAGCATCAGAAACTTCTGAGTGGGATGATAATTCTTTTTGACAAATAATCCCTACATTTGTACCAGTGGCCAATAAAGGTCAATACCAGTGACCAATATAGTTCCGCACTAGCAACCAATACGGTTTAGCAACAATGACCAATATGGGTCAACACCGGCAACCTATACGGGTCAGCATCTAGAGACCAATATAGGTCAGAAAACAGTGACCTATACAGGTCATCAGTAGAGTTACAATGGATAGGGTGTTCTATCATTATGACTAGTAATCCCTATCCTAGTAACCTTAATGTTATACCATTATAGTGAGTTGTATCTTTTGATTTTTGTTTCCTGATTTAGATCATGCTTGTGACATTACCTTTGTAGTGTCTGTTTTGATGTTTTCCTTTTTGGATTACTGAGAGGCATTCGCAGGTTTCAGGGTCCCATACAGAGTTTTTATACTCACCCTTACACGAGCTCTTCCAGCACATGTGTGTATAATGCAAACTTCTGATTCTCTGAGGCAGACTTCGGTGGTTCGGGATAGTGTGGGGCATGGTGCTATGGGATTAGTCGATATCCTCTTCTTCGACTTCAGAAATATAGCTACTACCCTCCAAATAGTGCTACAGGGCAGATGCTACGATTGTTTACTTAATTTTCAGTTTCGAGGGATTGTATTTTGGCCAACTATATTTATTTTACAGTTATACTTGTGGTTGAACTTTACTGTAGTTATTATTCCTTTCATTTGTTGGATGTTTAATTGATTTTCCCCTTTTTAGTGTATACAGATATCTAATGAAATTACTTCCCTATTTGAGAAAATACATTTGGTGCTAGTCACCAATCCTGGCCTATGGAAGGCGGGCATGGGGTAGTCACGTCTAGGCCCTGGGGGATGGGTTGTGACAAAGTGGTATTATAGGGTGGTCAATTCTACTAGATGAACTAAGAGACTACTTCCAATGAGGTAATGGTTTAAAGTGTCTTTTGTTTGGTTTTTTAGTATAGGGAGTCTAGTGTTGGTGCGACAACTGATGTATCCATAAACCAGGACCCTAAATTATTTTTTCCATCTTGGTACATGAAAACTCCGGTTTCTACTGTTTCAAAAAAAATGATCAATTTTGAGTCTGCTAACCAGGTATAACTTATTGACAATAGTGTATCGGTGTCTGAAAGGATGCCTCCACAAAGATATCCATCCATGATTCTGACTAAATATCATGACAGTTGCCCAATGAGTGACGATGCATTGGTACAGGGACCACTCACAGTGATGTCACCTTTGGGTGGTGTACTAGTAGCAGCACCACCCGTTAAACAGCATATTCTACTAGTGGATCATTCATACTAGATTAGCACGTTGAATGAGTTCTAGATATTGAGTTCTATGATGTTTTGCTGTGAAACAGGCCCCCACGCAGTAGAGGACTAGCTTGTGGTGGTTTCATGGGTTTTTCAATTAGTAGAGACACCCACCGAGCAAACGATGATCTTGGCTACTAGCCTTCTTTTAGGCTCGATAAGACGATGGTAGAGCTCGATGCTCTAGGTGCATGAGGATATGACCCTCACCTGGCTAGACATTGAGAGCCTTTTCAGGGTGGAGTTTATGTGAGTGACACTATGCTCTATGCATATTCAGGAGCTACTGCATCTGCAGTATGGTAGCCAGATAGTGGTACGGTACTCAGTGAAATTTTATGACCTATCCATATACTCCACCAACATGGAACAATACCTATACTTCAGGTCCCATAACATTCAATAGGGTCTCTGAAGAGAGGTCATAATTGCAACAGTTTCTCTCAGCATCCTGATGCAGGCTGGGGTTCTAAGGAGAGCTTTGCGGATGCAGAGCATATTTATCGAGAAGGCATCGATAGTGAGAGCCCCTACCATACGACAGGTAGCACAGTCATCTAAAGTAGATAATAGACAGACGACCAAAAAGACAAAGTGGGATATACCTTATAGAGGGTGACCTAGAGATGCTGGGTAAGAGGCCTGAGGCTCGAGGGGCTAAGGGAGTCACCAGCGAGGTATGATCTGTTTTTTTCCTATGGGGGACAGATTTATAGAGCCTGTTACTCTATGACTCCCCACATGGATGATCGGAAGATGGATAAGGGGATACTAATGTTGAGGTAGTGGTGGATTCATGAGTTTCATCTTTGTGGTAGATGAGGCAGGGGAGCAAGTGGTATGGTGGGAGGTGGTTGTGGTCCCTAGTAACTACCACCACCACCCCCAGGTGGTCCACCATGAGCTCAGGGAGTAGGTGGATGGGGTCATGCCCAACTACAAGAAGTATAGGTTCACAATCATGACGTCCCTGAGATGATATGAGGTATAGTTTTCTTCTTCTTTACTTTAGAAGCATTGCTTATCGACACAGTTACTAGCTGTTCTTTCCTTGCTGCGGACTTAGTTCGGGACTTTGAGACTCCGACTAAGCTTTTATCTTAACAATTTCGTATAGATAATCCTACGGGAAGAGATTCAGTAGTCACGCACTAGTGCCGATAGTGTGATCTATCTCTTGGAGGGGATAGTTTCAGATGAGATCTTCTAGTAGTAGCGTTGAATCCCTACAACATCGTTCTAGGAATGGACTAGCAATCACCAGTTCATGCATAGAGTGAATGCTTGATATGTATAGTTTGATGTACGTTCAGAGATGGATGCCAGTTTTCATTTGTTGGTGATAAAGAAAACAGAGCTCTATGAGATGGAATTGTGGTCAGGAGGGTGTAGCTGATTACAAATCAGCTGGCTTGCATGACCTTTGACATAGTGGATGAGGCAAGTCAACAGTTCCCAGTAGTGGTGGATGGTTATGAGGAAGCCTTTCCAGAAGATGTCCTAGGACTACCTCCCCACAGAGAGGTAGACATATGCATTGACCTATACCCAGGAATAACAGAAATATCTACACCAGCATATGGGATGGACCCTTTATAGCTCTGGGAGCTGAGGGTATAGTTGGAGGACTTACGGAAGAAGGGATTCGTAAGACCCAGTGTTTTCCCATGGGCATCCCCCTTTTTTTCCAAGAAGGAACATGGATGTTTTAGGCTATACATGGACTTCCGGTGCCTAAACTATGTGACCATGAAGAACAAGTATCATCGACTAAGGATTGATGATTTGTTTGATTAGTTAAAAGAAGAGAATTGGTTCTCTAAGTTAGACCTCAGATCAGGCTATCACCAACTCAGGGTAAGAGATGAGGACATACTGAAGACAACCATCGGATGTCGGTATGGCCATTACGAGTTCTTCTTTGATGCCATTCCGCATGACCAATGCTCCAGTAGTGTTCATGGGGCTCATGAACTGGATCTTCTAGCCATACCTCGATTTCATTGAGGTGGTCTTTATCGACGACATCTTGGTGTACTCAACGTCCAAGGATGATCATGTTGTACACATGAGGATAGTTTTGGACACACCTTGGGATAACCATTTATATGGGAAGCTCTCGAATTGTGAGTTTTGGATATGAGAGGTTCACTTATTTAGAAAGGTCATCTTAGAAGCTGGAGTTACAGTGGACCCAGTGATGATCAAGGCAGTACTTTTGTGGGAGCCACCTAAGAGTGTTACCGAGGTGTAGAGATTCTTTGGATCACAAGGATACTATTGAATGTTCATACCGAATTTATCCATAGTACCATCACCTATTAATTCCATTATAAAGAATGGGAAACCCTTACAGTGTCAAGGACATTCTAGTAGAGCATTCAACAGCTGAGGCAGAGCATGACCAGTGCTCACATCCTTAGGTTGTCTGAGGGGGGCACTGGCTATGTGGTTTATTGTGATCCTTCTGGTACCAGAATTAGTTTCATCCTAATGTCTGATGATTATGTGATTAATTATGAATCATGAAATTTAAAGCCTTAGGAGAAGAATTATGTAACTCATGGCATGGACTAGGAAGCATTAGTCACCACATTGAAGATGTGGTGACACTATTTGATGGGCGAGCATATCATTAATTAATCAGACCATAAGAGTTTGAAATATATCATCACACAGAAAGATCTAAATCTAATACTGTGTTTTTGGCTAGAGTTCATCTAGGACTATGTCTTTGAGATAGTCTATATTACTGGGATGGGGAATGTAGTGGCATATGCACTTAGTCATAGATTGAGTTCGTAGCTACTGAATGAGTATTCAAATCAGTTAGCCACGCATATGATATCCTATATCGATAGAGATGAGATAGTCTACAACCCATCGATGGTAGTTGACCCTCTACTCCATCTGTGAGTCAAAGAGGCACAACTCTGAGACAATAGCTATGAGACTACATGTGCTTAGATATCCCAATACCATGCAACAAACAGATATTATAATGGTTGAGAGCACACTATCCTTTTTAGAGGATGTACATTTGTACCAGTGGAGCTATGAGAGGAGGTGTTGTGGGATCTCCTTACATCACCCCTGGTCGTACATCTAGGTGTGATGAAGATGTATCCGGACCTCTGACGCTAATACTGGAGGCCATGGATGCAGAAATCTATGGGCATAGTTTATTTATAGATGTCTAGCATACCACCAAGTAAAGGTCAAGCACTAGGTACCTATAGGATTGACCCAAACCCTAGAGATACCGGAGTGGAAGTGAGAAGGGATATCAATTGAATTTGTGACGAGGTAACCACATATGTCCCGAGGGAATGATACCATCAGGGTGATTATTTTCTGACTCACCAAGTCATCCCACTTCCATACTATTTGAGAAAAGGCTTCGGTAGAGATCTTGGGACATCATTATTTTAATGATATCATGTTCCTTCATGGGGTACCTTCAACGATTGTCTCAGATTGTGACACACGCTTCACATCTTGGCTATGGAAGGATTGTAGGAGGCTATCAGGACTCAACTTCTCTTGAGAAAGACATTTCACCTAGAGACAGATGTTCATACTCAGAGGACCATCCAGACCATGGAGGACATGCTTCGTGCATGTGTCCTAGATTTTGGTGGATGTATGGAGGATCACCTACCCATGGTGGAGTTCATTTACAAAAAAAATATCACTCCACCATTGGTGTGGCCCCTTTGATGGTGTTTTATAGATGACAGTGCAAATCACCCTTGTGCTGGACAGATCTAGGAGAGCCATCACTCATGGACCCAGAGATGGTACATACTACCAGAGATAAGGCTTAGGTCATCCAAGAGAAGATAAAGACTACATGGAGCCTATATAAGTCATGTGTTGATAGGCGTTAGAGACCACTGAAGTTTCAGGAGGGGGACCATTTATTCATACAAGTCTCCCATCGATGGGGAATACAGATATTTGTACAAGGTGGAAAACTCTCACCAAGATCTATCAAAATATTCCAGATACATTAGATGATTTTAAAGGTGGTTTAACTCTTGACACTTCCACCACAGTTGGAGAGTGTGAACAATGTCTTGCATTTTTCTCTGCTGAAGAGATACGTGTGTGACCAATCTCACATCATCGACCATAGTCAACTCAAGATTGACGACGGGGGTACATTTTTAGGGTATGAGGTGGAGATAAAGGATCATCAAGAGCATGTCCTTGTTTGGCGGTTGATACCTCTGGTGCGAGTTCTTGGGTTTCACGAGAATCTCTAGGAGAGCACATCAGAGTGAGAGGCTCATCTGCATTCCTAGTACCCCTCTTTGTTTGTGTATCCTTGATTAGAATTTGAGGACATAAATCCCTAAGGTAGGGGGAATTTCAAGACCTAGAAAATTCCATGTAATGTTTTTTAGTATTATTAAGAGTCATTGAAATTTTATGGCACATGATTTCAAGGCCTGGTGTACCTAGAATAAATTTTAGAACTTATTTTTAGGTATATTTAGTAAACGTACAGGACTAATTCTAAATATTTTTAACCGGTTCTCAGAATTGTAATCTGAGAGAACCATTGAATCCACAATGCCAATATTCTCTTAAGAGAATCTTCACTTCAACCGTATTTGGTTGGGAGAAAAATATAGTTTTTGGACTTTTAAATGAATAATAAAATAAAAATTCTGTTGTTATTTTAATTTATTTTATCCAACGGATGGGCGGAGTTGGCGGGACCGACAACATGTCAATCCATGAAGTGGAATAACTCTTTAATTGTGTAACCACAACACTGAAAATTAAATGAGGTTCATTAATTACTCATTTAATGAACCTCTTTAAAATATTTCATGCATTACTCAGCATTTTCACCTCCTATATATGTGAGGCTCGGGGATGTGTTTTGACCATGATTCACTAGGTGAGGAAACTCTAGAAAAGACTATGACGCAATCCACTAATAGAGGATGGGTGCTCATGCAAAAACAATCATGGATTGACAAACACTGATGACTACATCCAACGAGGATGCTCCTCCGACTGCATACCCTCGAATGTGAAAGTACTACCTTCTGCAGTGGTGACTAGCTACCTTCGTGGTAGAGGGTTTAATTATTATAGTTTATCTATGATGATTTCTTTCCTCCCTCTTGTTATCATATTAACGCAGATGGAGCTAGTGAAATGCACAAGGTCCAGACCCTCTGACAGTTTTCTCATGTTGTGTTCTTCGAGGACGGTTTCTTCAATTTGAGGGAAATGTGAAACAGTAGGTCACACTATGACGACGACAACTCGGGTGGCCCGTAGGCACAGACGAGAGTAAAAAAGAGAGATCCAAAGCACTAATCAATCCCAGAGGATGATCTGATGGCCATGCACTAGAACGGTGGAGCCAGCAAGCAGCTATTGTGGCCAGACCCTTGGTCAGACGTAGAGGCAGAGGAGACGTGCAGTTGCGCACTGCATTGAAGAGGGTTGTTGCGTTATGCCACGACGGAGGAGGGGAAAGCGCATCATGTGGGTTGCAAGAACTATGTGGCGACACCACATGGAATTCCTGTTTGAAGGAGATGACATGCTCCTTTGAGTGGTTCGAGAGATGGGGGGAGGGGATCCCACTTTACGTGGGCCACCTAGTTGGGTGTCGCACTGGCTATTGTGTCGTGCCCTGCCGGTGGGCCGACCCAGTCTGTGACCTAGTAGACCAGGCCTACCATGACATATCCCAGCCTGGGCGGGCCAGCCCAGGGCCCAGTAGTCTGATCCTATCATGGCTCAGACCAACCGAGCCGGCCCAGGCCAGTTCGGTCCAGGCCTGGTCAGGTCAGCCCAAGCTAGGTCGGACTGGACCCGAGCCCCTCTCAGGCCCAGAAATTCATAAAGGGCCATATCATGCAAACCAGATGCATGTTTAATGAACCATCTATGGAACTGGGATCCTTAGAGCAAGACAATATTTTTTATGTACTCCACCAAGGTTTTGGATAATGTTTTAGTATGGATGGGTAGGATTTCACCTTAATCCAACTAGGCCCTCGACACTAAAATGCCAATAACTCACAAATCGGGCGTCCTATTGACGCGACGTCTATTGTGTTGGAACCCCTATAATGTGGAGGATCATTAGGATAATTACTCATGGGACTTCATGCTGATTGAAATATGACCAATGGCTTGAGGTGCGGTTCTCGCAGAATCAATGGTACTTTGAGCAGGAATCTAGTGGCTGGTTGTGACTTGAAGAAGAACAGAAACCAATACGGGTCTGCATCTAAAAATTCATATTGGGATGATCTAGCTATACGACTAATAATCCCTAAATATATACCAGTGACCTATATAGTTAAGCACCAGAGACCAATACGGGTCAGAATATAGTGGCCTATATAGGTCATTAGTAGAGTTACCACAGATAGCATGGTCATGCTTTATGACTAGTCATCCCTATACCAGAAACATTGAAGCTATACCATTAGATTGAGCTATATCTTTTCTTTTGTTCATCATGATTTAGTTCATTCTTGTGAAATTACCATTTTGGTATCTCTTGTGATGTTTTCCTTTGTGGATTACAGAGATACCTTCGGGGGTCTCGGGGTCCGCTACTAAGTTTTTATAATCACCCATGCACGGGCTCTTCCAGCACGGGTGTGTCTAGTACATATCACTAACGCTATGAGGAAGACTTTGGAGGATTGGGACTAGGTGGATCTTGGTGTGATGAGAGAAATCGAGATCCTTTTCTTCAACTTGAGACTTACAGCTACTACCATCCATGTAGAGCTTCTGGGAAGATGTGATAGTCGTTTACTTTCTTTTCAGTTTCTAGGGATTTTATTCTAGCTCAATGTTTTCAGTTTATAGTTGTACATGTGATTGTACATTACTCTAATGGTTATACCTTAATTTATTTTATTGTTTACTTCAATTTATCCTTTTTATTGAGTACATATCTCTAAGGAAATGTCTTCCGTGTTCTGGAAAATACTTCAGGTGCTAGTCACAAACCCTCGGCCTATGGAAGGTGATATTGGGGTAGTCACATTTGGGACCCTGGGGATGTGTCGTGACACTAAAAATAATATTCATGGAGTAAGAATAACTACCATAAACATATTTTTATAAATTATTATATACATAGTATATCCAGATGTTCCACTAATTATGATGAATTCTATTTTATGATGAAGGTGTCTATATGTTCATGGGATTGTTAATGTGTAAATATAAATGATCATATAGAAAACAAATATATAAATCTAATTATATGTTATTAATTTTTATAATAATATAACTAAAAATTCATTCTAAAAGATATAAAAAAAATTTAAGCATAAATAATTACAAAATCGATATTTTGGTTTTATTGAATAAATTTTTATTCTGCATTCATTAAAATGTTCTACATAAACAATATAAAATAATAGTTCATATTTCCCCATGCCAAATTTGAGATTGTTATATTGGATTAATAAAATTTATATGAAATTTATGTTATCTTAAAGTATGAATTAGTGTGGTTTATTTTGATTATGAGTTTATGGAAATGTATGTCATTATCAATTGACATTAGGTTTTTAAATTAGGGATACCTATGTTTATTAAAATGTATTTACCCTCCCACCAATTATCTCATAATATTGAGTGAAATTTTAAGGAAAAATTATGAAGGATATAATTTTCTAGAATTTTTATTTCTAAAATTGTTGAGATTTTAGAGACATCAAAAATTATACATTTATTCAATGATGGAATATAAAGAACATTATTCATTGTGTTAGCAGACATTAGTTCATGTGTATATATTTTAAAGTTCTCATAGAAACAATCCTTTGATCATTGATGATTTATCATCATTCCGAGAACATCAATATCACATATATGAATGATGTATGTTTTATTGAATGTTTGTTACCTAATTTATGTTGTACATGATATGTTGATGAATCTGATCCTTGGTAAACTAGAAGTTGATTTATGAAAAATATATAGTCACATTTTTTTGAAAAATACTGGTACTCAAACCTTCCACTACAATGAGATTAATTTAGGATTTTATTTTAGGCTAATTTTATAAGAAATATTAGGATCATTTGTTTAAAAATTTTTAATATATTGGTTGATTTTTCTTATTTGGAGTGTTTGGAATTTATTGGAATGTTGGTTTCCTTAGTTTAGGAAGACGATAATATAATTCCCATTTATGTATAAATTTCACCACTAGTCCTTAGAGTGAAAACACTACCATTTACACTACCCCATGGATTGAATATATGCTATGAAATATGGTTTACATGTTGGGACCACTTTTTGTATGATGATTGTATTTGATGTCAATAGTTGTCAATGCTAGTCTAAACAAAGAAGAAGATAAGGAGGGACTCCAATGTTAATGGAGATCAGCTGAAGTGTGGATGCATGTAGAATTGTTATGAAATCATAGCTTTGAATTTAATGCTTGGGAAATTCTCCTTGAACTAAATTCAGACGATTTTTGAAGTGATCATATGTTCAACGGACATGTGTCAATGGTGTCACATTGTTTACAATAATGAATAATAGTGATGTATCATCCATATAGAATGATTGAAGAAGAATAAGGATTTAAAAAAGACCATGAAATTCTTCATGATTGTATAAAATCAATGCAAGGTTATCCTTGGAAGATAGAATCAAATGATTTGCATGAAGTGTGGAATGATAGTTGAAGAAGAAGAGAGAATGTGGAATGGCTTCGAATTCTAAGACAACCAATCATTTCACATTGTATTAGACCAGATGATGTTTTTATGATATGTTTTTCACAAATATCATAAGTCATGAGAATTTATGATTAAAACCAAATGATGGAAAGGGGGAGAAAGGATGATGCCTGTCATATACGGTTTTGATTTGAAGGAATGCTACTACTAGAAGATAGAGATGTTTTTGTACTTTCCAATTTAATTCTGATGATGCCAAATCTGGTCTATCGAAGGATATATATCATGATAGTGGAGTTCGTGATGAAAGCTGAAAAATGGTTATGGGAAACAGTGATGAATTAAATGAAAATGGAATGGAAAATATGGACACGAAACAAATGAACAGTTTAAGGTGGTGCCATTTTCCAGTGTTTGCCAAATTTTAGGGCCTAAAAATTGGAAAATGAAGAGATGCGTTTTTGGAAAAGGGAAGTGCGCGAAAAAGGAAAGAGCTGCATGAAATATTTGCATCATGTGTTAAATAGCAGTGGGATGCGCAAAATATTAGCGGGATGCACGAAAAATAAAGAGGTGTGCGAAATATTGGCGTGGTGTGTGAAATAGAGGAATGATGATTTTTGCGTAAAAGGTGTTTCGAGATCTTAACATTGAAATTTGGAAGAGGCATTCAGTGCATGAAAAATTGGTCAAAGTGAACGAAAAATGAGGTTGTGCAACAAGTGACTTTTCATGCAATATGGGATGCGGTTTAGAATTTTGGCGCAAGTGGAGTTCCACGTCCGGTATATGAAAATATGGCAAAGACATGGACTGCTGGAAAAATTGGACCGAGTGCATGAAAGATTGATTTTTTCATGAAATGTGGAATGTGGTGTGGAATTATTTACACAATTGGTGCATTGTGATTAGAATTTCAAAAAATGAAAACGTCAAGAGGTGCACGAAAAATCGGAGATGTTTGTGCAAGGTGTGCAGAACATTAGACTTGTGCACGTAAAAATTGGTTGTACACAAAATGTGGGTTTGATGTTTTATGCGCAAGAGTGGATCCATCATTAGAATAATGAAAAATGTAAAATTCCTAAGGTGCGCAAAAAATCAGAGAAGGAGTCCCTAATCCAATGATGTGAGAGACAGTTTTAAGCACAGGAAGGGGTTTTATGCGCAGGGAAAAAATGCCTATAAATATGAGGTGAAACCCCTCATTTGTAGAGACTCAAAACATAGTCAAATCACAAGCTCTGAGCATGGAAAAATCTAAGTATTGAGTATGTCTGAAAACATAATGTGCAGTGTGAAAAAGGAAGTTCCAGACAAAAAAGGGAGGTTCTGCATGAAAAAGAAGAGTTTTGTGAAAACGTTTTTTCGCGCCAAAAGGTTTTTTTATGTGAAAGATTTTAATTTTACTGGAAAGTCACCTAGAAGGGTGTGCGAAAAATTTAAGCATCCCACAGGCCTTCAACAGGTTCATAGAACTCTCAATGTGACTTTGTGAAGAAGGAAGTATAGTGATCCATTCAGTATCATGAAGAGAAGTAGATCCACAATCACACGACTACTGTTTAACAATCTCATTGTGCTTTGTGATGTGAAGAAGAACTAGATGTGCAACTGAATTCATATCTGTACAAAATAAGAAGTTATTATACCGATACACTCCTATGTTGGTATTGTGAATTGAAGAAATTGATTAAGACACTGCAATTATACTTTGTCGAAGAGAAAGAAAATAAGAAGAAGAAGAATAGAGAATGCCCAACTAAAGGCTAACAATGATTCATGGCAGTTTGATTTAGATGATGCCAAGTGAACCGATCTTCACTTCCTGATTAATCACATTGGAGTATGTGATTATATCCAAGGAGAGAGAATATGTTTTAGTGCAGTTGATTTTTTCACTAAGCAGAAGCAATAAGATGTCTATTTCATTTGGTGTTTCTCCAGAAAAGAAGAGAAGGAAAGAAGGAAGAATTTCTGTCCTACTGCTTTGCAAGTAATCAAGTGAAGAGCACTAAAGAAGATCAAGAGCAGAACCTACCTTATTCAAAAGGAAGAAGTCTGTCTCCATAGGCAGTATAAAGAACCAGGTAGAAGCTGCAAGTTGGACTAGGCTATCACCAGTCTAGGGAAGAGGATTGTTTTCCACCCCCTCTAATGTGTAGAGACTCAAACTGGCTACAGGATTGTTTTCCTAGACTCCCCACAGTAATTGCATATCACATCACAGTAGAGAATCCATGCATTAGTCATATCAAGGCATGGTAAGGACATAGCTACTCTTATTGAGTGTTGAACCGCGTAAAAATATCGTGTGCATATTTTTACTGCTTCATATTATTGCATGCAAGAGAGAAAAGAAAATAATAGAATCATGATCCTAACAGCTCAAGGGGTATAGACATAAAAGTTAGAATTGGTTTAAAAATTCCCCAACACCGATTCACCCCCCTCTCAGTGTTAGTTTTATCCCAAACTTGTCCTCTCATAACACTCCCTATAAATTTTTAACCCCCACTGAGTTTTATATTCATCCAAACCAGTTTATTATGTTTTACTTGATTGATTGTTTTTTTAATTTTATATTATAAGATACCATTTATTTTCATAAAGTATGATTGAAAAATTAAAATTTATAATTGGTCTTTGGTAATGTTGTTTGAGGGGGTATATATTTTTTTATGGATTAGGAGGAAGAATGCATCCCCTCATGTAGTATTATAACTTCTTGAATGTTTGGAAATACCCATATTAGATGTATTATATTTAATTCCATAGAGATATTTATTGCATGTAGGGTTATTAAATAATGGCTTTTTGGTATTCATGAATATCAAATAACCTACAAATATCTTATAATAATCTCTTAATAGATGGAATTGATTAGTATAAGAAGTATAGATGACATTGATTCTATAATGTGTATTGGGAAGATTATATTGGATATGAGAATAAAAAATTTATGGGATGTGAGAAATATCTCCTCAAACATTATATCCGCATTTTTCAGAATGTCAGGATCCTTAACCTCATTACCTATTTTTACATGTATAATAGACTCTGAAAAAAAATTTTATCCATTTAATTCCATGTTTGTGGATGGTTCCCTTTTCATAACTAATAACTTTTCAATTAGAGAATCACATGAAGCTACATAAATAAAACTATGATCCTGAAGAATTAGGAATATATAAAAATAAATGATTAATAGTAGATTATTCAATTGATAATGTGGAAAACATTCACATAATAATTTAAATTATTATTACTATTCATCAAGTGTTTCAACATGAGATTTAATCATTCAAAAAGTTTAGTAAATATTTTTTCTATTATAGTACTAGGAATTATGTCTATAAAAAGTGAAATTTCATTATATCTCAACGAAACAATTGTCCATTAACACTGTATTTCTAATCAATTGTAACATTATCTATGTTAAATTAGAATTCCCTTTCATTCTTAAGGTCCTCATCCCTCTTATAGGTTCTATAGTTGTTCAATTGATATGGATTTATTTTAAATGTGTATATGGGTCCTCTATACCTAGTATATGGAATTTAGTTAACAAATGAATTATTAAAGATTTAAATTTGAAATTAGGTGATTCCAATTGAATTTTTAGGTATTGTGATTGATATTCGACACTAGGTGATGTTAAATCAATTATTGTACGACTATTTTCAATAATTATATAGATATTTTTTTCACCTTATGTTTTGTTAATGAAACATAAATTCCATGTGGATCTTCATTGGATTTTATATCCTCCTTCAAAGAATCTATATGATATCAATTATATAATTCTTGAATATTCTATTCTAGTTAGTGTTCGAATGGATGTATATATCTAAGAGATTATCCAATCAAGAAAATTACTAAAAAATAAGTATGGATTTCGCATATGAAGGAAAACTAAATAAAAGAAAGATAATAAATATCTATTGAATTGAGAAATAACTTGTAAAATTTAAAAACATTAAATGTTGATGGTCTTGGAAAATGATATCATAATTTGAACATGTTGTCATGAAATTTCTAATTTATTAGTTTTTAATAAAACAAGAATAATATAGGGTTGGAAATTAGTTCCCTCTATAATAGTGTTTAAGGTATTCTGTGTTAAATAGTATTGTAAAAATAATGTAAGTGAGTACGGTTTCATGAATAATTAAATATAGAAAAAAATAATAGAATAAGTATTATGTATGGACTTTTAAATAAAAATGTTCTTGTAGTAAATATTGTATGATTATTATTTTATGAATAATAAATATTTTGTAAACATCACCATTTCTAAGAGTTCATTCATTTTAAATTAATTATTCTTTTGATGATTACTAAATTATTAATTTCTATTTAGACAATTTGAAATGATGCACATAAACATGGACTTTATATAATTATTATATATTGAATATATAGAACATATATGACATTTGGGTATATAAAATATAATAATTCTCTTATGTTTATAGAAAATAATTGTAATATTGTGGTTCTTAATAATAATAACACATGTTTTCCTTAGGATACCATATTACTGAATAGTTTTATGAGAATAAGGATTTCCAAAAGGGAACTCTATATAATTATCTAAAAATAATATGCAGTAAGAAAAAATAAAATGAAATGAAAATTAATCTAAATTATAGCAATAAATTATGAAAAATGATCCAAAACTTCATTTAAATGTGAGTATTTCCCTTGATATGGAGTTTTTTAATTAATCCATCAATTGTTAGGAAGATTATTTAAAAAATAGATAGTATCATATATATTGTATTTCTAAGATATAGACAATTAGGAACAATATAGTGTATAAGAGGAATCATATAACATTAATAACTACAATCATATTACACCCATCAATAAATTTTTAATTAAGGTAACCAATTTATATATCTATATCCTATATAAGATATATTTTTTAAATATATTTTTTATAATAAATATTTTATTTGATTTTTGACAATATATAGTATATAGTTTGATATCCATTTATAATATTTTTTTACAAGTTATTTTATATAAATTTAATTTATCACTAGATAATTCCAAGGAAATTATAATTCAAGTGTGATAGATAAATAAAAAAACCTAAATATGGATTAGAAATATTTTTTGGATTCTCCCAAGGTAAAATAATTTAGTAAAATATAAGGATAAATTAGAAATTTTTTATTCTAAAAAATCATATCGTGTATAGTAAATTATTAGACAATAATATTTTTTTGCAACTGGATGTATATTTTTTGATAATGTGAATTTTATCCAATACTTTTTTATCTCCATTATAGTGTACCAACTATCAAATTTTAGATATGATCTTACGTTTTTTGTGTCATTGAAATATATTTTCATGTATCATTTTTTATATATATAGATGGTGTTCAGTATTGGGATCATTTAATAGAGGGTGAACATGGAAACTCTGAATTGAAAAATTATGTAGGTTGGTACCGCGTACAAATTTTAGGATTACTAGGTACCTAGTGAACTTGGAAGAGTCCTTTAAGTGCATATATCTGCACCATCCGACTAATGGGTGTGATTTGGTTTTTTGATAGAGAACTAACTACCCTCTATAAGCTGATTTCTCACCTTTTATACTATTGGGTTTCCTTTCATTGTATTTATATAATTTTACCAAAATATTATTTTCCTACCACTCTAATCAATTTGATCCAATATGATCATATAACCAACATTTTGGTTCCACTTCAATTCCATGAACTATTTTGGTTTGTATAATTAAAGATTGAATTTTTATCTGTTACATTTTCCTTCTTTGTGTATGTTTAATCCTATATAAGCCCTAGATATTGGTTAGTTTTACAATTTATTCTTACATTTTGTTAAATCCTAGATCATAATGTTTTATTTAAAAAATATTTATTTCGATTGATTTTTCTGAATTAAGGTACAATATATTGGTGGTTGTGCACTCTATGGATTATGGTAGGACGTCCTAACCATGTTTTGGTGGTAATATGTGATTACATGATATAATGTGCATATTTTTACATGTGAATCATTTTATGTGGGAATTAAATTTTATGGGTGGGATAAATGTACTTGGACAGTCAATGTGATGTTTAATTGCATGACTGCTAGCATAAAAAAACACTGCCATTGTGACTTTCATATAACTTGGTATGTATGTATTTCTAGTGATACTAGTAATGTAGTGACTTTTCTCAGTTTAATTGTGTTGTTATTGAGGTTGTGGAATAATATATGGGAATGAGTTATTTTTTCATCCAATATTTTTCGAGTGTCTTAGTAAGAATGGTTAGAATATGTGTTCTATTAACGGTGGAGTTAAGGGGAATTTAGTTTGATATCCCTAAATGATTCCTTTTCTTGTAATGTTTCTTTGATATAGGTATTCATTCTTGTGGTATTTCGTGATGTGTTGGTAACCCTTTAACTTTTTTTATATCATGTTTGGAAAAATTAAGTAGTTAAACATATGCTTAATGATAAAATGGTAGATTGTGACATAGAAAAGTGACCTCGTCCCGAGACATATTATGTTGGAATGAACTCATAACAATGATGCATAACCTGGGAAATAAGTTATTAATATTAAAATATGTTGTCTAACTCCACCATGGGTGAAGTGGTGTTGGGTTGATACTTAAATTTAGGATATATATTAGGTGATAGTGTTCCATTTATACCAGAATATGTATCCAAGGAATGATGTGACTCTTAATTCTGGAATATAGTTATAGAAGGAGTATTTGGTGTTCATTGTGTCTATGTTATAACATGATAACGTAACCTGGGTGTGTGATCATTTGTTTCTTTATTTTACCATAGATCATACATTAAGATATATCCCACCAATCTAATGAAAAGGACCTAGTAGTTGTTCCTTAAGTGGTTTTTATGATAACACCATATAAAAGAACCTTAGAGCACATGTAAACATTACTTATAAAGATATATCCAAGGGAAGGGTCTCTATATTGTATATTGAGATTGATGGGATTTTTATTTATAGAGTAAATAATATGGAATATATTATGATCAAGTTCTACATCATCTGATGTATTCAATTTTTATATCAGGTGTACTAATATATTACATTTGATTATCATTATGATTTCCATTAGGAAGAGCTCCACAATGTTACCAACAACTTGATATGGTTGGGTGATAATTTCCAGGTGGTTTTACATTCCATACCCACTGTCATTGGGTTTCGCATTAAGAAAATATACACATATTCAACTAAACCCATATTTATATTTTTTACTTCAGGTTCCCAAAAACATATTTACTAATGGAAAACTAATAATTAGTATTATTTAATTACTTAATATACATTAGATGAAATTATACAAAATAAGGATTTCAAAAACTTTGTGCATAGATTAGCTTATGAAACTCTAGGATTCAATATAAGTTATCTAAGGTATGTTTTCTAACTAAATAATATATATATATAAATATTTAAATCCTTCATAATGGATTGTAATGAAAATTTGATTAATGAATTTTTATCCACTGATAGTGACATACAAGGTGTTCAGTTGGGCATCTTTTTCATGAAAAAGGTCGTGGTTGAGTTAATTCTCAATGTACACTCATATGGGTATTACAACAAGAAAATTATCTAAAAATACTATATAAAATTGTAGGACAATGACTTAAATTATTAGATAATCATATAATATATACATTACCAAAACATCATGGTGTTTTCAAGTATTTAGAATAATCCCTTAAACATTCCCCAGGGGTTTCTTTAATTTTATGTAAAGTATGCTTAAAAAATTAATAAACCATATTCTAATACCAACTATAAAAAACAAATCTAAAAAACATAAATTTTATAATAGTCTCATGATCAAAATAATATGTCTCACAATAGTCTTACAATCAACGATCTGAAATGTTTACTTCTATTGAAATTAGATATATACATATCTAATTTTAATACACTTAAAATCCTTTCTCCTAAATTTTTCCTGTATAGAACTTTTTAAAGATATGTAACTTGATAGATTATACTTCATATGACGGGTATTTAATATGTAATATATGGGTGATCTTAGATGATTAGTTTATGAAAAAAAATCCTAAAGTGTTATATTGTAAACATGATGGAGAGCATGCAGAAGATATAAATATCATAATACAAGATAAAGACCATATTTGATAATAAAAAACATATTATAGAATCATAATATCATAATAATAATATAAAAGAACCATAAAAGATAAAAAATAGCTCAAAATACATAGCAATGATCATACATAATGTCAAAATGACATAAAAGATTAAAATTAATTAAAAACAAGATTGAAGGATGAAAACAGGACAACTCAGGGGAAAAAAAGCAATATTAATTTTTTGAATAAAAAAATTTAAAACTTGAAAATTGTTTAATAACCATAATAATATGAAATATTGTGTGATATTAGATATTATCCCCACACATATGTGAAAAAATCATTATGTTCACACCAAAAAATGTGATCAAATCCATCATTCACTTTCTTATGTGAACATACTCATTATGTCTACATCAAGCTATCTCATAAGAAAGAAACTAAAACCAATAAATTTAATGGTGATATAATAACCCACTCACCATCATTCATATGTATGTTTGAAAGATGTAGTCAATAACAAATAGTCTTAATTAACCTATGAAAATATAATGAATTTCTTAGGCATCTAACAAGTTTAAAATAGAATCATGAATAAAATCATTTGATACCATAAAATTTATCACACCAAATATTCCCAAAATAAAAGAAATTATCTGGTGAAACATTAGCCATAAATTAATTATAGATATATTATTTTATGATAAGAAAAATACATAAAAATTTATTTTTCAAAACAATTATGTCTCACTGTTGTCTATTCATTGTTATGAGTCTCTTTTAAAAAAGATTGTTTTAAATGATTTAAAGTAAGAAAAAAAGAATCATTTAATTTAAATCTATTTGGATAAAAAAACTATTATTCCCACTAACTAAATAAATATATTCTTTTAAAATGGATACTTTAGTGAAAATATGGGAATAAAAATAGTGAAGAAAGTGTGAAACTCAATGGTAAAATATTGAGTGTCCATGTCCCTTACATTTTCCCCTGATTTCAATAGTAATTGTATAAACTCATTTATCATAAATATTAAAAAGAATAATTATATATGTATAAAATATATTGATAAACTTTTTCTTTTAAAATAAACATTAATAAAAATTCACTTCACATATTATACTTTTGTAGTTTTTGTTCAATATAAGGTATTAATAATCATTACTGTTTCACACTAGGTTTTTAAAAGTTTTGTTGATATTCCATTTTCAAAAAATGATCATAATTTTTAAATATATAACGGAAAATTAATTTATGTTTAATAATGTCTTATAATTTAAAAAATAAATTACATTAGTCTTTTAGTTTTTTTTATTAAAATGAAAATAGAGATGAACTTGGTTTGGGTTATTAAACGATATTGATTGATTACCTTATAAATATCATAATTTTTTTATATTAACCTAAAATTACTATATTAAGGATAACTATTACACTTATTTATATCATATAGAATAATCAAATATTTACTAAAAATCACCAAATTTTGGAGTGATGGAAATTGAGACTCATTTATTCAAAGAGGAAGTAGTCGGCACAGCACACGATTCTGGTATGTGTATTTATTAATGGAAAAGGGGGGATGGTTAATTATTTTAAAATAACTATAATATCATAATGGTATAATAATTATATTTATATTATTATATTTTTATGTTGAGGTGAAATGTTAAGAAAAATCAATACATATAATTCAATAGAAAATATATAGGTGGTTGGGGACTTTTACCTAACTTATTTGACGGTCCTATTTTGAAAGGGATTATACCATTAATGGATGATTAATTTTTAATTCCAAAACAACTATAAATGGGAATTGAGTGTGTATGTGAAATTTGTGATGGTTTTGGTCTGAGTATAAGGGGTTTTTGTGTGAGGTGATCTGAGGATATGAATGCTCATTTTATACGTGAAAATGATTGATTTTTTTGTAATTTCTAAAAATAATCAATAATGGGAAGTAAATTTAAATGAAAAGGCGTAAAAAATAGATAAATAATACATATTATAATATATTATGTCAATACATACATCAAATATTGAATTAAAAATATTTTTGAATAGTTTTTCCCCTTTATCTCTTAACATCACATTTTTACCATTTAGGATTTCAGTAGTGTTATTAGTTCATACCAAGTTAATTTATCTATTATAAACAAAAATAATATTATAATTTTTATATAAGTTTTATTTAATGATAAAAAAATTTATAGTTTTTACTCAATTTTAAAAATTTTTAAAACAAACTTTTAAAATAATTAATATATAACGTATAAGAAAATTGTTTTTTGAAAAATATTACATAAATTTTAAAATGTCATATATGGGATTAAAAATTACCCCCATAATTTTTAAATTATCAGTTCACTTATAACATAAATAATTTAAAAAAAATTATTAATTTATTGTTCATATATATATATGAATAAATTTCATAAAGGTAATTTTTTTTGGTTGATTTTTTTTATATTTAACTAAAAATAATTTTTTTAGATGATTATAAAAAAATAATTTCATTCTAATATGAACATGTTAAATCCAGAAATGATGTTATGATAAAAAATATTAAATATCATAAAATTTAACAATTTTATAAATTGATTTTTAATAGAAAACAAAATATATAATGAAAAACAATTTTTATATTAAAATAATATTAGGTACATTAACTATTAATTTCCCTACAAATTTATAATTAATCTTGTGTTAATAATCTATGAATATTAAAATATATATTAAATGGAAATAATTAAATTTTAGAATATTTTTTTTTTCATTGTTGTACTAATTGAGTCGATATTTAAAGTGAATGTTATTTTTTTCTATGGTATATATATATATATAATAGTTGTTTTACCAATATTTATAATGATCATTTATATTGATATCATAAATAGAAATTTTTAGTTTTAGTTTTGAATTTGGAGCAAGCCATAAAACCTTATATTTATTTTAGGATGAAAAATTAATGTTGTTATAAAAGGGTAATTATTATTAGAATGTTCTTAAATATAATCCAAAAATGATTAACAGATAAATAATACCATAAATTCATCATAAATTATGTTAATAAGATATTTTTTCTATTTCAAAATAATTTTCCTAGAGTTTAGGGATTATTTTACCATCAAGAGAGAGTATACATATAAATATACTTACATGCTTTCTTCCCATTTAATATGAAAAATTTTATCCTTTAGTTATGGTTCAATAAATTTCCACTTCTATATCATATATTAAACCATGAATTGAATAATCACGATTAATTATCCATGAATTGAGTGCCAAAATTAGGTTTTGATAAATTAAAATGTCTAGTATTTTACAACAAATTATTCAACCTATCTCTATAAAAAAATAAAATGGTTGGTAGAAGTGGAGAGAATATCAATATTTTTTAAAATAACACATGAGAAATAACTACATTAATACCCAAAGTCTCAATAGTAACCCCAAATGATAAATTTTTTTCATTTCACCAATAATTAACCATAAAAACATCAAAATATGAAAGAAAATAGATTAACACTAATAGTAGAATGATTTGATCAAATATTCTTCCCAGATCGATTTATTATTAATCCAAAAATAAAATTAATCACTCAGGTATTGAAAAAATGTATATTCCCTAATTATATAATCTATAAATTTACCATAAATTCACTAAATTATAATTATAAATGGTTATATTAATCAATGTGGTATATTCTATGATTTCAACTTTTTATTGAGGGATCAATTGATAATAAAATAATGGTGACAATATTTCATGTACAAGAAACATCCCAAAATTAACATTCACACATAAAAATTTAATATATAACTATTTTTTTCTTCTTGATGTTTCAATGATGATTCTTAATCTATTCTCCTACTCATAATCTCACTTGGAGTATCATAATATATAGTAAATAATTAAAAAAATTCATTATCTGGATAATCATTGACACTTGAGGCATTGGCTTTCATAATTCCACATCCCATTATAGCTGAAGAACATCACATTAATATATTCATCCTTTCCATTATAATTCTGAGCATGATTTCCTTTTTATCCACACTTGTAAAAAACTCCCAATATATTTATGTGTTTACCCAAATGATTCTTCATGTAATGCCCCAACCCCAAAAGCCTAGAGTCGGTGCATTATTATGTACCATTGTAATGATAATAAAAGATCATGTCTCGATTGTCCGATTAGTACAATATCCTTGGAAGTACAATAAACAGTCATAAGGTTTTCATTAAATCATAAAATGGAAAAATAAAACAACATTTTTTCCATAGACAACACTGAGATCCCGTAAACTATCCAGGTAGGTCATTCATAATATACATATTCGCATCATGGTAAAAATAAAACATAGAAATGGGTGAGCTCAGATGTTCGGTAAGGATAACAATATAGCGGAAACTTTCATAACTAAGCATAAACATTTAAGGAAATGTATAAGACTAAAACAAAAGTCTGTTAAACGTGAAATTCAGCCTAATATGGAAAATATAAAATCAAATAATTCCATTTACTTATTCACATGGATATTCAACTAGTCAAATAAACACATGGAATATCAATAGCCACTTTCATAATGATAGAATTCATAATGCTATACATTCATAACCACACAGTCAAGGCCTCATGCTAAGACTAAAAATAAGAATTTATCAAATCCTTGTGCCAAGACAGTAGTTTGTCTCATTAGAACTACTGATTCATCGAGGATCTATAGTGGGCTCCACCCATCACTTATTATGTCCAATGCATTCCTCATATGAAATGTTTTAAACATAACATAAATATTCTTATTAAAAATTGCATACAAAATGTCAATACTTTTTCAATAAAACCTGAATGGTATGAAAATAACTCTTCCACTATCAAACATATCACAATACCTTCCACACAATGTGGAAGTTTTGTGCCATATTAAATAAACACCAAATAAGCTTAAAATCCATCAAAGGATGTAGACATAGATTAAATCAAATCTTTTTTTTGAGAAATATCTCTTTCTATTTTGAAATAATTTTAGAGTAACATAATTATAAAGAAGATATTTATTTTGAAAATACCCTTATAAGATTTTAATGGAATCTTCGTCGATGTTATAATGGCGAAAAATAGCCTCACATGCATTATATGTTAAAAAAACATTCTTACCTTAAATTTGTCGAAAAGGTTATAAAGTACCTTGTTTGGAAAATGAAAGAAAGATTCCTTTCAAAACATATAAGGTTAAATAAAGGTATAAATTAATTTAATCCATTTTCTAGTAAATAGTTAATTTTTTTGAAATAAATTTTAAGAAGCATGGATGTGGACATTAAAGAGGTCTCCGTAGATAATTACGTATAAACAACCTCAGATAAGGAAGAGATTGTGAAATTAACCATTACCTTGTACTTTTCCATGGTCGAAGGTAAGTTAAACTCTTATATAATAGTAAAATAATTGTTATTAAATTACACAAGAATCATATACATTAATATGATATCATTTATGATCTTTCAACACTGCTTTGTTAATAATATCATAGTATTATCGTCATTTTGGGTGTTAACTGATTCGTTTTCCATTATATGATTTGTTACATAAGTCATATTTGTTATGGATGTAATGTATCCTGTTCATATCTAGAATGATATCAAGTCTTTAAACATTATTTTTAATCATCAAATGAAAACTAGTCTTGAATGGATATGATGAGTAATTAATCTCATCGCATTCGTGGAGACAGTAATCCGTACGTACGTATGGGCGACAATATCATTATTTTTATATTATAATAATATAAAAATCGATGGTATATCATATATACAAAATCATTATCATGTTATATTTCTTATTTATATCAATTACACATCATTATTATACACATCAAAATAATAATGTATTGAATAACAATTACACCACGACGTGGAGACGGTAAGTCGTACGTACGCACGTATGGTGACATTCAATTAAAAGGATGGATAGAATAATGAATATAGTTGTTCCATATTTATAATAACATCATAGTATATAGAAGATAGTGATGTTATTATTTTATATTGGAAATTATAAAGAAAAAGGATTTGGATGAAGAAAGGAACTTGAAAGAGGTGATGAAATGTTTACCTCTTCTTCAGGTTCATCCTTTGGATTTGATCAAAAGGGCTCTTTATAATGGATTTATTACTAAAGGAAGGCATCTAGGATGAAATTAGGATAGTTGAGAGGGTAACTGGGCATGGTATTGCCAAGCCAGATGGTTTTGATGCAGTTAATTAGAGAGAAGGGGGAGTGCCCTTTTATAAGAGAGGTGAGGGGAACCTTAGGAAAAGCTAGAAATATTATTTTATAATAAAATAATATTTGGTATTTAATGGCTCACAAATAGATTATTTAAAGGATAAGTTCGGTAGGGGTCTATAAACACTCAAAAAATAGGTTTTATACATGTTTGGGTCACTATATTAACCATATATATTAGATTTAGCTCTTATTTAAATAGTTTTACAATTACCATGTCTCTTTGTATTTTTATATTATATTGTCAATAAAAATACTATATACATCCAAGAAAACCCCAAGTTGTGGATTAATGATACAATTATCATTATATAAGTATTTTTTCTGAACCTTATATTTTTATGAAAAGAATATTAATTAATAATATAATATTTGTTTTAAAAACACTTTTATGTCAAATTTTACACTATTTGGTATTTTGTTTTTCCTAAATTCATAACAGCATTATTACATTGAATCAAATTCATCAAACCAACCCTAATATGTCATATTAACCTATAAAATATTGGAATTATTAAAAATCCTCAAATTAAATTTATTTTCATATTTATAATATAAATTATTTTAATATTTCATTAATTAGGTAATTACTGCATCATTATTGTGTCATAAATAAATTAAATTATATAATGCATAAAAAATATAAATAAAATACCATTACGTATAAAATATTTTTATCTTTATAATGAACATTTATAGGCGATTTTATCTTATGTGTAACCATACATTAAAGTTTTTTTAGTTTTTAAACTTTGATTTTAACTCTTTTAACTCTTCTTTGAATTAAAAAATAATAAATGTCCTAATCTAGTCCATATGGACCAAAGAAGTTCATATTTTATTCTTATGGTTTTTTTTGGTCTAATTATACTTATACAATATAATTAGGACATGTCTTATGGTAATAATAATATCATTTTTACCCTTAATTACCCTATTTACTTTTAATCATGGTAAATAAAACTAAAAAGTTACTATTCATCAAAAAAAAATTCATCTTATTGAACCACATATTACATACTGATATCAACCATGTCTCTCAGATTTTTAATATTCAACTCATAGAAGTGGTAAAATTTCGTTTTATGTAAATTTGAAAATGCTCCTAGGAGGTGGGTAAAAGACGGTAAAAAGATGAATAAAATTTTTATATATCTAAAATTAATATAAACTGACTCCAATGAATTATATTGAACTTATATATGGATTATGTATCTATTTTGACCTATAATAAATTTAAATAATATAAATAATTCTTTAAATTAAATTTTTTTTAAACTATAACTCAGTGTTTTTCACTATTCATAAAAAATTAAAATTTTTTAGAAAATACCAAAAATTCCCCCTAAGCTAATTTTGATATTCCAAATCTAAAAATGAAGTCCATTTTGAAAGATAAAATTTATAAAATTTCAAAAAGTGGGTATTACTATTCACAACTGCTAGTTTTATTGGTTTTGGTGTGGTAGAACTCGATGTTGCGTACAACACCCGCTATAGTATTTTTTAAGGAGAAGCGTATCGTAAAAGCATGGGGTGTTACATTCTCCCATCCTTTAAATAATTTCATCCTAGAAATTTCTAGTGTATTAATGCGTAAAAATACCCAGTTGGTTATTCATAATAAGTTTATCAAGTTCCCATGTTGCCTCTTCTATCTTACAGTTTCTCCATATAACTTTTACCAGATGAGTCGTCTGGTTTCTCAACACTTATTCTCTTGTATCAAGAACCTTAACAGGTTCTTCGCAATAATATATATCAGGTTCCAGTTCTAATTCCTCATAGGTGAGTACATGTGTTGGGTTATGCATGTATTTTCTCAACAGCGATACATGGAATACATCATGAACATTGGAGAGACTTTGTGGAATTTCCAAACGGTAAGCTACAACCCCAATTTGTTCAAGAATTTCAAAAGGTCTGTCATACCTGTGACTTAATTTTCCTTTCTCAATGAAACGTATAACACACTTCCATGGAGATACCTTCATGAAAACATGATCTCTTACCTAAAATTTCAAATCCTTCCTTCGGTTATCAACATAGATCATCTGTCTACTTTGAGATTGCTTGATGTGGTTTTGGATTACCATCACATTTTCCATCAACTCCTCCTCATGTTCTGGGCCTACGAGTTTTCTTTCACCAACATCATCCCAACAGGTTGGTGTGCGATATCTTTTTCAGTATAACGCTTCATATGGGGCCATCTGAATACTAGAATGGAAGGTATTGTAACAAGAAAATTATACTAGAGGTAAATATTGATCCCACATACCTTTAAAGTCATGTGAGTATGATCTCAACATGTCTGGTAAGGTTTAAATAGTTCATTCTGATTTTCCATCAGTTTGGGGGTGGTAGGAAGTGATCAAACGAAGTTCGGTATGCAGGGATTTCTGAAGACTTTTCCCAAATCATGATGTAAAACAGGGATCATGATCAGAAACTATCGATAGTGGCACTCCAGGAAGTCTTAAAACTTCATTAATATATAGTCTTCTTAAACGTTCAAGTCGTAAATATTCCCTTATAGCATGAAAATGTGATGACTTTCTAAGATGATCAACAATGACCCGTATTTCATCATTCCTTCTAGGATTCTTTGGAGGTCCAATAATAAAGTCCATCATGATATCATATCATTTCCACTCATGTATGGGAATAGGTTGCATGAATCATCCAGGATATTTCCTTCAAACTTTCGCTTGTTGAAAAACCATACATCATGACACAAAATCAGCAATCTCCCTCATCATGTTGTCCCACCAATAATGTTCCTTCAAATATCTATACATTTTGGTGCTCCCAGGGTGTATAGATAAATTGGATCTATGAGCATTATCCATAAATTATCTATTTATATTTATTATATCGAGTACACAAAGTCTCTTCCCAAATTCCAAAATTCCATCTTCAAACACAAATTCACACAATCTCCCATCATTCATAGCTTTAATCTTCTTTTAAAACTCTATCATCGGTCTGAGAACTCTTAATCCTTCTAGTAAAGATGATTTCGAAACCATTTGAAAAAGTATAGATGTTTCACCTTTTATGGTGATTCCCATATCCATCATTACAAGATCCATGAATATAACATCCTTTTCAACTCTCATCTTGTTCAAAACACCATGATCCTTTCTACTCAAAGCATCTACCACCTTATTTTACTTCCTTGGGTGGTAGTGTATAGTCCAATCATAATCTTTGATTAGTTCAAGCCAATCTCCTTTGCCTCATGTTTAGTTCATTCTATGATAAAATATACTTAAAACTCTTTTTATTGGTATATATCTCACATTTTTTACCATAGAGTTAATTTATCCATATCTTCAAAGAAATTATTATGGCTGCAAACACAATATCAGGAGTAGGATAGTTTTACTCATGAATTTTCATCTATTGTGATGCATAGGAAATAACTCTATCATTCTTCCTAAGGTCACAACCAATTTATTTCTTCGCTGTATCACTATAAATAACAAACCCATCATTCCCTGATGGTAGAGTCCATATAAGAGAATTGACTAATCTTCTCTTCAATTCATAAAAACATTCTTTGAAATCTTTTTTCCAAAAAAATTAAACCCCTTTTCATGTGAGATTTTTTAATGGGTTAGACAACCTGGAAAAATTATGGACAAAACGTTGATAATAACCTACTAAACTAATAAAAATAGTACTTTAGTTATACTCGTCGATGCTGTCCATTCATGGATTTCCATGGTCTTAGAAGGATCAATAGAGATTCCATACTTGGAGACAATATGTCCAGGAAATGAAATCTATTGGAGCCAAAATTCACACTTACTAAACTTACCATATAATTCATTTCTTATAAGTGTCTTCAGGATAATGTGCATGTAATTTTCATGATATTCGTAGCATTTAGAGTATACCCAGATACCATCAATAAATACCAGTACAATGTCATCGGGATATTCTTCGAAAACTCTATTCATTATGTCCATGAAGATAGAGGGTACATTAGTCAATCCAAAAGGCATTACTGTAAACTCGTAGTGCCCGTACCTGGTTCGAAATGCTGTATTTAGAATGTCTTCCTCCTTCACACACAACTGATGATATCTAGATTGAAGATTAATCTTTGAAAATTATTGAGCTCTATGAAGTTGGTCAAATAAATCATCAATGCGAGGTATGGGATAATTTTTCTTTATTGTTATAGCATTGATCTCCCTATAGTCAATGCACAAAATCATAGATCTATCTTTCTTCTTAACAAAAAGAAAAGGGTCTCCCTATGGAGAAACACTGGGGAGAATAAATACTTTATTACTCAATTCATATAGTTCTTTCTTCAATTCTACTAATTCCAGACTGGCCATTCTATAAGGGGTATTCGATATGGGCCTTGAACCTAGAATTAAATCAATAGAAAAGTCAATTTCTCCTTTTAGAGGATGTCCAGGTAAATCTTCTAGAAACACATTAACATTTTCATTCACACTAGGTACATATTCTATTTGAACATTCTATTCCTCACCCAGAGTATAAGGACCCAGCCTTAAAAGATTACATAATAATGAATTAAATTAATAATTCACATAGAGGATATTTTATGGTTTAGAGTTTTAGAGAATTAGGACGTAACTATTACATCTCAAAAGATTACAAGGTAGACACTTCTACTATGTTTCCAAAAAATAAAAACTCTTAAAAAGAAACCTGTCCAGTTCCATGTTTTAGATAGCATGTATTTCCTTGATCCCATCATTGACCGTATTCCACATTATGTCCTGTGAAAAAAATTTCAAAAAAATACTTGGGATGAGCATAAAAAGCTTAGTAAAGGATACACAACGTAGGAAAACTGTTAGTTTTTCAAAACAACAAGTAAACCATGAATAATTTATCAATGTAATACTTTTAACCTTTATGAATTATTAAATACTCTTCACTGAATAAAATATCATTACATACCCTTTTGTAACCAAAAGATTACCATAAAACCCATATAAATAACACATAACATATAAAGGTAACTTGGGACATAAACATACTTAAATGGAATAACTATACGGTCTACTTCCACACAAATCACTATATGGAATAGCCATACGACCTACTTCCATACCCAATGCATTGGAGGTTATAATGTAACCACCCGTCCTGGTATTCACGACATCACTCGTCATATGGTTTATAATGTAACCACCCGTCAAATGTCCAAGTACCACTATAAAAATCCTAGCACATATATAAAAATTTCACTATTAAAATTTCATTTGAAATCACAATATATCATTTCAAGATATCGACAAAATCAATGATTTATCAAACTATTTTCCAAACCATTTAATAAAGAGATTTTTGAATCAAAGTGTCCAATACCACTTTCAAGCTTTTAAAGGAATAACATTTAATAAAAAAATTATAATATCCTGAGAATAACTATATTCATGATATAATATTCCGAAGGACAGTATATACACCATATCAAAGTGAATTGGCACATAACAACAATGAAGTCTCAATGGAATGTAATTTGAGACTAAATCCCTTATAAAGACGGTATCATTTGATTAAGGATAAATCAATTACATAATTATGTGTAAAAAAAGAATACATCAAATATAAGTGGATATTAAGTGTAAAATATTCAGTTTTCATTCACACATATTCATATAATGACATATTCAAGGAGTACAAGTTTAACCCAAAGAATCAAAATTGGGTTAATAAGTTCCCTTGAAAAATTCGACAGCCTAACGACGTCACATATAATTTCAGATTAAGAGTTGATGAGAAAGAAAATGGTATCTAATCACTTGAACATAAAATTTACGTCAATAAGGATATAGAAGAACATATCGCAACATAAAAAGATGTAATTTAAAAGGCATAACAAAAATAATTCGTTTAAAAAGAGAAGGGTGAAAGGTCTCCTTAACGATTTGGGTAACTTTAGAAACATACACCCCATGAAAGAAGGGTCATAAAATGAAGATGTAAATACCCATATATTAAATTATATTACACAAATAATACAATAATGGTCAGTACATACACCACACAAAATTAAATAGTGGAAAATGTAGCATGAATCTCATGAGAATAAAAGTGAGATGAAAAATCCACTTATGAAAATTCGGCAGCCTAACGGTGCCACATAAAATTTCCAAATATGGATTGATGAGATCAAATAGGGTATATAATCATATTAACATAAAAATTATATCAAGAGGAATATAAAATAACATCCCCCAAAAATAAGAAATAGGAGATTAATGTAATTCACATAAAAGAGAGTACTTAAAAGGAAAGAGAGAGGTAGGATCCCTTACCTCAAGTCTGACTTGTCTTGTTCGATTCTTTATATTCATGAATAATAAACATTGGTCAATTTATAATTTCATAATGGACTACTTTAAATTTTATCATTAAATTTATGTCACATGTTATAATTTTATAATAATTGGATAATAATGTGAGTTCATATCAGACGTTTTTGTTGATGTTCGGTACATGAGACAAAAATGAACTTGTTTGAAAATGATTGTCCATGTAGTTTTAATTAAATCATCTCAAGAATAGTATTAATTATTCAAATATAATATATATCTAGTACATATTCATTTTATACTATTTCATAACATTTGGAGATAATAAATAAATGAAATGCGCTGTTCATGGAGACGGTAGGCCGTACGTACGCATGAACGCTACTTTCATTTCTTTGTCATATTAATAGATTTAAAAATAAAATAGAGATATATATATTATAATTAATTATAATATATATGTTATATAGGTCACATATGTTCATTAATTTCATTCTTTATACATTCCATGTATTGCATGAACGAGTCACATCACTTGAGGGGCTGTAGTCCACACTTGCTCGTATGAAATTATCATGTTTGCACAACATGAAAAGCATAAAGGTATATTTTAAATATAAAATACAGATGTATATAGAAAAAATAAATACCATATATATCATATATAAAATACAGTGACATCATAATTCCCACCATGAATGGTGTTAAGAGAATATTGAACAATAATCGTTTCATGAGGCAGTAATTCGCCATCCACAGAAACAGTATGTTCTTTAACCATTAGACGAAGGTGTGGGTAAGTGTAGCTCAAATATTTCTCATAAAAACATCCTAGTATATTGAATATACTAGAGTTGTTACAAAATAAATGAATAAAAAGAGTTTAGGGGGTGAAGAAGCAAAATAAAACAAAAGAACACAAGTGATGACATTACCTTTAAATCAGGTAACTCATCTTGGTTTGAACCAAAAGGGTTTCATGAAGAGATTTTTTACAAAGGGAAGGCTTCTAGTATGAAAATAGGTATGTCGAGGGATACAATTATCAGATTTTGGTCTAGCTAAAGGCTTGAGAGGTGTGGGTATGGGGGTAGAGTTGGTGGCCTTTTATAAGAGGGAGGAGGGGAACTCTTGGAAAGACTTGAAAAGTTAGTTTATTATAAAATGTTTTTCGGATATCAAAGGCCCCACAATTATATATTTCTAGGATAAGGTGATAAGGGTTCGAAATCCACCCATCCATAGGTTTTTGACAAGTATAGGTATTATATTTTACATTATCATTTCATTTTATTTAAATCGATAAATAATGAGGTAATCGTTGCATCATCATGGTGTCATAAATAATTTAATTTATGTAATGTCTAAAATTTATAAAAAAAATATCATGATTTATTAAATCTTTATATCTTTCTAATAAATATTTATAGTAAAAACTATGTCTTGTATAACCCCATGTAAAATTTATTTTAGTAAAACAAAACATGTTTGTGACATTTTTATTTTACCTTTAAATAATAATTTATTAATGTCATCTTCTTACCCTAGTGGATCCATGGGGTCCCCAAGTTGACCCATGGATTTATTTGGTCGTCCATGACACATCCAATAAGGGTAGGACATGTGTCAAGGTAATTTCATATTATTAAAACATTATTTTTACCTTAAATTACACTAATTACCTCTAATCACGATTAATAAAACTTAAAAGTTACTATTCACCAAAAAATTATTTTAATCCAATTGGACCAAATTTTACATCCTATTGACAACCATGAATGTCGTATTTTTGAAATTAAATTCACAAAATTGGTAATGCTTAATTTAAACAAAAAATCAGTTTTTAACTAACACTTAGTGGTTTCACTATTCATCAAAAATTGAATTTTTTCAGAAAAATAACAAAAATTCACACTAAGATATTTTTGATATTATGTATTAAAAAATGAGGTCTACTTTAAAAAATTCAAAGAATATAAGATTATTTAATTAATTTAATAATTAATTCCCGTTGTTAAAACAAATAGTGAGTTTTTATGAAACAATATATATCAAAAGATTGACAATAGTTTAAGGCTAATTTCAAAGTGAAATTAATTCTAATGACCACGATTGGATTAAATGGTAAAAATATATTCTAATTTCACATTAAACCCAATTAGAAAGATAATCTAATCATATAAATAAATTATAATAAAAAGGGTTTTTGAATTAAAATATAACATTTTCAATATTCATTAAAAAATGAACTTTATCGAAAAAATACCTAATATTTACACAAAGTAAATTTTGATGTCCTGATTGTAAAGAAGAATTTTATTTGGTCCAATAGAATGTATAAGAGTGACCAAAACTATTTTAAAGAGGGTTCACCATCAAAAGGTGATAAATCGACCTTTTAGTGAATAATAGAGTATTTATGCTTAAAATTTATTTATTTTCTTATTTAAAGCCTTAATATTTTATTGGATAAATGTAAAAAAAATTAACAAACATATATAAACATATTTTAGTTATTTATATTCATTCCTTTCAATACAACAGCTGGGCACTAACAACCATTTAAAATAACATTATTTTATTATTAGAGTGTAACGTAAGATTTCAAAGAAACTCGTTGTTGCGTATTGGGTACGCCATCGAGCATAACATTACCTTTAAAGTAATACAAATATTTTATTCAAAAATATTAATAAATATGAAAAAGTAATATTCTTTATTTAATTGGGATTTTACATCCTTCCCCCTTTTTGGGAATTGAATCCTCGCAATTTTAAAATTGGGCTTGGAAACTTCATTGAAAGCCCTACATCAGAAAAGGATTAAATTAAACTATCACTTTAAAAGAAAGAATGGTGCGTACAAAGGTCACCCGAGTTAACCCATACTATGATTCCATTTAGGAAAACATGGACTTGGAAGAGAAAACAATGGGTCATGTTTTGATGGAGAGTGGTAGAAAACTTGATTAGGAGAAAGTTAACCACCAGAAAATCACAAACCTGTGATGGGTTAAACGGTATCTGATTCCCCAGTAGGAAAAGTTAACATACAACATATTTGTTTTAGGTTACTTTTCATTGTGGAATTTATTTATGAGATTAAAAAAATCTCAAGGAAACATACTTTCTTCTCGTTTAGACTTTCATCTCTTACTATATTTCTTACACAAAATCCTTTTTTTCCTTCAAAATATGAGTATTTAGGATGACTTTTTCACATTAAGAGCGCTATAATAAAAATCTAGAGAATCACCTAATCTACAAAAAGAACTATATATTTCCCATGCCTTTAGACAAAAACCAAAACCAATATTGTTAGTACAAGATCAGATAATCCACAAACGGATAGTCCTTTATAAAAAAGAAAATCTATTCTTAATCTCCATAATCGGTCCAAAAAACCCAAAGTTCAATTAAGACAATTCGATAAACAATTTTTCCATAAAATTCATCAAAGTAAACCAAATTAAGATTTAAACCCAAATATTTGAAAGATTTTATCACATAGTCTTCCAAGGTACAAAAAAATTACATTTATCTCCAAATAACATCAGTTGCTCTTAAAGTCTCATATTGAAAAGTAATTAACTGAATCATATATCCTCCATGATAGGTCAATATTTTCCTAGATAACCCAAAATCAACATATTATTGATTAATAAAATTATATAACTAAGAAGGCTTTGTCATACTAACCAGGGACTTCACGTAGTCCAGTGGTAGGTGACAAATACCAGTCGCACTTTGGTTGTGGGTTCGATTCCCACGGCATTGTCTGACGCGACGGGTTGTCACACAGTCTGTGTGTTTCCCTTTTTCCAAAACTATATAATTCTCAAAAACTTCCCCAAAAAGAGATAAAATCGTGAAAAATAACCATAACATAATTTAACCTCAATTTTATCTCATTCCTTTCATTTTCCATCATAACTTATAGAAACCCATAATTTCCTCAAAAGTAAGGATCATATAAACCCAAATGGTTCTTTATAACTATATCCATGATAGAACACATAACTATTCCTTGAATAAAATTTTCATATATCAAACCTCAGGGTTACACATACTATAAAAAGTATTCTAATGTAACCCCATCATCAAAAGGACATACTACTTGTAGGAATTTTACAATCCTAAAATATACCATAACTCTTGAATTCCTTATATGTTGAATTCTAACTCATTCAACATTCTTCATGATCCATTAACCCTTCCTTTTCATCTTATTCTAAAATACTTCTTTCCTACAAAAAAATCATGAATCATATCCTAAGATTCCAAAATAGGAAAACATAAGTTAAGAAATAATCCATACCTATGATTGGTCATTTTCAGTTTCTTCATCCTCAATAAGAATGGCATTAGGTATTGGTAAACGAATTTTTGTACGATCTTGGTGATCCCATTCCTAAAACTTCTTCGTAAGGAATGTGTTTGCATGATGATTATGAATACCACATTTAAAACATTCAATTTATCCCTCAGAATGAACTTCTTTCCATTTCCTCGAGTCGACTGGATGCTTCCTTTTTCCATGGCAGGTTCTCGCTTTATGACTGTCATTAACACATATATAGCATATTTATATCCCTTTGAAACATTTTCCTAGTTTTTTATTTCCACAACTTTGACATATATGTTTTTGAACACACATACCTTTATGATTATTACTTGAACATCCATAGGGATTTTTTTCTCGCATATATGGTGCCTTATAAAAATCACCAAGGTTTAGTTGGTCAATCATGACTCCAGATAGTTGGTTGAGGATAAACAAAAGAGTTCTCATTGCAGCTCCCATATCATTCAGTTGCTCACTCGGAAAACTATCACAGTTTTCTTCACATCCATTGTTAATTTGGTGCCTGCTAGTTCCAACCATTTACTAAAACCAAAAAGGTCTGTGTGAGCATATCAGTAAAATCATCATATAATAATGATGAAGATAAACAATAATATATAGTTATCCATGTTATCTCATACTCATTCTAAATTTCATAAAAACAATGACTCCATCAAATATACTACCCATTGTGTTTATACACAACTTGTCACTTATGCTTAAGCAACACTCTAACCTCTAAAGTTATCTAAATTGACCTTTGATACCAACTATAAGGACCCAGCCTTAAAACATTACATAATCATGAATTAAATTAATAATTCACATAGAGGATCTTTTCTGGTTTAGAGTTTGATAGAATTAGGACATAACTATTACATCTCAAAATATTACAAAGTAGACACATCTACTATGTTTCAAAAAAAATAAAAACTCTTCAAAATAATTAGTTCTAGTTCCATGTTTTAGATAGAATGTCTTTCCCTGATCCCATCCTTGACTATATCCCACATTATTTCCTGTGAAAAACATATAAAAAAAACATAGGATGAACATAAAAAGCTCAGTAAGGAATACACAAAGAAGGAAAACTGTAAGTTTTTCAAAATAACATGTAACCATGAATACATTATCAAAGTAATACTTTTAACCTTTATGAAGTAGTAAATACTATTAACTGGATAAAATATCATTACATACCCTTTTGTAACAAAAAGATTACCATAAAACCCATATAAAGAACACATAGCATATAAAGGTAACTTGGGACATAAACATACTTAAATAGAATAACCATACGGTAGACTTCCACACATATCACTACATTGAATTGCTATACGGACGACTTCCAAACCCAATGCATTGGAGGTTATAATGTAACCACCCGTCCTGGTATTCACGGCACCACCCGTCATATGGTTTATCCCGTAACCACCCATAAAATGTCCAAATACAAATATAAAAATCATAGCACATATATAAACATTTCAAAATTTACAGTTCATTTTAAATCACAATATATCATTTCAAGATATCGAAAAAATCAATGATTTATCAAACTACTTTCAAAAACATTTAATAAAGAGATTTTTGAATCAAAGTGTCCCATACCACTTTGAAGATTTTAAAGGAATAACATTAAATAAAAACGTTATAATATCATGAGAATAATGTTATTCATTATATATTATGCCAAAGGACATTATATACACCATATCAAAGTGAATTGGCACATAACAACAATGAAGTCTCAATAGAATGTAATTTGAGACTAAATCCCTTACACAGACGGTATCCTTAGATTAAGGATAAATCAATTACATAATTTTGTGTGACAAAATAATACACCAAATATAAGTGGATATTAAGGGTAAACCAATCAGAGTTCATTCACATGTATTCATAGAATTAAATATTCAAGGAGTACAAGTTTAACCCAAAGAATCGAAATTGGGTTAATAAGTTCCCTTGCAAAAAATTCAACAGTCTAACGACGTCACTTATAATTTCAGATTAAGAGTTTATGAGGGATAAAATGGTATCTCATAAAAAGATCATAAAATTTATGTCGATAAGGATATAGAAGAAAATATCCCAACATAATAAGATGTAATTTAAAAGGCATAACCAAAAAAGTCTTTTAAAAAGAGAAGGGTGAAAGGTCCCCTTAACGATTTGGGTAACTTTAGAAATGTACACCCCATGAAAGAGGGGCCATACAATGAAGATGTAAATACCAGTAAATTAAATTATATTACACAAATAATAAAATCATGGGAATTACATACACCACACAAAAATAAATAGTGGAAAATGTAGCATGAATCTCATGGGAATAAAAGTGAGAAGAAAAATCCCCTTATGAAAATTTGGCAGTCTAATGGCGCCACTTAGAATTTCCAAAAATGAATTTATGAGATAAAATAGGGTATCTCATCATATTAAAATAAAAATTACAGAAATATGAATATAAAAGAACATCCCCCAACATAACAAATAGGTGCTTAAAATAAGTGACATAAAAAAGAGTACTTAAAAAGAAAGAGAGAGGTAGGATCCCTTACCTCAAGTCCGACTTGTCTTGTTCGTTTCTTTATATTCTTGAATAATAAATTTTGGTCAATTTACAATGATTAAGTTCCTAATTTAAATTTTATTATTATATTTATGACACATATTATAATTTTATAATAATTGGTTAATAATGTGAGTTCATATCAGATGTTTTTGTCAATGTTCGGTACATGAGTAAAAAATGAACATATTTGAATATAATTGTCCATGTAGTTATAAGTAAATCATCTCCATAATAGTATTAATGATTTAAATATCATATATACAGAGTAAATATTCATTTTATACTATTCCATAACATTGGGAGAGAAAAATAAATGAAATGCATTGTTCATGGAGACGGTAGGCCGTACGTATTCATGAACGCGACATTCATTTCTTTGTCATATTAATTGAATTAAAAATCAAAGATATATATATATATATTATACTTCCAGTATAATATATATGTTATATAGGTCACATATGTTCATTAATTTCATTCTTTATACATTACATGTATTTCATGAACGAGTCACATTACTTGAGGGGGTGGTAGTCCACACTTCATCATTTAAAATTATCGCATTTGTACAATATGCACAACATAATGGTATGTTTTAAATATAAAATACAAAAGCATATAGAAAACATAATTACCATATATATCATATATAAAATACAGTGACATCATAATGGCCACCATGAATGGTGTTAATAGAAGATTTAACAATCATCGTTTTGTGAGGTAGTAATTCGCCATCCACAGAAACAGTATGTTCTTTAACCATTAGACGAAGGTGTGTGTATGGGTAGCTCGAATATTTCTCATAAAAAATCCTAGTATATTTTATATAATGTTTTTTACAAAATAATGGAATAAAAATAGTTTAGGGGGTTTAAGAAGCAAAATAAATCAAAAGAACACAAGTGAAGACATTACCTTTAAATCGGGTAACTCATCTTGGTATGAACCAATAGGGTTTCTTGAAGAGATTTTTGCCAATGGGAAGGATTATAGTATGAGGAGAGGGATGTGGAGAGATAAAATTATCAGATTTTGGTCGATCCAAAGGCTTGAGAGTTTTGGGATAGGGGGTAGAGGTGGGGGCCTTTTATAAGAGGGTGGAGGGGCACTCTTAGAGAGACTTGAAATGTTACTTTTTTATAAACTGATTTTCAGATATCAAAGGTCCCAAAATTATATATTTCACCTATAAGGTGATAATGGTTCTAAATACACCCATACAATAGGTTTTTGGAAAATGTATCTCTTAGATTTTACATTATCATTTCATTTTATTTAAATTGTTAAATAATAAGGTAATCACTGCATCATCATGGTGTCATAAATAATTTTATTTATGTAATGACTAAAAATTATAAAAAAAATATAATTATGTAGTAAATATTTATAGATTTATAATTATTATTTATATTCAAAAATATGACTTGTATAAACCCATGTAAAAATTGTTTTAGTAAAACAATACACGTTTGTGAAATTTTTATTTTAACTTTAAATAAAAAATTCTTAATGTCCTTTTCATACCCAAGTGGATCCATGGTGTCCCCAAGTTGACCCATGGAATGTTTTGGTCGGCCATAACTCATCCAATAAGGTTAGTACATGTGTAAAGGTCATTTCATATTATTAAAACATTATTTTTACCTTAAATTACAATAATTACCTCTAATCGCGATTAATAAAACATAAAAGTTACTATTCACCAAAAAATTATTTTAATCCCATTGAACCACATTTTAAATCATAATGACTACCATGTATGTCAGATTTTTTAAATTAAATTCACAAAAGTGGTAATGTTTAATTTAAATGAAAAATCAGTTTTTAACTACCACTTAGTGGTTTCACTGTTCATCAAAAATTGAAGTTTTTCAGAAAAATACCGAAGCATCACCCTAAACTATATTTGATATTCCGAATTCAAAAATGATGTATATTTTACAAAATTCAAAACATATATGTTTCATTAATTAATTTAATAATTAATTCCCGTTGTTAAAACAAATAGCGTGTTTTTATGAAACAATATATATCAAAATATTGACACTAGTTTAAGTCTAATTTCAAAGTGAAATTAATTCCAATGACCACCATTGGATTAAATGGTAAAAATATATTATAATTTCACTTTAAAACCAATTCAAAAGATAGTATAATCATATTAATAAATTATATTAACAAGAGGTTTTGAATTAAAATACAACATTTTCACTATTCATTAAAAAATGAACTTTATCAGAAAAATACCAAATATTTACACAATGTAAAATTTGATGTCCCTATTCTATAGAAGAATATTATTTGGTCCAATAAAATTTATAATAGTGAACAAAAATATTTTAAAGAGGGTTCACCATAAAAAGCCGATAAATCGACCTTTTAGTGAATATTAGAGTATTTATGCTTAAAATTGAATTCTTTCATTATTTTAAGCATTTATATTTTATTGGATAAATGTAATAAAATTTAACAAACATATATAATAATATTCTAGCTATTTATATTCATTCCCTCCAATACAACGGCTAAGCGCTAACTACCATTTAAAATAACATTATTTTATTATTTGAGTGGAACGTAAGATTTCAAAGAAACTCGTTTTTGCGTATTGGGTACTCCGTAGAGCATAGTGTTCCCTTTAAAGTAATATTAATATTTTATTCACAAATATTAATAAATATGAAAAAGTAATATTCTTTATTTACCTGGGATGTTACACACAGTTATTTCATTCTCTTTCTCCCCAATAATTAAATTCAGTTGAGAAATTTGGGTGGATCTAGATAAGAGTTAGGTGGTGATGATTCTTCTCTAAAGATAAGGTTTTACTTATCATCGTTATCATAAATAGTAACCTAATTCTTCTTAAAATAAATTTTTTCATCATGGTCTGAATGCCAATCCAAACAGATAATTATATCAAATTCAATCATGGGTATGATAATGAGATCTGTAGATAAAGAACATTTATATGAACTAATTGGGACTGATTCACAAAATAGTGTTCCATTGATACGTCCCTTTGGTGTTTTGACTGACAACTCCCTTGTTAAAACAAATAGAAAATATCTAATTTTCATAGAAAACTGGGAATATATGAAACAATGCAAATATCTAAAATCAAATAAATCATTTTCTAAACTTGAGGAAAGCATTAAATTACCTGCCACTATGTCTTTCGGAGCATATACCTCTGTAGTTGTGATAGCATAAGCTTGGCCTTGATCCTTTGGCCTTTTATGAGGTAAGTTCCCTTGGCGCTTAGGAAATTCATTTGCATAATTCCCCCATTAACTATAATTGTTGCATTCCACAGTGACAACCTCTTTCTTTCCCTTGCAATCATGAGTTTAGTGGCCTTTTTCACCACACTTGTAACAGACTCTCATTCCCATCAGGCATGTACAAGAGTGTTTCTTCCCACATTTACTGTATGATGGATATTCAACATTTCCCTTCTTCCCCTTATTCCCATTTCCATAGAGTTCAACATATATCTTCTTCTCCTGCTTCTCTTTTATGTCATACGACATAGAGAATTCATTTTCCTTCTTGATAGCTCATTAGAAAATTTCATCGTATGAAGAGAAGGACTAGGAGACTAATATTCGAAGGAGAAATGGTTTTAACCCATAAAATAAATGATAAATCTTACTTCTTCGGTTACATATATATTCTGCACCATGCCACGCTATCCTTTTAAAGGTAACTTCATTCATTGTGACATTATCATCCTCCTTTTTCCTCAGACTCAGAAATTGCCTTTCCATATCCTCTCGATGGCTAGGAGGAAATTATTTTTCTATAAAAATTTCTTTAAACTCCCTACGTTCCATATTTGATAATTTCTCATATTCCTTTTTGTTTTGAATCAATGACCACCGTTGATCAACATCTCCAGTGAGGCGGTAAACTACCATGAAAACTTTTTCCCTTTCACTACTCCCCAAGGGGTGGAATATTTTCTCTGATGAATTAATCCATTACTCATCTACTAGTTGATTTTTACCCCCATTTGATGTTGGTGGTTTTTTCCTCATGAAGAAATCTAACATTGATCCTCCATGTTGTGTATTAGGGTGCTCCATATGGGTAAGGTTATTATTCATAACCTGAGTGAGTTTTCTAAGTATGTTGATTAGTTGATCAACACCAGTTGCATCACTAGAACCACTATAATTATCTTGATTAGGAGGGAAATCCCTATATTGGGTGTGTGCATTGATATGGTTTCCGTTCCTTCCACTAGGACACATTTCTAAACAATGGCACAAACTATATTAGTATATTAATCAAAATACATAATTTCAAACTTGTAAAACATGTAACATAAATTGAACAGTTTATGGATATAATCTATAATCATAAAAAATGTTTTCTTTGAGGAATTATATACTCATAATCCCTTCATAATGGGTTTTAAAGAAAATGAGTATTATCATAAGCATATCCCTCTTTAGTGCTGTAACCAAGAGAGCAGCAAGACCCATTGTCATCCACCAGTTCCCATTCAAGTCTAGATTAAAGTGGTGTTTTCGGGTTTCACCCCTAGGTACAGTTGTGCCAGAGCCGCCTCTACCTGATCATATCTAGACAAGGATGTATTTTTTGCAGAACTCACAAAATCTCTATAATTCCAAAATTCTAGTAAGTTCTTCTATACTAATGCTTAATGTATATATTATTGTAATGTTCTCTAATCCGAGATTATCTAAATCTAGATTCCATGGTTTGTACTAAACTTCCTATGATACTAACTATAACTCCTCGACCCCAGAAGCCTAGTGTCGGTGAATTATTACATGTCATATTAATGATCACAAAAGATCATGTCTCGAATGACCGATTAGCTTAGTATCGTTGGAAGTTCTAGATGCATTCACAAGGTTTACATTACACCATAAAATGAAAAACTAAAACAACATTGTTTTCATAGAAAACACTGATATCCCATAAAATATCCCTATAGGTAAGTCATAATATACATCTTCACGTATTTGGAAAAGTAAAACATAGAAAGAGGTGAGTTCAGATGCTTAGTAAGGATAACAATATAGCAGAAACATTCATAAATAAGCATAAACATTTAAGGAAATGTGTAAGACTAAAACAAAATCATTTTAAACATGAAATTCAGAATAATATGGAAAATATAAAATCAAATATTTCCATTTAATTATTCACATGGACATTCTACAAGTAGAATAATCACATGTAATATCAATATCCCCATTCAGAATGATGGAATGCATAATGCCAGACTTTCATAACCACGTAGTCAAGGCCTTGTACCAAGACTACAAATAAGATTTTTTAAGCCCTCATGCCAAGACACTAGTTTGTCTCATGATACCTACCGATGCATCAAGGCTCTATATTGGGATCCACCTATTACTTACTAAGTCCAATGCATTCCTCATATGAAAATATTTAAACATAACATAAACATTCATATTAAAACTGGCATACATAATGTCAATAATTTATCTCTAAACCATGAATGGTATGAAAATAAAACTTCCACAATAAAACATATCACAAAACCAACAATATAATGTTGATGTTTTTTATCATAATAAATCAACATCAAATAACCTTAAAATCCATCAAAGGATGTTGACATAGATGAAATCAAAACATTTTTTTTGAGAAATATCTCATTCAATTTTGAAATCATTTAATAGTCGGATAATTATAATGAAGACATTTATTTTGAATATATTCTTATAATCTTGTAAGGGAAGCATCGATAATGTTATAACAAAGGAAAATAGCCACACCCACCGTATATGTTTAAAAAATATTCTTACCTTAATTTTGTCGAAAAGTTCAAAAAGTACCCTGTATGGAAAATGATAGAAAGATTACATTAAAAACATATAAAGTCAAATAAATAAATAAATATCTTTAACAAATTGTCTATTAAATAGTAAAAATGTTTTTAAATACTTTTTTAAGAATCATGGGTGTGGATGTTAAAGAGGTCCAAGTAGATAATTACGTATAAACAACCTCGGATAATGAAGAGATTGTCAAATTTGCCCTTACCTTGTAATTTTCCTTGGTTGAGGGTAGGTTAACCTCCTTTATAATGGTAAAATAATTGTTATTAAATTATAAAAGAATCAAATATATTATTATGATATCATATATGATCTTTCAGCATTGCTTTGATAATAATATCATTGTAATATCGTCATTTCGGGTGTTAACTGATTCGTTTTACTTTATATGGTTTGTTACGTAAGTCATATTTTTTATGGTTGGGATGTATCTTATTAATATCCAGAATTATATCAAGTTATTAAACATTATTTTTAATCATCAAATGAAAATTAGTCTTGAATGGATACGATGGGGAATGAATCTCATCACGTTCGTGGAGACAGTAATATGTACGTACACACGAGTGAAAATATCCCTCTTTTGATATTAAAATAATATATAATTGGATGGTAAATCAAATATACAGAATCATTATGAATTTATATTTATTATTTACAGCAATTAAACATCATTATTATACCCATACAAATATTAATTTATTGAATAATAATTACACCCTAACGTGGAGACTGTAAGCCGTATGTACGCACGTATGGTGACATGTCATTCAAAGGATGAATAGAATAATGAATATGGTTGTACTATATTTATAATAACATCACAGTATATAGAAGATACTGGAGTTTTTATTATAGTATGGAAACAACAAAGAAAGTGGAAGTGGATGAAGAAAAAACTTGAAAGGGGTGATGAAATATATACTTCTTCTTCGGGTTCTCCATTTTGATTTGATCAAAAGGGCTCCATAAGTTGGCTTTTTGACTAATGGAAAGCCTCTAGGATGAAGGGAGGAAAGTTTAGAGGGTATTTGGGAAGGGTTTTTCTGAGAAAAATGGCTATGATGGTGTGAATTAGAGAGAAGGGGGAGTTCTCTTTTATTAGAGGGGTGAGGGGAACCTTAGGAATAACTAGAAATTTTATTTTATAATAATATCATTTTCAGTTTCTAGTGGCTCTAAAATGGATTATTTACAGCAAACCCCAGGTGGTTTATTTTTTATAGAACTATAATTATAAAATTATTTTGATCTAACCATGTATTTTTAGGAATAGGATATCAATTATTAATATAATATTTGTTTTAAAAACACTATTATGTCAATTTTGACACTATTTGGTATTTTGTTTTTCCTAAATTCATAACATCTTTATTACTTCGAAAAAAATTAATCTAACGGACCCTAATTTTTCATATTAACTTTTAAAATTCGTGTAATTCATACAAAGTCTAAAATTACATTTATTTGGATATTTATAAAATCAATTATTTTAATATTTCATTATTTAGATAATTACTGTATCATCATAGTGACATAAATAAATTAAATTATTTAATTTCTAAAAATAATAATTAAAATAAAATTATTTAGGAAATATTTTTATATTTATAACGAATATTTATAGTTGAATTTATCTTATGTGTATCCTTATATTAAAAATGTTTTAATTTTAAACTTTGATTTTAACTCTTTTAACTCTTCATTGAATTAAATAATAATAAATGTCCTAATCTAATCAAAGTGGACCAAATATGTTCATATTTTATTCCTAAGGTTCCTTTTGGTCGAATAATACTTATCCAATAGAATTAAGACTTGTGTTAGGGTAATAATAATATCATTTTTACCCTTAATTACCCTATTTACTTTTAACCGTGATAAATAAAAGTAAAAAGATACTATTCAACAAAAATTATTTTCATCTTATTGAACAACAATTTATTTACTGATATCAACTGTGTCTCATATATTTATGAAATTCAACTCACAAATGTGGTAAAATTATGATTTATATAAAATTTGGAAATGCTCCTAGAAGGTGGGTAAAAGACGGTAAAAAGATCAATACATTTTTTATATATCTAAAATTATTATAAAATTTCTCCAATGAATTACTTTGAGATTATATAGGTATTATGTTTCTATTTTGACCTAAAATAAATTTAAATAAAATAAATAATTATTTAAATAAAAATTCCGTTTTAAACTATAACTCAGTGTTTTTTACTAATCATAAAAAATTGAATGTTTTCAGAAAAATACCAAAAATTCACCCTAAGCTAATTTTGATATTACAAATACAAAAATGATGTCCATTTTGAATGATAAAATTTATAAAATTTATAAAATTTCAAAAGTTGGGTATTACTATACATAATGACTAGTTTGATTGGTTGTGGTGTGTTAGATCTTGAAGTTGCGTACAACACATGCTATTGTATTATTCAAGGAGAAGCGTACCGTGGAAGCTTGGGGTGTTACACATCCAATATATTCATCGTGTTTGATATGGATTCTTTTTCCTTCCATTGACTCTATCTATTGATATTCAATGAAACTCTATTTTTCATTTACTTTTTCTGTTTTTTTGTTCATATGTTTCGGAAAAACTCAATATAGATTTTTTATAATGACCATAATATCATTTACCATAGATTCTATCCAATTTTATATCGAGGATATTAGTTACAACAAGATTCAAATATGCTAATATATCACTGATATTCCAAACTCCGACACTCAATATGTTTCCATGCTCATTCGGTTAATCCAAACATTGTCTTGGAGTATTGATATGGATTACATTACTTATACTAAGACCCACCCAAAAAAATTTAGTACACTATATTAAATCATAAAACTATCAATTTGAAATCATAGTGTATTATTCAAAATCATGAAAAATAATAAACATAAATTGATAATTTATTCATATCTAATATCATAATTATATCCACAGTGTAATTGGGAATATTCCGAAATAAGAAAATTATTTCAAAATCCTTACTAATTATTTGTAAGAGTATATGCATAAACCAAAGTGTATGCCAAAGGATTTTAAAACTAGAGGTGCAGTTATGCCTATTTTTTATGCAACAGTTGATTATCATGTCAATACCCAACCAACTTTATCATGGTTATTACCCTAGGGTGAATTTATTCCATAATCTAATCAATTTATATGTTTCCACATAGTAATTTCATCACAAGGAAACTCCAAACATTACAAATAATTTTTTTTACATAGCCATATATTTAAATTTTAACATAATGTTATGTCCTATCTAAATTTTTTCTTAAATCTAGTTCCCAATGGTCATACTAAATTTTATTAAATACCAAATGTAATGCCTAGAATCTTGTAACTTCTTTCCATTGGTTATATAACTACATTTGATAAAGAAACAAGAGTTCATATCTAATGAGATAAAATAGTTTATTGATATTATGAAACTATATACATACATGATTCTCAAATTAAATATAAAAACATAAATTAAAACATAATATTCTAGTGAGAACCTTATTATATTTTCTAGTACATCACTAAAATTATTTGTATATCCCTTCATGGTATCCTACGTAAAGGAATAATAATAAATGATGTTCTCATACAATCTATAAGTGAATTAATATAACATAATATATCATAAATTAACCAATGAATGGTTAATATAGAAGTGATAAATAGTAAAAAAATGTAATATAACTGTTATGATAATTGTGGAATTTACCCATGGATGAAATCACAGCATAAATATTCATGTGTAAAATAATAAAAGTTACATAATGATAGAATTTATATTCGTGAGATCATTACATTACCTTAAATCCCTTTTTCATTGACATCATAATCTTACCATCAAGGCCTTGTTTCAAGACATCCAAAATAATCAAGCATGAATGAAAAAATACCCAGCATTTTTTTCTCTATGAGACAAACTATTTCATAACAGGGCTATAAAATGTCCTAGACATTACATACAATGTTCAACTAATCAGTCATATGAAATGATTTAATAATCAATACAATAAATAATCAATATAAATATCCATATTCTAAAACTAGAATATGTAATATCAATATTTATTCCTAGTAAATAAGTTCAACGTCAATATTATAAGACATTAAAATAAATATTTTGGATGGTATAATTATATTATATCCACAAAAATTTATATGAATCATCAATAGAAGTTGAATTAGATGGAGATACCACTAAAATGTCATTTTAGCCTATCATGAGAGAAAAATCCTTTTCTTTTGATAACATTTGCATTAAAAAATTCAAAATATTTAGAAATATTCCCTCATTTAAAGTTATAACAGAAACATATAAAGGAATATTAAAATAATATAATGGTCATGATGGTGAAAAAATAAATTCATGATTTATAAATTAAAATACAACTTTCTTTTCACACATTTGCATGAAGCCCAAAATCATTCATACAGAAAAAAATTAAAAAATGTTATAATTAATTATTTTTATAGAAATTTAATAAAAAATGTCATGACCCGACCATACCGGTCTCGAGCTGTAACTCCCCCTAGCCCACATCCATAGGGCAGGGGAAGGCGACACCTGCTGAAGGTGTAAAAATCTCGAGGAGGCCTTTGCCTAAGAACCTGGACACACACACATAGCCCACTCAATGCAGAAGTGCAGAGTAAAAAGGAAACCAATGTAAAAAAACTAGAACACAACCACAGTCATCCATCAACCTATAAATAGTACAAGTAAAGTGCTGAAAATTAATGAAAGGATACTGAACCGAAAAAGGGAAAAAACACGCCCAACTAGAAAGGTGTCATAACCCGGTAACAGGTAAACGAAAGTAAACAGCTGGAGAGTCTCACACCTAAAAATACTAATATTACCACTGAACGTAGCCCAAGCTCATATGTCCTCTATGCTCCTCCATAGTGTTGATCGACCTGTCTGTCATCTGCAAGGGAACACTATGTGCGGGCAAAGCCCAAGTAGGGGTGAGTATAAAGATACTACATTGGATTCCCCAAAAGCTCAAGGGAGAAACAAAGGTGGTACTAAAACGGTGAGCAGTAGAAATAACCAAGAACAATATAAGAGTACAATAAAGAGAGTGCAGCTCAACCCAATAGAAGAAAAGAAATAGACTCGTCCAATCCAAGAGGAGATAGACACGGAAAGCATGTGGCATACCCTGCACATCTTCGCCCCTCCATGAATGAGAGTAACCAAACCCAAGGAGTGGAACAAAAGTAGGGTATATATATATATGTTCTCAATAAGAAAACTGAAAGAGTGTTTAATGGGATCTCCATCTCCATGCTCATCCCAAGAAAATTTGCCAACAGTTCTAATGGTATCCATCACTGATGCCCAACAATCTCACACATCAAGTGGCCTCATCACTAAACTGTACAACCAAGGGTTATGCTCTGGTAATCAGGGATAAAAGTCACTGACTGGCCTCTTAGAAAGGGATGAGTCTAAAAGGCATTGTCGGGTAACCCACTACCCAACCCAACTAGAGGGTAAACCCCAGAGGTCATCGGGTAACCCACTGCCCAGCTTCGCTGAAGGGTAAACCCTAAGGTCAATGGGTAACCCACTATCTAGCCTCCCTGGAGGGTAAAACCTAAGGTTAATGGGTAACCCACTGCCCAGCCTCACTAGAGGGTAAACCCTAAGGTCAACAGGTACCCCACTATCTAGACTCGCTGGAGCGTAAACCCTAAGGTCAATAGGTAACCCACTGCCCAGCCTCATTGGTGGGTAAACCCGGAACTGCTTTGATAACTCTGCACTGCTTGTGCCATCACTGGGTGTCACTAACACCGCTTCCATGTATAGGTTTAGAGTGCATCAATGGAGACTCCGACCAATGCCCTTTCATGTTTCCACATTTAATGAGATCTCGAAAGAGGCCTTTCTCACCCAAACATATTAAACCACTGTAATCTTCACCGAAAAACATGCGAGATAGACCATTTACTCACTGGAAATGAGCTCATGATGAAAATTTTATTCAACACTGCTTTATGCCCATAAAAGGTCTTGTGGGACCCACACCTCGGTCCCAAAAAATTTCGGGCGAACTGCGCCATTGTGATGCTCTCGTAAAAACACGCCAAAATGACTACTCATTCGCCCCGAACAGATGTCTGATGAAAAAGGCACATTACGCTACACACAGCTTAAAATACGACCCATTAGACCCATGCCTCAACTCCAGCATCAATGACCCAATCAACTCTAGTCAACTTCGCCTCGATGTTAGGGTCACAACACTGCTGACGGTGCCTAAAACGGACTACGGCTACAGAAGCTGCAACTCCCCATGTAATGCAAACAGGGCCCTATGGGGCACACACCTCGACCCCGAAACACGCCATGTAGATCATATCATTGTGTTACTTTGAAATAACCACCATGTGTAGGAAATTCATTTTCCCTGAATGGAATTATGAAGCATAAGTCGTAAATAAGAATCATGCATCCGAATGCCGCCTCATGTGTCCCACACCTTGGGCCTGAATTTAGGCATGTGGATTGGGCTATCGTAATCCCCACTAAAAACACTCAGAAAAAAGTAATCAAACACCTCCAATGGATGTCAGGTTAAAAATTGGTGTATCATCCGAAAGCCATCTCATGATGCCGCTAACGTCATGTCAATCAGACATCCCAAGCAGGAGTTAGGTCACATGGAAGAATAATTAATAATTAATTAATTAATTAATTAATTATTCGCATTACGTATTTTGTGCCACCAAACAATGAAACCAAACCAAAATGGTTCCGAACCATCTTTGGGAGTACCGTCTCAACTCCAGGGTCATAAAGCCTCAGACAGCACGTCAAACAAACGTTTGGCTCGTGAAGTACGCCTGTCGCGAGCTTTATTAAAATTTGATATCATTAAATCAAAGCATTCCAGGTTACCCGCCTTCGGGAATAGAACCCAAAATTCCTGAAACCCCCTTCAAATAGTCCGCCTCACCGACACAAACTCGCAGCCACAGACAGCGCATCAAACGGACCCTCCGTTTAGATGTTATGGCCCCCAGAACACAAGGGGCCCAACCGGGCCGGTTCACCCCGGCCGACCCCGTCCGAACTGCCGGCCCGTGGCCCAACCGCTGGACCGGACCGACTCGCCACGACCCACTCCAATAACACTGGACACCCTCAGGTCCAGTCATTCAAGCAGACCAACCCTTTGTCCGGTCATCATCGCCCAGCAAGACCCGCAAAGCGTGGGTCCTTGTCTTCTCCACACAACCGAGGTCAGCGCCTCAGGTTCCCCCATGCCGAGCGCGATCAGCCATCGCTAAACGCCGGCGCCTCCACCTCTCATAGTGACCCTCCGCGCTGCCTTGGCTCCACACCGTGCCACTCCTCCGGCCGCCAACCGCCCACTCGACGCCGCCCGCGGCACCTGGTCCTTCGCCCTCCGCCGTCCTGGGCTTCACCACCCACACGAACCCGCCCCGGTGCTCCCTACTGCACCGACTGAAGTCGTCAGTGATCTACCACGTGACCGCGCCCCGGTCTTCCGCTTCCAGTCGAAGTCCCATGCTAACACCCGTCGTCCACACCGGCGACACCTGACACCGCCACCACGTCCGAACCCCCGGATGAACCTCACCCAAGCAATGTGCACTCGGCCACACTCACTGCCTAACGCCCGAACCCCATTGCGCCACTCCGACCTCCGGCCACCACCATTGCTAGAGTCGGGGCTTCCGATAGCTGTCGCCACTACTCCATTTGCCCGATTTGAAAACCTAATCCAGATTTGGGATCCTTGGGATGAGGCCTTCGCAGGGCCTCCCCCAATCATCATTCCGTCAAGATTTGCACGTCCGAAAATTGGGACGAAGAATGCCCAATAACGGGATTTAGAATGGGGCTTGAACGATGGTCATGTTCATTCATCCATCATCCCAATTCCAAAATTATAGAATTAAAATGACAAAAACTAACAAAAACTCTAGAAATTGATGATGGGGCAGATAACCCACAAAAATCCGACCTCGAATCAGTCGTGTGTCATTGGCGGCATGTCCATGATTCTCCTACATCGATCCTCCAAGGTTTTGGTGGAGGTCGCTCCTTGATTCGGTGAAGAATGGAGAAGAATGCCAAAGAATAAGAGAGATATAGAGGAAGAGAGAGAAAGAGAGAGAGAGAGAAGAAGAAGAATGGGTTCTCCCCCTTATCTCAAGCTAATTAATAAAAACTCACGGAAACACCACCCACAGTCATATATTCCAAAACATCCATGCCCGCTTATTTAAATATCATGCCTAGGCAAAACTCCCCAAATCGAACTCAACAGATGTCTCATATTTCCATTCTAAGACTTCGCTTGAATGTTATTTCAATAGAACATTAGTGTTAAAAATCACCAAGTCATTATTTCAAATTGATGATTTTTTCCCTAGGTGACATCTCCCATAGCAGGTACGCGCCCCCAAGTTTTACACCCCACCTAGGGTAAAAGGCACACTTCGGATGCAACTGTTCCCTCATATTTCCAATTCGCGCTACCATTTACGAGTAAATTCAACCATGACACCTGCATAGTATGAAAAATTAATATTTTTATAAAATTTATTCTAGGCACATCGGGCCTCAAAATCACATTCCATCTCAGCTCCAAGCTCTGGAAATATATGTAGAAATAATCTAAATTCTTACAGGTCAAAACTCGGGTCTCTACATCATTCCCTCCTTCAAGAATTTCATCCACGAAAAGAAAAAATTTGGAAAACAACTCTGGATATAGAGCTCACTCCTAGCTCTCCCACTCCCAAGAAAACATGCACAACACCATGCTGCCACAACCCACAAACCAAGGGATTGTTCGTACTCATAAGGTCTTCTACATTCGGTGAAATGCATAGGAACACACACACCTCATCAGCTACATCACGTGGAAGACACTGTGCGCCCACTCCTACTATTGGGAGGGTTCGGCAAGAGGGTATCCAACCTATCAATCTCTTGCATGATTCGCGAATGGCCCAAAGAAACTTGAGGGACTTCACTGGCTGAACCTCTACTTTTCACATCGCGACTGAAATCACTATTTGTTCCCAGAACATGGTCTCGTGATTTCCTCTTTATGAATACCCATCAGGTGCATCGCCCATGGAAACCTGATTATGAAGTGCCTCATTGTCGACATCTCCCAGCTGTAAATCTCTCACATGCTCAAGGAGAGAAGGAGTCAACACCATCAACTGCAAGAAAGATGTACCCCCCTGGTCCACCAAGGTCATCCATCAGGAAGCTAACTACTACGAAACTTCCAACACCTGACAAGACTGCAAGTTTTTTCTAAGGGAAACTGCTAAAACACTTCCATTTTTTCAGAACACAGTCTTCCTCAAAATCATAGTCCTATAGAAATTTTAACCAGCGCAGTCGTCTCATGTTCAAGTCTCTCTAGGGGAGGATGAACCAAAGAATCTTTTGGTCTATGAAAGCCACAAAGCGACCTCCTAGAAGATAGAATCTACATTCTTAGGGAAAATACTACCACTACCAGCACCACATAGTGAAACATGTAGCTCTGATTATAGGGTGTCCATCACCTCGACCTAAATTTGATAGAGGTATCAAGATTGATATTGAGCATGCAAGGTACCAACAAATAAAGAATTCGAGCAAACACATCCAACTGCCAGAGGCTAGACACAAAAAGCACGTGGAATACCCCATGTGTATTTTCCCCTCTTGGAAGGATAGTAATTCCCAAAATAAGAACTCTTCCAAACCCACTAGTGGAACCATAATAAAAGGGAGGTGAAGCAAAAAATCCCCACTGTCAAACCCAAAACCTACTCTAACACACCACCACACAACCCCTCCATGAATTCACATGTTTGAGGGGCTCATACACCGCACCTCAATACTATCCGATTTGGGCGGTACTGAATATCCCTCACGGTTTTGATCGCATCACAAATACAAGTCTCAATGGGGGAAGAACCACTCTTCCCCATGCATTCAATGCTACATCGGACAACACCAACACATGGTTACACTGATGCCCTGAATCACCCTTAGTAACCCCTCGAACAAGGAGTTAGACGAAAAGAGTACCTCACGTAGTGTCTAACAAGTTCTACTGATAAAATTAGAAAAATACACAGTGTGTACCTCTAATCATCTCATGCATTCTAGGATTGTAGACATCCATAGCACACAGCCGCCTGCGGCTCCGTCCATCAGGGCCCTGAGCCTGACATGGCCTCCTAGTGGTGGTGGAAGGACCTCTAAATTTCGTCCACCAACCACAGTTCTTCCTGCTCATCTACCAACACCACCTCCCTGGGGACCACCCTGTCTTCACCTGGGAGTTCTCTTGATTACGACACCACCTCTTTCATGGATGTTCATCTACCAACTATCTAGAAAACTCAGCACATTTGGTCAAGTAGTCTGACACCACGTGACCTCGCACATCACAACCATAGCACTAGTCCTACCTTGGCCATCTCGGTGCTCTATGCTATCCCCGAACATGTTCCCGAGTCTCATCAAGGAGAGACCCCTGACATCGAGGCCCTGCTAATTGACATCCATCTGATAGAAAATTTCCAGTCACCAGTGCCCGCTTCGGCACCATGAGATGGGTGTTGATGGACAAGGGCACTACGCTAGCACGAATATTCTCTATAGAGACCTCGTTTAAACTTCTATTCTTGGAAGTTTCCATCATGGACTAGATCCAAAGAGTACCAAGTATGGTCTATGAACCTATTCATGTACTCAGCCACAGAAATCACTCCCCGCTGAAACTCCAACAGCTCCTGAAACTATAAAAATCATATGTAGTAGGGGTTGTACTCCTCACGAAACAACTTCTATAAGACATCCCACAAGAGTACCAACTCATCGTGTATCTGAGTAACATTGTCTCTACTAATTCCAATATTCATGATGGAAAAAGACTGGTTGTCAAATCCACCATCAACTTTCCAGTGTTCAAACAAGCCTGAAGAGGCGAACCACTGACTCTAGCCAACCCTTCACTGTCTATGTGTATGGCTCACAGTGGAGCCTCAGTGGTCTCTGATGCTAGAACTCACATATCGCACCCAGCCTGCACTCATCATCGGCCTTTTCTACCGGTACTATTTGGTACTCCACTGGTGGAGGTGCTACTGCAGGTCCTCCTAGAGAAAGGGTAACCGTATGATGGATCTTAAACTAAGTCTCCATCGCTCAAGGAGTCATCATCACGAACCGAAGCTAGTATCTTGGCTAGATATCATCACGGAGGCATCCTGAATCTGATGAAGGAGTACCACATTCAAATAAGGAAATATATATCAACAATGATGAGGAGATGACTCAAGAAAGATAGTCAACGACTCAATCCAATATAATTCCTGGACCAAATTCCCAACAACAAGTGTCTCAGTGTTCCAAGTCAAAAAGCGGGTTATCAAGGTCCTGGTGAATGGATACATCAGCTGCCGCACCATCACTGGACTCCCTGGCCTGAGAGCCTCTCTTGAGACACGTTGACACTATTGCCCCAAAATTAAAACAATTTCTTTTTAGGGATGTCCGGACAACACCCCAAGGGAAGAACCACCTCTGATACCACTTTTTCATGATCCGACCCTACTGGTCTCAAGCCACAACTACCCCAAGCCCACCTCCATAGGCCCAGGGGTGGCGACAAGTGCCGAAGGCACAAAAATCTTAGGAAGGCCTTTACCTAAGCACCAGTACTCCAACACACAGCCCACTTAATGCATAAGTGCAAAGTAAAAAAGGAAACCAATGTAAAAACAACTATAACCTAACCACAATCATGCATGCACCAATAAATAGTACATGTAAAGTGATGAAAATTACTAACAAGATACTAAACAAAAAAGGGGAAAACACCTGACCACCTAGAAAGGTGACACAACCTGGCAACAGGTAAATGATATTAAATAATTAGCGAGTCTCACACCTGAAAATCCTACTATGAATACTGAACGCAGCGCAAGATCTTGTGTCCTCTTCGATCCTTCGTAGTCTCGATCGACCTGTCCGTCATCTGCAAGGGAACACCAATTGCGGGAAAAGACCAAGTTGGGGTGAGTATAAAGATACTCAGTAGGATTCCCCAAAATCTCAAAGGAGCAATAAAGGAGGTACTAAAACGGTGACAATTAGATAGAACCAAGAAAATTGTAAGAGTACAATAGACAGAGTGCAGCTCAACACAATAATAGAAAAGAAAAAGACTCATCCAATCCAAGAGGATCTAGACACAGAAAGAATGTGGCACACCCCGCACATCTTCTCCCCTCCAAGAAGGAGAGTAACCAAACCCAAGGAGTGGGAACAAAAATAGGGTGTATATATATATATATATTCTCAACAAGAAACCCGAATGAGTGTGTAAGGGGATCTCCATCTCCAAGCTCAGTGCAAGAAAATTTTCCAAATGTTCTAAGGGTATCCATCACAGATTCCCAACAATACCGCATGTCAAGTGGCCTCATTGATAAACCGTAAAACCAAGGGTCCTTCTCGGGTAAACATGAAAAAAATTCACTGACTAGCCTTATAAAAAGGGCTAAGTCTGAAAGAATTCGTCAGGTAACCCACTTCCCAACCCAGCTGGAGGGAAAACCCCAAGAGGTTTTCAGGTTTCCAACTGCCTAGCCTCCTTGGAGGGTAAACCCTAAGGTCAACAGGTAACCCACTTCCCAACCTCACTGGCGGGTAAACCCTAAGGTCAACAGGTAACCCACTGCCCATCCTCGCTGGAGGGTAAACCCTATAGTCAACGTGTAACCCACTACCCAGCCTCCCTGGAGGGTAAACCCTAAGTTCAATGGGTAACCCACTGCCCATCCTCACAGGAGGGTATACCTGGAACTGGTCTGATAACTCCACACTACCTGTTCCATCACTTGGTTTCACTAACACCGCTACCGTGCATAGGTTCAGAGTGCGTCAAAGGAACCTTCGACCAACGCCCTTTCATGATTCCACATTTAATGAGATCTCTAAAGAGGCTCGCCTCACCCGAATAGATAACACTGTTGTAATAATTCCTAAAAAATATGCATGATAGACAATTTACTCGCTGGAAACAGGCTCCTGATGAAAAAGTTATTCAACACCACTTTATGCCCATACGGCGTCTTGTGGGACCCACACCTCGGTCCTGAAAAAATTCAGGTGATCTGCTCCATCATGATTATCTCAGAAAACACCCCAAAATAACTACTCATTCGTCCCGAATGGGCATCAGATGAAAATGGCACAGTACGCTGCAGATAGCTTAAAAGATGACCCATGGGGCCCACGCCTCTACTCCGGCTTCAACGCCTGAAACCACCCTGGTCAACTTCACCATGATGTCAGGGTCACAACGTCGCTGATGGAACCTAAAATAGACTATGTATGTAGAAGCTGCAACTCCCCGCTTTATGAAAACAGGGCCCTGTGGGGCCCACACCTCAACCCTGAAACACGCCACACAGATCTTACCATTGAGTTCATTGCAGATAACCATGAGTCGTAGGCTATTCATTTTACCTAAACAGACTTATGAAGCATAAGTCGTAAAAACGCAGTATACATCCGAAAGTCGCCTCATGAGACCCTCCCCTCAATCACGAAATTAGGCGGGCGGATTCCTCCATCGCAATCCCCTCAGAAGAACACTTATAAATGAGTACACAAACAACATAAACAGATGTCAGGTGAAAAAGAGGCTATTCACCGTAAAACATGTGAACGAGGACCTATGGGGCCCGCACCATGTCTCCAACCTGAACGCTTCAGAAAACGTTGCAAAAAGTCCACACGAGGACTGGGGTCAGGCTGCCACTGACAACGCGTCAATCAGACATCACAACCATGAGTTATTTCCAACACAAGAATAATTAATTAATTATTCACATTAATCGTTTCATTCCACTGAGCAATGAAACCAAACTGCAAAAGTTTCGAACTAATTTTTGAAGGACCATCTCAAATCCAGTGCCACATCACCTCTGAAGGCTCGTCAAACAGTCGTCCGGCTCGCAAAGTATGCATGTCACATGCTTTAATAATAAATTGATATTTTTAAATCCAAGTGTTCTGGGTTATCCACCTTCGGGTGCGACGACCAAATTTTTTTAATTATATTTGATTCCTAATTTTGAGTGTTGTTTTATTTTATACTCAACAAAACTATATCCTTTAATTAATAAAGTGGGTTTAGATAAAATGAAACTATTGGGTTTTGACTGTTATATGACCACTGGTCAATATGACCATTAGAAACTATAATCTTAACATTGTGTTTTTATAAATATGGTTATCTTGGTTAATTAATATAGAAAGAAGATTTAATGGCCTCATCCTGTAGACTCGTGCCATATGAAGCCATTCTATCAGAGCTTGGGAAAGAGGTTGCACCACTAGGCATTCCTCTGGACCAAGCCCAAGCCGAACTTCAAAGTATGAAGCTCAAACAGAATCGCCTAAGGGAGATGTTAAAGATGATAGAAATCACCACTTAGACGATGTTGTCTGAGCCTCCCCAAGATTCTATCACCATAGCACACCTTACACATAGGTCATATGCTGGTGTTATAAGGGGCTATGTAATGAGACATTAGCTTCTTTGTGTGTAACACCCCAGGTAAATAAAGAATATGAAATTTTCATATTTATCAATATTCGTGCATAAAATATTAATATTACTTCAAAGGTAACGCTATCACTACTTGAAATTCGGGCTATATCCACAGTTCTAAACCGTGGATATAGGCTCTAAAACCGTGGCTATAGGTAATATCCACGGTTCTTCAAACCGTCGATAAGTTTGGCGTTGATATAGGCCTAGACCTATAGCCACGGTTTGAACCGTGGCTGTTTACCTAATGCCACAGTTATAACCGCGGCTATACTAAAGGCCGGACAAACTTAATTGCCACGGTTTTAAACCGTGGCATTATGTCTCTAGCCACGGTTAATAACCGTGGCAATAAACCAATAGCCACGGTTTAAATCGTGGCTATAGGGTGTCCAAATCCATAAAAAATACCCCCCAACCCCCTCGACACCCCCTCGACACCCCCTCGACGTCCCCTGGACACCCCCTTGGACACCCCCGGCCACCCCCTGCCAGTCCCCCCGTGCGACCCTCCTGCCAGTCCCCCCCTGCCCCCTGCTACCCCCTGCTAGTCCCCCCTACCAGTCCCCCCCTGCCCCCTGCTAGTCCCCCCTTCCACCCCCCTGCTTGTCCCCCTACCAGCCCCCCCTGCCCCCTTCTTGTCCCCCAGCCAGCCCCCCCTTCCCACTGCTAGTCCCCACCCCCGCCAGCCCCCCCTACCCCCTGCCAGTCCCCCCTGCCAGCCCCCCTGCCCAAGGATGTGTTAATGCTAAAACTGGTAAAGCAAAAAAAATTTGGATATATTCTATAAGCAGATCCTCAACTCGTACTCCCAACTTGAGAAACTTATCAAAGAGGGTTCTCTACCGCAACTAGAATTATGATGAAACATCCTATCAATATGGGGTACCAACAACCAACATACATGAATCATGAAATAGAAAATAGAGAGGTCCCAACATTTTTTTCACAACCAGAACATGTCTAGGAGCGTCATTACAGACCTCACCCTATAGGTTACACATGACATATACTTATAGGGCTGCCACATTTTACTCTACCTACTGTTACACCTATTCATGCTCATTATCAGCTAGACATTCCTCAAGGACAGCCCCTCCCCCTACCTGGACACCCCTCCCCCCTGTTGGACACCCCTCCCCCCTTCTGGATTGCCCTCCCCCCTGCTGGACACCCATCCCCCTTGTAGGACAGCCCCTCCCCCTGTCTGGACAGCCCCTCCCCCTGCCTGGACACCCCCCCCCCTACTGGACACCCCTCTCCCCTACCTGGACACCCCTCCCCCTGCTGGACACCCCTCCCCCCTGCTGGACAGCCCTCCCCCTGCAGGACAGCCCTCCCCCCCCCCCGTGCTGGACAGCCCCTCCCCCATGCTGGACAACCCCTCCCCCTGCCTGGACACCCCTCCCCCCTGCTGGACAACCCCTCCCCCTACCTGGACACGCCTCCCCCTTCCTGGACACCCCTCCCCCTGCCACCCCATGCTTGTCCCCCTGCCTTCCCCCCCTGCCCCAAGCTAGTCCCCCCTGCCACCCCTTGCCAGCCCCCCTGCCCCCTGCCCCCTGCTAGTTCCCCCCTGCCACCCCCTGCTTGCCCCCCTGCCAGCTATCCCCCATGCCCCCTACCAGTCCCCCTACCACCCCCTGCCAGTTCCCCCTACGAGTCCCCCTGCCAGCCCCCCTTCCCCCTGCCAGCCCCCCTTCCCCCTGCCAGCCCCCCTGCCAGCCCCCCTGCTAGTCCCCCTGCCCCCTACTAGGCCCCCTTCCCCCTTCTAGGCCCCCTGCCCCCTGTTAGGCCCCCTACTAGGCCCCCTACTATGCCCCCTACATATTTACCCCTGCTGGACACTAGACCCCTTCTAGACACTGGACCCATACTCCCCCCCCACACCCCTATCAGCCCCCTTGTACCCCTGCTGGACATAGGACTCCCCCCAGGAAACTAGTTTTTGGGATGCCCAAATCATATTTACCCCTATTGGACATAGGACTCCCCCTGGACACTGGACTCCCCCTGCATATTTACCCCTGCTGGACACAAGACCCCTGCTCGACACTAGACCCATACTATAGGTTCTTAGTAGGACCACCCCATACTATAGGTTCTTAGTATGACTTGGGAAATAGTTGACACAAAATTCAGAAGTAGCTATATATGAGTAATCTAGGAAAACATTCATATAATCTGTCTGGAAAATAAAATAGAATAAACTATAAAATGTTTATGGAAATAAAATAAAACATATTTGAAATTGGAAAACATTAACAGAAATACTGTTTATCAACTAAAAAAACTGCTTGGTGAAATCATGGTCACACATACTCATTCTCAGATAAAATCTACTTACATTTCATGTAGTACTGCATTAAACAAAACATTTGAATTATGATTTGAAATAGACTTACCAGATTTTATAGCACCGTGCTCACTATCTATAGGTGGTGAAATAGTTATACCTGGTGCCTGTGAAGTATCTGTGGGATGTTTTATGATATTTTCCAGATCTGGACAGCACTGCATTTTCTCTATAGAGATATTCATAACCTTCATGGGCTTAGGTTCCTGGAAAACCCTCTTGCACCCCCTGGACAGCCCCCTTGAACACCCCTCTGCACCCCCATTCCCCCCTTGGTCCCCCATGCCCCCATGCACCCCACTGGACAGCCACCATGCCCAACTGGATAACCCCACTAGAAAGCCCCACTGGACACCCCCTGCACCCCCCTGGACAGGCCCCCCACCCCCTGCCGGACACCCCTCCCCCCTGCATGGACATCCCCTCCCCCTGATGGACACCACTCCCCCTGCTGGAAACCCCTGCCCGCTGCCCGCTGCCCCCCATGCCCGCTGACCCTGGACACCCTAGGACAGACCCCACCCCAGGACAGACCCCACCTAGACCCTGGACACCCCTGCCAGTTCTGCCCCCCCCCCCAGACCCTAGACACCCCAGAACAGACCCCCCCCAGAACCTGGACAGCCCCCCAGACCATGGACACCCCCCAGAACCTACCCCCCCCCCCCCCAAACCCAGACCCCCAGGACAGACCCCCCCAGACCCTGGACACCCTAGGACAGACCCCCCCCCCACTAGACCCCCCCCCCACTGGACCCCCTAGACAACGGATGGATGTCATGGGCTATTGCTAAAAGACCGAATCCGGCTGCTGAAATTAGCAGTAAGAAAGAAGAGGTAAATAAATAAAAATGAATAAAATTTTCCCAATATACTTGGGGAATTTTATTCATTAGCAGGAAGAATAATAGAAGAATGGTAGCTGAGAGTTCCTTCCCCGGAGGTGGAGAATGATTTTTTACATAGGATTTTTCTAATATTTAATGGAAGAAAGAGGGAGTGGAAATTAAGTACCACATTACAAATGGAAGCATCCAACAAATTCTCTTCCAATGGAATAAAATATTACAAAAAAAATCTATAAACTTTACCTCTCATCTTGTGGCTTCCAGGTGTCCGGGTGGTTAATAATTTGGTTGACGTGAGGTTGTGGACTCATGGGGGCAAGCATGAAGGAAACTAAGTTGGACTGGATTTTAAGTAGGCTGCTCTTGTTTTTCTGAAGTGGCAGTGCTGATTGGGTCTAAAATAAGTGAGTTGGAATAGGAATTTAGGTGAGGGCTTCAAATGATTAGGGGTCTGGTTTAATTGGTTAGAATTGGGTGAGGTTTGGAATGGTTTTAAAGTGGGATTCCTGGTGGAAAATGTGGGGTTGGTGGCTTTGAAGTTGAGAGGTGGGTAGGCCTGATTGGTGGTCAAGTTGTGGATGGGTTGCCTAGGTGGATTGAAAAATTGTAGGGGACTGGGAAGGAGTTCATAGTGGCTAAATTGAAGTGGGATCTTGGAATTGTAGTAGGGATTGAGGTTGGATGTTTTAGTGAGAGTGGAAATGGCCCTGGAATAGATGGTTTGATTTTGGTGGGTTGTCCATGGGATTTTTATGGTGCATCAGAAAATAGTCACTAGAAGGGCTTAGTTTGGTGTGAAATTCAGTCAAACGGTTGTGGGAACCATCATGGAAGAAACTACCAAATACAGACCAGAGATAGTCTCCTCTACAGTGAAGACCCTTCATGGAAACTCTTCAAGAAAACTAGGTCTCCAGTTGCATCTTTGTCCATAACAAACAAGCCCTGTTTGCATAGGCCCAAAAAGACCACCCTTTTCCAGCTTGTGGGGGAAATGTGGGAACTCCAGCATGAAATAGGCCCACAGAATAGAACAGCCTCTTTGGAATTTCATCAAACAGATTGTGTGTAGCCTTTAAAACTCAACTTTGCAGTGATCATCCTCCTCCAATGAGTGCTACATGAGATGAGGGAATTATGGAAGGAATTTCATCTAAAACATCCAAAAGCAGACATTGAATTTCCATCACAACAGGATGATCCGGTTCAGACGACACGTGCAGAGGATGAGGATGATCTGGTTCGGACAATATGTGAAGAGGATGAGGAAAAAGAAGAATTACCGAACAAATATTATGTGATACATGTACAATAAAATATGCCAAACAATTCCAAACCAATGTTTTCAGTTGAATTGAGCCATTGTACCACCTTCTATGCACGTTTTGTGGAAAGATGGATGAGAGGCAGTGCTGAGAGGAGATATAGTTTAGTAATGAGGAAATACGAAAAATTATAGAGCTAACCATTCAATGATTCTCTAAGGAGGAGTAAACACCACAGGGTGTTATCTTGGAGCAAGGCCAAATCATGGTTTGACCGCGGCGTGACAGAGGCATGACCGCCATAGGGTGTTGTCTTGGTGGAGTAACCACTGCAGGGTGTTGTCCTGGAGCAGGGCCAAATCACGGCGTGACCGCGGCGTGATCGTGGCATGACCTCGGCGTGACAGCGGCGTGACCGCGGCGTGACTGCGGCATGACTACGGCGTGACCGCAGCATGACCGCGGCGTGACCGCGGCGTGACCGCCGCAGGGTGTCGTCCTGGAGGAGTAACCACCGCAGGGTGTCGTCCTGGAGCAGGGCCAAATCACGGCGTGACCGCGGTGTAACCGCGGCGTGACCGCGGCGTGACCGTGGCATGACCGCGGCGTGATCACGGCATGACTGCGGCGTGACCGTGGCGTGACCACTGTAGGGTGTCGTCCTGGAGGAGTAACTGCCGCAGGGTGTCATCCTGGAGCAGGGCCAAATCACGGCGTGACCGCGGCGTGACACCCCCTCCCCCCTACTGGACACCCCTCCCCCTTCCGGACACCCCTCCCCCCTGCCGAAAAGCCCGTGATAGCCCGCCCCCCTGCCTGACAGCCCTCCCCCCTGCCGGACAGCCCGCCCCCCTGCCGGACAGCTCGTCACCCTGCTGGACAGCCCAGCCCCCAGCCCCCCACCACCCCCTACCCCATCCCCACCCCCACCCCCCCTGCCCCCCAGCCCCCAGCCCCCCCCCCACCAGCCCCCAACTGCACCAGCACCCTGCCCCCCAGCCCCCAGCCCCCCCAACCCCAGCCCCCAGCCCCCCAGCCCCCTTCCCCCCCGCAACCCTCTGCCCCCCATCCCACATCCCCCCACCAGCCCCCCTGCCACCCTCAGCCCACCTCCACCCCCCCCCCCCCCCCCGCAGCCCACCAGCATCAGCCCCCATCCCCAACCCCTAGCTGCACCACCCCCCCCCCCCCCATCCCCCTGCCACCACACAGCCCACCAGCACCAGTCCCCCCCCCCCCCGCAGCCCACCAGCACCAGCCCCCAGCTGCACCAGTCCCCCCCAGCCCCCAGCCCCCCACCAGCCCCTTGCCCAACCCCAGCCCCCAGCTGCAGTAGCCCCCCCCCCCCCCCAGCCCCCTGCCACCCCCCAGCCCACCAGCACCAGTCCCCCCCCCCCCCCCCCGCAGCCCACCTGCACCAGCCCCCAACCCCATCCCCCAACTGCACCAGCCCCCCCCCCACCAGCCCCCAACCCCAGCCCCCTTCCGGACACCCCGCCCCCCTGAATGGAAATATTTCAATAACAAGTAGAAATGAATTAAATGTATACAAATTAAAGAGAGATATACATGAGAGAAATAAGTAATAAAACCTGAATTAAAAATGTTGGATTCAGTAATTTAAAAAAAATCCATAGTAAGATAAAGAGGCTATGTTAGTCCCCCAGCCCCCTACCAGTCCCCCCTGCCAGTCCCCCCCCCTGCACCCTGCCAGGCACCCTACCAGTCCCTTGCTAGTCCCCCTACCCCTGCACACCACCTGGACCCCCTAATAGAGTTAGATTCCCAAATGAAGGGTAAGTGGTAGATTTCTAATCTACACATGGATTTTCCATTCATTGATCCCATTATAAGGAACATAGATTACCTCTTGATTTAGGATGCATTAACACATGATAATGTAGAGTTTACCTCTACTCCAATTGAAGCCCCTTCCACCATTATAGCATCCACTACTACGATGCCAACTAATCCAATGGTACTAAGATAATAATTGTGATAACCATTAAGATATAATCTATTTTAGAGACTCTTATATATTGTTCCCTCCCAAACTAGATACTTAGATCATCATTAAATAGGTCTTATTTCAATGCTTCCTGCCCACTTGAATACATACACTCAGATTTTTGGGGGATAGCCAGGACTAGTTCTTGTGTTGGAGGATCCAATATCATCATCTTCATAAATAAAATCTCTAAGAATGTTTGGATTTAGATAATAAAAATAATATGATGCATTCCAAACCATTTAAACCAAAAAATATTCAATGTAAAATCACACAGTAAAAGAATATGATGCATTCCAAATCATTATTCTGTGGTACAAATGTGGATACTACTTAAGATATGGTAAATATTAATGATATTGATCAAAAAAGCAATGTAATCGGATGCATGGAACTCGTCATACATTACCAATCCAAAAATACAATTTACATCAAAAGTGAGTCTCAATATCAGTATCATCAGAATCATAATAACCCTCATCCACACATCCTACAGAAACACCATCACCACCTCTCACACCACCAACATCATCATCGGCATCGGCATCTGCATCTAAACCGGCACCAGCACCGGGTCCAACACTAGGTCCGGCTCTGGCTCCAACAGAAGAATCTACATTAGCTGAACGCATCGACATCAAAAGTGCATCAACCGTTGCAGCTTCTTCTGGTGGAAGTGTAGAAGAAAGGGCAAACATAAACTTCATCATATTTGCAATTATCACCTGTTCTGATTTTTGACTTGCTTCTTTGATTGCGACATTCATTTGTTCCACTGTGACAAGACCAGAACTGGTACTCGAAGAAACGTTAGTAGACCAGTATCGAGATGGTACAATCTTATTCCTAGGTCGACAACGCACTCTACCCTGATGCTCATCTCCTAATACCTGATGTAGATGATCGTTTGGGCCCAAATTGTCAGGTTCTTTTTCTGCCAATGCCTCTAAAGAATTATTTTGATTGATATATAACATAAATTAAAATGATAAAATAATATAAGGAATTAAATTCAGTAAAAAGAAAAGAAATTGAAATATACTTACAAACGCCTTCTCGGTTTCGGGATTTGGCACAATACCATCTTTCTTTTTCCGGATTGTACAAAACAATGTTGAGAGAGGAATGCGACCCTCAATATTCGATGCCTTTTTCTGAAAAAAAAAAGAAATAAATCAAAATTGGAGTTTAAAAAAATTACCCAAAACAAAGCTAAATATTTTAAATGTTAAATTACCTGCGTCTGCTCAAGATCTGGAAATGAAGTGTGTCTGCGAGTATAAATGTGTTTCATTGCACTCTTGTTTTTTTATTTCTATTTGATTTATCCTATAAACAAATAATTATATAAATTCATTAAAATAAATAAAACAAGTAATTTAAAATCGTTTTTAAAAAAATAAATGAATATATATATATTTTTAACAAACACCATAAACGTTGAACTCTTCCAATAGTTGATCATCTCTTTATATTATGATATTGGGCAATCTTGAATCACCGGTACTTCTTCGAGCTCTGTACTAACTCTATTTTTCCACCCAAGATATAAATCATACTTGTAGGCTCACCACATTTCACCTAAATCCATTATCCTTGCAGCCTTTGCATTTTGTCCATCGAGAAAATTATATCGAAGCAGCAATGGACATAATATTTGTTAAGAAAATATTATAAATATATATATATATATATAAGGTGATTAACATTACTTACCCAAATCTCTGCCCAGGCTTTGTCCTTTATTTGTTGTCCAACTGCATTTCAACTTATCGGTTGAACCGGAATGATATTGCTGTGTCTAGCAAGTGTTCCCATTAAACTTTTACATTCCATGCCATTTTTATTAATTATAGAATTGTCCTCATTGTAATCAACTATGATTTGCGTGTTCCAATTCTAAACCTCACGCATTTTTGTGTGGTCTCGTCGTCTGGTAGAGGCTGGATCTAATCATGAAACCAAAATAAAATAAAATAATATACATGAATTTATCATTAATCAGTAACAGTAATGTTTAAACAAATGCCAATAGATGGGGGATCTGCTGACCCCTGAAGTGCTGCGTCTAGAGGGGGGGCAGCCTCCATGGTATGTGAGATATCTATAGGAGTACTATGTATAGTAGATGAAAAGTGTACTGATGGAGGCAGAAAACCCGATGGATAACCCTGTACAGATGAAGGGGGATATGGATATGGATATGGCGGTGGGATATATGGGGGAACAATACCCTGTACAGTGGATGGTGGGAATGGGAACTGAGGGATGGGAGTCTGAGAACTACCATCTGATGTGGGTGCGGGAAAAAGGGATACAGAAAATGTGGGTATGGATAATATGGAGGTGGCATAATGGGAGGATAGCCTCCTGGTGTCTCAAGCGGCGTAGAAGTAGGATGACCTGTAGAATCAGTACCCCCCGCCACAATATCATCCTCAGGGGCATAATCTAAGAATCTCCTCAACGATGCAGTCTAAAATAACATCGATGATAAAATAAAACGAACGATAACAAGATAAATAATATGAAAGACCATAATATTCAAACATAATTTTTACTTACATTGTTTCCAGGAGGAGACCTACGTTGTTCATTTCTCAGTATACTTCTACTCCTTCTAGTATAATCATAATCAGACATTTTGACCTGGAAATTTAAAAAAATATTCTCAAATAAATAGAAATAATGAAAAATTATAAATAATAAAATTGTATCATAAAATAATGAGATACCTTTTCATGTGTGATATTTATATTGATAAAATATCAAGACTTTTCTATGTTCAAGATTTACTAGAGAAGTGGTTAAACATAAATTGGTGAGGATATTAATAGTTTTATATTGGATAATGGTATAAAATATACTAGTTATTTTGATATCATGTATGAAAGTTAAAAAAACACATACAATATTGAGATAATATCAGGTAAATACTTACAAATGTTTCAACGCTATGTGGGGTCTGTGACAATTTCTGGTTCACAATCTGTTCTAACAATTTCATCATCTGTATCATCAAATGAAATATTTGAATAAATACCAACAGGTTCATCCACAACATCATTGTCATCCATGCCTTCGTCAAAAATATTTCTAGGAATAACATCAACAATAACACCAAATTGTGGTTGTAACGGGTCACTTACATAAAACACCTGTTTAGCTTGTGATGCAAGAATATAAGGTTCATCGGTACGAAGATGGCGGTTCATATCAATCACTCTAAATCCACAGTTATCAATATGCATTCCTTGTCGTGTCATTGAATCAAACCACTTGCATCTCATCATTGTGACACGACCATGTGTATAGTAATCTAATAAAATGATTCTTTCAACAACACCACAATATGATATATTTTTTGATCGAGGCTGCCTGTACGATGCACTCGCATAAAAATCTATTGTGGCACTTATCGTGACACCGTCATGCTGTGTTGCAATTTTTTTCACAACTATTTAAAACAAATTTATATCCATTAACAACCTTTGATTTACAATCACTCACCACATCGTTTGGACCAAAGGACAGTGCTTTTATTTCATCTGATACTTCAATCATTGGTAGGGTTAAAACCTAAAAGATACCAACATAGAATATTAAACAGAGACATGTGATTATGTTATGAGAAGAAGAAAAAGAAATCTATTACCTTTGACTTTAACCAATCAACAAATTCTTTGTTGTGCAACAATTCCTTCCTCTTAATATATAGAGAGCGATGTCTCTTTTTTATAATTTCAAAATCTTCTCTACATATATGAAAGCATTAAAATGTCACAAGATATAAAGAAATCACACAATGAAAAAATACATATTTATTAGTTTACTTACTTCATATAATCATCAAGCACACCATAGTTAAATAAAACTGTTCGATGTGCCGTTTCCCACTCTTCCATGCTTAAAGTACACAACGAGTACGATCCAAATATCCCCCCTATTTGGGGCATTAAAGGAAATGCAGGCTCAATGAGATCATATTGCTCATCTTCAGTTCTCATTAGTCGATTAGACCTCGTAGTGACGTTATCTAGGTACGATGAACAGAAATCCATGCATTCTTGTGCTAAATATAATTTCACAATAGAGCCTTCAGGATGATATTTATTTCTCACATAAGATTTCAATGGAAACAACATTCTTTCGGTAGGATACATCCACGAACTCTAAATAGGACCACCAAAGAGAACTTCCGTGGGAAGATGCACAGTCAAATGTAACATAATTGTGAAAAAAGATGGTGGGAAAATTTTCTCCATGTCACAAAGAATAATCGATGAATCTCTCTGCAATTTCTGAACTACACTTATGGTCAATATTTTTGCACAAAGATCTTGATAAAATTGACATAAATTAATCACCACAACTCTAACATTATGTGAATGTAAATGACGAATGGAAATGGGAATCAACTCATGTAACAAGACATAGTAATCATGGGTTTTAAGAGATTTGAGTTTCACATCTTGTGTATTCACCCTTTTCGAAATATTAATTGAATAACCATATGGAACCTTCAAACATTCCAAGACATGAAGAAATTGTTTTTTCTCCACATTTGTCATCGAATAACAGGAAAGAGGGACTTTCCACTTATTTAGACCAATTAACTCAGGATGAAGTCTTGCTCTTATACCCCAATCCATCAAATCACGACGACACCGCAAATCTTCTTTTGTTTTGCCTTTGACATTTAAAATAGTAGCAAGTAACATCTCAAAAATGTTTTTCTCGATATCCATTACATCCAAACAATGACATAATAAATTCGATGACCAATACTGCAACTCAAAGAATATGATTTTCTTTCTCCAATTGTTGTTGGAATTCGAATTAGCATGCTTTCGCTTTCTGATATTTGATTGACTTTTTCCAAGAACATAATTCAAATCATCAAGTTCTTTAACAATATCAGTCCCTGACATTCGTTGAGGTGTCTCATCTGTCTCGATGGTATTATCGAACTGTCTCCGCTTTTTCCTGTATGGATGATCCATTTGTAGAAAACGTCGATGCCCTATGAAGGTGAAAGTTCGTCAAAACTTTAATCTTCAGAAACATGTATTTTTCATACAAATAGGACATGATAATTTCCCTTTAGTTCTCCAACTATACATCATTCTGTAGGAAAGGAAATCAATTATCATCCATAATAAAGCTACACGAAACATAAGGTACTCCTTTCTGAATACATCATACGCTTGTGCACCAACAATCCAAAGATCATTTAACTCCTATATTAATTTCTGCAAGTATATATCAATATCATTTCTAGGATCACTGGGTCCAGATATCAATATACTCAGGATTGTGCACGACTTCTTCATACACATCCATGAAGGAAAGTTATAAATGTGAATGAAAACAGGCCAAGTACTGTGTGAAGTATGCATTTGGAGAAATGGGTTGAAACCATCACAGGATAATCCCAATCTAACATTTCGTGGGTCGGCTGAAAAATCAGGATGTAAATTATCAAATTTCTTCCAAGCCAACCCATCTACAGGATGCACTATTTCATCGTTATCCTTATTACTTTCATCTGCATGCCATCTCATATTCTTTTCCATTTGTTATGACATAAATTTTTTTTTGAATCCTGGGAATTAAAGGGAAGTGCCACATCACTTTCTGTGGTATGCGAGATTGGGATCCGTCTTTATTAGTCTTCCACCATGATGTGCCACACTGTTTTCACTGACTCAAGTCTACATTCTCCTTCCAGAACAAACAACAGTCTTTGAGACAAGAATGAATCTTACTAGATGAAAATCCAAATTTTTCAACCAGCTTTGATTCCATGTAATCATTTTCTAGAATACATGAATCATCAGGAAGTAAATACTTAATAAATTTAAGGAGATAGTCGACCGCAGTATTACTAAATCCATACATTGTTTTCCCATGATATAATTGCATTAAAAACTCATGTTTGATCATTTTTTTACATGCTTGATATACTGGGGTATTTGAATCTTCCATCAACTTTCTAACACTCTCAACGTCATCATCCTGATTAATAGATGAGAACTGTGTTCCATTATTCATTTCCTCTTGCACTGGTCTACATGAGGAGCTAGCTTCAGAAACAAAAGAAAACTGATTAGAAATCAAATTTTTCATACCAATATTTTCCGCTGAATCGATGGCATTCAACACTTGATATTTTTCTCCATTGTGATACCACACATGATAATTTTTTTGGAAACCACTTTTAGTGATATGGTAACTCACTTCCTCACGAGTTAACCAATGTCTTCCAACATAATCAAAACACGTGCATCGAATCAACCCGCCATCTGAATCATTAGTGAATGCAAAGTCCAAAAAATATTTTAACTCCTTCTGAAATTCATCAATGATCCGATCAATGTTGTACATCCAGTATCTATCCATCCTGAGGCAGATAAACATACATTAGATAAATAATCTAGAAAATTACTTAACATTATATGTATTGTTTCAAAAGATATTAGGTAATCATCAATATTGACTTTTTATAACTCAACCACCATTATCTAATGTATTGTTTTTCCCTTCCAATGAAAAAGCTATTAATCAATGCTATAATAGGGTTCTAGGCCCTATCTTTTATGGATGGATACTCCAGGTATAATCAGACATGGGTGGCCCCCAAGGATGTAGAGTCTCCCATAATTATAGTTCCATAGGAGAATTTCTAATTTTAATTGATTCTCATGGGATAGAATAAGGCATAATCCACTTATCAACTATCCATGCACCACATCTTCAAGCCAATTATCATGAAATTTTTGGAATGAAACTAGGATTATTTGGTGAAAAAATCCTACCATATTTGGATCATATCAAGGATCTTGAGAAATTGTTTATCTTCCTATATTTCATACACTTTAAGATAAAATCTCAGAAGTTCACATTCAGGGTTACCTCTATTAGGTTTCTCCACTTTACTACAAGATATATGGTCATCGTGATTGACCTAGATATGATCAAGTCCATCAATCAGATTCCTCCCCCATGGAATCTCTAAGAGTTGTGGGGCCTCCAAGGTCTATTCACCTATATAAACTGATTTAATGTGAATCTAGTTGGATAGTGTAAGATCCTCTAGTGTCCAATTAATAATAAATATCATCAAATTGACCCTTAATAGAAACATCAATATCTATATATGAAACATCACGAATAAGAGAATCAACGAGAGCATCACATGTCCAATTATCTTTCCAAACCATGGGAGAAGAATCCTAAGAGACATTCCATTTAGCATCAACATCAATAAGGGAAAATCCAGATATATAGGAAGACTAAATAGAGGAATACATTTAATTTATGTTTTCACTTCTGAGAATAATAATGAATTTAGATGATCAGAATGCAGTAGCTTCTGAGGGGTCAATTACTAGTTTTCAAACTAAATAAGCGTAAAAGGGTTTGTTATAAAGACTGATATTTTCGATACCAAGGCCCCCTATCAAATGATCTGCAATAGGTGTTCCAAGGCATAGTTACTAATCTTTTTTCCAAAATACTACCAATGTAAATAAGGATTTTCATGGCCACACAAATAGACTTGATAAGAGAACAAGGCCATTTATAAACCATATGGGAATAAAAAAAATTTAGAAACAATAATATCTTTAACCAAACAGACATGACAAGCCATTAAAATGGATTTTCCATTCCATGTTTCAAGCTAATTGTTTATCTTACTAATTATCACATGAAAATAATAATCCTTTGGTCGGCCACAAAACATCAGAACACCAAGATATGGATAGATGGAAAAACATTCCTAATAACCAAATCCGTGATGACTTTTGATTTAATAATTTTTGAGATATTTATAACAATGTAGACAATGGACTTATTCCAACTAAGTTGTTTCCTAGAAATATTCTCATATTATAGAACAGATTTCATGATATTCCTGATATTTATTTTATCCCATTTATTGAAGAGGATGATATAATCAGCATAATGTAGTTGGGTAGAAGTAAAAGAACTATGACCAACAATAATATCCTTCATCTTTCCATTTTTATCCATGAGGGAAAACAATCAAAAATGATAATTTAATGAAATAACTAAAATAATAACAAAAAGTGGATCACCTTGCCTAACTCTTCTAGAACAAGATAAGTATCCCTCTGGGGATCCATATACAAGAAATGAGATATGACAAGATGTAAAATTAATCAAAATCCAATTAATTAATGTGTCCTCAATAACAAACAAGAGAATGATTTTAAATATAAATCCCCAATACAAGGTATGAAAATCCTTTTTAATGTCTAATTTATTGGCAACATTCCCCCCCATGAATAGGGTTTTTAAAGAGATTGAATCACTCTAAATCCATAAAAATACAATCATCAATAGTCATTCCTTTAATGAATCAAAATTTATTAGAAGGAACAATTTTATTAGAGATGGTAGAATGTCTAATTGAAATGATATTTGTAATAACTTTTTTTAAAGTGTTGATAAGAGCATTTGGCCGGAATAAGTGTATATCATTTTTATTTTCTGTCATTGGAATTTGGAAATGGAATTGAGAATTTAATCCATTAGGTTGAAGGTCCCAATTGAAAAAATGAAGAGCATGGTTGAAAACATCTTCACCAGTGATCTCCCAATAATTCTGAATAAAGAAATTTATAATTCCATCAGGACCCTGGGAGCTTTCCGGCCTAAAACTGAAAATTGCATCGTTGATTTATTGTTCCAAATTAATTGATAAATGTTCTGTATTATCTTTATAAATTTCCAATTTGGGTATAATACCCTCTATTGTGGGGGATGGTAGATGAGTCATTAATGTGATATTCATTATAAAAAATAATGTGCTCTAAAATGTCATGTCTATTGTCCAGAATTTGATCTCCTATTTTTAGTAAAGAAATAGGCCTAAAAACTTTCTGAACAATTTGAATATTATTAATGAAATTGGAATTTGTAACACAATCCTTATTTCAATTATCTCTAGATGAATATTTTTTATTACATCTTAAATATTGGATAAATGGTTAAGATTAAGAGTCATCTCAGATTATAATGAAACATCACTAGAGAAATCATAATGGGTACACTGCTCCTGGAAGGACAGACGAGAGGCATCAAGATTGGATATGTCCACGTCAAGATGAATAAACATATCCTTACTCTAATGTTAATGATTTACCTTCTGAATATTTTGTTTAATAATACACGAAATGTCATTCTTCTTTCCACCTACTGAACACCAAACTTCCCAAACATCATTTTCACATTCTGGTTGAATAACACAATTTTTATTGAATCTAAAGGGTAATGGAGACTTAATACCCTTTCCTGAGATAAAATTCAAAATAAGTTGATGATCATTTTAAAGATGAGATAATGATATACTTGAAATGGAATCCCAAGAATGTAAAGAAAAATCATTAACAAAATCCCTATTGATTTTACTGGCCATCATACATGTAACGCCTCGACCCCAGCTACCTAGAGTCGGTGCATTACTTTGTAATATTGGCATGATCACAAAATATCAAGTCGCGAAAGACCGATTAGTTTAGTATCCTTAGAAACCCTAGATACATTCATAAGTCATTCATTATATCATAAAGTAAAAAAACTACAATAACATTTTCTTCATAGTCCACACTCATATCCCTTTCTGACTATCCCTGCATGTCATTCATAAAATACATCTTCACATCCTGGAAAATATTAAAACATTGAAAGGGGTGAGCTCAGATGCTCAGTAAGGATAACAATATTTCGTAAGCTTTCAAAAATAAACATTAACATTTAAGGAAATGTATAACTAAAACAAAAGACTTTTTAAACTTTAACACCAGCATAAAATGGGGAAAATAAAATGAGACAATTCTATTTACTTACTCACATGGATGTTCTACTAGACGAATAATCACATGAAATATCTATAACCACTTTCATAATTATGGAATGCATAATGCCAGACTATCATAACCACGTAGCCAAGGCCTCGTGCCAAGACCACAAATAAGATTTTGTCAAAGCCTCGTGCCAAGAAACTAGTTTTTCTCATGAGACCTACCGATGCATCGAGGAGCTATAGCGGGCTCCACCCGTCACTTATTAAGTCCAATGCATTCCTCATATGAACAGGTTTAAACATATCATAAACCATAACATAATTGTATCACATAAAACATGCATAAAAGGAAACATTAGATTCCCAAACTTCAATCACAAGATATCAATACAACACATTGATGTAATAAAAACTTCATCAAAACCATTTTCAATACCAAAATAAAAGAAAAGTAAAACATGGTATTTATTTTTTCTTTTTTAAAAAATTATGGCTTGTAGAGGAAGCCGAAACCCAAATAATGGCCATGGCGGCGGAGAAGTTGTTGTCTCCGCATACGTAAGAAAAACATTACTTTTTGTCGTTTAGTAAAAAGGCTTCGTAAAAAAAGATTCCTTTTGAATAAAATTAAAAGTCAAAGGGGGTTATACACCGTATAAATGAATGTTGTGTATAAAACCAAATATGCCTTAATGAAAGGAGATTGAGACGAAGTCCTTACAAAGATCATTTTTAAAATAAAATAGATCTATTATGTGTATTCCTTATAAGTACACATAAATAAAGTACAAATATAAGATATGACATAATAACATCATGACATAATTGGAAAGCAGGATATTAACCCAAAGAATGGAAATTGGGTTAAGAAATTCCCTTACCTTGTTTCCGACTTGACCCGATCGTTCATTAAAGTCCTGAATAATAAACATGAGTTAATTTATAATTGCTAAAGAACCTTTTCCAAGTTCATTATTACTTTTATATCACTTATTACTATGTTATAAACATTATGTAATCATTTAAGTTAATAATGTTTGTTTTGTCGATATTTGGTTCTTAAGCCGAAAGTGGACTTCTTACAATTACATGTTGTTCGTGTGGTCAAAGGTTAATTATATCCAGAATGATATTCATGATTTTTATATCATATATATCATATATATCCAGAATATACATGTATTTATAATATTATATAATCATTTAGAGGTAATAAATGAAATGCACCGTTCATGGAGACGGTAAGCCGTACGTACGCATGAACGCTACTTTCATTTACATTTAATATTTAAAGGAATGAAGTTATAATTATATAAATTTATATTATAATTCCAGTATAATATCATATATAATATAATTTACTCCATCCTTTATACATCCCACATATGGCATTAACGATTCAAATCACTTTGAGGGGGCGGTAGTCCGCACTTCCTAAAATGAAAATATAGCATTTACCCATAATGGAAACCATAATGGTATGCCATAAATGAAAAAGACAGAAGCTTAAGTAAAACATAAACATATTATATATCATATATAAATATAGTGACATCTTAATGGCCACCTTTGAAGGTGTTATATGAGTGTTGAACAATCATCATTTCGTGAGGCAGAAATTCACCATCCACAGAAACAGTATGTTCTTTAACCATTATATGTAGGTGTGGGTAAGTGTAGCTTGAATAATTCTTATAAAAACATCCTAATATATTGAGGATACTTTTTTTGTTACAAAATAATGGAATAAAAAGAGTTTAAGGGGTTGGAGAAGCAAAATAAAACAAAACAACATTAGAGAATACATTACCTTAAAATCGGGTAAGTCCTTTTGATTTGAGTCAAAGGCTTCCTTGGGAAGAATTATTACCAAAGTGAGGATTCTAGGAGTAAGAGATGGAAGTTGAGAGAGTATTTGGGCAGAGGTTGGCTGAGCCAAATGGCTTGGAAGGTGTGAATAAGGTGGTTGTGGTGGGGGCCTTTTATAAGTGGAGAGGAGGGGCACTCTGGGAAAGTAATAAAATGTTACTTTATTATACAATGCTTTTCGGATAATAAAGATCCCACACTTATATAATTATAGTCTAAGGTGATAAGGGTTCGAAATATTCTCATCCAATAGGCTTTTTACAAGTGTAATGCTTAGATGTTACATTATCTTTCCATTTTTTTCAATCGTTAATTAATGAGGTAATCGCTGCATCATCATGGTGTCATAAATAATTTAATTTATATAATGTCTAAAAATTATAAAAAAAAATTCATGATGTAGGAAATATTTTTAGATTTTTAATAAATATTTATAGTAAAAAATATGTCTTTTATAACCCCATTTAAAAATTGTTTTAGTAAAACAACTCTTGTTTGTGACCTTTTTATTTTAACATTAAATAAGAAGTTATTTATGTCATTTTCCTACCAAAGTGGCTCCATGGGGTCCCCAAGTTTACCCATGGATTTTATTGGTCGGCCATCACACATCCAATAGAGGTAGGACAAGTGTAAAGGTATTTTCATATTTTTATAATAACATTTTTACCTTAAATTTCACTAATTACCTTTAAGTGCGATTAAGTAAACTTAAAAGTTACTATTCACCAAAAAATTATCTTAATCCCATTGAACTACATTTTACTTCCTAATGACAACCATGTATGTCGGATTTTTGAAAATCAAATCACAGAAGTGGTAATGTTTCATTTAAATGAAAAATCAGTTTTTTAACTACCACTTAGTGGTTTCACTATTCATCAAATTGATGTTTTTCAGAACAATGCCAAAATTTCACCCTAAGATATAATTGATATTCCGAATTCAAAAATGATGTCTATTTTACAAAATTCAAAACATATAAGTATCATTAATTAATTTTATAATTAATTCTCTTTGTCACGACAAATAGCGTGTTTTCAAGAAACAATATATATCAAAAGATTGACCATTGTTTATGTCCAATTTCAAATTGAAATTAATTTTAATGATCACCATTGGATAAAATAGTAAAAATATATTATAATTATACTTTAAAACCACTCAATAATATAATTTTTCACTATAAAATACTTTGATTAAAAAAAGTTGTTTTGATGTATTTTTCACTATTAATAAAAATTGGAAGTTCTCAGAAAATTACAAAAAATTCAACATTGGATAATTTTGATATTAAGAATACAAAAATGAAGTCCATTTTGAAATATAAAATTTCTATAATTTTAAAAGTGGGTATTAATATTCATAACGGCTACTTTGATTAGTTGTGGTGTGTGTTATAACTCAAACTTGCGTACAATGCAAGCTATTGCATTATTGAAAGAGAAGCTTATCGTGGAAGCTCGGGGTGTTACATTCTCCCATGCTTCAATAAATTGCGTCCTCACCATTTGAAATTTTTCTTTGAAAATAAAATGTTGAAAATAGAAACTACCTATTTGTAAAACCCACATCGTAAAGAGGGTTAATAAGAATATAACATTAAAAGAAAGAAAGAGAAGTACAATGGTCTCCCGAGATAGCCCATTCTAGGATTCTACAAAAATATGGATATGGAGGAGAAACAAACCATCAAAATATGATGGAGAGTTGTAGAAAACAGTATTAGGAGAAATTTAACCATAAGAAAATCACAAACTTGTGATTGGTTAAACGGTCATTGAATCCCCAGTTGGAAAAGTTAACCGACAACATTTTTGTTTAAAGTAACCCTTCATAAAGTTGATGAATTTATTTAAGAGATTTACTAAGAACATAAGGAAATATACTTACTTGTCGTGTAGTCTTTCATTATTAAATAAATTTTTACCACGAACCCATCTTTCACTCCAAAATGTAATAGATTTTCAAAAATATTATATTTATCCTAATCGTACAAAGTTCAAAATATTAACACAGACCATTTAAATTAGGAAAACTATTTTGTAATAACCAGGGACTTCATGTAGCCTAGTGGTAGGTAATAAAGGCCTTTCTCACTATTGTTGTGGTTCGATTCCTGCAGCTTTGTCCGACACGACGGGTTATGCTCTACCCTGCAGGTTTTCCTTTTCCTAAAACTATAGTATTATAATATTCCAAAAATAAGCTTCATAAATTTTTTATCCTTAAGAAATACTATCCAAGGTTCAACTTCATCCATTCCAACCTATATAGTTATCCAAAATACCACTGTCCAGACTTTTTCTAAAAGGTCTCTAAATTCCAAAATCAATTGTAACATCAGATTCCCCAAACAAAGTAATGTTTCTCTTATTGTCACATACTAAAAATATGATTACCTTCATCATATTAAAACCTTAATAATATCAACAGGTACTTCAGTACAATCCTTATATATATCACATTATTCTTATAACCAAAATATAATCCTTGAGTCCAAAAGCACCAATACATTAATTATTCCGCTTCAACTGTAGTCACAGCATAAGATTGGCCTTGATCCCTTGGCCTTTTCTGAGGTACGTTTCCCTAACGCTTAGGACATTAATTTTCATAATGCCCCATTTCTCTACAATTGTAGCATTCAACATTGGTAGCCTCTTTCTTTCCCTTGCAATCACGCGCCTGGTGACCTTTTTCTCCCCATTTATAACAAACTCTCATTCCTTTTAGGCAAGTACCAGGGTGATTCTTCCCACAATTATCACATAATGGAAAATCCTTATTTCCTTTTTTCCCTTTATCTGTCTCTTGTTCCACCGTTCTCTTCTTCTCTTACTTTACTTTATTGTCATAAGATTTAGAGAATTACTTTTCCGTATTGATAGCACATGAGACAATATCTTCATACGATGAGAATGTTTGTGAGACTAATGCTCGACGAAGAAATGGTTTTAACCCATCGAAGAAATGATCAATCTTACTTCTTGGGTTACGTATTTAATCTACTACATGCCTCGCTAACCTTGTAAAGTTAGCCTCATACTTTGCGACATTATCATCCTCCTTTTTTCTCAGACTCAGAAATTGGCTTTCCATATCTGCTCGATGGTCATGTGGAAAGTATTCTTCTATGAAAAGATCTTTGAACTCCATCCATTCCATATTCGATACTTCATCATCTTCCTTTGTGTTTTGAATCAGCGACCACCACTGATCGGCATCTCTAGTGAGGTGGTAGACTTCCACGACAACCTTCTCCCTTTCGCTACTCCCCAAGGCATGGAATATTTTCTCTAAGGAGTTTATCCATTGCTCAGCTAGTAATGGATTTGTACCCCCATTAAATGTTGGTGGTTGTTTCCTCATGAAGAGGTCTAATATTGATCCTCCACGTTTCAGATCAGGGTGCTCCATACGAGTAAGGTTATTATTCATAACCTGAGTGAGTTGTCCTAGTATGGTAATAAGTTGATCAGCACCAGTAGTATCTCCAGCTCCACAATAATTATCTTGAGTAGGAGGGAAATATCTATACGGAGTGCATTCATTGATACAGTTTCCATTCCTTCCACTAGGCGCCATTTCTAAATAATGGCATAAACTAGATTAGTTTACGGATCCAAATACATATTTCCATACTTGTAAAATACTTAACATAAATTGAACTATTTATGGATATAATCCATAATCATAAAAAAAGTTTTCTTTGAGGAAGTATATAATCATAACCCTTCATTGTGGTTTGTAAAGAAAATGAGAATTATCCCAAGCATATCCCCCGGGAGTGTCGTAACCAAGAGTGCAGCAAGGCCCATTGTTGTGCACCAGTTCCCGTTCGAGTCTAGCTCAAAGCGGTGTTTTCAGGTTTTACCCCTAGGTACATCTATGCCAGAGCCGCCTCTACCTGCTCGTATCTAGACAGAGATTTATTGCTCGGAAAACTCACAAAATCTCTATAATACCAAAATTTTAGGATGTTCTTATATACTAATCCTTAATGTCTATCTTCGATCTATGTTCTCTTATAAGAGTTTAACTAAATCTAGCTTCCAAGGTTAGTACTAAACTTTCTCTGATACCAACTGTAATGCCCCGACCCCAGCTACCCAGAGTCGGTGCATTACTTCGTAACATTGGCATGATCACAAAAGATCAAGTCTCGAAAGACCGATTAGTTTAGTATCCTTGGAAACACTAGATACATTCATAAGTCTTTCATTACATAATAAAGTAAAAAAACTACAATTAAATGGTCTTCATAGTCCACACTCATATCCCTTTCTGACTATCCCTACAGGTCATTCATAAATTACCTCTTCACATTCTAAAAAATAATAAAACATTTGAAGGGGTGAGCTCAGATGCTCAGTAAGGATAACAATATTGCGGAAGCTTTCGAAAATAAACATTAACATTTAAGGCAATGTATAACTAAAACAAAAGCCTTTTTAAACATTAACTCCTACATAATATGGAAAAAATAAAATGAGATAATGCCATTTACTTACTCACATGGATATTCAACTAGACGAATAATCACATGCAATATCTATAACCACTTTCATAATGATGGAATGCATAATGCCAGACTATCATAACCATGTAGCCAAGGCCTCATGCCAAGACCACAAATAAGATTTTGTCAAGGCCTCGTGCCAAGATATTAATTTTTCTCATGAGACCTACCGATGCATCGAGGAGCTATAGCGGGCTCCACCCGTCACTTATTAAGTCCAATGCATTCCTCGTACGAACAGGTTTAAACATATCATAAACCATAACATAATTGTATCACATAAAACATGCATAAAGAAAACATAAGATTCCCACACTTCAATCACAAGATATCAATACAACACATTAATGTAATAGAAACTTTATCAAAACCATTTTCAATACCAAAATAAAAGAAAAGTAAAACATGGTATTAATTTTTTCTTTTTTTAAAAATTATGGCTTGTAGAGGAAGCTGAAATCCAAATAATGGCCATGGCAGCGGGGAACTCATTGTCGCCGCATATGTAAGAAAAATATTCCTTTTCGTCGTTTAGTAAAAATGCTTCATAAAAAAAGATTAATTTTGAATAAAATTAAAATTCAAAGGGGTTTATACACCGTATAAATGAAAGTTGTGTATAAAACCAAATATGCCTCAATGAAAGGAGATTGAGACGAAGTCCTTACAAAGATTATTTTTAAAATAAAATAGATATATTATGTGTATTAATTATAAATACACATAAAGAATGTACAAATACAAGATAAGACATAATAACATCATGACATAATTGGAAAGTTGGAGATTAACCCAAAGAATGGAAATTGGGTTAAGAAATTCCCTTACCTTGTGTCCGACTTGACTCGATTGTTATTTAACATCCTGAATAATAAACTTGAGTTAATTTCGACTTTCTTAAGAACCCTTTTCATGTTCATTATTACTTTTATATCACTATTTACCATGTTATAAACATTATGTAATCATTTAAGTTAATAATGTTTGTTTTGTCGATATTTTGTTCTTAAGTTGAAAGTCGACTTCTTACAATTAAATGTTGTTTGTGTGGTCAAAGGATAATTCTATCCAGAATGATATTCATGATTTGGATATCATATATATCATATATATCCAGAATATACATGTATTTATAATATTACATAATCATTTAGAGGTAATAAATGAAATGCACCGTTCATGGAGACGGTAAGCCGTACGTACGCATGAACACTACTTTAATTTCCATTTCATATTTAAAGGAATGAAGTTATAATTATATAAAGGTATATTATAATTCCAGTATAATATCATATATAATATAATTTACTCCATCCTTTATACATCCCACATATGGCATTAACGATTCAAATCACTTTGAGGGGGCGGTAGTCCGCACTTCCTAAAATGAAAATATCGCATTTACCCATAATGGAAACCATAAAGGTAAGCCATAAATGAAAAATACAGAAGATTAAGTAAAACATAAACATATTATATATCATATATAAATATAGTGACATCTTAATGGCCACCTTTGAAGGTGTTATAAGAGTGTTGAACAATCATCGTTTCGTGAGGAAGAAATTTACCATCCACAGAAACAGTATGTTCTTTAACCATTAGATGTAGGTGTGTGTAAGTGTAGATTGTGTAATTCTTATAACAACATCCTTGTATATTGAGGATACTGGTTTTGTTACAAAATAAAGGAATAAAAAGAGTTTAAGGGGTTAATGATGCAAAATAAAATAAAACAACATTAGAGAAGATATTACCTTAAAAGCGGGTAAGTCCTTTTGATTTGAGCCAAAGGCTTCCTTGGAAAGCATTCGTCCCGAAGTGAGGATTCTAGGAGTAATAGAGGTAAGTGGAGAGAGTATTTGAAAAGAGGTTGGCTGATCCAAATGGCTTGGAAGGTGTGAATAAGGTGGTTGTGGTGGGGGCCTTTTATAAGTGGAGAGGAGGGGCACTCTGGGAATGTAATAAAATGATACTTTATTAAAAAATGATTTTCGGATTCTAAAGGTCCCACACTTATATAATTCTAGGATAAAGTGATAAGGGTTCTAAATATTCTCATCCAATAGGCTTTGGACAAGTGTAATGCTTAGATGTTACATTATATTTTCATTTTATTTAAATCTTTAATTAATGACGTAATCCCTACATCATCATGGTGTCATAAATAATTTAATTTATATAACGTCTAAAAATTATAAAAAAATTTCATGATGTAGGAAATAATTTTAGCTTTCTAATAAATATTTATTGTCAAAAATATGACTTTTATAACCCCATTTAAAAATTGTTTTAGTAAAACAACTCTTGTTTGTGACCTTTTTATTTTAACATTAAATAAAAAGTTATTTATGTCATTTTCCTACCAAAGTGGCTCCATGGGGTCCCGAAGTTGACCCATGGATTTTCATGGTCGTACATGACACATACAATTTGGGTAGGACAAGTTTAAAGGTATTTTCATATTTTTATAATATCATTTTTACCTTAAATTTCACTAATTACCTTTAATCGCGATTAATTAAACTTAAAAGTTACAATTCACCAAAAATTATTTTAATCCCATTGAACCACATTTTACTTATTAATGACAACCATGTATGTCGGATTTTTGAAAATCAAATCACAGAAGTGGTAATGTTTCATTTAAACAAAAAATCAGTTTTTTAACTACCACTTAGTGGTTTCACTATTCATCAAAAATTGAAGTTTTGCAGAACAATGCCAAAATTTCAACCTAAGCTATAATTGATATTCTGAATTCAAAAATGATGTCTATTTTAAAAAATTTCAAACATATATGTTGTATTAATTAATTTTATAATTAATTCCCGTTGTCACGACAAATAGCGTGTTTTCAAGAAACAATATATATCAAAAGATTGACCATTGTTTATGTCAAATTTCAAAGTGAAATTAATTCTAATGATCACCATTGGATAAAATAGTAAAAATATATTATAATTAAACTTTAAAACCACTCAATAGTATAATTTTTCACTATAAAATACTTTTATTAAAAAAAAATTAAGTATTTTTCACTATTCATAAAAATTGGAAGTTCTCAGAAAATTACAAAAAATTCAACTTTGGATAATTTCGATATTACGAATACAAAAACGAAGTCCATTTTGAAATATAAAATTTATATAATTTTAAAAAGTGGGTATTAATATTCATAATGGAAACTTTGATTAGTTGTGGTGTGTGTTAGAACTCGAACTTGCGTACAATGCAAGCTATTGCATTATTGAAAGAGAAGCGTATCGTGGAAGCTCGGGGTGTTACATTCTCCCCTACTTCAATAAATTGTGTCCTCACAATATGAAATTTTTATTTGAAAATAAAAGGTTGAAAATAGAAAATACCTATTTGGAAAACCAACATCGTAAATAGTGTTAATAAGAATATAACATTAAAAGAAAGAAAGAGAAGTAAAACGGTCACCCGAGATAGCCCATACTAGGATTCTATGAAAATATGGATATGGAGGAGAAACAAACCATCAATGTCTGATGGAGAGTTGTAGAAAATAGTATTAGGAGAAATTTAACCATAGGAAAATCACAAACTTGTGATTGGTTAAACGGTCATTGAATCCCCAGTTGGAAAAGTTAACCGACAACATTTTTGTTTCAAGTTACCTTTCAAAAAGTTGAGGAATTTATTTAAGAGATTTAATAATAACATAAGGAAATATACTTACTTGTCATGTAGTCTTTCATTCTTTAATAAATTTTTACCACGAACCCATCTTTCACTCCAAAAGGTAATAGATTTTCAAAAATATTTTATATATCCTAATCGTACAATGTTCAAAATATTAACACATACCATTTAAATTAGGAAAACTATTTTGTAACAACTAGGGACTTCTTGTAGGCTCGTGGTAGGTAATAAAGGCCAGTCGCACTATGGTTGTGGGTTCGATTCCTGCAGCTTTGTCCGACGCGACGGGTTATTCCCCACCCTGTAGGTTGTCCTTTTCCTAAACCTATAGTTTTATAATATTCCAAAAATAATCTTCATAAATGTTTTATCCTTAAACAATACTATCCAAAGTTCAACTTCATCCATTCCAACCTATATAGTTATCCAAAATACCTCTGTCCAGACTTTTTCTAAAAGATCTTTAAATTCCAAAATCAATTGTAACATCAGATTCCCCAAACAAAGTAATGTTTCTCATATTTTGACATACTAAAAATATGATTACCTTTATCATATTAAAACCTTAATAAAATCAACAAGTACTGTAGTACAATCCTTATATATATCACATTATTCTTATAACCAAAATATAATCCTTGAGTCCAAATACACCAATACATTAATTATTCCTCTTCAACTGTAGTCACAGCATAAGATTGGTCGTGATCCCTTGGCCTTTTCTGAGTTATGTTTCCCTGACGCTTAGGACATTCATTTTTATAATTCCCCGTTTCTCTACAATTGTAGCATTCAAAATTGGTAGCCTCTTTCTTTCCCTTCCAATCACGTGCCTGGTGACCTTTTTCTCCACATTTATAACAAACTCTCATTCCTTTTAGGAAAGTACCAGGGTGATTCTTCCCACAATTATCAGATAATGGAAAATCCATATTCCCCTTTTTCCCTTTTTCTGTCTCTTGTTCCACCGTTCTCTTCTTCTCCTGCTTTACTTTATTGTCATTTGATTTAGAGAATTCTTTTTTCGTCTTGATAGCACATGAGACAATATCTTCATACGAGGAGAAGGTTTGTGAGACTAATGCTCGATGAAGAAATGGTTTTAACCCATCAAAGAAATGATCAATCTTACTTCTTGGGTTACGTATATAATCTGCTACATGCCTCGCTAACCTTGTAAAGTTATCCTCATACTTTGCGACATTCTCATTCTCCTTTTGTCTCAGACTCAGAAATTGCCTTTCCATATCTGCTCAATGGTCATGCGGAAAGTATTTTTCTATGAAAATATCTTTGAACACCATCCATTCCATATTCGATACTTCATCATCTTCCTTTGTGTTTTGAATCAGCGACCACCACTGATCGGTATCTCCAGTGAGGCGGTAGACTGCCATGACAACCTTCTCCCTTTCGCTACTCCCCAAGGCATGGAATATTTTCTCTAAGGAGTTTATCCATTGCTCATCTACTAATGGATTTGTACCCCCATTAAATGATGGTGGTTGTTGCCTCATGAAGCGGTCTAACATTGATCCTCCATGTTGCGGATCACGGTGCTCCATACGAGTAAGGTTATTATTCATAACCTAGGTGAGTTGTCCCAGTATGGTAATAAGTTGATCAGCACCAGTTTTATCTCCAGCTCCACAATAATTATCTTGAGAAGGAGGGAAATCCCTACACGGAGTGCGTGCATTGATACGGTTTCCATTCCTTCCACTAGGCGCCATTTCTAAATAATGGCATAAACTAGATTAGTTTACGAATCAAAATACATTATTCCATACTTTTAAAATACATAACATAAATTGAACTATTTATGGATATAATCCATAATCATAAAAAAAATTTCTTTGAGGAAGTATATACTCATAACCATTCATAGTGGTTTGTAAAGAAAATGAGAATTATCCCAAGAATATCCCTCAGGAGTGTCGTAACCAAGAGTGCAGCAAGGCCCGTTGTCGTGCACCAGTTCCCATTCGAGTCTAGCTCAAAGCGGTGTTTTCAAGTTTTACCCCTAGGTACATCTGTGCCAGAGCCGCCTCTACCGGCTCGTATCTAGATAGGGATGTATTTCTCGGAAAACTCACAAAATCTCTATAATAAAAAAGTCTAAGAAGTTCTTATATACTAATCTTTAAAGTCTATCTTCGGGCTATGTGCTCTAATCAGAGTTTATCTAAATCTAGCTTCCATGGTTAGTACTAAACTGCCTCTGATACCATCTATAACTCCCCGAACCTAGCTAACCAGAGTCGGTGGATTACTTCGTAACATTGGCATGATCACAAAAGATCAAGTCTCGAAAGACTGATTAGTTTTGTAGACTTGGAAACACTACATACATTCATAAGTCTTTCATTACATCATAAATTAAAAAAAACTAAAATAGCATGGTCTTCATAGTCCACACTCATATCCCTTTCTGACTATCCCTACAGGTAATTCATAAAATACTTTTTCTCATCCTGGAAAATATTAAAAAATTGAAAGGGGTGAGCTCAGATGCTCAGTAAGGATAACAATATTACGGAAGCTTTCAAAAATAAACATTAATATTTTAGGAAATGTATAACTAAAACAAAAGCCTTTTTAAACTTTAACTCCAGCATAATATAGCAAAAATAAAATGAAATAATTCTAGTTACTTACTCACATGGATATTCTACTAGACGAATAATCACATGCAATATCTATAACCACTTTCATAATGATGGAATGCATAATGCCAGACTATCATAACCACGTAGCCAAGGCCTCGTGCCAAGACCACAAATAAGATTTTGTCAAGGACTCGTGCCAAGACAATATATTTGTCTCATGAGACCTACCGATGCATAGAGGAGCTATAGCAGGCTCCACCCGTCACTTATTAAGTCCAATGCATTCCTCATATGAACAGGTTTAAACATATCATAAACCATAACATAATTGTATTACATAAAACATGCATAAAGGAAACATAAGATTCCCACACATCAATCAAAAGATATCAATACAACACATTGATGTAATAAAAACTTTATCAAACCCATTTTCAATACCAAAATAAAAGAAAATTAAAACATGATATTTATTTTTTTTTTTTTTAAAAATTATGGCTTGTAGAGGAAGCTGAAACCCAAATAACGGCCATGGTGGCGGAAAAGTCGTTGTCACCGCATACGTAAGAAAAACATTCCTTTTGTCGTTTAGTAAAAACGCTTCTTAAAAAAAGATTCCTTTTGAATAAAATTAAAAGTCAAAGGGATTTATACACCGTATAAATGAAAGTTGTGTATAAAACCAAATATGCCTCAATGAAAGTAGATTGAGACGAAGTCCTTACAAAGACCATTTTTAAAATAAAATAGATATATTATATGTATTAATTATAAGTACACATAAAGAAAGTAAAAAATACAAGATATTACATAATAACATCATGACATAATTGGAAAGTAGGAGATTAACCCAAAGAATGGAAATTGGGGTTAGAAATTCCCTTACCTTGTGTCTGACATGACTCGATCGTTCTTTAACGTCCTAAATAATAAACATGAGTTAATTTCTACTTTCATAAGAACCTTTTTCAAGTTCATTCTTAATTTTATATCACTTATTACCATGTTATAAGCATTATGTAATCATTTAAGTTAATAATGTTTATTTTGTCGATATTTGGTTCTTAAGTCGAAAGTGGACTTCTTACAGTTATTTGTTGTTCGTGTGGTCAAAGGTTAATTATATCCAGAATAATATTCATGATTTTTATATCAGATATATCATATATATCCATAATATACATGTATTTATAATATTACATAATCATTTAGAGGTAATAAATGAAATGCACTGTTCATGGAGACGGTAAGCCGTACGTACGCATGAACGCTACTTTCATTTCCATTTCATATTTAAAGGAATGAAGTTATAATTATATAAAGGTATATTATAATTCCAGTATAATATCATATATAATATAATTTACTCCATCCAGTATACATCCCACATATGGCATTAACGATTCAAATCACTTTGAGGGGGCGGTAGTCCGCACTTCCTAAAATGAAAATATCGCATTTACACATAATGGAAACTATAAAGGTATGCCATAAATGAAAAATACAGAATCTTAAGTAAAACATAAACATATTATATATCATATATAAATATAGTGACATATTAATGGCCACCTTTGAAGGTGTTATATGAGTGTTGAACAATCATCGTTTCGTGAGGCAGAAATTCGCCATCCAGAGAAACAGTATGTTCTTTTACCATTAGATGTAGGTGTGTGTAAGTGTAGCTTGAATAATTCTTATGAAAACATCCTAGTATATTGAGGATACTGGTTTTGTTACAAAATAAAGTAATAAAAATATTTTAAGGGGTTGGAGAAGGAAAATGAAACAAAACATCATTAGAGAAGACATTACCTTAAAATCGGGTAAGTTCTTTTGATTTTAGCCAAAGGCTTCCTTGGGAAGAATTCTGCCTAAAGTGAGGATTCTAAGAGTAAGAGAGGGAACTGGAGAGTTTATTTGGGCAGAGGTTGTCTGAGCCAAATGGTTTGGAAGGTGTGAATAAGGTGGTAGTGGTGGGGGCCTTTTATAAGTGGAGAGGAGGGGCACTCTTGGAATGTAATAAAATTCTACTTTATTATACAATGATTTTCGGATTCTAAAGGTCCCACACTTATATAATTCGAGGATAAGGTGGTCAGGGTTCTAAATATTCTCATCCAATATGATTTGGACATGTTTAATGCTTATATGTTACATTATCTTTTCATTTTATTTAAATCGTTAATTAATGAGGTAATCGCTGCATCATCATGGTGTCATAATTAATTTAATTTATATAATGCCTAAAAATTATAAAAAAAAATTCATGATGTAGGAAATATTTTTATATTTCTAATAAATATTTATAGTAAAAAATATTACTTTTATAACCCCATTTAAAAATTGTTTTAGTAAAACAACTCTTGTTTGTGACCTTTCTATTTTAACATTAAATAAAAAGTTATTTATGTCATTTTCCTACCAAAGTGGCTCCATGGGGTACCCAAGTTCACCCATGGATTGTCTGGGTCGGCCATGACACATCCAATAGGGGTAGGACAAGTTTAAAGGTATTTTCATATTTTTATAATATCATTTTTACCTTAAATTTCACTAATTACCTTTAATCGCGATTAATTAAACTTAAAAGTTACTATTCATCAAAAAATTATTTTAATCCCATTGAATCACATTTTACTTCCGAATGACAACAATGTATGTCCGAATTTTGAAAATCAAATCACAGAAGTGGTAATGTTTAATTTAAACGAAAAATCAGTTTTTTAACTACCACTTAGTGGTTTCACTATTCATCAAAAATTGAAGTTTTTCAGAACAATGCCAAAATTTCACCCTAAGCTATAATTGATATTCCAAATTCAAAAATGATTTCTATTTTAAAAAATTCCAAACATATAAGTTGCATTAATTAATTTTATAATTAATTCCTGCTGTCACGACAAATAGCGTGTTTTCAAGAAACAAAATATATCAAAAGATTGACCATTGTTTATGTCCAATTTCAAAGTGAAATTAATTATAACGATCACCATTGGATAAAATAATAAAAATATATTGTAATTATAATTTAAAACCACTAAATAGTATAATTTTCCATTATAAAATACTTTGATTAAAAAAATTTGTTTTTAAGTATTTTTCACTATTCATAAAAATTGGAAGTTCTTAGAAAATTACAAAAAAATCAACTTTGGATAATTTAGATATTAAAAATACAAAAATGAAGTCCATTTTGAAATATTAAAATTCTATAATTTTAAAAAGTGGGTATTAATATTCATAACGGCTACTTTGATTAGTTGTGGTGTGTGTTGGAACTCGAACTTCCATACAATGCAATCTATTGCATTATTGAAAGAGAAGTGTATCGTGGAAGCTCGGGGTGTTACATTCTCCCCTCCTTCAATATATTGCATCCTCTCAATTTGAAATTTTTCTTTGAAAACAAAAGGTTGAAAATAAAAAATACCTATTTGGATAACCCACATCGTAAATAGGGTTAATAAGAATATAACATTAAAAGAAAGATAGAGAAGTACAAAGGTCACCCGAGATAGCCCATACTAGGATTCTGTGAAAATAGGGATATGGAGGAGAAACAAACTATCAAGGTGTGATGGAGAGTTGTAGAAAATAGTATTAAGATAATGTTAACCATAAGAAAATCACAAACGTGTGATTGGTTAAACGTTCATTGAATCCCTTGTTGGAAAAGTTAACCGACAACATTTTTGTTTTAAGTTACCTTTCATAATGTTGAGGAATTTGTTTAAGAGATTTACTAAGAACATAAGGAAATATACTTACTTGTCATGTAGTCTTTCATTCTTTAATAAATTTTTACCACGAACCCATTATTCACTCCAAAAGGTAATAGATTTTCAAAAATATTATATTTATCCTAATCGTACAAATTTAAAAATATTAACACAGACCATTTAAATTAGGAAAACTATTTTGTAATAACCAAGGACTTCTTGTAGGCTAGTGGTAGGTAATAAAGGCATGTCGCACTATCGTTATGGGTTCGATTCCTACAGCTTTGTCCGACGCGACGGGTTATGCCCTACCCTGCAGGTTGTCCTTTTCCTAAAACTATAGTATTATAATATTCCAAAAATAATCTTCATAAATGTTTTATCCTTAAACAATACTATCCAAGGTTAAACTTCATCCATTCCAACCTATATAGTTATCCAAAATACCTCTGTCCATACTTTTTCTAAAAGGTCTCTAAATTCCAAAATCAATTGTAACGTCAGATTCCCCAAACAAAGTAATGTTTCTCTTATTTTTACATACTAAAAATATGATTACCTTTATCATATTAAAACCTTAATAAAATAAACAAGTACTGCAGTACAATCCTTATATATATCACATTATTATTATAACCAAAATATAATCCTTGAGTCCAAATACACCAATTCATTAATTATTCCTCTTCAACTGTAGTCACAGCATAAGATTGGCCGTGATCCCTTGGCCTTTTCTGAGGTATGTTTCCCTGACGATTAGGAAATTCATTTGCATAATGCCCCATTTCTCTACAATTGTAGCATTCAAAATTGGTAGCCTCTTTCTTTCCCTTGCAATCACGTCCCTGGTGACCATTTTCTCCACATTTATAACAAACTCTAATTCCTTTTAGGCAAGTACCAGGGTGATTCTTCCCACAATTATCACATAATGGAAAATCCTTATTTCCTTTTTTCCCTTTTTCTGTCTCTTGTTCCACTGTTCTCTTCTTCTCCTGCTTTACTTTATTGTCATATGATTTAGAGAATTCCTTTTTCATCTTGATAGCACATGAGTCAATATCTTCATACGACGAGAAGGTTTGTGAGACTAATTCTCGACGAAGAAATGGTTTTAACCCATCGAAGAAATGATCAATCTTACTTCTTGGGTTACGTATATAATCTGCTACATGCCTCTCTAACCTTGTAAAGTTAGCCTCATACTTTGCGACATTATCATTCTCCTTTTTTCTCAGACTCAGAAATTGCCTTTCCATATCTGCTCAATGGTCATGCGGAAAGTATTTTTCTATGAAAAGCTCTTTGAACTCCATATATTCCATATTCGATACTTCATCATCTTCCTTTGTGTTTTGAATCAGCGACCACCACTGATCGACATCTCCAGTGAGGCGGTAGACTGCCATGACAACCTTCTCCCTTTCACTACTCCCCAAGGCATGGAATATTTTCTCTAAGGAGTTTATCCATTGCTCATCTACTAATGGATTTGTACCCCCATTAAATGATGGTGGTTGTTGCCTCATGAAGCGGTCTAACATTGATCCTCCACGTTGCGGATCAGGGTGCTCCATACGAGTAAGGTTATTATTCATAACCTGGGTGAGTTGTCCCAGTATGGTAATAAGTTGATCAGCACCAGTTGTATCTCCAGCTCCACAATAATTATCTTGAGAAGGAGGGAAATCCCTACACGGAGTCCATGCATTTATACAGTTTCCATTCCTTCCACTAGGCGCCATTTCTAAATAATGGCATAAACTAGATTAGTTTACGAATCAAAATACATAATTCCATACTTTTAAAATACATAACATAAATTGAACTATTTATGGATATAATCCATAATCATAAAAAAAGTTTTCTTTGAAGAAGTATATACTCATAACCCTTCATAGTGGTTTGTAAAGAAAATGATAATTATCCCAAGAATATCCCCCAGGAGTGTCGTAACCAAGAGTGCAGCAAGGCCCGTTGTCGTGCACCAGTTCCCGTTCGAGTCTAGCTCAAAGCGGTGTTTTCAAGTTTTACCCCTAGGTACATCTGTTCCAAAGCTGCCTCTACCTGCTCGTATCTAGATAGGGATGTATTTCTCGGAAAACTCACAAAATCTCTATAATACCAAAAATCTAGGATGTTCTTATATACTAATCCTTAAAGTCTATCTTCGGGCTATGTGCACTAATCAGAGTTTATCTAAATCTAGCTTCCAAGGTTAGTAGTAAAATACCTCTGATACCAACTGTAACGCCCCGAACCCAGCTACCCAGAGTCGGTGCATTACTTCATAACATTGGCATGATCACAAAAGATCAAGTCTCGAAAGACCGATTAGTTTAGTAGACTTGGAAACACTAGATACACTCATAAGTCTTTCATTACATCATAAAGTAAAAAAACTAAAATAACATGGTCTTCATAGTCCACACTCATATCCCTTTCTGACTATCCCTGCAGGTCATTCATAAAATACTTTTTCACATCCTGGAAAATATTAAAACATTGAAAGGGGTGAGCTCAGATGCTCAGTAAGGATAACAATTTTGCGGAAGCTTTCAAAAATTAACATTAATATTTAAGGCAATGTATAACTAAAACAAAAGCCTTTTTAAACTTTAACTCCAGCATAATATAGCAAAAATAAAATGAGAAAATGCCATTTACTTACTCACATTGATATTCTACTAGACGAATAATCACATGCAATATCTATAACCACTTTCATAATGATGGAATGCATAATTCCAGACTATCATAACCATGTAGCCAAGGACTCGTGCCAAGACCACAAATAATAATTTGTCAAGGCCTCATGCCAAGACACTAGTTTGTCTCAGGAGACCTACCGATTCATCGAGGAGCTATTGCGGGCTCCACCCATCACTTATTAAGTCCAATGCATTCCTCATAATAACAGGTTTAAACATATCATAAACCATAACATAATTGTATCACATAAAACATGCAAAAAGGAAACATAATATTCCCACACATCAATCACAAGATATCAATACAACACATTGATGTAATAAAAACTTTATCAAAACCATTTTCAATACCAAAAAAAAAAGAAAATTAAAACATGGTATTTATTTTTTCTTTTTTTAAAATTTATGGCTTGTAGAGGAAGCCGAAACCCAAATAATGGCCTTGGCGGCGGAGAAGTCGTTGTCGCCTAATATGTAAGAAAAACATTCCTTTTTGTCATTTAGTAAAAATTCTTTGTAAAAAAATATTCATTTTGAATAAAATTAAAAGTCAAAGTGGTTTATACACCATATAAATGAAAGTTGTGTATAAAACCAAATATGCCTCAATGAAAGGAGATTGAGACGAAGTCCATACAAAGATCATTTTTATAAATAATATAGATCTATTTTGTGTATTCATTATAAGTACACATAAAGAAAGTACAAATACAAGATATGACATAATAACATCATGCCATAATTAGAATGTTGGAGATTAACCCAAAGAATGGAAATTGGGTTATGAAATTCCCTTACCTTGTGTCCGACTTGTCATGATCGTTCTTTAACGTCCTGAATAATAAACTTGAGTTAATTTCTACTTGCTTAAGAACCTTTTTCAAGTTAATTATTACTTTTATATCACTTATTACCATGTTATAAACATTATTTAATCATTTAAGTTAATAATGTTTGTTTTGTCGATATTTGGTTCTTAAGTCGAAGGTGGACTTCTTACAATTACATGTTGTTCGTGTGGTAAAAGGTTAATTATATCCCGAATTATATTCATGATTTGTATATCATATATATCATATACATCCAGAATATACATGTATTTATAATATTACATAATCATTTAGAGGTAATAAATGAAATGAACCGTTCATGGAGACGGTAAGTCGTACGTACGCATTAACGCTACATTCATTTCCATTCCATATTTAAAGCAATGAATTTATAATTATATAAAGGTATATTATAATTCTAGTATAATATCATATATAATATAATTTACCCCATCCTTTATACATCCCACATATGGAATTAACGATTCAAATCACTTTGAGGGGGCCGTAGTCAGCACTTCCTAAAATGAAAATATCGCATTTACCAATAATGGAAACCATAAAAGTATGCCATAAATGAAAAATACAGAAGCATAAGTAAAACATAAAAATATTATATATCATATATAAATATAATGACATCTTAATTTCCACCTTTCTAGTTGTTATATGAGTGTTGAACAATCATCGTTTCGTGAGGCAGAAATTCCCCATCCACAGAAACAGTATGTTCTTTAACCATTAGATGTAGGTGTGTAAGTGTAGATTGAATAATTCTTATAAAAACAACCGTGTATATTGATTATACTGTTTTTGTTACAAAATAACGGAATAAAAATAGTTTAAGGGGTTGGAGAAGTATAATAAAACAAAACAACATTAGAGAAGACATTACCTTAAAATCGGGTAAGTCCTTTTGATTTGAGCCAAAGGCTTCCGTGGGAAGATTTCTGCCCATAGTGAGGATTCTAGGAGTAAGAGAGGTAACTGGAGAGAGTATTTGGGCTGAGGTTGCCTGAGCCAAATGGTTTGGAAGGTGTGAATAAGGTGGTAGTGGTTGGGGCCTTTTATAAGTAGAGAGGAGGGGCACTCTTGGAAAGTAATAAAATGTTACTTTATTATACAATGCTTTTCGGATTCTAAAGGTCCCACACTTATATAATTAGAAGATAAGTTGATACGGGTTCGAAATATTCTCATCCAATGGGCTTTGGAAAAGTGTAATGCTTAGATGTTACATTATCTTTTCATTTTATTTAAATCGTTAATTAATGAGGTAATCGCTGCATCATCATGGTGTCATAAATAATTTAGTTTATATAATGTCTAAAAATTATAAGAAAACCTTCATGATGTAGGAAATATTTTTATCTTTATAATAAATATTTATAGTCAAAAATATGACTTTTATAACCCCATTTAATTTTTTTTAGTAAAACAACTCTTGTTTGTGACCTTTTTATTTTAACAATAAATAAAATGTTATTTATGTCATTTTCCTACCAAAGTGGCTCCATGGGGTCCCCAAGTTGACCCATGGATTGTTGTGGTCGGACATGACAAATCCAATAGGGGTAGGACAATTGTAAAGGTATTTTCATATTTTTATAATATCATTTTTACCTTAAATTTCACTAATTAACTTTAATCGCGATTAATTAAACTTAAAAGTTACTATTCACCAAAAAATTATTTTAATCCCATTGAACTACATTTTACTTCCTAATGACAACCATGTATGTAGGATTCTTGAAAATCAAATCATAGAAGTGGTAATGTTACATTTAAATGAAAAATCAGTTTTTTAACTACCACTTAGTGGTTTCACTATTCATCAAAAATTGAAGTTTTTCAGAACAATGCCAAAATTTCACCCTAAGATATAATTGATATTCCAAATTCAAAAATGATATCTATTTTAAAAAATTCCAAACATATATGTTTCATTAATTAATTTTATAATTAATTCCCACTGTCACGACAAATAGCGTGTTTTCAAGAAATAATATATATCAAAAGATTGACCATTGTTTATGTCCAATTTCAAAGTGAAATTAATTCTAATGATCACCATTGGATAAAATAGTAAAAATATATTCTAATTCTACTTTAAAACCACTAAATATTATAATTTTTCACTATAAAATACTTTGATTAAAAAAGTTGTTTTTAAGTGTTTTTCACTATTCATAAAAATTGTAAGTTCTCAGAAAATTACAAAAAAATCAACTTTGGATAATATTGATATTAAGTATACAAAAATGAATTCCATTTTGAAATATAATATTTCTATAATTTTAAAAAGTGGGTATTAATATTCATAACGGCTACTTTGATTAGTTGTGGTGTGTGTTAGAACTTGAACTTTCGTACAATGCAAGCTATTGCATTATTGAAATAGAAGCGTATCGTGGAAGCTCAGGGTGTTACAATACATTTTGGGTGCCCTTTATAACAATTTGTCTTTTCCCCAACATGATTCACTTCAATCAAATCATTTTGTATAATAAAACCATTTAATTCACTCAAATAAATTGACCAGTTTATAGGACATATTTTTTCTTCCGGATTGATAATCAAATTAAAGTCCCCAAGAATTATCCAAGGATCATTAATATTGTTTTTGGGAGAACCAATTTCACCCCAAAGAGTTCATCAATCTAGATAACTATTACTAGCATAAATTAAAGAATAATCCAACTTGAATCCAAAATTAGAAAAATAGAAACTAACATGTTGGTTGCCTGATCTGACCAAAAGGGGGTCAAAAAGAGAAGAATTAACACACACCCAATGACTTTTGACATAGAAAAAACTGTTTTAAAAACCTAATAATGTGAAGCCAATACTTTTAAAATTAGAAAGTAAATTAGAAAAAATTGTTTTGAGATCTTCAATCCCAATTATAATAGGTCAATAAATACTAATACATAATTTATGATACCTAAATATGTCTCTATTAACTAGGACTTGGAAATTCTAAAATATGATTCTCATTTGTATCCTGATTTTGGGTGGATCACCCTCTAATTCTCACCCCCTCATTTTATTAGTAATTTCAAGTCGGTTCCCTATATTCATTATGGGTATATCAAGAGTTTGAATTTGACAAGTTATATCTAAAAGAGTGGAAATATTCTTGAGAAGGATCTAATTACTACTGATATGGATTTTGAAAAAACTATTGTTATAGATAAAGATACTGGAAATGAAAAAAAAAATGGAATGATAAAGATACCGGCAATCATGTTGTCCGGAGGAGGCCGTCGGGAGGAGGAGAGTTCGTCGGAGGAGGATATTTTGTCGGGAGCAGGGGAGTTACGGTCGTCAGGAGGAGGGGATTCTGTCGGGAGGAGGGGAGTCTGTCGGGGGAGGAGGGGAGTCCGTCGGGGTCGTCCGGAGGAGGGGAGTCCGTCGGGGGAGGCGCGGTCGTCCGGGGAGGAGAGGTCGTCGGGAGGAGGGGGGTGCGTCGGGGGAGGAGGGGAGTTCGTCGGCGTCGGGGGAGGTGTTGTCATCCGGGGAGGGGGGAGGCGTGGTCGTCCAGGGAGGGGAGTGCGTCAGGGGAGGGGAGTGAGTCAGGGAGGGTTCCGTAGGAGGAGCCCGAGATATTGGCCAAATCACACATATAGCCACGGATGAATTTTCATCCGTTGGTATAACCATTCTATAGCCACAGACTTATAAAATCGTGGTTATAGGTCCTTGGATATAGCTTCATTTTGTAGTAGTGTATGCTCGATGGCGTACCCAATACGCAACAACGGGTTTCTTTGAAATCTTACGTTGCAGTCCAATAATAAAATAATATTATTTTAAATGGTAGTTAACGCCTAGCTTTTGTATTGGGAGGAATGAATATAAATATCTAAAATATGATTTTATATGTTTGTTAAATGTTTTTACATTTATCCAATAAAATATTAAGGTTTAAAATAAGAAAAGAATTTAATTTTATGCATAAATACTCTAAAATTCACTAAAAGGTCGATTTATCTCCTTTTGATGATGAACCCTATTTAATATATTTTTGGTCACTCTTATAAATTTTATTGGACCAAATAAAATTCTTCTTTAGAACTAGAAAATCAAAATTTACTTTGTGTAAAATTTTGGTATTTTTCTGATAAAGTTCATTTTTAATGAATAGTGAAAAATGTTGTATTTTATTTCAAAACCTATTTTTAATCTAATTTATTTCTATGATTAGATTAGATTTTTAATTGGTTTTGAAGTAAAATTATAATATATTTTTACCATTTAATCTAATAGTGGTCATTAGAATTAATTTCACTTTGAAATTGGACTTAAACTAGTGTCAATTTTTTGTTATATATTATTTCATAAAAACATGCTATTTGTTCTGACGACGTGAATTAATTATTAAATTAATTAATGAAACTTATATGTTTTTAATTTTTAAAAATAGACATCATTTTCTAATTCAGAATATCAAATAAAGCTTAGGGTGAATTTTTTTTATTTTTCTGAAAAACATCAATTTTTGATGAATAGTTAAACCACTAAGTGGTAGTTAAAGAACTGATTTTTCGTTTAAATGAAAATTTATCACTTCTGTGATTTTAATTTCAAAAATCTGACATACATGGTTGTCATTAGGATGTAAAATGTGGTTCAATGAGATTAAAATAATTATTTTGTGTATAGTAACCTTTATGTTTTATTAATCCCAATTAAAAGTAATTAGTGTAATTTAAGGTAAAGATAATGTTATAATAATTGAAATGACATTGACACATGTCCTACCATTATTGGATGAGTCATGTAAGACCAAAACAATCAATGGGTCAACATGGGGACCCCATGGAGCAACTTTGGTTGAAAAATGACATTAATAACTTTTTATTTAAAGTTAAAATTAAAATGTCACAAACATGTATTGTTTTACTAAAACAATTTTTTACATGAGGTTATACAAGTCATATTTTTGACTAAAAATTATCATTATAATGATAAAAATATTTCCTACATCATTATATTTTTTGATAATTTTTAGACATAAAATAAATTAATTTATTTATGACACCATGATGATGCAACGATTACCTCATTAATGAACAATTTAAATAAAATTAAAAGATAATGTAATATTTAAGACTTTCACTTGGAAAAAACCAATGGGATGAGTATATTTCGAACCCTTATCACCTTATCCTAGAAATATATCAATGTGGGACCTTTAGAATCCGAAAATCATTTTATAATAAATTAACTTTTCAAGATATTCCAAGAGTGCCCCTCCTCTCTCTTATAAAAGGCCCCCACCTCTACCTCCTTACCCACACCTCTAAATCCTTTTGGTCGGCCATACCCTACCCATTTCATCTATCCACATCCCTTTATTCATCATTGAAGCCTCACCTTTGGCAGAATTCTCTTCAAGAAACCCTTTTGGCTCAAACCAAGGGGAGTTACCCGATTTAAAGGTAAAGTCTTCCCTAATGTTCTTTTGATTTATTTTGCATCTCCAACCCCCTAAAATATTTTTATTCCTTTATTTTTTAACATAACCAGTATCTTAAATATAATAGGATGTTTTTATGAGAAATATTCTAGCTACACTTACACACACCTCCGTCTAATGTTTAAAGAACATACTGTTTCTATGGATGGCGAATTACTCTCTCACGAAACGATGATTGTTCTATCTTCTCATACCACCTCTCATGCTGGCCATTATGATGGATCTATTTTTATATGATATATATAATATTTATTTCATCTCTATGCTTCTGTATTTTTATATTTAAAACATTCCATTATGCTTTTCATGTTGTGAAAATGGGATAATTTCATACGAGGAAGTGTGGACTACCGCCCCCTCAAGTGATATGAATCGTTCATGCAGTACATGGAATTTATAAAGAATGAGATTAATGAAAATATGTGACCTATATATAATATATATTATAATGGAATTATAATATATATATCTCTCATTTATTTTTAATTCCATTAATATGACAATGAAATGAAATTAGCATTCATGCGTATGTACAGCCAACCGTCTCTATGAATGGTGAATTTCATTTATTTTATCTAAAAATTTTATGGAATAGTATAAAATGAATATTTACAAGATATATATTATAATTAAATCATTAATACTATTAATGAGTTTATTTACATATAACTACATGGACAATCATTTTCAAAAAAGTTCATTTTTGACTCATGAACCAATCATCGACAAAAACGTCTGATATGAACTCACATTATTAACCAATTTTTTTAACATTCTAATATGTTATATAAATTGAATAATAATATTTAAAGGAGGAAATTAAGAAATTATAAATTGACCAATGTTTATTATTCAGGAATATAATGAAACGAACAAGACAAGTCAGACTTGTGGTAAGGGATCCAACCTCTCTCTTTCTTTTAAAGTAATATCTTTTATATAACTCATCTTTATAATTTTGGGGGATGTTATTATATACCACTATTTCTTTAAATGTTATGTTAATATGATAGGAGACCCTATTTTATCTCATCAATCCATTTTTGGAAGTTTTATGTGGCGCTGTTAGGCTTCCGAATTTTAATAAGGGGATTTTCATCTCACTTGTTATTCCCGTGAGATTCATGCTACATTTTCCACTATTTATTTTTGTGTGGTGTATGTAATGCCCATTATTTTACTATTTTTATAATATAATCTCATTTTTTGGTATTTAAATCTTCATTTTATGACCCTTCATTCATGTGGTGTATGTTTCGAAAGTTGCCCAAATCAGTAAGGGAACCTTTCGCACTCCTCTTTTTAAAAGACTTATTTTGTTATGTCTTTTAATTTACATTTTTTTATGTTGGGATATGTTCTTATATATCCTTATTGATGTAAATTTTAAGTCCAAGTGATGAGATACCATTTTCTCTCTCATCAACTAATTTTATTAATTTTAATGTGACGTCGTTAGGCTGTCGTATTTTACCAAGGGAACTTCTTAACCCAATTTCGATTTCTTTGAGTTCAACATGTAGTTATTGAATATGTCATCCTTTGAATACGTGTGAATGACCTTTGATTGTTTTACACTTAATATCATATTATATTGGGTGTATTTATATTTTTCACACATAATTATGATATTGATTTGTCCTTAATTTAAAGATACCTTCTTTATAATGGATTTCATCTCATTTTACATTTCTATTGAGACTTCATTGTTGTTATGCACCAGTTCACTCTTATATGGTGTATATACTGTCATATGGAATATTATATCATGAATCCCATTATTCTCATGATATCATAAAGTTTAGATTAAATGTTATTCATCAATTATTGTATTAAAGTGTCTTTCATTTTGTTAAAAACCCTTTAACTAAAATATCGTTTTAAATGTTCTAATGAATTATTCTTATAAATATTTCTCATTAATATCCATGTTTTCAAAATGGTTTTATGGATTTATTTATGTGGATATTAATGGTTTAAAATTTTAAAATCTTCAAAGTGGTGTGGGACACTTTGATTCAAAAATATCTTTATTAAATGTTTTAAATGGTTTTGAAAATGGTTTTGAGAATGGATTCATTATTTCAATATCCTAAAATGCTATATTATTATTTCAATATGGGAATGTTATCTTTCCTTTATGATTAAGTTACGTTCTATGATTGGGTTATGGTTCTTGGCCATTGTTTATGAAGACGGGTGGTTCCTTGATAAACTAAGGGCGTGTGAGCCCGATATAGCTCTCCAATGCCTTGGGTAACGCGAAGGAGTTAAAGTTTAAGGTTTCTTCGAAGAGATTTAGGGAATACATGGTGATGGGTATTCCAAACGTAACCATGAGGGTTAATCCCTATGTAAAAATGTTATAAATTCCCCAAGCTACCTTTATGTCTTATTATTTCTATTGAGTTATGCATAAATCTTATGATTTCATGAGGTATGTGAAATTGATTACATTTTATGAGTAAAGTATGATTTCATTGATTCTTATGTATACATGGGATAATGTTTTCTTTACATATTGTTATAACCCTTACTAAGATTTTTATGCTCATCTTATGTTTTTGAAATGTGTTTCACAGGATATAAAGTGGAATAGGGTCAAGGATGGGATCAGGGAAATGTCATGCTGTCTAAAACAAGAACTAGACATGACTCTTTTGTTCTAGAGTTTTTATTTTTAGAAAAAAAATGGAAACTGAGTAGATGTGCCTACTTCGTAATATTTAGATGTAATAGTTATGCCCTAATTCTCTAAAACTCTAAACCTGAAAAGATCATCAATGTGAATTATTCAATTTAATTCAAGATTATGTAATTTTCTAAGGTCTGGTCTTTATAGTTGGTATAAAAGGTTGGTTTAGATAACTTTAGAGGTTAGAGTGTTGTTTAAGAATAAGTGAAACGTTTTTTATAACCACAATGGTTATTATATTAGATAGAGTCATTGTTATTTTTGAAGGTTGGAATGAGTTTGAGATATCTTGGATAAGTATATCTTAGTGTTTATCTTTCTCTTTAGTACATGATGATTTTATTGATATACTCACACTGACATTTTTTGTTTTAGTAAATGGATGGATCTAGCAGGCACTAAAGTGACAATGGGTTTGAAGGAAACTGTGGTGGTTCTCGGATTAAGAGACTAGATGAAATGGGGGATTCAATGAGAAATCTCGTGGTTATTCTAAACCAACTATCAGGACTCATGATCAACCACTTTAACCATGGTGAGTTCTCTAATGCCTCTTGTACGAGAGAACCAAATCGATGTGGAAGTTCATGTGATAATTATAAATTCAACCATTATCGTTTATATGATCCTTACTTTTGAGGAAAATATGGGTAACTATATATTGTGACGGAAAATGAAAGGCATGAGATAAAAATGAGGATAAAATATGTTATGATTATTTTTGAAGATTTTATCTCTTTTTGGGGAATGTTTTAAGAATTATATAGTTTTGAAAAAAGGACAACATGAAAACTGTGTGACAACCCGTCACGTCGGACAAAGCTGCGGGAATCGAACCCACAGCCAAAGTGCAACTGGTATTTATCTCCTGCCACTGGACTACGTGAAGTCCCTGGTTAGTTTGACTAATTATTTTTAGTTATATGAACTTATGAATCTCGATTATATTTATTTTGGGTTATATATGGAAATTATTGACCTAACTTGGAGGATATATGATTAGGTTAATTACTTTCCAATATGAGACATTAAGAGCAACTAATGTTATTTGGAGATAAATGTTAATTTTAACTTGGAAGACTATGTGATTAAATCCTTAAAATATTTGGGTTTCAATATTAGTTTGTTGTAAATTGATGAATTTTTTGGACAAATTGTTTATGAATGGTCTTCGTTGAACGTTGGGTTTTGTTTGACAAATTTTGGAGATTAGGAGTAGTTTTTCTTTTTGTAAAAAAATATCATTTTTGGGTATTATCTGATCTCGTACTAAACTTTTTGGTTTGTATTTGGTTGAGATATAAAGACATTGGAAATATATAGTTCTCTTTTGTGGATTAGGTGATTCTCAAGAAGTTTATTATAGTACTCTTAATGAGAACAAGTCTTCCTAGATACTCATCTTTTGGGGAAAATATGATTTTGATTAAGGAATCTAGTAAAAGTCGAAAGTCTACGTGACAAGTAAGTATGTTTCATTTTGATTTTGTTAATCTCATAAATAAATTACTCAATGAAAAGTAACTTAAAACAAAAATGTTTTCTGTTAAATTTTTCTACGGTAGAATCGAATTCCATTTAACCCATCACAAGTTTGTGATTTTTTGGTGGTTAACATTCTCCTAAACATGTTTTCTATCACTCTCCCTCAGAACATGACCTTTTTTTTATTCCATATCCTTGTTTTCATACATGGAATCCTATTTTGGGTTAACTCAGGTGACCTATGTAGTTCTCTTTATTTCTTTTAAAGTGATAGTTTTACTGACTCTTGTTCCGATGTGGTACTTTCAATGAAGTTTTGAAGCCCAATTTTTAAAATTGCGAGGACGCAATTACAAAAAGGGGGGAAGGATGTAACACCCCAGGTAAATAAAGAATATTACATTTTTATATTTATCCATATTTGTGCATAAAATATTAATATTACTTTAAATGGAACTCTATGCTCAATGGCGTACCCAATACACAACAACGAGTTTCTTTGAAATCTTAAGTTGCACTCTAATAATAAAATAATATTATTTTAAATGGTAGTTAACGCATAGCTATTGTATTGGGATGAATGAATATAAATAACTAAAATATGATTTTACATGTTTGTTAAATGTTTTTAAATTTATCCAATAAAAGATAAATGTTTAAAATAAGAAAAGAATTCAATGTTAAGCATAAATACTCTAAAATTCACTTAAAGGTCGATTTATCACCTTTTGATGGTGAACCCTCTTTAATATAGTTTTGGTCACTCTTATAAATTATATTGGATCAAATAAAATTCTTCTTTAGAATCAAGAAATAAAAATTTACTTTGTGTAAATTTTTGGTATTTTTCCGATAAAGTTCATTTTTTAATGAATAGTGAAAAATGTTGTATTTTAATTCAAAACTTTTTTTTAATCTAATTTATTTGTATTATTATATTATCTTTTGAATTTTTTTTGAAGTCTAATTATAATATATTTTTACCATTTAATACAATAGTGGTAATTGAAATTAATTTCACTTTGAAATTGGACTTAAACAACTGTCAATCTTTTGATATATATTGTTTCATAAAACACGCTATTTGTTCTGACAATGGGAATTAAATATTAAATTAATTAATGCAACTTATATGTTTTTAATTTTTTAAAATAGACATCATTTTTGAATTCAGAATATCAAATATAGCTTAGGGTGATTTTTTAGTATTTTTTCTGAAAACATCAATTTTTGATGAATAGTGAAACCACTAAGTTGTAGTTAAAGAACTGATTTTTCGTTTAAATGAAAATTTATCACTTTTGTGATTTTAATTTCAAAAATCTGACATAAATGGTTGTAATTAGGATGTAAAATGTGGTTCAATGTGATTAAAATAATTTTTTGGTGAATAGTTACTTTTAGGTTTTATTAATCGTGATTTAAGGTAATTAGTTCAATTTAAGGTAAAGATAATGTTATAATAATTGAAATGACCTTAACACGTGTCCTAAAATTATTGTATGAGTCATGTCCGACCAAAAAAATCCATGGGTAAACTTGGGGACCCCATGGAGCCACTTTGGTTTAAAAATTACATTAATAACTTTTTATTTAAAGTTAAAATTAAAATGTCACAAACATGTATGGTTTTACTAAAACAATTTTTTCATGAGGTTATACAAGTTATATTTTTGACTATAAAATTTCATTAGAAAGCTAAAAAAGATTTCCTACATGATGATATTTGTTTTATATTTTTTATACATTAAATAAATTAATTTATTTATGACACCGTGATGATGCAGTGATTACCTCATTATTGAACGATTTAAATAAAATGAAAAGATAATGTAATCTATAATAATTACACTTGGAAAAAACCTATGGGATGAGTATATTTCGAACCCTTATCACCTTATCCTCTAAATATATCAATTTGGGACCTTTAAAATCCTAAAATCATTTTATAATAAATTAACTTTTCAAGACATTCCAAGAGTGCCCCTCCTCCCTCTTATAAAAGGCCCCCACCTCTACCTCCTTACACACACCTATAAAGCCTTTGGCTCTGCCAACCCCTGACCATTTAATCTCTCCACATCCCTCTCTTCATCATTGAAGCCTCACCTTTGTCATAATTCTCTTCAAGAAAACCTTTTGGTTAAAACCAAGGGGAGTTACTCGATTTAAAGGTAATGTCTTCTCTAATGTTCTTTTGTTTTATTTTGTTTTTCCAACCACCTAAGATATTTTAATACAGTTATTTTGTAACATAACCAGTATCTTAAATATACTAGGATTTTTTTTATGAGAAATATTAGAGCTACACTTACACACACCTCCGTCTAATGGTTAAAGAACATACTGTTTCTATGGATGGCGAATTACTGCCTCACGAAACGATGATTGTTCTATCATCTCCTACCACCTCTCATGGTGGCCATTATGATGGCTCTATTTTTATATGATATATATAATATTTATTTACTCTCTATGATTCTGTATTTTTATATTTAAAACAATCCTTTATGCTTTTCATGTTGTGCAAATGCGATAATTTCATATGAGGAAGTGTGGACTACCGCCCCCTCAAGTGATGTGAATCGTTCATGCAGTACATGGAATGTATAAAGAATGAGATTAATGAACATATGTGAACTATATATCATATATATTATAATGGATTTATAATATATATATCTCTCATTTATTTTTAATTCCATTAATATGACAAACAAATGAAAGTAGCGTTCATGCGTACGTACAGCCTACCGTCTCCATGAACGGTGCATTTCATTTAATTTTATCTCCAAATATTATGGAATAGTATAAAATGAATATTTACTGGATATATATGATTATTAAATCATTAATACTATTCAGGAGTTTATTTACTTATAACTACATGGACAATCATTTTCAAACAAGTTCATTTTTGACTCATGAACCAAACATCGTAAAAAACGTCTGATATGAACTCACATTATTAACCAATTATTTTACCATTATAATATGTGATATGAACTGAATAATAATATTTAAAGGAGGAACTTTATCAATTATAAATTGACCAAGGTTTATTATTCAAGAATATGAAGAAATGAACAAGACAAGTCGGACTTGAGGTAAGTGATCCAACCTCTCTCTTTCTTTTAAAGTAATCTCTTTTATGAAACTCCTATTTATTATGTTGGGGGATGTTCTTATATATTCCTATTGCTGTAAATTTTATTTTTATATGATGGGATACCCTATTTTATCACATTAATCCATTTTTGTACGTTTTATGTGGCGCTGTTAGGCTACCGATTTTTAATAAGGGGATTTTAATATCACTTGTTATTCCCGTGAGATTCATGCTACATTTTTTACTATTTCTTTTTGTGTGGTGTATGTACTGCCAATTATTTTACTATTTTTATAATATAATCTCATTTATGGGTATTTAAATCTTCATTTTATGACCCCTATTTCATGTGGTGTATGTTTCGAAAGTTGCCCAAATCGGTAAGGGAACCTTTCAGACTCCTCTTTTTAAAAGAATTATTTTGTTATGTCTTTTAATTTACATATTTTTATGTGGGATACGTTCTTCTATATCCTTGTTGATGTAAATTATAAATCCAAGTGATGATATACAATTTTCTCTCTCATCAACTATTTTTATTAATTTTAAAGTGACACCGTTAGGCTGTTGAATTTTACCAGTGGAAATTCTTAATCCAATTTCGATTTCTTTGGGTTCAATATGTAGTTATTGAATATGTCATCCTTTGAATATGTGTGAATGAACTTGGTTGTTTTAAACTTAATATCCTCTTATATTTGGTGTATTTATATTTTTCACACATAATTATAAGATTGATTTGTCCTTAATTTAAAGATACCTTCTTTATAATGGATTTCATCTCATTTTTCATTTCTATTGAGACTTCATTGTTTTTATGCACCAGTTCACTCTTATATGGTGTATATACTTTCCTTTGGAATATAATATCGTGAATCCCATTATTCTCATGATATCATAAAGTTCTGATTAAATGTTATTCCTCAATTATTGTATCCAAGTGTCTCTCATTTTGTTAAAAACCCATTACCTAAAATATCATATTAAATGTTTTAATGATTTATTCTTATAAATATTTATCATTAATATCCATGTTTTCAAAATGGTTTTAAGGATTTATTTATGTGGATATTAATGGGTTAAAATTTTAAAAGCTTCAAAGTGGTATGGGACACTTTGATTCAAAAATCACTTTATTAAATGTTTTAAATGGTTTTGAAAATGGTTTTGAGAATAGATTCATTATTTCAATATCATAAAATGTTATATTTTTATTGCAATATGGTGATGTTATCTTTCTATTATGATTAATTTATGATCTATGATTGGGTTATAGTTCATGGCCATTTTTTATGAATACGGGTGGTTCCTTGATAAACTAAGGGCGGGTGAGCCCGATATAGCTCTCCAATGCATTGGGTTACGCGAAGGAGTCAAACGTTAAGGTTTCTCTGAAGAGATTTAGGGAATATAGTGTGATGGGTATTCCAAATGTAACCATGAGGGTTACTCCCTATGTAAGAATGTTATGAATTCCCCAGGTTACCTTTATGTCTTATGATTTCTATGGATTTATGCATAAATCTTATGATTTCATGAGGTATGTTAAATTGCTTACGTTTTATGAGTAAAGTATGATTTCATTGATTCTTATGTATACATGGGATAATGTTTTCTTTCTATATTGTTATAACCCCTACTGAGCTTTTTATGCTCATCCTATGTTTTTGAAATGTGTTTCACAGGACTTAATGTGGAATAGGGTCAAGGATGGGATCAAGGAAATACCATTCTGTCTAAAACAAGAACTAGACATGTCCCTTTTGATCTAGAGTTTTTATTTTGTGAAAAAAATGAAACTGAGTAGATGTGCCTACTTTGTAATCATTGAGATCTAATAGTTATGTCCTAATTATCTAAAACTCTAAACCTGAAAAGATCCTCAATGTGAATTATTCAATTTAATTCAAGATTATGTAATGTTCTAAGGCCGGGTCCTTATATTGTGTATTCTGTTTATATAAATAAATTTTTATTTCTTATTATGGACAAGTTTGTGAATTTAAAATATCCAGATATAAATAAAATCTATATTATTGATGAATTTTGTTGAAAAATGGTATTTTTAAACTATTTTAGTATTCATTAAAGAATTAATAATTTGAAATGATTTTCATGAAATATTATTCTACAGTTGTGTTTAGTAAGAAATTTGTTGTCTAATAAGATCAACTTGGTTTTTAGTGAATGGTAAATTAGGAATAGTAACATACCTATATGAATAGTAGTGAATTGTATATTCATGAAAAATAGAAACTTCACCCATGAATGTATAAATACATTTTAGACATCTTAAAAGTGAAAAAACAATCATAGTTTATGTTTTGGTATTTTTGTATGTCATAAATAATTTATTTACATTTTTATAATTAATTTAACAATTTAAAATGGAAATGTATTTTCATAAAATTTAATCCTAAATTTTTACTTTATTATATTATAGTAATATGATAATTCGTATGGTTCCTTGATTACTTTTTTAAGGTGTTACAGAATACGTTATATTTTTAAAGTTTTATTTTTTGGAATAAAAATTGTTTTTATTTAAAAATTAAATTAAAAATATTTAGAAAATTATTTTTATAAAATAGACTTAATTTTTGAATTAAAAGTTTCGATTTTAGGTTAAGATGAATTTTTGGGATTTTTCTGAAACAGTTGAATATTCGTTGAATAGTAAAAATGCAGTTTTGAGTTTCGGGTATTTAATGACATCATTAATGATATATTAATGATGTATGATTTCTGGTCGACTTATGAATAGTGATTTATTCTATGAGTTGTCCCAAGTGTCCAATACCATGGGAACATACAATTGGCAAGCCCATGGTTTTTCCAATTCCACCGATGAGGTGTCCCTGGGAAATTAATAATATATTCACTCACTTTTCTTATAAATACTAAGACATTTAACTCATTAATTGCATTCAAAAATCATCATCAACGAATTTCTGGTCTCCTTACCTCCCAAGGAGTCCTCCAAAGGCTCCCTCAAACCTCCCAAGGTCCCTACCTTCATGCTTTTGAAGTTACTCTTCAAGGTAGCTGATCCTTTCACCCTCCTCTTTTTTAAGTCATGACTTCTTCAGGTTGTGTCATCTAGTTTCCATCTCATTTTGTTGAGATCATGTTCTTATATGTTCTCATTACATCCCATTTCATGTCTAATTTTTGAGAGTCCCTTTACACCCTCATCAATTTATTTCTGAATTTGTAAGTGGCGTCGTTAGGCTGCCGAATTTTTCGTAAAATGAATCACATCTTCTCTTTTTTTTCATGTTTCATTTTCATGTGGTATGTCTTCCAAAATTTCATAACATTTTCATATCTCCATGTTATTATGAAATTTTAAAATAATATGAATTATTTATAAGTGTATGACCATTTTCCCTCTCTTTTCAATGTTTTCTAAAACCATGTTATATAGTCGTTATACTGTAGAAATTTCGACTCAAAATTTTGATCTCTTTCTCAAAAGAAATTCTCTTATTTTATTTATTTGAATACCCAGACCTATTTCGTCTCTGTGGGGGTTCATAAATATATAAAGAAGCTATTTTTTATTGTGTAGTTGACATACATATAACCCTCACTCCCATTCAATGGGTTATAAATGATATAATGATCTTATTTGTAAGAACTTTTAAAACGTCACGATTTTGAAATGAAACCCATTTATTTTATTCTACATGGGTTATTTATGAAATGTTTGATTATGTTCTATGTGGATCACATGAAAGTAAACACATATTAAGGGTGAAACTTGATCGAAATCCAATGTATTGGGTAAATAATTAATCTCTAGAGATGACTAGTTTCATTATACCTTGGTGAATAACCTTGGTAAATTTTTTATGACACCTCGGGGATAAAACTTGGTGATATGTTCATGAATGTCTAAATTAAATGTTGTAGCCACATATTAAAGTAATGATTCAAGTTATTTTTATCATTATATTCATGTTATTCTATTTCTAATTCCTTTATATGACTTTTATCATGTCCTTATTAATATTTCTCAAGATCACATGTCATCTGTTTCACTTGTTTCCCTTACTGAGCCTTATGCTCAACCTTTACTTGGATGTATGTCTCTAGGATATGAGATGAAGTAATTTTACCTAGTATGAACATATTATTAGGCCTTAAAAGTGGATTAGAATAATGTTTTATGTTGTTTTCAAGTATTATGTCCCTGATTTCCAAGACACTATACTTTAAGGATCCTCTGTATGTAAAATGTAATTAAAATTTATGTATTAAAAAAGGCAGGATGCTATAGTTTGTATCAAAGGATATTTTAGTTATTTATGGAAATTAGTTTATGAGTTATTTAAGAATAATCCTATATTAAAGTTTAAATATAGAAAAACTTCCTCGTATTTTTGTGAATATTAAGTAAGTGGTTTATCAAAAAAAATACATCCTTGTCTGGATACGAGCAGGTAAAGGCGGCTCTAGCATAGATGTTCATAGGTGTAAAAATCGATAACACTGCTTTGAGATAGACTGGAATGGGAACTGGTGAACAAAAATGGGCCTTTCTGCACTCTTGGTTACAACACTCCCGGGGGATATGTTTGGTTAATCAAAAGCTTTTTATAAATCATTAAGAAGGAATTATGGAGAAATGTAATTGTTTAAGCATTAAGTTTTTAAGACATAAAATCCATTATAGTCAAAATATTCATAAATGAAATATGTTTCTCACTATGGTTTTATTATTTTAGAAATGGATAGAAAAATGAGGAACTGTGCAAATGGTGACCGTAATGGACCATGTGTTGATAGCCCTCCGATGGAAGTCGAAATGGAAATATTAATGCGAATGATGAACCAAATGGCTCAAGTTATGTGAAATAACAGGAATCAAGCTGAGAGAACAATTTCACCATGAAGGGAAAAACATTATATTGAGTCTTTTATGCATCAACGACCACCAACCTTAAATGGATCGACTGACCCATTGATTTTTGATCAATGGATTAGCTCTATCGAGAAGATATTTTGTGCTCCACTATTTAGAGCAAGAGAAGGTCACCCTGACTGTCTATCACTTAGAAGGAGAAGCTGATCAGTGGTGGGAGATGATTAAAAACACGATCCAAAGAGTGGAAGTTGAATCTATGGAGTGGGGAGTGTGCAGAGGGATCTTCTTCAGTATGTATTTCCCTCGTTCTATGAGAAGATGAAATGAGAATGAGTTTCTCGAGATGAAGCAGAAAGAGAATGAATATGTGGGAAGCTACAAGATGAACATCCCATGGCATTCACATTACACCTCTAGCTTTGTCATTTCTTCAAATAGAAAGTTTGATAGATTCATCAGTGGACTGGGACCTCATCTGTAGAAGAATCTATCCAACCGAAACTATAACAGCTCTGAGGAGATCGGGCGAAGTGCAATGAAAGTAAAACTGGAGTTTGGTGAGACACAATGGTCTCATAAATCCAACGACAAAAAGCAATCGATGGAGCCATGTTTAGGTATGATATTTGATCAAGGAAGAGGACGCAAGCAAGTGCAACATCCCATATGTAATAAATGTGGGAACAAGAATTCGGGGAACTACGAGCTCAGGAGTGGGAAATGCTACAAGAGTGGAAGGGATGACCATACTGCGAGGAATTGTTGTAGTGAGGTGAAAACTCAAATTAAAAACACTAACGATAAGGTGAAGATGGTGAAGGACCTACCTGATGTCCAGTACTATAAGTTTGGAAAACATGTGATCTTTCCCAACCACCGTCCAAATTCGATGGCAGTGTAGGGGAACCACCATCATCCTCAGCAAAGGCTAGGGGAGCAAGGTCGTGCTTTTTCTTTCATGATAACTGAAGTTAAATCTCCAAATGATGTGGTAATAGTTAATATTTTTGTTCTCTCAAAGATAGAAATTAATTTTTTATTATGTTTCTACGAATTCCTTTATTTCTTGCATGTTTTCAAATAATTTAGAATAAACTCCTGATTTTCGAAAAGTAGAGTTATCAATCAAGACTCCTGGTGGGATTATCCAAGAATCGTCAGTTTTTAGAAACTCTAGTATTTACTTTGGAAATAACAATCTTATCACAAATATAGTATTCATTCCCATGATATAATTTGACAATACACTAGGGATGGACTGGCTCTTAAAGTATAATTCTAAGATCAAATGTAGAAGTAAGGAAATCTTAGTTGTTTTAAATGTAAAACCCACAGTTATATTCCACGTAGAGATATCTCAAATAATCTCTGTCTAGAAAAACCTATTATATTCTTTTTTATGTAATTGATCAATGAAGAAGAAAAAGGAAATGAGAGTTTGAGGGTAGAAAATGTGCCCATCGTCTAAGAATACATTGACGTATTTCCAGAGGAGTTTCCTGGACCTCCCCCAGAAAGAGAGCTAGAGTTCTCCATTGAACTCATACCTAGATCTCATCCAATATCAAAGACCTCGTATAAGATAGAAAATGTGGAGCATGATGAATCAAATAATCAACACCAAGATCTTTTGTAGAAGGGGATTATCCTCCCAAGAGTGACTGCTTGGGGAGCACTTGTTCTCTTTGTGAAGAAGAAGTATGGATCGATGTGGTTATGCATTGATTGTAGAGAACTGAATGGCATCATAGTAAAGATCAAATATCCTCTTCCAAGAATTGATGACTTATTTGACCAACTTCGTGGGGCTCAATTATTCTCTAAGATTGATCTTCGATCTGGTTATCATCAATTGATGGTGAAGAAAAAAGATATTTCAAAAACTGCCTTCCGATCAAGATATGGTAATTATGAGTTTGTTGTTATTCATTTTGGACTAACTAATGAACCTTCTATTTTTATGGATTTGAGGAATAGAGTCTTTAATGACTACATTGATAACTTTTTGGTAGCTTTTATTGACGATTTTCTGATATATTCCAAAAGTGGTGAGGAGCATGAGGATCATCTAAGGGTTATTTTGAAAACATTGTGGAAGGAGAGGATTTTTGGAATGTTCAGAAAATGTGAATTTTTGTTACAACAAGTTTCTTTCTTGGGGAATATTGTTACCAATAAAGGAATCACAGTTGACCGTGTAAAGAATTTTTTTTTGGAGGAGTGGCCTCAGCCTACAATAATAACTGATATTAAACGTTTCCTTGGATTTGTAGGATATTATAAGATGTTTCTGAATAACTTTTCACAACTTTCAAATCCATTAACAAAGTTAACCCGAAAAGGGTTCAAGTTCATCTGGAAAAAGGAGTGTGAGGAATGTTTCCAAAAGCTGAAGATGAGATTGGTTACTCTACTTTTGTTAACTCTGTCCTAAAGTAGAGAAGGATTCTTTATTTTTAGTGATGCATCTCTAAAAGGGATTGGGTGTGACCTCATGAAAAATGAAAAGTTCATTACTTATGCATCACGACAACTGAAGACTCAAGAGGATAATTATCCTACGCATGATCTGGAGAAAGATGCGGTCATTTTTTCTCTGAAGATATGGAGGCACTATCTTTATCGGGAGAAATGTGATATATAAATAGACCATCATTCATTGAAGTATATTTTCACACAAAAGGAATTGAACATGAGACAAAGGAGATGTTTGGATCTTCTTAAAGACAATGATTGTTCAATTCATTATCATCCCAGAAGAGAAAACAAAGTCGCTGATGCATTAAGTAGGAAATACCCAGTTTCTCTTTCCATGATGAGGATTCAAAGAGATCCTTTGATCAGTGACCTACTGAAGCTGGACATGGGAATTTTAAGGGAAGTGACATAATTAACCCTAACCCAAATTATTTCTCAACCGTCACTACTAGAGAAGATCAAATAACTTAGAAATAATATCCTTTGTTACAGAATAATTTTGATGCTGTGAAGAACGAGAAGGTTCCTAAGTTCAATACTGATCAAGAAGGTGTACTAAAATTTCTTACAAGACTATGTGTTCCATCTATTCCTGAAATAAATAAGTATCTGATGGATGAAGCTCATAGATATACTTTCTCTATACATCCTCATAGCACAAAAATGTATAGGTACCTTCGTGATCATTATTGGTGGGATAATATGAAAAGAGATATTGCTGACTACACTTCAAGGTGCCTGGTACGTCTGTAAGTGAAGGCAGAGTGACAACTTCCTAAAGGGGTATTACAACCACTACCCATCCCAGCAAGTAAGTGGGACAATATCACTATGGAATTCATCACTCGTCTCCCAAGAACATACAAAGGAAAAAATGTGATATGGGTTATTGTGGACCGTCTCACAAATACTGCCCATTTTATCTCCAATCGGGAAGATTTCCCTCTTGATCAACATGCAAAGATTTATGTGAAGGATGTGGTAAGGATGCATGGAGTTCCACTTTCCATCATATCTGATCATGATCCAAGGTTCACATCAAAATTCTGGTGAAGTCTTCAACAAGATCTAAGCACTGAATTGAATTTCAGTACAACCTATCACCCCCAAACTGATGGCCAATCTCAAAGGACTATTCAAACACTTAAGGACATCCTGAGAACTTTCTCAATAGAATTATAAATATATATGGGATCAACATATCGCTCTAGTGGAGTTCTCTTACAATAATAACTTTTACACGAGCATACAAAAGGCACCCTATGAAGCTCTATATGTGTAGTGATGTAGAACTCCTTTTTTTGGGATGAAGCTAGTGAGAGAAAGCTTCATGGGCCTGATCTTGTGCAAGAGATGATAGAAAAGGTCCATGCCATCCAACGACACATTATGGCTGCTCAAGTCAGAAAAAGAGCTACGATGTAAACCACCAAAGGGAAATTGAGGATGATGTTTGTGACAAAGTCTTTATTTAGATTTAACCTTGGAAGAGAGTCATGAGGTTTTGGAAAAAAGGGATGCTCAGCACTAGGTACATTGTACCCAATGAAATCCTTGATCATGTGGGAGTAGTGGCCTATCATATTGCACATCCTCTAAATATATCACAAGTTCATGAAATCTTCCATGTACTACTCTTGAAGAAGTACATACCTAACCCTTCACATGTACTAAATCCATAGGTGGTGCAACTGGAACATGACCTCTCTTATGAGGAGCAGCCGGTGGAGACCTTGGATCGTAGAGACAAGGTTCTACGCAACAAGACTACCCACCTTGTTAAGTTGTTGTAAATGAACCAAAAATATGAAGAAGCCACGTGGGAACCAGAGGAGTCTATGAGGCATAAGTACCCACACCTTTTCCGTTCAGAGGGTACATGTTAAAAATTTCAGGGATGAAAATTCTTAAGGGGGGATGAATGTAACAACCTGAAATGTTTAATTATATTTGTTTCCTAATATTGTGTGGTGTTTTATTATATACTCAATAAAACTACATACTTTAATTAATTAATTGAATATAAATAAAATGAGGCCGTTGGGTTTCGACTGTTATATGACCATTGGGAACTATAATCATTACATTTTGTTTTTAAAAATATGGTTATCTTAGTTAATTAATACTGAAAGAAGATTGAATAGCCTCATACAGTAGACTCAGGCCATATGAAGCCCACTTATCGGAGCTTGGGAAGGAGGTAGCATCATTGGGCTTTGCTCTGGGCCAAGCCCAAGCCGAACATCAACATATTAAGCTTGAACGGAATTCCCTAAGGGAGAAGTTCAAGATGATAGAAATCACCACTCGTGCATTGTTGTCCGAGCCACCCCATGATTCTATCACCATAGAACACCTTACACTTAGGTACTATGAATGTATTATAAGGGGCTATGTTACAAGACCATAGATAATTTGTGTAATCCTTTTATATAAATAAATTTTTATTTCTTATTATGGCCAAGTTTGTGAATTTCAAATATCTGGATTAAAATAGGAAATGTATTATTGATGAATTTAGGTAAAAAATGTTATTTTTAAACTATTTTGGTATTCATTAAATAATTAATAATGTGAAGTGATTTTCAATATATGGCCTTCTACAATTGTGTTCTGTAAGAAATTTTCAGTCAAATAAGATCAACTTAGTTTTTAGTGAATAATAAAGTAGGAATAATAACATACCCATATGAATACTAATGAATACTAAATTGACCAAAAAATAGAAACTTCACCCATGAATGTATAAATACATTTTAGACATCTTAAAAGTGAACAATAGTCATAGTTTATGTTTTGTTATTTTTGTATGTCATAAATATTTTATTTACATTTTTATATTTTATTTAATAATTTAAAATGGAAACTTATTTTCATAAAATTTAATCATAAATCGTTACTTTATTATCTTATAGTTATATGATAATTTTATGGGACCTTGGTTACTTTTTTATGGTGTTACAAAATAAGTTATTGTTTTAAAGGTGTATTTTTGGAATAAATAATGATTTTATTTAAAAATTAAATTAAAAATACTTAGAAAATTATTTTTATAAAATTTATTTCATTTTTGAATTCAGATCGTCGATGTTAGGTTAAGATGAATTTTTGGGATTTTTCTAAAACAGTTGAATTTTCAGTGAATAATAAAAATGTAGTTTTGAGTTTCGGGTGTTTAATGACATCATTAATGATGTATTAATGATGTAAGATTTCTTGTCAACTTATCAATATTGATGTATTCTATTTTATCTCCCAAATGGCCAATACCATGGGCAAGCCCATGGTTTTTCCAATACCACAGATTCGGTGTCCCTGGGAAATTAATAATTTATTCACTAATTTTTTCCTATAAATACCAAGCCATTTCCCTTATTAATTTCATTCCAAAATCACCCCCAACGAATTTATGGTCTCCTTACCTCCCACGTAGTCCTCCCGAGGTTCCCTCCAGCCTCTTAAGGTCCCGACCTTCATGATTTCGATGTTTCTCTTCAAGGTAATGGATCATTTCACCCTCCTCTTTTTTAAGTCATGACTTCCTTATGATGTGTCTTCTAGTTTCCGTCTCTTTATGTTGAGAGTATGTTCTTCTGTGTTCTAATTACTATCCATTTCCTACCTAATTTTTGAGAGACCCTTTCTACTCTCATAATTTTTTTTTTCTGAATTATTAAGTGACGCCTTTAGGTTGCCGATTTTTTCGTAAAAGGAATCACATATTCTGTTTTCTTCCATGTTTCATTTTCATGTGGTATGTCATTCAAATTTACATACATTTTTATATCTCCATGTTATTCTGAATCAATACTATATTATGAATTATTTATGTTTAGGTGAACCTTGTTCCATCCCATTTCAATGTTTTCTAAAACCATGTTATATAGTCGTTATGCTGCAAAAATTTCATCTCAAAATTTATATCTCCTTCTCTCAAGAAATTATATTTTTTTTATTTATGTGAATACACAAACGTATTTCATTTCTATTGGTGATCATAAATAAATAAATATGATTTATTTTATTCTATATTTGACTTACATATAACCCTAAATCCCTTTCAATGGGTTATAACTGATATAATAATCTTATTTTTAAGAACTTTTAAAATGTCACGATTTTGAAATGAACCCCATTTATTTTTTTCTCTATGGGTTATTTATGAAATTTTTGATTATGTTCTATGTGGATGACATGAATGTAAAGAAATATTAATGGTGTGCCTTGATAGAGCTCCAATTCATTGGGTAAATAATTAATCCATAGAGATGACATGTTTCCCAGAAACTTGGTGAATAACCTTGGTAATTGTTTTATGAAACCTCTAGGATTAACCATGGTGATATGTTCCTGAATGTATAAATGAAATGTCGTAGCCACATATTAAAGTTATGATACAAGTTATTTTTTTTATGATATTAATATTCTTATATTTCTCATGCCTTTTTTACTTTTATCATGTTCTTATTAATATTTCTCCAGATCACATGTCAATTGTTTCACTTGTTTTCCTTACTGAGCCTTCTGCTCACTCTTTAGTTTTATCTATGTCTCCAGGATATGAGACGTAGTAATTGTACCTAGGATTAACATATTTTGAAGCCTTAATAGTGGATTATAATAATTCTTTATGTAGTTTTCATGTATTATGTCCCTGATTTCCAAGACACAATACTTTAAATATCCTTTGTATGTAAAATGTAATGAAAAGTTATGTAATAAAAAGGTGGGATGTTATATTGGTCTCATAACCAAAAATACCAAAAACCCACTTAAAATAGTCCACCTCTTCGACATGAACCCATAGCTGCAGACGGTGTGTCAAACAAATGCACCATTTAGATGTTACGGCCCCTTGAATTCAAGGGGCCAAACCAGGCCGGTTCACCCCGGCCGGCCCAGTCCAAACCGCCGGCCAGCGACCCAACCGTGTTTCCAGACCGACTCTCCCCGGATCGCCAGCCGCGGCCCAATCCTGCATCACCGGACCCCCTCGAGTATGGTTCATCAAGAAGAGCATCCCTTTGGCCGGTCTCCGACGCCCAGCAGGACCTGCAAAGCGCGGGTGCTTGTATTCTATACACACCTGAGGTCAGCGCCTCGAGTGCCCCCCTGCCGAGCACAACCAGCCACCGCTAGATGTCGGCGCCTCCGCCTCCCGCAGCGCACCACCGTACTACCCCAACTTCACACCACACCCCTCCTTCGGTCGTGCACCGCCAGCTCGCCACTGCCCGCGTTGCCTGGTCCTTCCCGCTCCACCGTCCCGGGCTTCACCACCCACACAAACCCACCTCGGTGCTCCCAACTACACCGACAGAAGTCATCAGTGCTCCACCTCTTAACCGCGCCCCGGCCTACCTCTTCAACCCGAAGTCACCGGATGACACCTTCCATCCACACTGGAAAAACCCGAAACTACCACCTCGTTCGAACCCCCGGCTGAACCTCACTCGAGAACTGCGCTCTCGACCGCATTTGATGCCTAACGCCCAAACCCCACTACACCACCTCAACCTCCGGCCACCACCCTTTTGAGAGCTGGCGCTTCCAACAGCCGTTTCCACCACTCTGGTGGCATTATTTCGAAACTGAACATGGGTTCGTGATCCTTGGGATGATCTCTTCACAGTTCCCTCCCCCGATCATCGATCCAACTAGATTTGCGCATCTGGAAATTGGATTGAAGAACGCCAAAGAACGGGATTTAGAACGGGGCTCAGACGATGGTATTGTTCATTTGACCATCATCCCAATTCCAAAATTATAGAATTAAAACGACAAAAACCGAAAAAAAAACTCCCTAAGTGGACGAAGGGGCGGATAACCAACAAATATCCTACCTCGAATCATTTGTTCGTCGTTAACGACATGTCCACGACGATCCTCATTCGATCCGCCAAGGTTTCGGCAGAGGTCGCTCCTCGATTTGGTGAAGAACAGCGAAGAATGCCGAAGAAAAAGTGAGAGATAGTTTTTAATAGAGAGAGAGAGAGACGAATGGGTTCTCCAACTTATCTGAAGTGAAATTATAAAAACTCAATGAAATGCCACCCACAGTCGCGGATTCCAAAACCTCTGTGCCCGCTTATTTTATATCACGCCTTGGAAAAACGCCTCATCTCGAACTCAATGGAAGTCTTTTATTTCCATTCTGATACTTAGTTTTAATGTTATTTGAAAATAACGTTAGTGTTAAAAATCTATAAGTCATTATTTCAAAATGACAAATTTGCCCCTGGGTGATATCTCTCACAGCAGGCCCACACCCACAACTTTTACACCCCACCTAGGGTAAACGACACGCTTTGGACGCAATCGTGCCCTCAGATTTCCGATCTGAGCTACTTTTTAGGAGGAAACACAACCCCTCCATGTGCATAGTATAAAAACACTTAATATTTTCATAAAATTTATTCCAGGCACACTGGGCCTCAGAATCGCATGTCATCTCAGCTCCTAGCTCTGGAAATATATGTAGAAATACTCCAAAGTCTAATAAGAAAAAAACCGGGTCTCTAAAAATTTTATAGAAATTTGATAATATTATAGTCATAAAAAATAAAATTTTTTAAACATTTGATGAATATATAGACTGATGAGGAATATTTTGAAAGGATTATTTTAAAATAATTATTTAAATGAATATTCCATATCAATGTTTTATCATCTGAAACAAAATGTTATTGTATAAGAGGACATGAAATGGATTATTAAACCAATTTTATTTTATTAAAAAAATGATAAAATAATTTCAAATGGAATTTCATACACAACATATAAGATTTTTTTTTGAAAATTACATTATTCTCAATGTTAGAAATTTGAGAGGGGTAGTCTCATACATTAAGTAGAACATGATTCATAAGCACTACAACCTCTTATGAAAGAAATTTAAATTTATTATATTTTTTAAAATAAACATATACATACATAAAATATCATAAATGGTCCACATATTACATTTCATCTCCTTTATATGAAACATTATCTATTAATGTTGTCATTTATCATGTTAACTCTTTATTCTAAAGTATGTTTTATTTCATATATTATAGACCTCGAATCTTGGACATGATTTCATCAACTCTAGAATTTTAATCATGTATTTTACATAATATTATTACATAATATCATCATTATTCAATATTTCATAATTACTCGTGTTATAAATAATATAACATCACTCATTTCCGTGGTAAAACCTACCTAACTAGGAGTGTGTTGTAGTGACATAAGGAGTAAGGAAATTCCAAGTTTTGGTCATAATATAAAAAATATAAAAACATAATAATTATATATGTATCATATGTATATATATATATCTCTGTGTGTTTCAATTACGTATAATTTTTTGCTCATCAATAAAATTTGGAAATTGAAAATTAATTTTATCACACTTTGTGACAGTACTATGCATAATACCTGAACCATACTTCAAATTTTAATTAAATAAAACGAGAAGAAATTATATATTTTATACCAATATTGAATAATTATTAAATCATAATTATCATATATATTTATTAATTTCATAATTATATCCTTATATGAGATATTGTGTTGGAAAATTAATTACATTGCAACATGGAGGTAATAGTCCATAGATACGCATGAGTGATAAATGATTTCTCATTTCATGAAATGTGGTGGAAAAAATTTATCCCATAATACTAATAATATTTTAGTATATTTTTGAAAATATATTCATTATTTTATTATGTATAAAAATTATTTAGAGGATATAAAATAAGAAATAAACATTGAAAGAGTTGGAAAAGATTATTACATCTTCTTTTGAGATACCACGATTGGATTAGAAACTAATCCTTTATGTGATGGTCTCTGGAGAATACTATAAGCTCATGAATGATGCTAGTGAGTCTAGGAAGATATTAGTATATATGAAGGATTATATATAACGATCAATCACTGTGAATAATCCAGTAGAAGAGGTTCCCTTTTATATGTCTAGGAAAGGAAACACTTGGAATTACAATAATGATTTAAATATAATTTAAATCATAGTCATGTATGTGGAACCTAAGAACCCAAAATTCTTTTAAACTATTTTATATGGTTTAACTCAAGTTAAATAATCACATTTATGCACGTTTTGGAGACATTTTAAACCATCTCTCCATGTTATACCATCTTTAAACTACATTTAAAGAATAGAAAAATTACTTGTATATTATTTTGGATAAATCTAATAAAAAATAGAACCTTCTAAAAAACCAATAAAAGAAATTCCAAAAAAAAATTCATATGTGTAAAAATTTATTTACGTTCATAAAAGTAAAGCATAGGTCCCCAAATTCAAAATAATGTTTCAAAAAAACATAAAAACCTTAAAAATATATTCAATCGGAAAAATTTACTAATTTGGATAATGTCATGTTTTAGACTGATCTTAAATCCCTACACCATAATTTTAACCATATTTTAACCGCTTTACCCATACCAATTGGAAAATCATTATGATGGTTACTCTTCATAATATCTAAATTTAAAGGAAACTATTTACCAAATTTTACGCTCAACAATAAAATTTTGGAATCCATTTTTTAAAAATATTTTTATATAATTTTATTATATAAATTATTATTGAAAATGTGTAAAATTCAAAAAAAACCCCTTATTTAGAGAAATGTATTTTAATCTAAAAAATGAACATAAAAATCACAAATAGTATTTACTCATATGAAATTAAATAAGTAATTTTGAATTAAACGTTTTTTATTTGTATTTTTATGTTAAATTAAATTAGAAAAATATTTTGATTATTAAATTACATGATTTAATGAAATTAAATGATAGTTTAAAAAAAAATTATTTTTTACTATGTATTTAAAATTAAATCATTCCAAAATATGCAAAAAGGTTATCTTAAAATAATATAGATATTGAATTTTTGAAAATGAATTTAATATTATAAAAATAAATTTATGAATATGGAATACATTTTTTATAATATCATCACCTAAAATTCAATAAAAATAAATTTTGAAGAATGTATATTTTTGAATCCTAAAATTACATTACAGAAAATAGATTACTTATTTAGAATGAATTCATCCTTAAATTCACATTATCTAGATATTGTATACATATTTTTTATAATCCGATTATTCCATTTCATCTCTACAATTCCATGGCTAGGTTATAATGGTCCCTTTTATGTAAAAATATTTCTATACTACATCACAATTACCATAAGTCCCAGTGTTTCTTTTTAAGAAAGCTATCAAGCTTATTATTCTTGTAAACTAAATTATAGGTATGTAATATTTGAAGTGGGATATGGAATATATATATAGGGATTATCTAAGAAGATTTCCTAGTATGGTTTATACATATTATTTGGGTAGAAAAAGATTTTATTGATCTTGATCTATTGGACCCAACAAAATGGTTAGTAGGGCATCAGTCTAGATGTTAAGTGTTGAATAATTTTTAGGGTATAAAAGGAAAAATAAGTCCAAAATTCATTGGGGATCAGTTCCATAATATCATTTGGCATAATAGGGTTAGAGTCAAATGCCAATGGCATGAAGGATCTATTGAATAGAACATGTTCTAGGTAATGGTGAAAAGTGTAATTCTACTTGATATGTATGGTTCTAGTTGCTAATATATAATCTATTTAACTATTATATACATGATAATCTAATTATTTTTATATCTTCCCATGTGATTTAGTTTGGGGATGATGGTGGGGTTTTTACTTATCATTATTTATGTTTATATCCCATTATGGAAAATTATATATCTTTTTCAGTGGTTCATGGCGGTGTTTATGAGTGATTGGATTATAAGACACTTTTGATATATCATCATCTCAAATATGAAGAGATTTGAGGTCATCTTCAGTAGGGATTGTTTGATACACATATGTGATGTCATTGATCACTACAAGTGGTGGGAAACATTCACATCCTATTAAGGTAAGAAGTAAACCATTATGAGTAAATGAGATATTGAGTAATAAAGATATAAACATGACATTAATTAGTGATAATGAATTACTCCAAGATAACTAGTATTGTCCCTTCAATAGATAATGTTTTGGTTCAACCAATATTCCCAATGTCAAAGAAACTCTATTTCAATTTATTTCAGGATGAATTTTCATTATTTCCTATTGATATTAATAATGAGTTACATCTAGGGGGAATTAATATCTATACCTTCATATCTTATGGAATTATTCAAGTTAAGATGATCAAAGGTGCATATATATAATCTTATAGGGGTTATTTTTCTTGTTACCTAGCTTTTTAGTGTTCTGAATTTTTTCTAAGAAGGGTAATGAATGCTTGAGTATACAGATGAATTAATAGAAGCTAAACTAGGCTAGAATAATTAATATGTATCCATTACTAAAGATATATTATTATTTTAATTCATTTATAGGATCCTAGGGGTTCTCAATAATTGATCATAGGTTGTAATATCATTAATTGTAGGGAAAGGAAGAAGATATTTCAAAGATCACATTTTAGAGAAATTATGAAGATTTTGATCCAATTCCGTATTATAATTATTCTGGTAGTGTTTATCGATCTTATGAACATGATTATTCATCCCTAATTAAAATCCTTCCAAGTGGTGTTCATGGATTTTATCTTAGTATATTCCTGGACTCTAGAGATTTATACTGATAATGTAGAAATTATATTGGGAATACTTGATGAACATTCGTTTTTTGATGTGTTTTCAATGTTCCAATACCTCATTATGGACGTCTTCTTCCTTGATCATGTTATATCAACTGTTATAATATCTATTGACCAATAAAAGGTGGAGGTAGTTATATCTAGGTTTTCTCCTAAGTATATCTTTCAAATCAGAAGATTACTTCTTTTTGATAGGTGTTTCATGTGATTCATTTTTAATTTCTCCCACAAGATAAATTACCATGAATTTGATAACCAAAAAGGTTCTAAAATTTGATTGGATTACGTAAATTGAATCCACGTGTCATATGTTTATTTCATATATCATATCTACTATATATTTTTTATTGTCCTTGGAATGTCTAATACCATGTATTTGGATGCATCTTGTATTATTCTGGGATATTTATTAATGCATTAGGATTATGTTGTTTCATATGGAAGATTTAGGCTAGGTACGCACAATAAGAAATACCTTAACCACGATCTTGAAATAGATATAGTGGTGCATACCTTAATGTATTTGATGCACTGCGTCATTGGTGAGTGAATCTTTATCTGAAAAAGAAACATGGTCTTATGATACAAACCTTCCTAGTGGGACAAGAAGTTATGGGTTAGGTACTCAATGGAGTATCAGAATTTTTTTAACAATTGAAAATATAACTAGAAAATAGAATGTCCTAAAATATGACCTATGTAAAAATACCTAGGAGAAAGTGTGCTAAGATTATTGGGAGGAGTGGATATTAATGAACCATTTCATAGGGTGGAAGAGGGATATTATAGAGGGGTGAGAGGACATGGGATTTTCTCTCTTGTATATTAAGGACCTTTTAGTGGATCATGTGAAATATATTCAATATTTTAATTCTAATTGATTCATGGTTGTTGGAATGACTCATGGGTGATGTATCAAAATGTGTACATTATAAATATGTCCATGGAACCATAATGGTAATTAATTCTATAAGTGGGAAATTATGGATGGAATTTCACACATCATGTTGGGTTATTCACCCATGAATAACTAAGATGTACCATGATATCATGTTACATTTATGGTTTTTTTGTGTAATAATGGATATTATAGGTTTTGTGTCTCATTATCAAACAATCTAGAATATTATTGTGGATTATCATCAATTGAGAGGTCTCCTCCAACCCCTTCCTATGATTTTTTATATTTGGGATGAGGATACCATTGCCTGATTCACTAATAAACCAAGGATCTCGGGGGTCCTGATGTAATTTTTATTATGGTCAACCAATTTATGAGGCCCAGAAACCTCACATATATCTAAAATATTTAGTCAATATATGGGGAGGGAATGATGTATATTTGGGGGAAATAGTAGTTTCATGGGGGAAACTAGAGTATAATATCAAATTAGGATAACCATGAAACCTACTATAAGATCCCAAACAGAAACATTACATAATCATGATTTAAGACAACAATTTGACTTTATTTCACATTGAGTATCATTTTTTATTTAGGTCATTAGATAATAAAGACATAAATCATACATAACAACACACATATTACAAACCAGAAACCTCTACTAGCTATACATTTTTTAAACAAATTATTTTTAAAAATAAATATGTTGTCGTTTATTGTTTAATCATCGTAACATTTCCTTGATCCCATCCATGACTCTATTCTCCTTAAAATCCTATGAATAATATTTCAGAACAAGGGATGTGTATAAAAATATTTGTAAGGGATAAAAAATATAGAAAACTCTTATTATTTTGAAAACATGTAAACACATGAATACTTTATCATAAATTAGTATATTTCAACATTAAGGATTAGTAAATATTTTTCTTCCAATATAAGATCATTACTTACCTTCTCTGTAATCAAGATATTTTCAAAAAACCTATATAAAGCATATATAACACATAAAAGTTACTTTTAAAATAATAATACTTAAATATAATAACCATAAAATCAACTTCAATCTATCAACCATACAAATAAAGTAGACATTCAACTGACTTCTATATATCACTCTTACAAACGGAATAGCCATACAGCTGACTTCCATAACAAATTCATTGGAAGTTATAACTTAACCACACATCTATGGTTTATAAAAGAACCGCCCATCATTGGTTTATTATGTAACCACTAGAATTTGTTTTATCATGTAAACAGACGTAAAATTATCTACAACCATTACATAATGTTGGGGGTCATCCATGCAGTTGATTTTGCGCTTCAAAGAGGGTGGAGAAAGCTTTGGATTGAAAGTGATTCTACCACTATTGTTCATGCCATTTGGAATGACAACATTTATCTTTCCTAGCCACTTACCACACTTTGGATGAATTTCCTAAACATTCTCCATGGGATTGATTACATAGCTACTCATGCCTACCATGATGCGAATGTTGTTACAGATGCTCTTGCTAACAAAGGAGTACATCAGAGCATGACTATGCTGGACACTCTACCAGCTGACTTATTGTATCTATTTGATAGAGATTGTAAAAAAATCCCATCCTTCCAAATTTTGTAATCTTTTTTCTTATCAATAAATTTTCCTTTGGTCCTTGAGCAAAGCATTACCTTTAAAAAAATATTTTAAGTATCAAAATTTCACAAATAAAATTTCATTTTCAATCACAAGAATTCATTTTAATATTTTAAAATATTCAATACACTTTGAAAACCATTTTAAATAAAAAATTACCCCAAAAGGGAATAAGGTATTTTTTTCATTTTAGAATCATTGAGGCATATACAGGAAGCGAAGTATCAAATAACAGTTTTAGTATTGGACAAGCCATTGTCTCCAAAAACATTAGAAAACATTCATTTTGTTGTTTTGTAAAAAATGTATAAAACTTCATATAAAAATATTACTTTTTAAAACCTAAGAATTAATTAAATTGAAAATGGGTTGATTACACACATTATAAAATATGGTGGAGTATAACACAAGAATATTCCTCAATGAAAGGAGATTGAGACGAAGTCCCCTAACAAGAGTTAGATTCTTCATGTATAATCCTCATTCCACTTGAATAATAAACTAGTTTAATTTATAATTTCTTCACAAACATATAATCTGTATTATTCCTTTAATATAATTAATTAACTTGTAATTATAATTAGTTAATTATTTCGGTTTATATCAGACATTTTGTCGATATTCGATACGTGAGTCGAAAATGAACAATGTTTGATGTCACTAGTACATGTGGTTATAAGTCCTTCATCTTTAAAATAATATCTATGAAATTATTATCATTTTCTAGATAAATTATACTTTAAAATCAGAACATGAATTATGGTCATGAAAAATGAACAATGTAATATTCCTGGAGATAGTAAGATCTAGGAATAGTTGGGCAACATTTTCTATTTTTCATTGATCATTATGGAAAGAAGGTAAGTATTATTTAAACATTACAAAATGATAATGAAATCACAAATATAATTTTAATCCTTTCAATACACTTATATATATCATACAATTTATGCAATGAACAAAAACGAGTCACATCTCTTCGTGGTGGTGGTAGTTCACAGAGATGAACGAACGACATTATCATTTTTTGTGCATTAGAGGTAACAATTCAATTGATATATTATTATATTAAAATGATTAATATTTCATTAATATAACATATAGACATTAATTAAATTAGTATAACAATTCACGAGAGATAGTTATGGAAGATGAATGAGATTGGTTTGTGGAGGTGATAGTTCACATGTACACATGGTTGATAAATTCATTTTCCATTTAATGGATGTAGAAATTTATTTAGGTGATGATATTAACATAATAATATTTAATTATATTGAGGATACTGGGATTATTATTTCATATTGGTTGAATAATATTTTAAGGAAGTTTAAGAAGATTTTATAAAGAGATACTTAAATAAACACCTTACCTTTCCTTCAGAGGAGCACATTTTTTAACACCTTACCACCACTAAGGAAGGTGTTCTTCCTAAAATAAGGAATCTAGATTGTGCGTTGATATTATAGTAAGGGTTTTGCGTAGGAACTGGATGAAGAAAATTGTTTTTTAAGTGTAATGATTAGAGAAGAATGGGTCCCTTTTTATAGTAGACGATAGGGGAACTCTTGGAATTGTAATAAGTATTACATTAATAAAAATTCAATTTTGATTCAATATGGGTCCATAAACATTTAGTTAGAATATAAGACGATTATGGGTCTAAAACTAATTATATAATAAAAATTAAACAATTTTTAATATTTTCTAATCTGAATGTATTTGATTTAACTCATTTTAACAGTTATCATTTTATCAATTAACATGTACTTAGAGGATTAAATTAATTAACAAATCATACCAAACGGCCAATTAATGAGTTATTAATGGTATTTTTAGAGATACATTAGCCTTTTTTCTGAATTATAGAATTTCAATATATATATATATATTATTTTATATTTACATAAATGAATTATGTAAATTTTGATCATATTCATTAAATGAATTTTTTAAAATATCATAAAAAGTTGATTACTTCAAAAAAATTATATTAAATAAATCCTAAATTTTCTTATTCGTGTAGAAAATTTGAGTATGGGATCATATATTAAAAATTATATTTATTTTAAAAATATTAATATCATTTATTTGATTAATTCTTTATAAAATCTATTATTTCTTCATCATAGTGTCATAATTAAATTTATTTATTTATTTTTTAAAAATAATAAATAAATTCAATTTATGTAGGTAATTCTTTTATCTTTCAATGTACTATACATATTGGATGATATCACTTATATAGGCCCATATTAAAATTGGTATAGTTATGAAAGACATGATTATGACATACTTATCTTTACTTTAAATAAAATGTAATAAGTGTCATAATCATGCCCAAATGGCTTCTAAAGGCCACAATTGGAATGAACCAACCCCAGTTACCCAGAGTCAGTGCATTATTTTAATATATTTTCTAGATTACAAGGAATTTTTTCCTGAAAGACCGATCAATTTAGCAGTCTTTTAAAACAGATTATTTACATTAATGTGGCGTTACACATTAGAAAATTAAACAGAACATAAATTATAATTTGAGAATGGCACTAATCCCCTATAATAACCCTTCTTATCAAACATAATACACTTAATCAAATCTAGTGAAAATAAAACATAAGAAAGTGGTGAACTTAAACGCTCAGTACAGATAACAATATAGAGGAATCTTTCACAAATCATCATAAACATTTATGGAAATGTATAAGACTAAAACATAAGCCTTTTAAACATAATATTCAACACAATATGGAAAAGATAAATCCAATATTTCCATTGACATATTCACATGGATATTCTACTAGTCGAATAATCACATGGAATATCCATAACCAATTTCATAGTGATGGAATGCATAATGCCATACCTCATAACCACATAGTCAAGGACTTGTGCCAAGACTAAAAATATGATTTTTCTCAAGGCCATGTGCCAAGACCCTGTTTTGTCTCATTAGAACTACTGATGCATCGAGGAGTTATTGCGGGAACCACCTTTCACTTACTAAGTCCAATGCATTCCTTATAGGAAAAGGTTTAAACATAACATAAACATTCGTATTAATACATGCATACTAAATGACAATACTTTATCCATAAACCATGAATGGATTAAAATTAACACATCCACATTCAAACATATCACAAAACCTTCAAAAAAATATAGAATATTTTTATCATAATAAATCAACCTCGATCAAGAATAATATCCCATAAAGGATGTTGACATAGTTGAAAATGATCAGTAAAAATCTTTGAGATAAATATCCCATTATCGTGAAGTTATTTAAAATTCAAAAGGTATTTTTGAATTGAAGTGTCCCATATGACTTTGAAACTTTTTTAAATAATAAACAATTTAAAACATTCATGTCCATATAATTAAATACTTAAAACCATTTTGAAAACATAGACATTAATCAGAAAAGTTTACAAGAATAAATAATTAAAACATTTAAAATGATGTTTTATTAAAAACGTCCCTTAAAATAAATAACTTTGAAAAAACTTTTATGAAAATTTAAAATGGAAAATGAATATGTCTTAGTAGATACTCACATATAAACAACCTCGGATAAGGAAGTGATTGTAGAATTAACCCCTACCATTAACTATCCTTTTGTCGAGGGTACATTTAACCTACTATATAATGAAAATAGTATGTTATTAAATTATACCAAAACCATATTCATATTTATTATATCATACATTATTCATTTATGACTTTATACTACCAATTAAATAATTATTTCCATGAAAAATTAACATTTTTGGTAATAATCTGTTTCTTTATCATACGTGTTTTAACTTGTTATTATTGATCGTATCATTAAGATCATGATTTACCTACTTATAGAATATAACACATGATTTATATATAATATATATTTATAATATTAATATTTATAATAGATAGATATATGAAATGAAAAACACCATTTATGGAGATGGTGGGTCGTACGTACGCATAAACATTGTTTCCGCTTTCATATCATATTGAACATATATAATTGAATAAGATATATTTATATACACACACACACACACATATATATATATATATATATTCAGTATCATTATTATTTCATATATTAAATGCTTATTAATTATATATATTTTTACAATTAGTGGTGAATGGTGAATATAGAAATGAATCTCATCGCGTCGTGGAGATGGTAAGTCGTACATGCACACGAGTGATGATATCATTTACTGGATGATTAAAAAGTGTGGAATTGAATGATATATTAATTTTACAGAGACAATATCATGTTATTTCATTATTTATATACATATTAATCATCATTATATCCATCCAAATAATATAGTAATGAACAAAAAATTACAGCACGGTGTGGAGACGGTAAGTCGTACGTACGCACGAATGGTGATATTTTCATTCATAGGATGTATAGAATAATAGATATTGTTGTACCATATTTATAATAAAATAAAAGTATGTATAAGTTACTAGAGATATTATTTTGGAATGGAAATAAAAATGAATGAGAAGTTGTAAGAATAAGATAACTTTGAAAGAGGTGATGAAATTATGACCTCTTCTTCTGGTGCTTCCTTTTGATTTGAAAAAATGGCACTTTAGGTTGGCTTTATGATCAAAATAAGCCATATATGATAAATTAAGGATAGTTATGAGGATATATGGGCAAGTTTTGGCTATGAAAGATGGATTTGGAGGAGTTATTTTGACAGAATGGGATGTTCCCTATTATAAGAGTGGTGAGGGTCACTTTAGGACAAGATTAAAATATTTATTTATTATAATATAATATTCGGTTTATGATGGCTCCAAATGAATTTATTTCGAGACATAGATGGTTATGGGTCCAAATATTCTAAACAAATAGTTTTTAGACATGTTTAGGTTACCATTATAACGATATCTTTTAGATTTAACTCTTAGTATAATTGTTTAACTTTTACTGTGTCTTCTTGTATTCTTACACTATATGGTTAATAAAATACCCTAAACATCAAAGAGAACCTAAAGTGGTTTATTAATATCATATATCATATTATTAAATCCATTTTTCCAAACCATAGTTTTTTAGGAATATTATATCAACCTATAATATACCATGTGTTTTAAAAACTAATTTATGTCAATTTTGAAACTTTTTGGTATTTGGTTTTTGTGAAAGTCATAACAAAATTATCACTTCAAAAAAAATTATCTAATCAACCCTAACATCTCATATTAACCTATAAACTTATATTAATGCATAAATGTTTTCAATTTAGATTTATTTTCATATTTATATTATCAATTATTTTAATCATTCATTAATAAGGTAATTACTACATCATCATTGTTTCATAAATAAATATAATTATTTAATAAATAAAAATAATAAATGTAATATCATTATTTAGGAATATTTTTTATATTTATAATGAATATTTTTAATCTTGTTTATTTTATGTGTAACCCTATATTAAAAATGGTTTTGTTATTAAACATTAAATTTAACACTTTTAACTCTTCTTTAAGTAAAATAATAATAAATGTCATAATCTAATCAAACTTGAAATAAAGGATAATATTTTATTCCTATTGATTTTATGGTAGAATTATACTTATCCAATAGAATTAGGACATTTTTTAGTTAATTATAATATCATTTTTATAATTAATTACTCTATTTAATTTTAACTGTGGTAAATAAAAATCTAAAGATAGTATTAAAAAAAATTATTTTTACCTTATTGAATAAAATTTTACTTATTGATGTCAACTGTCTCTCCTAGATTTTCAAAATTCAACTCACTGAAGCGGTATAATTATGTTTTATGAAAATTTGCTAACATGCCTAAAAAGTGGGTAAAATATGTAAAACAAATTCAACAAAATTTTATACAATGAATTTTATTTTAAAGTGATTCCATGGAATTAAATTGAACTTATAGAGGTATTATATATCTATTTCGACATAAAATAAAATAATATAATATAAATAATTATTTATATAAGCTGTTAGTTTTAAACAATAATGCAGTGTTTTCACTATTTATCAAAAATTGAAGGTTTTCAGAAAAATACCAAAAAATTCACTGTTAGATAATTTTGAAATTCCAAATGAAAAAATGCGTTTTATTTTACCAAATTAAAAACCCAGATGTTTCATTACATAATATGAAATTAATTCCGGTTTTCAAAACCAAAAGGCTGGTTTTTAATAAGTAAAAACTATCAAAAGATTGACATGTTGTTTTGTCAAATTTAAATTTGAAATTACTTATAATGACCTAAAATGTATTAAATGATAAAAATATAATCTAATTATACTTCCAAATCATCCAAATGAATATCTTAACACTCTAAATTATATTTATAAAAAAATATGCTTTCAATTAATTTGTTTTTATTTTTTAACTATTCATCAAAATATGAATGTTATCAGAAAAGTACCAAAAATTTATCCAAACTAAATTTTTAGGTCCCCATTTTAAAGAAAATTTTAATTTAATTTAATTTAATATATAAAAGTTTCATATATTAGATTAAAAATGGTTCACCATTAAAAGGTGGTAAAATTATTGGTTTTTGGAAAATTACTTGTTTTTTCTAAAAAAATGAATTTGTTCTTATATGTCTAAGAAAAAAATATAATGAATTTTAAAATAATATGGAGTTTATAAAATTTAAAATTCAGTTAATACTTATTCATAACTGCTTTTTGAATGGCTAGCTAGTTAAGTCATGGCGCCCTCATACTCAGTGTTGCGTGTAGCACAAGTTATCGAATTAATTTGAAGAGATAACATACTATAAAATATTGGGGTGTTACATTCTACCCTCCTTGAATATATTTTTTCCTCACAATTTGAAATTGGTTTAAAATTATAAATAGTTTAAAATATAAAAATACAATTGTGGACAACCCACATTGGAAATTGGGTTAATAAAATTTAGTCTTAATAAGAGACAAAGGGAAAAGAACAATTTACCACCAAATTATGATCTGTATTAGATGAATATTTGTGGAAATTATAGAAACATTATAATAGGTAAAACATAAATATTTATAAGGAGTGATGGAGGTCATCAATCCAAAACATGTGTACAATTTAGGGCGTCACAGTCATCGATCTAAACAAATTTAAAATATCATCAGTTCAACAAAACATAAGGTATTAGGATAACACATTATTGGTTTTAAGATCTCTTCCCTAAATTTTAAGAATTAATTTATTCATATAATATGAGGGAAAAAATATAATTTACATGTTGAGTTTAATCCTTCATCTAGTTCTTACCACAAGCTCATCTTTCACTATAAAAGATAATAGAATTAAAAAATATTCTATTTATCCTAATTGTATAGGGTTACAATAATAATTAATTTATAATTCATTTGATAGGATATTTAAAAAAGTTTCATTATAAAAACCTAGACATCAAGCAGGCCTATAGAAGGTGATGCACACTTGTCGCCCTTTAGTAGCGGGTTCAAGTCTCACGACCTTGCCGGACGCGATGGGTTGTTACCCGGCCATCGAGTTGTATTTTCTATAACAATCCAAAAAAAATTAGATTAAGATGTTTTTTAACCATTATCAGTAGTATATATTGTTTAAATTAATCCAGTCTAACCTTTAGACTTATCGAAAATACTTCTGTCCAAACTCATAGTCCAAAATCTATAAGGAAGGTAAACACAATGATGATCTTTTTTTCACCTAATGAAATATGAATTCCTTTATCATGTATTCTTCTAAGATAAGGTAACACCCAGAATTACCATAAAACCATATTTATTACATTCATGCTCCATTACTCCTTATAGAATACTATGTATACTCTTTATATCCAAAAGTGTTGTGAACTCCAACAATGATGGAATATACATATCATTAATCATTTTCAAGGTTGTCAAGATTATACAAAATAATTTATCCAAATCAATCATATCTTATTCCAAAATTACTACCTCATTATCAAAAACATATTAAGGTTTATCTTTCTCTCAACCATGTATTTTTTCAAACAATTTAACCTACAATTGAGTCAATTTTCAGGGTTCCACACAATCTCAAATCCTTAATGAAATAGTACGGCTATACAAGCCATATATAATCTATAATTATTACAACAAATACATTATTAATACAATACTCAAATGAAACAATACTATAATAACAACATAAAAAATATAATCATTCTTCTTCATCTTTTATAGTATCATGACTTGATTATTATCCAATAGTAGCATTTGGGGTATACTCTAATGATTTAGACACTGATTCGCCTAGTGTCCCAACTCCTAGTAGATAAAACATTGTACATTTGAAACCTTTTTCTTACCCTTGCGATCACGTATATTTTATCATTCTTCTCCACACTTATAAAAAACATCAATTCCCCTCATGCATTTAAAAAGGTGATTCATTACACAGTTGTCACATATGATAAAATCCTTCATTCCCCTCCTATATTTATCCATCTTTCTCTTTTTCATCCTTTTCTTCTCTTGCTTCCATTCAAATCCATAGGACATAGAGAATTCATTACCTATATTACTAACAGTTGATACTATTTCATTATATTATGATAAAATGTGAGAGACTATTTCTCTTTTAAATGTTGGCTTTATAACATGAAATATATGATCCTTCTTAATCTTTCGATCATACGTATTGTTGGAGTTCTCATTCCTTGTACTAGGCACCATTTCTAAATAATGGAATACACTAGGTTAGTTTATGAATCACAATGCATAATTCCAAACATAAAAAATACCTAACATAAATTGAAATGATTATGCATATAATCATAAAATGTTTTATTTGAGGAATTATTTTCTCTAAAATACTTCATAATGGATTATAATGAAAATGCGAATTATCGTATGCATATCCCACTGGAGTCTCGTAACCATGAGTGCAGCAAGGCCCGTTGCCGTGTACCAAGATACCCCAGGTTAAGCCCGAAACTCATGTTTAGTGATTTCACTCATAGGTACATATGTGCCAGAGCCGCCTCAACATACTTGTATCTAGATAGAGAAGTATTTCATGGAAAATACAAAAAATTATTTACATTACCAAAACTCTAGGAAGCTCTTCTATACTAATCATCATTGTTTATCTTACGGTAATGTGCTTTAATAAGATTTTATCTAAATCTATTTTACAATGTTTGTACTAAACTACCTCTGATAACAACTATAACTCTTCGACCCCAGTTAACTAGAGTTGGTGAATTATTTTAATACATTACCATGATTACAGGGAATTAAGTGCCAAAAGACTGATCATTTTAGTAGTCATGGAAAATAGATTACATTCATGAATGTTACATTACACATTAGAAAATTAAACACAACATAAATGATCTTTTTAGAATTCCATTAATCCCCTAGATTAAACATTCTTATCAATCACAATACACTTATTTGAATCTTGAGAAAATAAAACATAAGAAAGGGGTGATCCAAAATGCCCATAAAGGATAACAATATAGTAGAAACATTCAAAAATATGCATAAACATTTAAGTCAATGTATAAGACTAATACAAAAGCCCTTTAAGCATAAAATTAAATATAATATGGAAAATATAAACCAAATAATTCCTTTTAATTATTCACATGGATATTGTACTAGTCCAACATTCAGATGAAATATCCATATCCAATTTAATAATGATGGAATGCATAATGTTGTACTTTATAACCACATAGTCAAGTCCTTGTGCAAAGAATACAAACATGTTTTTTTCAAGGCCTTGTGACAAGACACTAGTTGGTCTCATGAGACCAACCAATTCATAGAGGTGCTATAGCGGGCTCCACCTGTCACATACAAAGTCCAATTCATTCCTCGTATGAAATAGTTTAAACATAGCATAAACATTTATATTAATACTAGCATATAAAATGTTAATCGTTTATTCATAAATAATGAATGGTATAAAAATAACACATCCACAGTCAAACATATCCAAAAACCATTGATAGAAATATCCCTTATTCATGAAATAATTTAAATGTCGCATAATTTATAAAATAATTCATTTAAATGATTGTTTTAAAAAAAATTGTCCCATAACACTTTGAAAATTTTGAAAGTAATTAACATTTTAAAACATTCATGTCCATATAAACAAATCCTTAAAACCATTTTCAAAACATGGAAATTAATGAGAAAGGTTTAGAGGAATAATTCATTAAAACATTTAAAATGATGTTTTAGTAAAAAATTCATTTAAAATGAATCCCTTCAAAAACTCTTTTATGAAACATGGACATTGATAAAAAATATGTTTCAGTAAATACTCACTTATAAACAACCTCAGATAATGAAGAGATAGTAGAATTTACACTAACCTTGCACTTTCCATTGGTCTAGGGTATGTTTATCCTCCTATATAATGACCATAGTATGTTTATAAATTATACCAGAACCATATTCATATTTATTATATCATACATTATTCATTTATGACTTTATACTACCCATTTAATAATTATTTCCATGTTAAATTAACATTTCGGATTATAATCACTTTCTTTATCGTACGTGTTTTAGCTTGTTATTCTTGATCATATCATTTAGATCATTATTTAAATACATCCAGAATATAACACATTATTTATATAACATATATATTTAGAATATAAATTTGTTAAATAGACAGATATATGAAATGAATAACACTGTTTATGGAGACGGTAGGTCGTACGTATGCATATCGCTATTTCCATTTTTATATCGTATTGAACAAAACATAGTGAATAAGATATATTTAAATACATACATATATATATATATATATATTAAGTATCAATATTATTTCATATAATACATAATTATTAATTATATATATTTTCATAATCATCGTTGAATGGTGAATGTGGAAATGAATCTCACCGTGTCATGGAGATGGTAAGCCTTATGTACACACAAGCGATGATATCATTTCCTTGTTGATTAAAATGTGTGGAATTGGATGGTATATTATTTTTTCAGAGACATTACCATGTTATTTAATTATTTATAAACATATTACTCATCATTATGTCCATCCAAATAACATAGTGTTGAATAACAAATTACACTACGACGTGGAGACCGTAAGCCAAACATACACACGCATGGTGACATTATCATTCAAAGGATGTATGGAAATAATTAATATGGTTTTAACATGTTTATAATAACATCAAAGTATGTATAATGTACTTGAATTATTATTTTGGTATGGAAATAACAAATAAAGATAATGTGGTTGATGAAGATAACTTTGAAATAGGTGATGAAATTATTACCTCTTCTTCGGGTGCATCCTTTTGATTTGAACCAAAGGGATCCTTAGGATATCTTTATGCTCATGGGAAGGCCTATAGTTTCATGTGAGGATATATTGGAGGATATTTAGACAGGTTTGGGCTGATCCAAATGGCTTTGGAGCTGTGATTTTTGGAGAAGGGGAAGTGCCCTTTTATAAGAGGGGTGATGGTCACTTTAGGAAATGATTAAAATGTTAATTTATTATAAAATAATATTAGGTATATAATAGCTCCAAATATATTTATTTATATAATTTTGTGGTTATGGGTCTAAATTGTCTCGTCCAATAGTTTTTAGACATGTTTAGGTAAGCATTTTAACCTTATCATTTAGACTTAACTCTTAGTTAAACATTTTATCTTTTACCGTGTCTTCTAGTATTCTTACACTATATGGTTAATAAACATATTATAAACTTATAATAGAACCTAAAGTGGTTCATTAATGATATATATAATAATATTTATTCCCTTTGGCCAAACCTTATATTTTTAGCAATATTTTTTCAACCAATAATCTGTATTTTTTTAAATCTAATTTATGCCAATTTTGACACTATTTGCAATTTTTTTTGTAAAATTCATAAAAACATTTGAACTTAGAAAACACTTTATCTGATAAACCATAACATGTCATATTAGTCTAGAAAATTATTTTAATGCATCAAAAGTATCAATTTACATTTATTTTGATATATATATTATCAATTATTTTAATCTTTTATTTATAAGATCGTTACTTTATAATCATTGTGTCACAAAAAAAATTATTTATAAAATGAAAAAAATCATAAATAAAATAATTTTATGTAAGAAATTGTTGATCTTTCTAATGAATATTTATAGTAGAATATATCTTTTGTGTAACTCTATTTTAAAAATGGTTTAGTTGTCAAACATCGAATTTAACACTTTTAACGATTTTTAAATAAAATAATAATAAATGACATAATCATACCGATGTGGACCTTAAGGATCATATTTTATTTCCAAGGTATTTTTTGGTCGAATTACACTTATCTAATATAATTAATACATGTTTTATGGTAATTATAATATCGTTTTTACCTTTAATTACTTTATTTACTTTTAATGGTGGTAAATAAAAATGAAAAGTTAATATTCACAAAAAATTATTTTCATCTTATTGAATCACATTTTACTTACGGATTTCAACTTTTTCACTCAAATTTCTGAAATTCAACTCCTAGAAGGGGTAAAATTGTGTTTTATGAAAATTTTCTAATGTGCCTAGAAAGTGGGTAAAAGATGATGAAACAATTTCAATAAACTATTATACATCTAATATTATTATAAAATGACTCCAATTAGTTAAATTGATCATATATAAGAATTATATGTCTATTTTTATTTAAATAAATTTAATTTAAATAAATAATTATTTAAGAAAAATAGTCGGTTTTTAACAATAACGTAGTGGTTTTCACTATTCTTCAAAAAAATTGATTATTTTCAGAAAAATACCAAAAAATAACCCTAAGCTAATATTGATATTATGAATCCCAAAATGATTTTTTTAAAAAAAATCAAAACCTAGAAGTTTCATTAATTAATTAAAATTAATTCCCACTGTCAAAACCAAAAGGTGGGTTTTTAAAATGTAAAAACTATCAAAAGGTTGTCATGTGTTTATGTCAAATTTGAATGTGAAGTTACTTATAATTGAATAAATTGTGTTATATGATAAAAATATAATCTAATTATACTTACAAACCATTCAAATTATTAATTTGACATTTTAAATTATTTCAATTAAAAAAGATGTTTTCAATTAAAATTTAGTATTTTCACTATTCATCAAAATATAAAAGTTATCAGAAAAGTACCAAAAATTTATCCAAAATAAATTTTTATGTCATTCTTATAAAGTAAAATAAAATTTAATTAAATAGAATATATAAAAGTGTCAAATATTGGTTTAAAAAAAATTCTCCATTAAAAGGCTGTAAAATTGAATTTTTTGAAAAATACTTCTTTTATCTGAAAAATTGAATTTATTCTTATATTATGTCTAAAAACACATAATAGGGATACTAAAATTATATGAGGTATATAAAATTCAAAATTCAGTTAATAATTATTCACAACCGCTTTTCGAATGGCAAGTTTGTTAAGTCGTGGTGCACACGAACTCTGTGTTGCGTGTAGCGCAAGTTATCGAATTAATTTGAAGAGATAACGTACTATTAAATCATGGGGTGTTAAAATAATTTTAGACTATATACTTTCCTAGTTTACAATAAGTCATAAAATAATATTATGATATGTTTTAGGGTAGTTTCATAATATTCATAAAACTATTTTATCCATTAATTATATGATTTAGCTTTAATTATGGTAATAAAATTAATCACTAATTTTATTATTCATAATGTCAAAATGTATAATTGAAATGTTTACATAATTTGGAAGCTATAATTCAAAATATTTAATCTATTTTTCCAAATTCAATACAGATAATTGGCATAAACTAATTAAAAATTATTCTTGTTGACGGAATGAGAAAACGAGTTTTTAATGTAAAGTATTCAAAAGTTCACAATGTTTTTATATCAAATTTTCAAAATAAATTGATTCTAGCGACCCAAACATGAATTAATAGTATAAAAATAATGTAATTATACTTTAAAACAATTTAAAATTATAATTTATCACTATAAATAACTTTTATAAAAAGTTTCTTTTGAACTAAAACTTATTATTTTTAACTATTTAATAAAATATGAATTTTATTAGAAAAATACCAAAATTAAAATAATGTAAATTTTTAGAGTCCCACATGAAAAGAAGTTGTTCTTTTCAAATATAAAATATATAAGTAATAAAAACTAGATTTAATAAGGGTTCTCTAACAAAAGGCATCAAAATTACCTTTTAATGAAATATTAAAGTGTTTGATGCTTCAAATTGGATTTAATTTCATTTTACAACTCTAAAATTTATTGGAAAAATTAAGAACATTAAATAAACATGTGAAAAAAATATTATTTGTAGTTTTTTACATTGCCTTCAGTACAACATCTAGGAGATAACTACCACATAAAATAATAAAATTAATAATATTTTATTTTTCAATATAACTCAGTCTTGGGTGAAATGTGATATTTTATAGAAACCTATTATTTAGTGTTAGGTAAGATATAGGAAATAGAATTACAGTTTAGTTAAAACTAATATCTAATTGAAAAATATTAATTTATATTTTAAAAATTATTCTTCTAGAATTACCTGGGATGTTACATCGTCTCCCCATTATGGAAATTGTGGCCTTGAAATTTTATTTACTTAACAAATACGTGGGGGTATTTCTCCCTCATAGTATTGTAATATTTTGATGTTTCTAAATCAATCGTTTTATTTTTTTAAAAAAATCCATAACCAGAATAACCACATTGTTTTGAAACACTTTCTCTCTACCACTAGAAATCTGGACTGGTTATTCCTCATAAGAAAGATCCACTTGCAACTAAACTACTTTTTCACTCAAAACATGATATGGATATGACATATACATTCATAACATTGAATCATGAAAAAATATGTGTACCTGAGATATAATTTTAGGTAAATCGACTCATTAGGGAATTGATCCAACTTTCTCCATGATTTCATAAGGTCCAATTAACCACAGAATCATTTTTCCATTCTTACCAAATTGCATCACACTTTTCTGTGGAGAATCATTGAGCAATAAATGGTCACCTAACTCAAAGAAATGGCCCTTCCTCCAGTTTTCTATGAAACATGTTTGCCTTATTTTTGATATCCTCATGTGTCTATGAATAAACTATTAATTCTTTTCCATTTCTTCTACCAAATCCAATCGCATCAACTTTCTATCACCCACTTCATCCAAAAATTCTAGATTTCAACACCACATTCTATATAATGCCTCAAATGGTCCCATCTATATATTGGGATGAAAACTATTCTTATAATAAAACTCAACCAAATAAATATTTTGATACCAAATTTCTTTTTTATCTATTTAACATTCATGTAGCATATCCTCCAAGGCCTAAATTGTTTGTTCTGACTCCCCTTCTGATTGAGGATGAAAAGGTATACTAAAATATCATTCAATACCAAATAACTTCTAAAGGCCTTTCCAAAATTTATATGTGAACCTAGGGTCATGATCAGATATAATGGAGATTGTAACTTCATTTAACCTAAAAATTTCTTTAATATACAACCACCAAGGTTGATCTACAGACAGGGTATCTCAAATAGGATGAAAATGTACAGATTTAGTCAATCGAACAAAAATAACTCATATTGCATTAATACCTCAATAATTATTTGGTAATCCAACTATTAAATCCATGGATATATTTTCCCATTTCCACTATAGAATTTGAAAATTCTGAACTATCCATTTTTGTAACTAAAACTCTTCATTAACCTTTTATAAAATCATACATCTTAGGGTAAAGTTAGCAATATCTCTTTTCATTCCATCCAGCCAATAATACTCTTTAAGGTCATTGTACAATATAGTGCTTCCTAGAGGAAATGAAAATGGGTAACTATGAGCTTCACATGACAAATCCTTCTTCAAATGTGAATCAAAAGGCACATATAATCTCTTTCCAAGACTCAATACATAGTCTTTATCAATGTTAAGTTAAGGTAAATTGCCCTTCTGAACCAATTCTACCTTTTTCTGCAACTCACTATCTTCCATTTGAACTTTGAAAATTATGTCTAATAGAGTTGATTTCCATGAAAACAAAAACAAAATATAACAATTTCCGTTACCAACAACATTCAATCAAAAATTCAACAAATCATTATACAAAGGATCTCGTTTCAAATATAGCAAGGTTAATGTAGCACTACATTTTCAACTCAATACTTTAGATGCTTTATTTTCTTTTCAATGGCGGTATATAATAATACAATCATAATAATTGATTAATTGTATCCATCATCTATATATCAGGTTCAAATATATCCATGTGAATATATACTACAATCTTTTGGGATCAGTATAAAGTTCACACTTTATGCCATACAAATGATTCCTTCCAGTTTTTAATGAAAAAAACAAGAAGAGCTAATTCCAAATAATGTGTAGGGTAATTTAACTCATGATAATTCAACTAACATGTATGATAAGTAATTAACTAATCATTGTTCATTAGGAAACAACCAAATCATATAAATTAACCATCATTGTAGATAACAAATTCACCATTCCTGGAAGGCAGGTCCAAAGCTAGTGTATCTCCCAATCTTATTTTAATTTCTTGGAAGCAATCATCACATTCTTTTTTCCAGATAAACTTTACTCCTATACGTGTTACCTTAGTTAGTGGGCCAGATAACTGAGAAATTTTTTCCAAAAACCTTCATTAATAACCCACTAATCCATGAAAACTATGAATATCTGTAATATTGGTAGGTCATGGTGATTCTTCCAAAAAAACATTTAGAAGGGTCAAAAGTTATTCCAACTTTAAAAACAATATGACAATGGAATGAAATTTTTTTCAACCCATATTCAATCTTACTCAACTTTTTATATAGTTTTTTTTATTTTATTAAAAAAATCCTTATATGACTGCCATGTTCCTACTAATTTTTATATTATGCTGAAATAGCATCTATACACACAACCACAAAATGATCCCAAAACTATTGAAAGACTCCATTCATTATATTCAAAAATACAATCATTGCATTAGATAAAACCAAGGGTTTAAAAATAAACTCAAGTTTCCCATATCTCATTTGAAATTTTGTGTTTTTATTTCCATCAAATTTCACCATTAGCTGATGGTACCTATATCATAAATCAATATTTGAAATATACTAAGCACCCTAGAGATTATAAAACAAATCACGGATATGAGGAAAAGGAAAATTGTTCTTAATATTGATGTTATTAAAGGAATTATAATAAATAATGTCTTGTATTACCCTCTTTCTTTTGCACAAATTAAATTGGATCTCCCCATGGTGAAATGCTGGGTCGAAAGAAACCATTATCAAGAAATCCGGGAAAATGTTTTTTTAATTCATCCAATTTTACTTGGTCAATCTGATAAATGGGTTTAGAAATAGGTTTATCCTCATTAACTAAATCAATAGTAAATTAAACCTCATGATCAAGGACAATACTAAGAAATTCATTAGGAAAAACACCTATATATTCATTTATTAATAGAATTTCACTAATAAAATTTTTTTCCTTATTTTAAACAATATGAGCTAGATAACTTTCACTACCATCTTTAATTAATCTCTTATATTCTTCGTATGTAATCAATGGTATGAAATCATTGTATAAAATTTCATTGGATTCAAAATATATTTTATCATAATAAAAATATATCTAATCCATACCCAAAAGGATATCAAATTTCACTATGGAATGTTCCATATGGTTTTAAGGAAAAACTATCCCACTAATGATAATAGTAATATTTCCATAAGTCATGGTTTCTATAATACTTCCAGTCGATGTTTTAACCAACATTTCTATATTACTTTCATGAAGTTATATTTCTAATTTCATTCAAATATCTCACATATGAATGAATTTTAAGATCCATAATCAAATAGATTAGTGATATATTTTAAAAAATCACACCATACATGTCACCACTTAATATGATGGTCATAAATCAACCTTAGTTTTAGAAAATTATTTTTCCACACCCATCTACTATCGATCATGATGGTTTCCACCTTTTGTAATAATATTTGGACGCAAAATTTTATACCCTAACTCATTACAAATAGAAAAACATACCACCTACTTTTCATTATATTTCTGGTCAAATCCCATGAATTCATGAGAAATATGACAAGTATTTCAGCATCAGAAGCACTTCCCAAATACTGAGAGTCATTATCAAGGATTATTTTAACCACCCCTATCACAAGAAATTTATATTTCTTACCTCTAAACTTATTTAATGAATTTTTTCCCATTCCCTTCTAGCTAGATCACTTATTTTTCATACTCTCATGAAGTACATTATCATAAAAAACTCAATTTCTACTTTATCATCACATTGGAAAATTTTCTAATATAATTTTAATTCACCGAATATAAGGAACTAAAATATTTTGGCTTAAATCCTAGTTAATATAGGTTTATCTTAATATCAGTATCTCGGAAAAAATTTGGCATGTTCCTTGACAAACAGGTGAAATTTTCCTCATATACACCTATAGAATCTTCTTATTTTGTCTCAATTCCAGGAATATATCTTCTCTTCTATGTTGAATAGACTTAGGAAAATATTTCTCACGGAATATAAACATAAATTTATCTTATTCCATGGCATCACACTCTTCACATCCATTTATATTTTTAATCATTTTCCACCACTGATCGGCTTTACCTTAAAAAAAACATCATTACTAAACTTTTGATTTTCTAAACACCCCATTATATAAAAAATTATTTCTATTAATTTAATCCACCCACAAGCTACCAGAAGGTCAGATTATCTTATAAATTATGGGGTACGCAGCCTCATGAAATTCTCAACTACTGACATATTATTATGTGTATGATCTTGTTGATTGCATGCATGGACACCACCACCAATTATCATTAGATTCAACCAAACCATCAATTCAAAAAATTGTTCAATTTTGATTCTAACCATCTCAAGATGATGATTTAGAAGGTTTTTTCCTTTATATTTCTTCCCTTCACAACATCACTATTTATATTGTGGAAAACCTTTCAGTACATACATTTTATAGATGAAGAAACATAGTAATATTCAAATACTATATCATTTAAATTTTATAATAAATTAAATTATTTTATCAATATTTTGTTAATATTATTCTAACTCCAAAATTTATCTATACTAACCAATGATACCAAATATAAGGCCCCAACAATAAAAATTACATAATAATGAAATAAATATATAATTTGACATCATTTCACATTGAGGATATTTTTAAGTTTATATATTTAGATAATTGGGCTATAACTAATACACAACAACATAAATATTAAAAGTAGACACTTATACTTTCTCCCCATTTTTTTAAAAAAAATTAATACTTTTTAAAAAGAAACAAGGTTTCATATCATGTTTAATCATCATAACTTTTCTTTGATCACATTCATTACCCTATTATCCTTAAAATTATGTGAAAAAATCTAAAAACATGGTATATGCATAAAAATATTATAATGTTATACACATGAATGAAAAATAATTAGTTTGGTTAAAACAGGTAAACCAATGAATACTTTGCCATAATGTAATATATTTCATGCTTAAAAAGTAGAAAATAATTTCATTAGAATATAATATCTTTTTAAACCTTTTATTTAACCAATAATTTACCATAAAACCCACATAAATCATATATAAAATATAAGGGTAATTTAGGACATAATCATACATAAATGGAATAAACATGTGGTTGAATTCCATTTATCACTCTTACAAATGGAATAGTTATACTACTGACTTTCATACCCAATGCATTGGATGATATAACATAACCCCACATCCCTTTTTTATCATGATACCACCCTTCGTTGGTTTATAATGTAACCACCCATCACTGGTTTATCACATAACCACTCATCAAATGTCTATGTACCAAAATATAATCAGAACACATAAAATATTACAATTATCAACCATTCATTCATAAAATTTCATTTGAAATGCCCAAAATAATTTCAAGAAATTGAAATAGGAAATCCACATTCAAAATAATTTTCAAAAAAATATCTAAAAAAGAAAAATGGATTCATTTTCATTTTAAAAACATTAGGGCTTTTAGAGTAATCTATGTATCAAATAACGATTACGAAAATCGAGAAGTCATTCTCGCCACATACTTTAAAAACATTCCTTTTTTCCATTTCTAAAGAAATTAAAACACATATTATAAAAATATTCCTTTTTAAAAAATTTGAAATAATTAAGGGTAAATGGGGTTGATTATACACCTTATAAAATAAGGTGGTGTATAACATCAAAAATATGCATTAACTAAAGGATATTGTGACAAAGTTTCGTAACTTGAGTTCGATTCATCATGGATGTTCCTTGTTATTTTGGAATAATAAACCTAGTTTAATATATACTTTATTAAAAACATTGTAATAATTATTATAAATTTTTATGATTAATTAGCAAGATTTGATATTTATTTAATTAGTTGAGTTCATGTGAGACATTTTTTTGATATTCGTTACATGAGTTAAAAATGAACATGGTTTGATGTCAGCAGTCCTTGAGGTCAAAATTATATCATATATAAAATAATATTAAGGAAATTAATAAGAACATTATATAGAAATTATAATTTTCAATAAAACCATAATGTATGATTATGATTATTGAACAATGCTATATTAATGGAGACTGTAATCCAATAGAACACAACAATAACATTTTCAATTTTTCATTGATCAATATGGGAAAAATATAAGTGTTTTTTTATATTTACAGAATGATCATAACATCATTAATATCATATTATTGTTTTAAATATACTTATATATATATGATAAAATTGATGTAAGGAATAAGTGCCACATCATGGAGGTGACAGGTCGCACGAACGCATGAACACCATTATCATTTTTATGGGAATGGAATGTAATAAATAAATTTATATATTATTATCTTATAATTATATTTCATGAATATCATATGTAAATACTAATTAAATTATTATAACTAGACATGAGAGACAGTTAGGGAAAACATTTTAGGTCGGTTCGTGGATGTGATAGTTCACATGTACAGATGAACTATTATTCCTTTTCCCATTTAATGGATGTGGATATGTATTTTGGTGTTGATATTTACAGTATAACATCTAAATATATTGTGGATAATGGATTTACTATTTCATCTTGTATGAAGAGGATTGGGAGGTTTTCTTGATGAAATAAAATATAAATACTTAAAAAACATTACCTTTCCTTCAGATGAGAACATTTCTTACCACATTAAAACCTCAATGGGTGGTTTTATGACAAAAATAAGGAATCCATAATATTAAAATGGGTTTCTAATATGGGTTTTGGTAGGTATTTTATGAACCAAAATGATTTTTATTTGTAATGAATTGAGTGGAATGGTTGCCTTTTTATAGGAGAGGGTAGGGGAACCCTTGGGATTATTAAAAATATTAAATTAATATAAATTCAATATGGATTCCAAATGTGTCCAGACGAATTTAGATATAATATAATATGAATATTGGTTGAAATATAATTATCCAATAAATTTTATACAAGTTTTATTATTTTTTTAATCCTTATCATTTTGTTTTATCCTCATTTAACTCTAGTAATTTTATCACGTAATTTACACTTATAGGGTTAAAATATTTACCAATTCATGATAAATATCGAAATAATGAGTTATTAATGACATTTTTAGTGTATTATAATATTTTAGGTCAATTCGTACTTTGGATATGTTTTTATATTGGATGGAATTGTTCATCTCATGCTCCTGGGATCGCGCTTTGTTCTTGCTGCGACTGTGATTTGGTAGAGGTTGGGTTGAGTTGGGGATTGTTTTTCTACCTCTTGGAACTAGTGAGACCTTATGTCAGATTCATTTTTGTGGTTATGTATGATTCTATGCGTGGTCTGTGCAGTTGCTGTGTGATGTTGGTGATGGACTGAGTTCGGTGGAAGAGAATTTGAAGAGTTTTGATGATGGTGTTTTATGGTGGAATATTCAGATTGATCTTGGAGAATGTTATATTTGGGTTTGAATACGTTTTTGTATTTTTCATTTGTTCATTTTGGTTGTGAATTTTAGTGCATTGTAACCAATAATCTTCTTGGATCTGCTCTATATAAGGGTCGGAGCATTATTCTTTCACCATTGCATGCCATGTTGCTATGAAAGACTGAGAGGGAATGGCTCTACCATCGATACCAGGTCTGTGCAAATTTGCACGGGATAGCTAGCCAAGCGCTCGTGTGGAGGTGAAGTTTTTTCATCACGGTGTAGCAGCTGGGGAGGGGAAATTTTAATTATATTTATCTGGGTTATCCTTCTTATTGTTTCAATTGGTTTTCATTCTGTTTCTAGTTTCTCACTTTATCCACAAATTGTTCTGATAAAAAAAGTTATTTTTCAGTCAATTAATAATTAATCATATTGATGGAGTTAGAAAAAGGTTTTTAAAGTAAAATGTTCAAACTTCTAATAGTTTGGTATCCAATTTCAATATGAAATTGATTCCAATGAATTTTTTTATTAAATGATAAAAATTTAATCTAATTTTACTTTTAAACCATTGGAAAATATAATTTTTACACTATAAATAATTTTGATTAAAATGTAGTTTTGATCCAAAATGCTGTAATTTTCACTATTCCTTAAAATATGAATTTTATATGAAAAATACAAAAAATTCAACCAAATACAATTTTAATGTCCTCGTTCAATAAAAGATTTTTTTTTTGAAATTAAACACATAAAGTTGACAGAATATTGATTAAAAAATTGTTCACCATACAATGGTGTAAACCTACCTTTGAAAAAATATTATAGTATTTTATTCATATAATTATATATATTCTCAATTTCATCCTCAAATTTTTTTTGAAGAAATTAAAAAATATTTAATAAACACTACAAAACATATTATAGTTGTTTTTTCATTCTATATAATACAACAGATAGATGATAACTACCTTTTAAAATAATAATAATAATAATATATTATTTTTACATATAACTCAGACGTGTGTGGAATGTATGATTTCCAAGAAACTAGTTTTTTTGTGTCGATTATTCTGTTGGTCATAGAGTCCCCAAAAAGGTAAAACCACAATCTAATTCATAAATATTAAAATATATGAAGAATTATTATTTTATAATTGCATGGGATGTCACACATATTATTTATATAGGGGATTCAAAAAATATATAAGATATCAATTGAAATTGAGTACACTTTTTCACCAAAAAAAGTTCATCTAGGAGAGGAAAATATAGATAGTTGATGATATTATTAAGTCTTTCGTAATTGATTTGAGAATATTTTTTTATGATATTTTTTACATGATTTATTTTTCATACCAAAAAATATTACATGATTCAATCTATATGGATCTTTATGAGTCTAAATATGGTTTTAAATGTAAAAAACTTTTTTCTAATCGGATAAGGGTGTGTTGGTTATTTTTGATCCAAGCATGGTATGGGAGGCCATCGGCTGAGTGCAGCTGATTAGGAAGTGATTGGTTACCAATTTGATAATTAAACACTCATATTATTATCAGAGGTGATGACCCCTAGAGTTCAACATAGGTGATTATGCATTCAGACATGTATTTCATTGATATAGGAATAACCTTCAAATGAAACAAGGGAAACATGAAACCAATTTTTTTTATCAAATTTGAGTTTATAGAGCATAATCATACCATTGTGTATTAGATACGACTTCCTTTATGAAATTATGTTATCAATAATATCATTCAAATAATTCCACAATAATTCTATGAGAAAATTCTAACACATGTCACTGATTAAGATGAAATCAAGGTAGAGACAGATGTGACATTTTAGGAATTCATGATGTGTATTGTCGACGATTTTAAGAAGGTATGATAAGGGAAGAGAGTAAATCTTATTGATGTGTTTCGAAAATTTGAGTATATATAGGGAGACCAAGGATTAGAAGTCGGATCTATGAGAGTAATGGTGGGATATTTTTTGGCCAAGATACCTAGAGACTCTTCTTAGGGATGATAATCTCTTTGGGGAGGTAGGTTTTGTAAGGTCCCCAATATTATAGATTTTAATTTGATAAATTTTTTTATTTAAATTATATATTATTAACTAGTAATATGTATTTTTAAAATGGCATTGGGTCTCAAGATCAATTCAAAGTGGGGTAATGGGGTACAACAATTGAAAACGATGTTTGTGGGTAATGGGTACCCAGTGAAGGTTCACCTAAAACACATTGAACTTGGAAGAAGTTGATTATGTATTGAATCACAACAAGCCATTCATCAAGGGTGTGATAAGTGGGTAGAAAAGTGTCAAGTACCTGGTGAAAATTGGAAATGAACCCAGGGGTCATCTATTTTGTTTTCAGGATTATTTTTTGAATTTTCCCTCAAAATCCATTTGATGATTCATATGACCCTATTTTCCAATAGGTATGAATGGAGACCCTATTTGGATTCCCCTTTGATTCCAAGAGATCTATATTTTTTTAAATATGGATCATTGTATTATAAATTATTACTCATTCATTAGGTAAATATAACCCCATCCCAAACTTGGATGTTGATTTTATCAATTATTCTCATCCATTATTTTAAATCCCCAATCCTATGTGTTTCTGTTTTAATTAATTATTTTGGTGTAATTTAAAAAAATTACCTAGTGTATCTTGTAAGATGAGATTTTGGAGGATATAGGAATAAATTTATTATCATTTATCGATAGTCATTTCTAATTTAATTAAATTTCATGCATAAGGGTACATGACTTTCTTAGTAAATCATATTTACTTATTATAGAAGTATCTATGTAGGATTGTTATGTTATAATGGGATATGTGAAAGGGTTTTATAATAATACATGTGTGGGAGATTCCTCATAACTGTGGTCGTGGTATACCAATGTATGGTTGTCATCCATTTTCTACTCATCACATAGTTATATTCCAACTTTTATCTTTTTAATTTGTAAGCTAGCGGCATGGACTATGAAAATATAAGATTTTATCCTCTAATAGAGAAGGATTAGTTGAGTATGAATGTTCAATATAACTTTTAATTTATGGGTTTTGTTAAGTAGAAATCAATTTTATATCCTTAATAGTTCATTTTTATTTGGATTGGTTGTTATAAAATGTGTTTGACCATGGGGTGTTATTTGATAAAATAATATAATGGTGGGTTGTTAAAAGTCACGTCGGTATATACAAGGTGTTTTCACACATCCTAAGTGAATTTATGTTATGTTATGTTGTATATGACCTCACCAAGAGTAAATGGTATTTTATATAGGATTGTGAGCATGATATCTCACCGTACGTGATATGATGTTCCAAGAGGATGATGTTTTCTTTCCTCATCCTCAGTGAATGTGTGATTCTATTAGATTCTATAATGGTATATACTATGAGTGATATTTTCTTGAGCATACATTGAAATATTTAAATTAAATACGATGTCTCTTCCATTTGGAATGGAGATGTAGAATGTATTATAGGGCTAATGGATGGCTTAGTCAGTGTATGTTGACCTGATGTGGGTGTGTGTCATTTGATTATTTATTTTCCTTTATTTAACAACCTCACTAATATTCCTCCAAACATATGATACATAAGGTTTGGTTCTTTTTATTGGGTTTTCATAGTCATTACATTCATAGGATCCTTAATTCAACAATGGACATAGAGTCAATGCATCCCTTCTTAGGAAACGACCCATATATATTGTTACTGGGTAGGATGAACAAGATATAGATTAATGTAATACCAAGAAATACATTTCAATAATTTTATAGATATTACCCTATATAGTTTTTATCTTTTATATCACATATATTTATCTACCATCTATGGGGATCACTTCTTGATTGATGTATGGAATAATGGATTTTGATACTAAGTCTAATGTAATTTAAATTTTTGGCTTACGATATGATTTCACAATTTATGTTATTTATTACTAAAACATTAACCTATTATATTTCTAATCATTATTAGATATCAAATTAACAATGTACTTAATGTTCAATTCAAGTCCTGGCAATTATTCAGTATCCTATTGCATACAAAAGGCCCATGTGATGTCTTGTGGGGCACAAGCATGACTTGGTTAACCATGTCTCGGAATTCTATATAGTTTTTCCTTTTTTTTAAAAAATATTGTAAATTTCTCTTAAAATATCCTATAAATACAATAAAAATATATATAGTGAAATTAACATATTTTACAATATTTAAAATTCATTAAATGAATATCATGATAATTAAAATGGATACATATATAGGAAAATTGAAAAACAAAAATAATTAATTATATTAGAATAATACTGGAAAAAGACATGTGAATCGAAATGTGACCATAATTCAAACTATATAAACTATATATAATTAAAAAATTTAAATTTATATTAACACAATATTATTTTCTCTATGATTTAAATGTTAATAAATATAACAATTACATATAGTAATATAAAAACAAAATACTAAAGACAATTCCATATCATATTTATTCTCATGAACATCATATGAAAATTATGTATCTATTATGAAAGTGGTTTTACATCAATATAATATAAAATTATATCACTCTAAAAATTTTCATTTCTTTTTATCTAAAAAATACTTATATCACAACTATAAATAATATAACTAGTGGTATGAAATCTAAGAATGATGTGTTTGGATATCTATTATGACTGATGTTCCTTAGGTTGAGTGATGGTCCAATTATCATCACAACAGAGAACTATAGAATTTCCTATACAATATATAGCCCCTAGTTTATTCATATACATTAGTGTAAAAAATATTTCTTCTCTATGTCAGATATATTTTATTCGTATTTTGTTTTAGATGGAGTCATGAATATATTCTTGGTATTCTTATAGTTTAATGTACCACTATTAATTCTAGGAACAAATCCTACCTAAGATCATGAATAATAATTGATTTCATAGAAGTTACCATATATCTAACTGTTAAAATGATTTATTCCACAACACTAAAAACCAAGAATAAATCGTTAGTAACTTTTAAATAATTGAGAATATTTCTTATACTAACCTAGTGACTTTCTATATGACCTTATTATACTTTTTCATTATATTAATATTAAATGATATCGTTATCCATGTGTAATAAATAAAATACATGATAGCTCAAATTATTAAATCATTAGTAATCCAATTAATGTGTTATCTCATTACATATTTATATGTCCTACATGTATTTATAATTATCTTTACAAATAATATTGTTATTTATTCCTATGTGTAATTATCCATAATAAAATAATTTCTCTCTCTAATAATATTGGTGTTTTAAAACTATCCATCAAACTTATGTGATATTTCCACATAGTTATTTATGTGTATTATGAATGTTTTTCCTTTCATAATTATAATATAATTCTATATAATTAATATTTTAATTGAATTTTATCATTACTATAAAAAGATTATTCATATTCATTAGCATGAATAGATTTATAACATTTTCGTACCCAAAAAATAGCTAAGGTAAATAATTTACCATCCATTATGATTTAAATTCTTATAATTCAGTTTAATGATAATGGTACAATCCATAAAGTTATTAAAATTTGTTATAAACCTTATATACCTGAGATATATTTTACATTTTAGACAGACTAGTAACCACCTAAAATAATAACACTCAATTACCTCCGGGAAATAAGTTATGCCATCCTTTATTGATGTTATATTTTAATCATTATCCAGGAAAAATACATAAATTTCTTAAAAATACAAAATAACTCTAAATCGCATAGATTCTTACATATTTGTATGGATATTGTTTTCCAAAACCACTATTGTAACTCACTCATTTTCCACCTCCAGGTTTTTTTGTTGTTTTTTTTGTTTTAAATATTATTATGGTAAATTTTACATCCAGTAATTATTGTATAAATAATTTTTTGTATTTTATGAAATATATTAAATTAACGATTACATTTTTTTACAATGATTTATAAATTCAACAGACTAATTTTTCTTTGGAAAATCTAATATATATGAACTTTTTAGATTTAAGGAGATGTTTATCATAATCATGATATTGTATATAAGTTTAATATATACATATAACCCTATAAATATTAATAGGAACCCCATTAAATATCTCGTATTAAGTATTCATAGTAACCATTAATATAAAACAATTATGTATAAATGAAAGAAATATAGATATTAAATAAATGGAATAGATTATTTGGTTGACCTATAATTGATCACACAATATCGAATAAATTTTCAATCATCAATTTGGAAATATAATTATTATATAATGTCCATGATGTAGTGGGTTCTTATAAAATAACAAATTACCATAGATGACAATAATAATCTTAAATCATGTATTCCCCAACTTAATATGATAGATGTATCCTAATAATTATTTCAGGACGATTATGTACTTTACATTTATACACAGTTAACATTTAAATGTTTTTAAACTCATGTGTCATAAAAATAAAAATTTATATCTACTAAAATCTTCAATAAATTTCGTGATGAAATAATATCCACCACATATATGTGGTATCAATGTTTAAAAGAAATTTATTTTTATTATAATTAATAATTTACTATATATTTCATGTTTTTACTTAAATAATTATTTGTTCTAACATGAAAAAAACACAGCAATGCCCCATGTGAATCATGGAAAATATTTGGTTATGAAACTCTATACCTAATATCTATATAATACAGACTATATATAATTATATTGTTGATATACATAGAAATAGGAGACATTATCCTATGAAACCTATACTAAAACGTCACTAATAAAACACTAGAATCGACTTATGTAGTCAAATCCAAAAAGTAAAATTCAAAATAAAATCATGCATATTATAACTCCAAAAGTGATCAAAAAAATATATTAACAAATATATAATTAAATTTTTCCCAAATATAAAAACTATGATAGTCACCATTAAATTATAATGACTCATATTAACAATTATTATTCAATTAATACATATGGATCACTGGTTAGGACCATATCCACCAATTCCTTTGGATACCCTATCACATATAACGTATTTTTTATTTTCCCTACACTGAGTGTGTTAACACAAAATTTTATTTTAAGGTTTGAGTGTTAATACCTTGTAAGACATCTCATGTTCCCTAAAATGGCAAATCCAATCTTTTTTATAGATTATAATGAACCAAGATAGAATAAAAAAATAATTCTTATAACTGACCAAAAATCCTCAGAGTGTTCATTTATTCCATGAAGGAATCCATATAATTTTTTGAGGATCATTACCCACAGTGATTACAATAATCACTCCCTAAATAATATTGTTCACATAGATATTCATTGAAAATTATGGTCTCTATGACCAATACCGTGTCTATAAGACAAAATTCACAAAACAAGTGGAGAGTCACATAGCTCCATGAAATTTGTCATATTACAAAATTAATCTAACCTTGTTATGAAGAATCATGAAATATTTATAAATATTGTATTCCTATAAATACCTAACTACATTTGTTAATCAATGGAGGATAACACACTATTAAGTAAGAATTCCATATAGAAGAATACCTAAATATTTTGTAATATATGAATATGTTAGAGACTATTGGACCCGAAATCCTTGTTTAAAGGTATCTTGAATAAGAATACATAGAGGATGTGAATTGATTAATAAGAAATGAATTAAAAAATATATCCCTAATATTATTTTTAATTAACATTGGATAAATGAATCCGGAAATACATTTACTAAGGTCTATTTTTTTTAATCAAGACTACCAAATGTATATTACTCATATATAGGCCACACACATAATCTTAATAAGACAATAATCCTATGATATATAATCCCCAGGGATCAAAAAACTATTCATATAGACAACCTAATTGTTATATAAAATTGAATAATCACATGATTTATTCATTACATCACACCACAACATCAATTCTAATGAATCTCCTTGAATATCCATTAATTTATAGGACACATAAGGAGCTCTACATAGAATATATTAAATAAAAATATCATAAAACCAAACTCATAATATATCCATTCCCAACAATTAAATTAATAAAAGAAACAAATTTTGATTCTCCAAATGGTCAATTGAATGATATTATTTTGTTATACTTGATAAAATGAACAAAAATAATTTTTTTAAATGTCAACATCATGATTCATTATGAATAAAGATATTTAATTCCAATAAATTCCAAAAAAGACAAATAAATGATATTTTTACATTTACATATATTATTATTTAGATATATAATTAAAATTGGGTGAAATTAAACAATTATAGGCCAAAAATAAACCTTTGTAAATCAAAGTGCATATTAAAAATATCGAGAATATATAATTCATGTGTTTGGTTCAGTTTAAAACTATATAGTGCATATAGAAGTGGGACTCATGGTATAGTGGAATGGAATGTGATGAAATTTTTTTAATGAAGTTATCATGTTTATAGGGAAGGATCAATGGATTGGTCAGACAACATATCATATGATAGCCCATGAATTGCTCAACATTTTATTCCTCCATCCCAACAATACCAAAAGGCATGAGCTATGGACTGTATAATAAAAATTAATTATGTTCCAAAATATAATACATATTTTGATTATAATTTCAGTATCAAATTGGATGTATGGTTTATGTTATTTAATTGGTAAATGTACATGATTGTAAAATCATTTGATCACATAATGATCACAAGGTCACATTGACCAAAGGAATAAAGGGATAGAAGTCATCCACATGGTTAATCGGATGGGTGAGGTACATCTTAACTATCACCATCCATTTGATAATGTACTAATAAAAACATCAATTCCCAATGTAATTACCACTATATATAATGGTTTTATGGATTTTGATAGATTCACTAGTGTCATCACCTCTATCCATTCTCTAATATAGTGTTCAAATATTTTAAAATTAAACTTAAAAAGAGATTTAAATATGAAAAGTATTTATAATCAATTATACTATACTCCCTTATATTCAAATATCACACATTCCCCCTAAGTATAATTTTATAATATTTTTTTATAATTTCCTAATGAATTTTGGTGTCTGTCAGTAGTTGGTAACATCACAATAGCTTACTGTGTAATGATATAGCCTAAATTAAACAATGCTCCCAAATAACTATTAATACTTATTATATTTATTTATTTATAATATTTATGGTAAAAACAATAATAAATTATATAATACATGTTTTAGTCAAAATGATAAATAACATATATAATAAGTGGAAAACAATTCTCAAAAATTCCACCTTTGTGTGGCTGATATTATTCCAGGAAATTTATAATTAAATTATTCTATATTAGGGATACAATAAATCACCCCAGGTTATTATTTGGAAACATAAAGGTACAATTGAGGATTTTTAAATAATTTTTGAAAAAATTTCTTCTTAATTATACACATGAACTTGAACAATACAACACTAATTTTTTCAAATTCATGAACTAGTTTATGATATATTCAAAAAAAATTCATATGGGGAGTCATTCATAAAATCAATAAAAATATGAAATACACAATATAAATTATTTTTATTTCAAAATTTTAACCAAACAATTATAAAAATTAAATTAACATCAATGATAACTCGTATCATAACTGAGGTAAAGTAACAATCTCAATCACATAAATAGACAAAGCATTATCCCTAAATTAGTAAATTCATATTATTTATTGAAAAAAGAAAATAAAATAAAATAAAGTTAATAAGGATATATTTCTATTTTATTCACCCATGATCTATATAAAAGTTTATTATACCTCATGTTATGTTTCACAAGTAATATCAATAGTCTATGAAGAGTTATTCTTAGTTTGATCTTCAATTGTATCTATATAATTATTTAAAAACTATATAATCTTATGTGTTCAATCATTAACAATAAAATATTTAAAAATAATCAAAAATATACCTATTGATATATGAAACTTGGAAGAAATTATTAATTTTCACTATCTCAAGAAATAATTCTAGATTGTAGGCTATTTAACACCCAGATATTTTATTATTTATTTTTTTTAAATAAATTATATTTCTTTGATAGATTCTGTTACATGAACCAATGAGCTTTAATAATCTAAAAGAAACTATTAATGTTAATATTTAAATGTGATGGTTATAACATATCCATTAAAAATAGTGATATAAATATTAATAACTAAATTAAAATTTTAAGGGTAAATTTTTATATAAATAATTTTTTTTGATAAAATGGTATTTAGTTGTCTATAATTTCTTTATATGTTTTGAAAATACTTTCTTCTAAATAAAGATGTTTTATTTAAATTTTATTGATAAATAATAGAAATATTTATAGAAAATTTTAGAGATTAATTTTTAAAAAATAAAAAATATCTATGAAATTAGTGTGTCCATATTATCTTTATGTCAATTTTCGGGATTTATCTTAAATTTATAAATTTTCAGTGAATAGTAAAAAATAATGGCTTTTATTGAAAGATAAATTTTCATTTGACGAATTTATAAGAATTTATTTTAATAATTTGTGTTTAAATTTTATGTTTTTATAATTATATGTATAAAAATAAAATTATTTTCATTTTATTAATTTTCATATCAATTTGTTTTATAAAAACTTTTTCAACATTGGAACATTTTTTTATTAGAAAACTACTTTATCGTCACTCCTCCAGTTTAATTTTAAATTAATTTTTTCAAATTTTGGGAATTTAACTTCAAAAAAAATATTTAGTTATTTTTAATTATCAAACTCTATATTATCTAATAAGAGAAATATAATTTTTCTGATAATAAATTGAAAAACAGTTAAAATTATTTACCGTAGTTATTGTAAAAATGGGTTTACATTGGGGTTTAACTAAAATTATATGGGTTAAAATTGCCCCAAGACATGTAATAACAAAATTTAAAGACATAATTCGTCATTATAAATCATAATTTTCAATAATGGTACGTTTTGAATCCTTCTTTCATGTGAAAAACACTTGTACATCATTTTCTTTTCAAAAATTACATATGTGCCACTAACCTCGCATATAAAAGCACACAACACAGCCTCTCTTATTAAAACTTCAAGAACCGTTGTTTACATCCAATAACATTCCAAATATAATACTTAATTCCATACCAACATCCAAAAATTGTTATTTGTTTCATAAATCCATCCTAGGATGGTTTTTATTTTAAAAAATGAAGTTCTTTAAAGAAGAGGTAATGCCCCTAATCGAGGGTTTTATTATATTTCTTCCAACACCTCACTAAATTATTATTAAAACATAATAAAATAAAAAAATAATCATCTTAAATAAGAAAATATTTTTTTATGTTAAGGTAATGACATAATCTTTCTCCACTTTCAATAAATGCGATATTAAATAATTATTTGTGTACATGGCAACCTACCTCCTCGTGAACCGATGTTATTCGTTTCCCATCACCACTTCTATTGGATGGATACAATGATGTATTAATATTTTATATATGATATATATTATATTATAATACTCATTTAATTATTATATCACATATACCATTTTTTACTTTCTATTATATTGATATGCGATAACGTCCCTCGTGTGTATGACTGAGCACTACCTCACGAAGTGATGTAATTTGTTCACACTTTAATAGGATGTGAAAAATGATGGGTTCAATGAAAATATGTGATTTATATGAAATAAAAATAATTATTACATTTTAATATATTTTTTAATTTTATTTATTTTAAACTAGAGAGAAAATGGAAATAGTGTCCACGCACACGTACAACCTACCATCTCCATGAATGATGTATTTAATTTTATATCTCTGAATTTTATGGATTAATCCATATAAATATATATGGTGTATATATTTTATTTATATCCTATATAATATTATTTATATTATGGTTAATATTATTTATATAATGGATCCAGGATCAATGTAGAGACAACCAAATTTTACAATTCCAAACATTCATGAAAAACAAGCAGTTATTGCCCAAAATGTTGTTTAACATGGAATCGTTAAAAAGGATAATAAATGTAATAAATGAATAATATATGGTTTTTATGTCTATTTATGGTACTATAAAAGATATATAATCATCTTATATTTATTATATAGAAGTATTGAATGTGTACGAAGGAAGTCAATACTTAATGTAAGAGATTTTCCTATTACTTGTTACATATGTGAGACACATTCCATATTAACCACATATTTATATTATGTGTTGTACATAATAACCATGAATTGATTTTATGATTAATTAACTAAAACATATTTTGGTTTAAATATCTATTTTATATCTCTCTTTCATGGGGTTTACAGTTCAATTGTTACCAAAGATTTAAGGGATTTTTTTTTCAATTTCCCTTCTATGAGATATATGTTGTGTTTTGAAGCGATCATATTTTATGAGTTGTATATTATTAACCATTTACATGTTATATCATTGATATAATTAAATTAGTTATACTTTAACTTTCATTTATTTTTATTATTTAATTGGGATTGTGATTCAAATTTACCAAAGTGGTAAAGGTTTTATGTTATAATATCATCGTTAATCATGATTATTATAGATTTTGTTTTTAAGGATGAAAAAATAAGATATAACTCTCAATAAATTCATGAATTTTATTCTACGATTCTTGTGACATGAGAATATTTTTTTACCTTCATTTTTCTCTCATTTTATAGTCAAGATTTATAAAGGAATGTTTTTAGTAAAAAACATATTTATTTATCTCTTTAGTCAAAACACTATTTTATCCCATTTCATGTATTTTTAAAATGTGTTCAAATGTGTTTTTAAATTATAAAAATTATTTATTGAATACATTTTTACAAATTTTATAATTGTTACAATTTTTTATGTAATATTCATTTAATTTTATAAAGACGGTTCATTTATTAATTTACAAAAATGAGAAAGGAATTATTCTTTTAAAGTGTTAAACTAGTAAAAAATTTCCTACCATCATGAAAAATAATTGTTTTAAAATTACCATTTTAATATTATAAATTACATTCAATGAAAATTATTTCAAAAACATTTATTAGTTTTTAATTTTAAAAAGTGATTTCAAAATGAATTTTATTTATGTAAAGTATGGTCTCCAATTATTTTTAAAGACAACATTATATTTTTTCATGGTTATTTTAAAATAAAATTTTTTAAATGTTTATTGTTTTCCTACGTGTATTTAAAAGTGGAAAGGCTATTTTCCTCAAGAAAAATTCCAACATATCATTAAAAAAATTCAAACTATGATATCATAATTAGATGTTACTTATGCTTTACTAGAGATATGATTCGAAGACTCAATTTATATTACTTCTTTGAATGGATTATGTTTATGATGAAAAAATTATTATGAAACACCTCGTTTTTTCATGGGTTATGCTTTGATGAAATGATGAAATGATTATGGAAACAATTTCATCTCCACAGGTTATGTTATGATGAAATGTTTAGGAAACCAATTTCTTTTCAAGAGTTCTAAAATAATTATTTTTTTGTTATATTTGTAACGTCCCGGTTCTAGAAGCCACCTTGAGGCACCCCGTACCTGGTTGGTCACATGTCCTCAAGTGAATTTCCCCAAATTCTAGAGGCTTCCTACTACCGGCTAGGGCCTTAGGTGTGATAGTGGAGAAAATATTCCCTCATTACGGAGTAACACAGTAGGAGTAAAATAGATAGTAATAGCCTAAGAAGTAAAACATGCAATAAATAAACCGTGGGAGTAATAATCAACTAAATCCCACATATATAAATGACGCATGATACATATCTCTATGAAAGTAGTCAAATAAGTCACAATGCTGGAAAATAGTAACAAACCAAAGTAAAAAAGAAAAAAAGAAAATATACATCAGCATCACAAGCCTCACCTTGGTCTAATTCTCTCTAGCTCGTCAGCAATCAAGTACCTGAAGTAGAAGGGTGTTTTCCCTTAACTATACATGCAACAATATAATCTATTTGAGCCCAAAATCATAACCGAAACAGGGTGTGAGACTAATCCCAGTAGGCAACCACCAAAAGATCTATGACTAACAATTAGTGAATATATATGGTAGGTGATAACCAAAAGGAATCAGTAAATAAGGAAGTAATCAAAAGTAAACAGTCCAACCATTCCCTTTACAAATATTACTTTTAATCAATTAACCAAGAAAAAAAGAAGAAACCCTCAGGATAGTTCTCAATGCCTAATCCCTCTAGTTTACCATTAATGTAAAGTCATACAAAAGACTCTCTAAGGAAGAACTCACTGTCAACTCCCCATATATTCAAGTGTGATTAATGACTCTCTAAAGAACCAAACACCATCAATTCCCCCTATAGTCTATTATGGTAACTACAAATACTATGAAGAAGCACTCAATTACAATTTGTCGGGTGTTCTCGTAACGTAACTATAGACACTCTGGGGGATCACTCAATGTCAATCCCCATGTGATCTTGCAGCGTGTTAAATATAATAGACACTTTGGGAAAGCCCTCAACATCAATTTCCCCTATGGTCTCACTACACCAGGTTCCTGAAGCCCCATCTAATGCAATCATGCATAAAAAATAATGAGCAACCAAAGTAAAACTCTATAACTACTTGGAAAAACAATCTACAACACATCATAGCATGTCAGATTTCAATAATCACTCCATCCTACAATACTAGAAATGGGAAATGAACAATGCAGCCTAACCGACAAAGCTAGACCAAATGGTCAAAATAAGTAAACATGGGTAAAACATTCATAGATTCGCAAAGATAACCAAATCTCAACGATTAATGTTTATCCAATAAAACTTGGCATAGCCGGCAACAAAAGTTGCTAACACCATAAATATGCAATACCCCGTTCAAGGGTATTGGGAACTATTGCACATATAACACAAAGACTATATATGGAAAGGGACAAACCACCTACCTCAGTGTCAAAGGATCATTATATGTGAAACTCAAGACATGAATCAACAACGAAAATTGTAGATCTACAAAAACACTAAAACTGCTCAACTAAGGATAACTTGTGAATGATGATTTATAAAAAAACGAAGCTCCAGAAGAATTAAGATCTTACTATGGTGATCCCAACTCAATCGACGATGGTCAATTCAGAGAATGGATGGTGATTCAGGGTATCAGATAAGATCCATCAGCTTAAAGATGTGCATGGATGAGTTAGGTCAAGAAAAAGTGTATTCTTTTCATCAGATGCGACCTCTGTTAGTTTAATGAAAAATAAATAAATTACATGGAGTGTACTTTTTAAGTACACAACGTGTACTTTCCCTTTCCAAGTCCCACTTTAAGTGGCCTCCATGTCACCACACATGGATGTGTGCTCGGGCATTACAAGGCCATCACACGGCTATGGGCAGCAATAGATTACATGGTGTGTACATGTAAGTACACGGAGTGTACTTTAAAATTTTGGAGAAACTCCTCTTTTCCTAAAAAACACCAGAAAAGGGAACAAATACAAGAAAAAAAGATCTGGGTTCTTACTAACCTTCCCCCTTAATGAAATTATTCCTTGAATTTCCCTAGGCAGGTGGCGTAGAATAAGAAACCCCGAACTGCTCCAGCCACTGTGACTGTACATCGGTCTCCCTCTCCCAAGTCTCGTCCTGTACTTGCCCGTGCTTCCATAGCACTCGTACCAGAGGAACATACCAACCACAGAGAACCTTCGTTCTTTGATCAAAAATATAGATAGGATGCTCCTCAAACAATGAATATACCTATAACTTAACCTCCTCAGGTTGAAAGACATGAGACATGTCGGGGAAGTAATGTTGAAGATAAGATACGGGGAAGACGTCATGCATAGCCTGGTACCTCTAAGGTAACTACAACAGATAGGAAACTGGCTTAACACTATACAACACCTCAAACAGACCAAAATACCATAGAAAAATCTTACCCTATCTCTGAATCCTTCTGTTTCAAAACCTCAGTGTGACACACATATGACATCTTGCCTTTTTATTACAGAACTATTCATTACATTTAACACATAGAGAATCTTTAGAGTCTAGTGTCTTGGAAATTATGAATGTAATACATGAAAACAACATAAAACATCCTTATAATACACTTTTATGAAATTATCATAGGTTCATCCTAAATATAATTACTACATCTCATAAATTTTAAACATACATCAAAAGAAAGGGTGAACAAAAGGACCAGTAAGGAAAACAAGGGAATCAGTTTACTTTTGAAATCAATAAAAACTTGATAAAAAACATAAAGTCATGAGAAATAGATGTAGGGTAATATTATAATGAAAATAAGATGAACCATAACATGAATAATTGGAAAAAACATGTAATTTATACATTAAATAACATGTCACTAAGTTTAATCCCCATGGTCTCAAAAAAATCACCAAGGTTATTCACCAAGGTATCGTGAAACATGTCATCTCTAGAGATTAAATTATTTACCCAATGGATTGGAGCGTTATCGAGTATCCCCCTTAATATATATTTATTTTCATGTGATCCACATAGATCATAATCAAACATTTCATAGATAACCCATAGAGAATAAAAGAAATGGGTTTCATTTTAAAATCGTGACGTTTTAAAAGTTCTTCATAACTTGATCATTACATCATTTATAACCCATGGAAAGGGAGTGAGAGTTATATGTACATCAATTACAGAATCAAATAGATAAATATTATGTATTTATGAATACCCATATAAATGGAAATAGATTTGGGTATTCTCATAAATTATAGTAGATAATTTCTTGAGAAAAAGAAGAGATTTGACACGAAAATTCTGTAGCATAATGGTTATATAACACGGTTTTGGAAAAATTAAAAATAGAGGGTACAAGGGAAACCCACTCATAAATAACTTTTAATAAAATATAAATACATAATAACATGGATATAATAATATGGTATGGAAATTTTAATGACATACCACATGAAAATGAAACATGAGGGGAAAGAGAATATGCGATTTCTTTTAAAAAAATCAGCAACCTAACGGCGTCACATAAAAATTCAGAAAATAAATTGATGAGACTGGAAAGGGTCTCCCTTCATTTGTACATGAAATGAAGTGTTTTAGGGATGCATAATAACAAACCAAAACATAATAAAATGGAATCTAGAAGATATAACAAAAAAGGAGTCCTGACTTATAAGAAGAGGGTGAATGGTTCACTTACCTTGAAGAGTAACTTCAAAAGCATGATGGTATAGACCATGGGAGGCTTGGGGGCACCTTGGGAGGAATATTCGTGAGGTATAATGACTAGATCTTCGTTCAGGAAGATTTTGGAATGAATAATATGAGGTAATGACTTGGTATTTATAAGAAACGTGAGGGAATAAAGTATTAATTTCCCAAGGAGACCTCATCATTGGTATTTGCAAAACCATGGGCTTGCCCAAGGGATTTTCCCATGGAATTGGGCACATGGGAAACCTAATAACATATATTTCTATTCACATGTCGACCCGAAAATTTACATCATGATTACATCATCAATGATGTCATTAAACACACAAAACTCCAAACTTTATTTTTACTATTCACAGAAAAATCAATTATTTCAGAAAAATCCCAAAAATTCACTCTAACCAAATATTGATGCTCTGAATTCAAAAAAAACTCCATTTTATGAAAATAAATTTCTAAAAATTTTTAATTTCATTTTTCTATAAAATAATTATTTATTCAAAAAATATATCTTTAAAATTATAACTCATTTTGTAAAACCTTAAAAAAGTAATCAAGGTCCCATAAAATTATCCTATAACCATAAGACAGTAACGTAACCATTTATGATTAAATTTTATGAAAATATTGTTCAATGTTAAATAATAAAATTAATTATAAAATTGTAAATAAAATATTTACGACGTACAAAAATAAAAAAACTTAACCTAAGATCATTTTTTAACTTTTAAGATGTATAAAATGTATTTATACATTCTTGGGAGAAGATTCTATTTTTTTGGTTGATTTACTATTAATTACTATTAATTACTATTCATATGGGTATGTTACTATTCATACATTTCTTTTCACTTAAAATTTTGTTGATCTTATTAGACTCTAAATTTTCTACTGAACACAACTGTAGAAGACCATTTTTTAAAAATCAAATAAAATTATTAATTATTTAAGTAATACAAAAAATATATTAAAATACCCCCTTTTCCCAAAATTCATCAAAACTATGGAACTTCTATAAATTCATCCTATATTTATCCACACCTTTGTAATTTATAAATTTCACCATAATAAGAAGTAAAAATTTTATTTATACAAAAGGATTACCGAAAGTAAATAAGTCTTCATTACATAGCCCCTTAAAATACCTGTATAGGACTTAAGTGTAAGGTGTGATATGGTGAGAGAATCTTGGGGCGGCTCGGACAATATTTCCTGAGTGGTGATTTCAAGAAGCTTGAACTTCATCATTAAGTGATTCCGTTCATGCTTCATATGTGGATGTTCGAATTGGTCTTGGTCCAGAGTAATGCCCATTGATGCTACCTCTTCCCAAGCTCCGACATATGGGCTTCATATGGCCTGAGGCTACTGGATAATGCGATCAACTCTTCTTTCGATATTACATAACCAAGATCATTTGAATTTATAAACAATAATAGTAACATTATGAATTTTGTTTCCAATGTTCATATTTACCAATGGCCATATAGTAGTCAAAACCCAACAGTCTCATTTAATTATAGTCACTTCATTAATTAAAGGGTATAGTTTGGTTGAGATTAAAATAAAATAACACACAAAATTTGGAAATAAATATTATTAAAAAGTTTGGGTCATTAAATTCATCCCCACTTAGGAAATTTCGTCCCCCAAAAATTATTTCATACCATATTAAGAGAAAAGGTGTGGGTACTTCTGCCCCAAAGACTCCTCTGGTTCCCATGTGGCATCCTCACATTTGTTGTTCCTCAACAACACTATAACATGGTGAGTAGTATTTTGGCATAGAACCTTGTCTCTATGATCCAAGATCTCCATCAGCTGCTCCTCATAAGAGAGGTCATGTTCCAATTGTTCCACCTCTTGATTTAGTACATGTGAAGGGCCAGGTATTTACTTCCTCAAGAGTGATACGTGGAAGAAATCATGAACTTGTGCTAGATTTGGAGGAATTGAAAGACGATAGGACACTTCTCATATGCGATCAAGGATTTCATTGGAGCCAATGTACCTAGGGTGTATCATCCCTTTCTTCCCAAACCTCATAACTCTCTTCCATGGTGAAATTAGATGATGGAATTTTTCACCAACTTCATGCTCCATGTCCCTTCAACAGTTGTCCGCATATCTCTTTTTCCTACTCTGAACATCCTTAAAGTGTTGTTTGATGGCATGGACCTTTTCCGTCATATATTGAACAAGATCGGGCCCAAGAAGAATTATCTCACCAACTTCATCCCAAAAAGTAGGAGTTCTAGATATTTTCCCATATAGAGCTTCATAGGGTGATATTTAAATTCTCGATTGGAAGCTATTGTTGTAAGAGAACTCAAATAAAGAGAGATGTTGATCCCATCAACCTTTATATTCAATTGAGAATGTTCTCAGCATATCCTTTAGTGTTTGAATAGTTATTTTAGATTGTAAATTAGTTTGAGGGCGATAGGCTATACTAAAGTTCAATTCAGTGCTCATAGAATTTTGAAGACTTCTCTATAATTTTTATGTGAACCTTGGATCACGATCAGATACTATAGACAGTGAAACTCCAGGAAAACTTACCAAATTCTTCATGTAAATTATAGAAAGTTGATCAAGAGTGAAATATTCCAGAATTGATATAAAATGGGCATTCTTGGTGAGATTATCCAAAATAACCCACATTGCATTGTTTCCTTTGGATGTTCTTGGGAGACCAGTGACGAAGTCCATAGTGATATTTTCCCACTTCCATGCTGGTATGTGTAGTGGTTGTAATACCCCTTCAAGAAGTTGTCACTCTGCCTTCATTTGCTGACATACCAGGCACCTTGAAGTGTAGTCAGCAATCTCCATTTTCATATTATCCCACCAATAATGATCACGAAGTTCATAATACATTTATGTGATTCCAGGATGTATAGAGAAAGTAGATCTATGAGCTTCATCCATCAGCTCCATATTTATTTCCGGAGTAGATAGAACACATAGTCTTGTATGAAATTTTAGTACACCTTCTGGATCAATATTGAACTCAAGAAACATACCATCCTTCAAGGCCTCAAAATTCATCTGTAACAAAAGATCTTCATTCTGATATATTTAAATCTTCTCTAGTATTAACGGTTGAGAAACCATTTGGGTTAGGGTATAAGATTTTCAATCCCTTATAATTCCCATGTCTAGTTTTACTGTGTCATTGATCAAAGGATATCTTTGAATCCACATCATGGAATGAACCACTGGGTCTTTCTTTCTTAATGCATCAGTGACATTGTTTTCACTTCTGGGATGATAATGAATTGAAAAATATTAGTCTTTCAGAAGTTATAACCATCTCCTTTGTCTCATGTTCAATTCATTTTGTGTGAAAATATACATCAAACATTGATGGTCTATGTATATATCACATTTATCCCCATAATGATAGTGCTTCCATGTCATCCGGGCAAAAGCAACCACAACTGGCTCTAGATCATGCGTAGGATAGTTCTTCCCATGAGTCTTCAACTATCGAGATACATAGGCAATGTCATTTTCATTTTTCATGAGGACTCACCCAAGACCATTCAGATTTGCTTCACTAAAAATAATGAATCCTTCTCCACTTGAGGGTAGAGTTAACACGGGTGCAGTAACCAATCTCTTCTTCAACTCTTTGAAAATTTCATCACACTCCTTTTTCTAGATGAACATGACCAATTTTTGGGTTAACTTGGATTATGGATTAGAATGTCAGGAAATGTTTTTCACAAACCTCCTATAATATCCTGATAGTCTAAGGAAACTACAAATCTCAGTTATTTTTGTAGGCTAATGCCACTCCTCTACAGCTTTTGTCTTCATTGGGTCAACTGTGATTTCTTCATTGGTTACAATGTTCCCCAAGAATGCATCTTCATGTAACAAGAATTCACATTTTCTGAACATCCCAAAAAGCATCTACTTCTATAGAGTTTTCAAAATAACCCTTAGATGATCTTTAAGCTCCTCGAAAAATTTAGAATATATAAGAATATCATCAATAAAAACTGCCACAACATTTTCAAGGTAGTCATTAATGACTCTATTCATCAAATCCATAAAAATAGTAGGTGAATTTGTCAGTCCAAAAGGCATAACAACAAACTCATAATTCCCATATCTTGATTGGAAAGCATTTTTTGGAATATCTTCTTTCTTCAACCTCAATTGATGATAACCAGATCGAAGATCAATCTTAGAGGATAATTGAGCCCCATGAAGTCGGTCAAATAAGTCATCAATTCTTGGAAGAGGGTATTTGTTCTTTACTATGATCCCATTTAGTTCTCTACAATAAATGCATAGCTACATCGATCTATCATTCTTATTTACAAAGAGAACATGTTCTCCCCAAGGTGACACACTCGGTTGGATAAACCCCTTCTCCAAAAGATATTGGATTGTTTTCTTTAATTCCTCCAGCTCAACATTTTCCATTCTATATGGGGTCTCTGATATTGAATGAGATCCAGGTACGAGTTCAATAGAGAAATCTACCTCTCTTTCTGGGGGAGGTCCAGGAAACTCTATAGGAAATCCTTCAATGTATTCCTAGATTATGGAGACATTTTCTATCCTCAAACTCTCATTTCCTTATTCTCCTTCACTGGTCAACTCCATAAATTATGATATAGGATGTTATTCTATACAAAGACCAGTTTGAGATATCTCTGATTAAAGGATAACTGTAGGTTCTCTATTCAAGATTACTGATATTTCCTTAATTCTGCATTTGATCTTAGAATTATACATTGAGAGACAGTCCATCCCTAGTTTAATGATGAATTTCTCTATGGGAATGACTACTAGATTTTTGATAAGATTGTGCTCACTAAATTTGATATAATTATTTCTAAATACTGGAGATGCTTGGATAATCCCACCAAGGGTCATGACTGATAACTCTACTATTAGAAAATTGGGGGTTGATTCTAAATTTTTTAATGTGGATGAAATAAAGGAATTTGGAGAACCAGTATAAAACAATGTACATGCTAGCATTGAGATAACAACAAGAGTACCTGCTAAAACTTCATTTTGAGATTCAACTTCAGTTGTAGTGACAGAAAAACCATGACCTTGTTCCCTTGTCCTTTGATGAGGATAATGGTGTTTCCCCTCTACTATCCTCAGATTTGGACATTGATGGGGAATGTGCACAAATTTTCCACACTTAAATCACTGGACATCAAGTAGGGAATTCACCATAATACCCTTATCATTATTTTTTGGAAGTTGAGGGTTCACCTCACAACAAAAATTCCTCACAATATGGTCTTCTATTCCACACTTGTAGTATTTCCCGCTCCTGAGCAGGTGGTTCCCCAAATTCTCCATCCCACATTTATTAGATGTGGGATGTTGCACTTGCTTTCCTCCTATTACATAATTAAAGGTCTTCCTTAATATGGGCTCCATCGATCTGTTCTTGTCATTAGATTTATAAGACCACAATGTCTCACCAAACTCCAGCTCGACTTTCATCGCACTCCAAACGATCTCCTCGTAGCTATCATAGTCTTGGTTTGAGAGATTCTTCCACAGAAGAGGTCTCTGTCCACCGAAGAATCTATCATCATTACCATTTCAATCCATGACAAAGCTAGTGGGGTAACATGATTTCCTTGTGAAGTTTATGTCGTAGCTTCCCATAGATTCATTCTCCTTCTTCAGCTCGAAAAAAATCCTTCCCCATTCTTGTTCTCATCGATCAAGGGAAATATTGGTTGAAGAATATCCCTCTAAACTATTCCCACTCAATAGCTTCAACTTCCACTCTTGGCCTTGTATTTTTAATTATTTTCCAATAATGATCAACTTCTCCCTCTAAGCGATGGACAACCTGAGTAACCCTCTCTTGTTCAAAATATCATACCACAGAAATGATCTTCTTGATAGAGCTAATCCACTATTCTTCAATCTACAGGTTTTTAGTTCCACTAGATTGTTGGTGGTTGTTAATTCATAATGGATTCAACAAGATGTTGTTCCCTTCACAGTGAGATCAGTCTCTCATCTTGATTCAAGTTATTTCCCATAACATGAGTTAGTTAGTTCATCATTCGCATGAAAGATTCTATTCCGGCTTCCATCGACTGGTCTTCAGTGCATGGTCTATTGCAGTCACCATTTGCATGGTTCCTCCTATTTAATTCCATTTTATAAAAGAATAAAAACTTAGTGGGAAACTTATTTCATTTACACATCTTTGAACTATAAATGATTTTACTTCTTAAGACATATTTAAACCATTACATTTCTCTATAAATCCTTCATAATGATTCATAAAAAGATTATGGTTAACCCAAAATATCCCCCTGGACTATCATAACCAAGAGTCCAGCAAGGCCCGTTGTCATGTACCAGGATACACTAGGTGAAAGCAGAAACTCCTTGTTGTAGTTTTCACTCCTGGATACCTCTGTGCCAGAGCCACCTCTTCCTGCTCGTATCCAAACAGGGAAGTATTTTCTTGATAAACCACTTACTCTATACTCACCAAAATAATAGAAAGTTTTACTGTATTTAATCCTTTCTATAGGATTATTCCTATAGTTTTCAAAGCCCAATTTCCATAAATAACTGAACTATCCTTTGATACCAACTATGGCATCCCACCTTTTTATTACATAACATTTCATTATATTTTACATACAAAGGATCTTTAATGACTAGTGTCTTGGAAATCAGGAACATAATACAAGAAAAAAACATAAAAAATCATTCTAATACACTTGTAAGTCTTCATATTAGGTTTATCATAAAAAAAATTACTTCATCTCATTACCTTGAGACATGCATCATAGGAAAGGGTGAGAAAAATTCCCAATAAAGAAAAAAAGTGAATCTGTTTAATTATAAAATCAATAAGAACATGATAAAAACATAGATATTTGAGCAATGGATGTAGATGAATTTTATAATGAAAAGAACGTAAACCATAACATTAATATGTGGTAACAAAATTTAATTTAGACATTCATGAACATATCACCAAGGATCATCCCCAAGGTGTCATAAATATTACCAAGGTTATTCACCCAGGTATCGTGAAAGTTATCATCTCTAGAGATTAAACTTTTTACCCAATGTGTTGGAGTGAAATCAGGTTTCACCATAATTAATTCTTTATTTTCATGTGAACCACATAGATCATAATCAAAGATTTCATAAATTACCCATAGAGAATAAAATAAAGGGGATTAATTTCAAAATTGTGATGTTTTAAATGTTCTTAAAAACATGATCGTTACGTCATTTATAACCCATGGAAAGGGAGTAAGGGTTATATGTATGTAAATTCCAGAAACAAATAGATAAATTTAATGTATTGATGAATACCCCTGGAAATGAAAATAGATTTGGGTATTCTCATAAATAACAAAAGATAGTTTCTTGAAAAAAAAGAGGGATTTGAGACGAAAATTCTACAGCATAACAACTATATAAAATGGTTTTAGAAAACATTAACAAGAGAGGGTAAATGGAAAACCCACTAATAAATAAATATTAATACAATATAAATATAGAATAACATGGAGATAAAAACATGGTATTGAAATTTTAATGACATAACACATGGAAAAGAAACGTGAGAGGAAAGAGAAGATGCAATTTGTTTTACAGAAATGTTGGCACCCTAACGACGTCACTTAAAAATTCAGAAAATATGTTGATGAGAGTGGAAAGGGTATCCCTTAATTAGGAAATGAAATTGAATGTAGTAGTTATATAGAAGAACAAAAAAAACCTAATAAAATGGAAACTATAAGACACAACATAAAAGAAGTCAGGACTTAAAAGAATAGGGTGAAAGGTTCCATTACGATGAAGAGTAACTTCGAAAGCATGTAGGTCAAGATCTAGGGATGCTTGAGGGAACCTTGGGAGGTATCCTTTTGAGGTTGAAAGGGTAGATATTCATTGAGGGGGAATTTGGAATGAAAATAATGAGGGAATGACTTGGTATTTATAGGAAAAGTGAGGTAATAAATTATTAATTTCCATGGGACACCTCATCGGTGGTATTTGAAAAACCATTGGCTTTCTCTTGGAATTGGCCACATTGGAAACCTCATAACATATATTACAACTCACAAGTCTACCAGATTATTTACATCATGATTACATCATCAATGATGTCATTAAACACCTGAAACTCAAAACTGTATTTTAACTATTCACTGAAAAGTCAACTGTTTTAGAAAAATCCCAAAAATTCACTCTAACCTAATATCGATGTTCTGAATTCAATAGTGAACTCCATTTTATGAAAATAATTTTCTAAATAATTTTTATTTAAATTTTATATAGAATCATTATTTATTCAAAAAAATACAACTTTAGAACTATAACTCAGTTTGTAACACCTTATGAAAGTAATCATGGTCCTATAAAATTACCATATAACCAAAGAAAATAAAGTTACAATTTATGAAAAATTTAATGAAAATAAATTTCAATTTTAAATTATTTTTTTAATTATAAAATTGTAAATAATATATTTATGACATACAAAAATACCAAAACTTAAACTATGATATTTTTTTCACTTTTAAGATGTCTAAAATGTATTTATACATTCATGGGTAAAGTTTCTATTTTTTTGGTTGATTTACTATTCATTACAATTCATAAGGGTATGTTACTATTCTTACTTTACTATTCACTAAAACTTATCTTGATATTATTATACTCAAAATTTCCTACTAAACACAATTGTAGAAGACCATTTTTTTTTTAAAATCAATTCACATTATTAATTATTTAAAGAATACAGAAATATTTAAAAATACCACCTTTTTCAAAAATTCATCAATAGTATGGAACTTCAATAAATTCATTCTACATTTATCCGGACATTGGAAATTCACAAATTTTACAATAATAAGAGGGAAACATTTTATTTATTCAAATGGATTACAAAAATTAACTAAGGCTTCATTACATATCCCCTTATAACAACTGCATTGGACCTAAGTGTAAGGTGTGTCATGGTGATAGAATCTTGGGGTGGCTCAGACAACATTGCCCGAGAGGTGATTTATATAAGCTTACACATCTTCCTTCGGCAATTCCATTTAAGGGTTATATGTTATTGTTTAGCTTCGGCTTGTTCTAGAGTAAATCCAAGTGATGCTACCTCCTTCCCAATCTCTGAAAGATGGGATACATTTGTCCTGGTTCTATTGGATGATGCCATCAACTCTTCTTTAGGTATTAATTAACCAAGACAATTTAAATTTATAAACAATAATTGTAATGTTACAAATTTAGATTCCAACGGTCATATTGACCAATGGCCAGATAACAGCCAAAACCCACCTGTCTCATTTAATTATACTCACTTTAGAAACTAAAATATATATTTTTGTTGAGTATAAAATAAAATAACACATAAATTTAGAAAATAAATATTATTAAAAAATTTGGTTTGTTACATTCTTCACCACTCAGGAAACTTCACCCCCTAAATTTTAATTTGTACCCTTAGAAGAGGAAAGGTGTGGGTAATACTACCTTAAAGACTCCTCTAGTTCCCATATGGCATCCTCACATTTGTGGTTCCTCCACAACACCTTAATAAGGTGAGTAATATTTTTGTGTAGAACCTTGTCTCTACAATCTATGATCTCCACCGGCTGCTCCCCATAAGAGAGGTCATGTTCCAATTGTACCACAGTTGGATTTAGTACATGTGAAGGGTCAGGTATTTACTTCCTCCAAAGGGATATGTGGAAGACTTCATGCACTTTTGATAGATTTGGAGGAAGTGAAAGCCGATAGGCCACTGCTCCTACACGATGAAGGATTTCATTGGGGACAATGTACCAATGGATGATCTTCCCTTTTGTCCCAAACCTCATGAATCTCTTCAAAGGTGAAATTTGAAAAAAGGATTTTTCACCAACATCAAACTCCAAGTCCCTTCGACAGTTGTCGGCATAGCTCTTTTGCCGAATCTGAGCAGCCGTTATGTGTTGATGGATGGCATAGACATTTTCTGGCATCTCTTGCAGAAGTTCAGGCCCAATAAGCTTACTCTCACAAGCTTCATCCTAGCAAGTAGGAGTTCTACATCGCTTCCCATATAGAGCTTCATAGGGTTCCATTTGAATGCTTGAGTGGAAGTTTTTGTTCTAATATAACTCAATAAAAGGGTCATGTTGATCCCATCAACCTTTAAATTACATTGATCATGTTCTCAGCATATCCTCGATTGTTTGAATAGTTCTTTGAATTGGCCATCAGTTTGTGGGTGATAGGTCGTACATAAATTCAATTCAGTGTTCAGAAAATGTTTAATACTTCTCCAAAATTTTTATGTGAACCTTGTATCTCGATCATATATGATAGAAAGAGGAACTCCATGCCACCTTACCACTTTCATCACAGAAATCCTGGATAGTTGATCAAGAGAGAAAACATCCCGAATGGAGATAATATGGGATGTCTTGGTGAGACGGTCCACAATAACCCATATCACATTGTTTCCTTTGGAAGTTATCAGGAGACATGTGACAAAGTACATAGTGATATTGTCCCCCTTCCATCCTGGTATGTGTAGTGGTTGCAATACCCCTTTAAGAAGTTTACGGTCCTCCTTCACTTGCAGACATACCAGGAATCTTGAATTATAGTCAGCAATCTCCCTTTTCGTATTATCAAACCAATAATAATTGTGAAGGTCCTTATAAATTTATGTTCCTCTAGGATATATATATAAAGTATCTTCATCCACCAGCTCCTTTTTTTCAGAGTAGATGGAACACATAGACTTATACCAAATTTCAGTACACCTTCTTGATCAATATTGAACTCATGAAACTTCCCATCCTTCAAAACATCAAACTTATTCGGTAACAAAAGATCCTCTTTGTAACGCCCTGACACTAGTTACCTAGAGTTGGTGAATTACTATATAACATTGTCATTATCACAAGAAATATCAAATCTCGAAAGACCGATTAGTTTTTTAGCCTTGGAAACACTAGATACATTCATAAAATTTTAAATTACATCATAAAATTAACATCTTGTCTTCATATCCCCTCATACTATCCCTGCAGGTCATTCATAAATTAATTCTTCATAATCCTAGGAAAAATAAACCATTGAAAGGGGTGAGCACAGATGCTTAGTAAGGATAACATTATAGCAGAAGCTTTCATAGATAAGCATAAACACTTAAAGTAATTTATAACTAAAACAAAAGCCTTTTAAACTTGAACTTCAGCATAAAATGGCAAAGGTAAAATGAAATAATTCCATTTACTTACTCACATGGATATTCTACTAGTCGAATGATCATATACAATATCAATAACCACTTTCATAATGATGGAATTCATAATGCCAGACTATCATAACCACATAGCCAAGGCCTCGTGCCAAGACTACAAATAAGATTTTTCCAAGGCCTTATGCCAAGACACTAGTCTGTCTCATGAGACCTACCGATGCATCGAGGAGCTATAGCGGCCTCCACCCATCACTTATTAAGTCCAATTCATTCCTCATATGAACAGGTTTAAACTTAACAGAAGAATTCATATTAAAACTAGCATACGAAATGTCAATACTTTAACCACAAACCATGAATGGTATAAAAATAGCACATCCACAGTCAAACATAACTCATTCGATACAATATGGAAGATTGTATTATATCACATTATCCTCAATCAAGAATAATTAATGACGTTGACATAGATGAAATTAATCATCAAAACTATTTGAGAGGAATATCACCCTTTTCTTGAAATCATTTATAAGTCACACTATTTATCAAGAAGCCATTTAAAAGTTGATTTTTGAATCAAAGTTTCCCATACCACTTTGAAACTTTTTAAAAGGAGTTATAATTTTAAAACATTAATGTCCATATAAATAAATCCTTAAAACCATTTTTTAAACATGGACATTAATGAGAAAGATTTAGATGAATAAGTCTTTTAAACATTTAAAAATTGTATTTTAGTTAGAGATTCTAACCAAATGAGAGACGGTTGAATACAAATAATTGAGGTAATCAAAACATTTAAATATCATGAGAATAAAGGGATTCATGATATACTATGTCAAAGTACATTATATACACCACATAAAAGTGATTTGGTGTATAACAACAAAGAAGTCTCAATGGAAATTAAGTTGAGATGAAATCTATCATAAAGGCAGTATCCTTAGGTTAAGGATAAATCAACGACATTGTTATGTGTGACAAATATAAATACACTAAATATTATTGGATATTTAGTGTAAAACAATCAAAGGATATTCACACATAATCTTGTAAAAACAACACCAATGAATTGGATGTTTAACTCAACAAATGGAGAATGAGTTAAAATTACTCTTATCAAATTCATATCGATGACTTGAGAAATTATCAATTGAGTGATTATGTGTATCAAAAGTATATCCACAGAAAAGGGGAGCGGAAATTATGACATAAGAAAATGAATAGTTATTCCACACAGAATCTCGGATTAATATAATCAATGAAGTTTGCGTAAAGACGAATAAATGGAAATTTCTAATTTCAAATTCCCTTATCGATTAGGTAACATACGAAACATACTCCAATGAAAGAAGGATCATACAATGAAGATGTAAAGACCCATAAATTAAAGTATATTACACAATAAATAAAATCATGGGCAGTACACATACACCACATCTAATAATTAAGTGGTGAATAATGGAATTCTCAGGAAATAAAGAGTGAGTTTAGAAACCCCTTACCAGGTTGTAATCAACTGAGTCGTATGACCCAAATTTAATAACCACTAAATGATTTACATAATAATAGGTATATAAAAAGAATCATGATAATATATATCAAATGGAAGTACACAATACACCACTTTCAATAATTTAGCTGCGAACAATGGAAATCTCACGGAATTGAAAGTGAGATAAGAAAATCCATTACTTTGTACTTTTTCCTTGGTCAACGGTAGGTTAAACTCATGTATAATGATGAAATAACTGTTATTTAATTATACATGAATCATATTCATTAATATGATATAATATATTATCTTTTAACATTGATTTGATAATAATATCTTAGAATTATCGTCATTTCAGGTGTTAACGGGTTCATTTTACTTTATATTCTTTATTATGTGAGCCATATTTGTTATTAATGGAATGTATATTATTCATATCCAGAATTATATCAAGTCCTTAAATATTATTTTTAATCATCAAATTATAATTATACTTGAATGGATAAGATGGAGAATGAATCTCATCGCGTTCGTGGAGACGGTAGTCTGTACGTATGCATGAGCGACAATATCATTCTTTTGATATTAAAATAATATATAATTTGATGGTATATCATATATACAGAATAATTAACATGTTATATTTATTATTTACATGAGTTACACATCATTATTATACACATCTAAATAATAATATATTCAATAACAATTACAACACGACGTAGAGACGGTAAGCCGTACGTACGCACGTGTGGTGACATGTTATTCAAAGGATGGATAGAATAAGGAATATGGCTGTACCATATTTATAATAATATCACAGTACATATATTATACTGGATTTATTAATTTATAATGGTAACAAAAAATGAAGAAGAAGTGGAAGAAGAAAGGAACTTGGAAAAGGGTGGTGAAATCATTACCTCTTCTTCAGGTTCTTCCTTTTGATTTGATCAAAATGGCTCCATAGGATGGCTTTCTGATAAAACTATGTCCTATAGGTTGTAGTGAGGGAAGTTGGGAGAGTATTTGGGCAGAGTTTGGCTGAACCAAAATGATTTTATGGTGCGAATAAATGAGAAGGAGGAGTTCCCTTTTATAAGAGGGGTGAGGGGAACCGTTGGAAAAGCTAGAAATATTAATTTATAATAAATTCATATTCAGTTTATAATAGTCCAAAGTTTATTATTTATAGGTTAAGTTGGGTATGGGTCGAAAACCACTCAAAAAATATAATTTAGGCAGGTTTATGTCATTATATTGACCTTATCTTTAATTATTATCTCTTAGTTAATTAGTTTCACTTTTACAATGTCTCTTTATATTTTTATATTATATGGTTAATAAAATTACCATATACAACCAAGAGACCCCCAAGTGGTTCATTAATGATACACCTATCAGGATATAAGTCTCTTGGCCGAACATTAGATTTTTAGAAATTTAATATCAATTAATAATATAATATTTGTTTTAAAAACTCTTTTATGTCAATTTTGACACTATTCAATAGTTGATTTTTGTGAAACACATAACAGAATGATTACTTTGGAAAAAGTTAACTAAATAAATCCAAATATGTCATATTATCCTATAAAATTCGTTTATTTCTATAAAAGTCTGAAATTATATTTATTTGGGTATTTATAATATAAATTATTCTAATTTTTCACTATTATGGTAATTAATGCATCACCATTGTGTCATAAATAAATTAAATTATTTAATGTCTAAAAATTATAAATAAAATACCATTATGTAGGAAATCTTTTTATATTTCTAATGAATATTTATAGTATAAAATCCAACATATATAACCCTATGTAACAAAAGGTTTTCTAAAAGATACATGCTTGTGTCATTTTTGTATTCATTTTAATTTAATTAAAATAAAGTGTCCCTATCACTTACAAGTGAATCCATGGGGTCCCAAAATCGACCCAAAGATGCCCATGGTCGACCATGAATCCACCAATAGGGTTAAGAGACGTTTTATGGAAATTTAGTATTATTATAATATTATTTTTTAACCCTTGTTTACCGGATTTACCCTTTAACCAAGGTAAATAAAATATTTACCAAAGTAATTATCCAAAATGTCTAAAAATATAAGTTACATACTTACACAATTTGAACATCCTGATTCCAAATATTGAATCCATTTTTCCAAATTCAAAACATAGAAGTGGCAGAAATTAATTTAAAATTAATTCCCGTTATTAAAACAAAAAGTGTGTTTTTAAGAGATAATAACTATCAAAAGATTGGCACTTGTTTATGTCTGGTTTAATTGTGAAATTATGTCCAATGAAAAACAATGAATTAAATGGTAAAAATATATTCTAAATATACTTTAGTACTACTCATATTCATAATTTATTAATATTAATTATTTTGATTAAAAAAGTTGTTTTTAATTAAAATTTATTAATTTTCACTATTCATCAAAATATGAAAGTTATCCAAAAAGTACCAAAATTTCACCCTAGGCTAATTTCGATATTCCAAATCCAAAAATTAAGTCCATTTTGAGAGATAGAATTTATAAAATTTCAAAAATTAGGTATTAATATTCATAACGGCTAGTTTGATTGGTTGTGGTGTGTTAAAATCTCGAAGTTGCATACAATGCACGCCATTACATTATTCAAAGGGAAACGTACTATGGAAGATTGGGGTGTTACATTCTTCCCTCCTTCAATAAATTGCGTCCATGCAATTTTTTTAAAATTGGGCTTGATAATATAATGGAAAGTCCCACATCGGAAAGAGATTCAATAAAACTATCACTTTAAAAGAAAGGAAGAGAGGTATAAAGGTCACCCAAGATAACCCATACTATGATTCCATGTAGGAAAACATGGATATGTACGACAAAATAAGTGTTCAGTTCTGATGAAGAGGGATAGAAAACATGATCAGGAGAAAGTTAACAATAAGAAAATCACAAACTTGTGTTGGGACAAATGGTCCTTAGTCTCCCAGTAGGAAAAGTAAACGGACAACATTTTTTTGTTTTAAGTTACATTACATATGGATGAGGAATTCATTTATGATATTGACTAAGAATATAAAGATATATACTTACTTTTATGTAGAGTTTCATTCTTTAATAAATTCCCACCACTAACTCATTTTTTTTGAATGATGGGTATTCAAGAAGACTTGGTCACACTGGAAGAGCTAGAATAAACTTCTATAGAATCACATGATCCATGCAGGATGAACAATATATTTACATTGCCTTAGAGATTAATCAAAACCAAAATGGTTAGTACAAGATCTAATGATTCCCAGAAAGGATATTCCTTGAGAGAAATAAACACTAATCTTAATTTCCAAAATTAAACTAACAATAACCCAAAGTTAAATAAATACCATTCAATAATCAATTGTTCTTAGAATCCTTTAATATAATCAAAACTAATATTTAAAACCAATACTTATTAAAAATGTAGTCTTCCACGTTAAATTGTATCTCCAAATGACATTAATTACTCTTAAAGTCACATAATTAAAAGTAATTAACCTAATCATTTCCATAAATATCCCCAATCATTATAAATCCACAATAAAAACATAGATAAAAATCCACCATTACTCCTCAAATGAAATCCCATACTACTCTATTTTCCTTTGGCATATAGTGTTCTCAACAAAGCGAACAACTTCCAAAATAACTTTTATCACTTAATCACCAAATCATTTTCCTATACTAAGGGTATTCATTTGATAAGACATAAGATCCCAAATAAAATTATTATTGATCAATAAAATCATTTAACTAAAAATAATACTCACACTAACCAGGGACTTCACGTAGTCCAGTGGTAGGAGATAAATCCCAATCGCACTTTGGATGTGGGTTCGATTCCCATAGATTTGTCCAACGTGACGGGTTGTCACGCGGTCTGTGTGTTGTCCTTTTCAAAAACTATATTTTATAATATTACCAAAATGAGATAAATTCCTCAAAATACCATAACATAATTTAACCACAAATGTTATATCATACCTTGCATTTTCATCCCAAATCATAATAACTTATAATTCTCTCAAACCCCAATGATCATATAAAACAAAATGGCTATTTATACCTATATCCACAAGAGAAGAGATAATTCTTCCTCAAATATCATTCTCACATGGAAAACTGCGGGGTTACAAACACAAGAGAAAATTATTCCAAAGTAAACCCATCAACAAGGAGCACTAAAATTTTTTAAACATTTCTCAAACCATTTATTTCCACATAACTTCTTCTTTGACCAAGAAAATATCCTATAGAATAGGGCATTCACTCGGGTAATGGCCAGGTCCCCTACATTTACGGCAAATGACTGTAAATGGATTCTTGGGACCATTTTTATCTTCTTCCATAGTACTCTTCATTTTTCTTCAGCAATTATTCACTTTATGTCCTTCCTTTTCGCACGTAAATCATTTCTTTGTCCCATTGAGACACTTTCCTGGGTGTCTTCTTCCACATTTCCTACATGATGGAAATTGAGGATTCCTTTCTCCATGGTCTCCACTGCTGGACCTCTTATCATTCATCACCTTTCTCTTTTTTTTAGTCCGGAAATTAGTTAATATATATATTCTTCATCATATTTTTGGAAAATTGATTTGACATAAAGATGATATCTTTTATGTAACACTCGAGACTTTTATGTTATATAAATCATCAAAGGAATCATTTTCTACACACAACACTTTCTTGTCTGGCTTTACACGAAATCACAACCTTCCCTGATAGCTTGCGTCGTACGCAATACCGAGTTTCACTAAACAATTATATGCTAATAAAATATTATTAAAACTAGCCATTATGAATAGTAATAACCAGTTTTTGAAATTTTATAAATTTTATTTTTCAAAATGGACTTCATTTTTGGATTCGGAATTTCGAAATTTTCCAAGGGTGAAATTTTGGTATTGTTCTGAAAACTTTCAATTTTTGATGAATAGTGAAACCACTAAGTAGTAGTTAAAAAACTGAATTTTTCATAAAACTTAATTTTACCGCTTCTGTGAGTGGAACTTCGAAAATCCGAGAAACACGGTTGATGTCAGTATGTAGAATGTGGTTTAATGAGATGAAAATAATTTTTTGGTGAATAGTAACGTTTTCCTTTTTTTAACCACGGTTAAAAGTAAATAGGGTAATTAAGGGTAAAAATGATATTATTATTACCCTAACACATATACTAATTCTATTGTACAAGTTTAATTCGACCAAAAACAATCTTAGGAATAAAATATGACTATTTAGGCCCACTTGGATTAGATTAGGACATTTATTATTAATTTATTTAAAGAAGGGTTAAAATAGTTAAAATCAAAGTTTAAAAAGTAAATCATTTTTAATATGGGGTTATAGATAAGATAAATTCTAAAAAAAATATTCATTAGAAAGCTAAAAAGATTTCCTACATAATGGTATTTTATTTGTAATTTTTAGATTTTAAATAATTTAATTTATTTATGACACAAAAATGATGCAGTAATTATCTTATTAATGCAATATTGAAATAATTGATGTTATAAACACTAAAATAAATGTAATTTGACACTTTTTATAAATTACACTAATTTTATAGATGAATATGACATGTTATTATTGATTTAATGAACTTTTTTCGAACTAATCATTCTGTTATGATTTTCAAAAAAATTAATTACTAAATAGTGTCAAAATAAACATAAAATCATTTTTAAAAGAAATATTATATTAGTAATTGTTATTTTATTCCTAAAAATCTATGGTTCGGCCAAATTACATAGATAAGGTTATATATATTAATAATAAACAACTTGGGTGTTCTTTTGGCTACTTATAGTAAGTTTATTAACCGTATAGTATAAGAACACAAGAAGACACGGTAAAAGTAAAATTATTTAACTTAATGTTAAATATAATGATAAGGTTAAAATAGGAACCTAAACTTGTATAAATTCAATTGGATGAGAGGATTTCGTCCCATCCCCACCTTAGATTCTAAATAAATCAATTTTGAGCTATTTAGAACTGAACTTGACTTTATAATAAAATAATATTTTTATTTTTTCCAAAGGAGCCCCTCTCCTCCCTTATAAAATGGCACCTCCTCCCCCTCTTCCTCACACCACTTTGAGCCTTCATGCTCGGCCAACCCCTGACAATTTCTTCTCTCCACTTCCCTAGAAACATCCTATAGGTTCTGGTCTTCTTCAAAGACCTATTTTAGTGCCCTAAAAGGATGTCTCAAAGAAGCACTTCAAAGAAGAGGTAATGACCGTTACCGATTCTTTAATCATTATTTCTTCTTCCACTTATTATTCTTTAGTTGTTTAATTATGAAGTAATAACATCAGTATCACTCATATACTGATATTTTATTATAAGTATGAAACAACCCTATTTCACCATCTATCCATCCTACGAAAAAAGAAATCACCGCGCGTGCGTACGTACAGAATACCGTATCCACGCCGTGGTGTAATCTATTTTCCACCACCACCTTACTTGGATGGGTATAATGGTGTAAATAATAACTATATATGACTATTAATAATTTATACTTATTCTGAAATAGTATACATACACTCCAATACAATTCCACGATCATAGGAACGATATCATCACTCGTGCGTACGTACGGAATACCGTCTACACGATGTGATGAGACTCGTTCTACATGATCTTCATTTCATAATGATTATATAAATGAATTGAATGAATGAATATGATATATATTACACTAATACCTTTCTGGAAATGAGGTATCTATAACCTAAAGAGATGAATAAGAATTTATTCGACAAAACACGCATAAGAACAAAAAGTTATAAACACCCGAATAAAAAGTAGCAATGAAATATTACTACTAAGAAGCTTTGAATATGACCAAATATGATATCATAAAAATAATTATGATTCTGGAATAAGTCAATAACATTATTTAAATCATTATACAGGAGGTTCAGACACGTACAAAGCATATCGTACCTAAGGTAAGGGAAATATCACAATCTCATTTTTATCCGAGATTGTTTATACTATAGTATTTACTGAGGTGTATTTTATCATCCAAATACATGTTTCCTCAATATGTAATAATATTTCCATCCACCTACAATTTTTTAAATCCAATTTTACCCTTCGGTGAGTTTTTAGTAAAGGATATGAAAGGAATATTTTGTCGTTTTTCGTACGTGGTACTTTTTTGACTTTCCGACAAAAGTACGAAGAATGTTTTTTTAACTTATACGGCATGAATGGATTTTTAAAAAATTATTTCCAAGAATCTTCCTTTAAAAGATTTTAGTTTTATTTTTAATCAAATTCTTTTAGTTTATAATTTTACGGCATGTTAAGAAAGGGAAAATGTTTTTGAAGTATAAAGGATATCTTCCTCAAGAATGGAGTTCAAGTGTTTTATCAAAATTATTTTCCATCTAAGATAATATAGGGTTCTATTTCTATCCCTATTATTACATGGATTTGATTATGTTGTGATGGAAATATTTTTTTGAATTCCTTTATACTATATGAATTGTTTTATGATGTCATGTTGTTTAAGAATCCCATTTTTTCTACATGGGTTATGCAATTATGTATGATTTATGATTTTGTGGCACAAATAAGAATGGTATCATTATGAGATGGGTGGGACCTATATCTCCCTACAATTCATTGGGTAAAGATTTTATATCTCATGAGATATACATGGCTGGAACGGTAGGTTATACCGGTTCAGTGAAACTGGACTGAAACGAGGAGTGAACTCGGTTCAGAAATGGACTTTGTCCACTAAGATAGTCTTGGCAATGAGTCTTGACTAATAAGAAATGAATATCTATAATTATGTGTGTATTACACAAAGTTTCATGTTTTAGGTTATGATTATTGGTATTACATTTCACTACTATGATTTATTCCATGTTATGAAATTATGATCACTTTTCAAGGTTAAGATTTCCAAAAGCTATGTGCTTATGTATATGATGTGATTGATATTTCTTTTGTTTACCCTTACTGAGCATTTGAGCTCACCCTTTTGTATGTTTTATTTCCCCAGGTCAGGAAGAAGGTTATTAAGTAGAATATTCTAAAAAGGGACTCTATATATGATGAAATAAATGGGAGGAAAAGTAGATGCTTTATGAACCAGTTGTTTATGTTTCCCAGTTTCTAAAGACACTATACCTATACGGTCCTTTCTTTGTTTTGTTATATGATGTAATAAGTGTGCTTCAATTCTGAATTAATAACAATGTATGTTAAGTATGGGTCATTATATTTGGTATCAGAGGAAAGGTATAGTCATCCATAGGAAACTAGGATGTGAAAGCCTTAGTAAGAACCCTAAGGATAATTCTAAACATAGAACACAATATTAGTGATTTATAAATGACCATGAATAACCTAGGATAAGGCCTTAAGTGTGAAATTTTATTCTTGATTATGTGGTTTTCCTATTATAATTACTGTTGCTCACACTATTCTTCTTGGTTTTAGTCAATGGCTGGAACCCGAAGGAACCGTGTTAATGCAGAATACGATGGGCAATGAAATGATTGCCCCCCTGAGAAACCAAACCTTATGGGAGCTGGAATGAAATATCTTGTATCCATGCTCACACAACTTTATCAAGCTATGAATCATGCAGGACTTCCAAACGAGCAAAGGATGGAGCAACATTCTGTTGAATCCTTCATGAGACAGCGTCCACCTTCATTCAGCGCGTCTACTGATCCATTAGTTGATGAACAATGGATTAGTACTACTAAAAAAATATTTTCAGTTCTTCAATGTTCTTAGCATGATAAAGTCATCTTAGCAGTTTATCGTTTGGAATGTGATGTTGATCAATGGTGGAATTTATTAAGAATACGAGGAAAAGGGATGAAATTGAGTCAATGGAATGGGAAGAGTTCATGAACTTATTTTTTAATAAGTACTTCCCTCGTATTCTCCGAACAAAGATGGAGAAAGAGTTCCTTGAACTGAATCAAAAGGATGATGAATCTATTGGTACCTATGAAGAAAATTTTACAAGACTTGCAAGGTACGCTTCTGTTATTATTATCCAACCTGAGAGTAAGATCGATCGATTATTTAGTGGATTAAAACCAAGTCTTCTAAGGGAGTTAGCCATAAGGGACTTCGATAGCTATGAGGAAAACGTTTGATGTGCTCTCAAAGTTGAGATAGAGATTGGAGTAACCCATCAGTCATATGGGTTTTATAAGAAGAGGAAAATGGAATTCAAAGGAAAATCTAAAGTGCACTCTGAAAAGAAGATGAGCTTTACCTTATGCTCAAAGTGTGGAAAGAAACATGGAGGGAGTTGTCTTAAAGGGAGAAGTAAATGTTTCAAATGTTGAAAGGAAGGTCATCGGGCATTTGAATGCCACGATGATCGGAAGAAGATGTCTAATGATGCAAACAAAGGAAAGGGATACACAGAATTAACCTACTATACTTTAATGTTTCAAGTGCAAGGAGATGGGACATTATGCCAATAAATGACCTAATCCAAGGGCTGATGATGATGGTCGACGTCAACAAACTCTTAAGGCTAAAGATAAAGGAAAGTCACATGAAATTTCTATCAGCGATGTGGAGAATGAAAACGATGTGGTGAAAGGTACACATACCATCCACTCTAAAGTAGCAAATATTTTATTTCATTCTGGATCCCCCCTCTCCTTTATTTCTGAAGAATTTTCTAATTGTATCACTGTATTACCTCAACAATTAGATGTTGAGTTAGTTGTGACAACACCTAATGGCACAACAGTCTCATCAAAAGTTTATAATTCTTCTCCGATTGAAGTTTGTGGGAAAGTGCTTCCTGCAAATCTTGTGATCCTTCCTATAGTGGAATTTGATGTGATTCTTGGCATGAATTGGCTTTCTCTACATGGAGCTCATATCAATTTCAAAATAAGAGAAGTCACATTTCATATTACAGATCAATCTATGATCGTCTATCGATGCATGGATGAACATAACCTTCCAGTGGAAATTTATTCCATTTTATGGGTATTGATTCCAATAAATGAAGGTTATATATCTCAAATGGTTGGTGAGAAACTCATGATTAAGAATATGCCCATTTTATGGGAGTTTGATGATGTCTTTCCAGAAGAATTACCTTGTCTTCCACCGAATCGTGAAGTTGATTTTTCAATAGAACTCATATCGGGTGCTTTGCCTATTTTGAAGACACCTTATAGAATGGCCCCAATTGAGTTGCAGGAATTGAAGAAGCAAATCCAAGAGAATCTTGATAAGTGTTTCATACGCTCTAGTGAGTCACCTTGGGGAGCACCTGTTCTGTTTGTTAAGAAGAATGATGGATCAATGAGACTCTGCATTGATTATCGAGAACTTAACAAGATCACTATCAAGAACAAATATCCTCTCCCATGCATTGATGACCTATTTGACCAACTACGCAGAGCTCAATACTTTTCCAAGATTGATCTTCGATCAGGGTATCATCAATTAAGGGTCAAAAGGGAGGATATACAAAAGACGGCTTTCCGTACAAGGTATGGACACTATGAAATTATAGTGATGCCATTTGGTCTTACTAATTCCCCTTCTATCTTCATGGATCTAATGAAAAGAGTCTTTAGAGTCTATCTTGATTAGTTTGTGGTAGTCTTTATAGATGATATTCTTGTCTATTCAAAGTGCAAGGAAGAACATGAAGATCACTTGAGAATTATATTGAAGACCCTGAGAAAGGATAAGCTTTATGCAAAATTTACCAAGTGTGAATTTTGGCTTCAAAAAGATGAATTTTTGGGTCACATAATCTCAAAAGAGGGTATATCTGTGGATCCAGCAAAAACAGAGGTTATCGAAAGATGGTCGAGACAAACAACAGTAACCGAGATCCGGAGATTTCTTGGTTTGGCTGGATATTATTGACGTTTTGTGAAAGATTTTTCACAATTATCTATTCCACTCACCATGTTGACTCGAAAAGGAGTTAAGTTTGTTTGGATGGAGGAATGTGAAGAGAATTTCAAGGAGTTGAAAAGAAGGTTATCCAGTGCACCTGTGATCACACTTCCTTGTAGTGGAGAAAGGTTTGTGATCTACAGTGACGCATCCAAGAAGGGATTGGGGTGTGTTCTTATGCAAAATGATATGGTGATAGCTTATGCCTCACGAAAGTTGAAAATACATGAGCAAAATTACCCAACTCATGATTTGGAGTTAGCTGTGGTAATCTTTGCATTAAAGATTTGGAGGCATTACCTTAATGGTGAAATGTGTGATATTTATACTGATCATAAAAGTTTAAAGTATATTTTCACACAAAAGGAGCTGAATATGCGCCAAAGAAGATGGTTGGAGCTGATTAAGGATTACGACTGCTCAATCCATTACCACCCTGGGAAAGCAAACAAGGTGGCAGATGCATTAAGTCGGCAAGACCATGCTAGTTTATCCATGATTAGGATCACAAAAGATCCAATATTTATGGATTTACAAATGATGGATCTTGGAATTATAATGAAAGGGGAAAAATTGTATCTTTTGCAAATGAATGTTCAACCATCTATACATGTGAAGATTAAAGAGGCACAGAAAGAAGATGTCGAGTTACAAAAGAAGGTGAGAAATTTTCCTGAATTCATCCTTGATTGTGATGGGATAATAAAGTTCAGGAATCGGGTTTCTGTTCTTCCCATCCCCGAATTAAGGAAGGAGCTGTTGGATGAGGCTAATAGTTCTTAATTCTTTATTCATCCTGGAAGCAAGAAGATGTATAGGGAACTGAAAGAATACTTCTGGTGGGATGATATGAAAAGAGATGTTGCTGAATATGTCTCTCGATGCTTGGTTTGTCAACAACTTAAAGTTGAGAGACAGAAGTATAAGGGGATGTTACAACCATTACCCATACATGAATGGAAATGGGAAAACATCACTATGGAATTTGTCACAAGACTTCCTAAAACATCCAAAGGCAATAATGTTATCTGGGTCATAGTTGATCGTCTTACAAAGTCTCCACACTTCATTGCTATTAGAGAGGATTTCTCTCTGGATCAGCTTGCCAGGATATATATAAAGGAAGTGGTAAGATTGCATGGAGTACCACTTTCTATTATATCTGATCGGGATCCGAGATTTACCTTGAAGTTCTGGAGAAGTCTTCAGCATACTCTGGATACAGAGTTGTGTTTCAGCACTGCTTATCATCCTCAGACAGACGGTCAGTCTGAGAGAACAATTCAAACTCTAGAAGATATGTTGAGAGCCTTCTCTATGGATTTCAAGGGTGGTTGGGATCAACACCTACCTTTGGTGGAATTTTATTATAATAATAGCTTTCACTCCAGTATTCAGATGGCTCCTTATGAAGCTCTCTATGGAAAGAAATGCAGGACTACAACTTGCTGAGATGAAGTTAGGGAAAGAAATCTATTAGGACCTGATCTTGTTGATGAAATGGCAGAAAAGGTCAGATCTATTCAACAACACATAAGAGCAGCTCAGAGTCGATAGAATATTTATGCCGACAACAGAAGAAAAGACCTAGAGTTTGAAGTGGGTGATAAAGTGTTCTTACGAATATCTCCCTGGAAGAGGGTTATGAGATTTGGAAAGAAGGGGAAGTTGAGCCCCAGATATATCGGTCATTTCGAAATACTGGATCATGTTGGGAAGGTAGCTTACCGATTGGCGCTTCCACCGAATCTCTCTCAAGTTCAAGATGTGTTCCATGTATCTCTCCTGAGAAATTACATACCTCATCCTTCACATGTACTCAACTCAGAAGTTGTACCGCTGGAGCAAGATCTTTCTTATGAAGAACAACCGATAGAGATTCTGGATCGTAGAGAAAAAGTCCTACGAAACAATACCACTCGATTGGTGAATGTTTTATTGAGGAACCACCAATTAGAAGAAGCTACATGGGTGCTTGAGGATATGATGAGGGAGAGGTATCCTCATCTGTTTGTTACAAAGTGACGAATTTCGAGGGTGAAATTCATTTTAAGGGGGGTAGAATGCAACAACCAAGACTTTTATGTTATATAACTCATCAAAGGAATCTTTTTCTACACACAACACTTGCTTGACTTGCTTTACATGAAATCGCAACCTTCCTCGATAGCATGCGTCATACGCAATACCGAGTTTCACTAAACAATGATATGCTAATAAAATATTATTAAAACTAGCCATTTTGAATAGTAATAACCACTTTTTTGAAATTTTATAAATTTTATTTTTCAAAATGGACTTCATTTTTGGATTCGGAATATCGAAATTATCCAATGGTGAAATTTTGGTATTTTTCTGAAAACATTCAATTTTTGATGAATAGTGAAACCACTAAGTGTTAGTTAAAAAACTGAATTTTTCATAAAACTTAATTTTACCACTTCTGTGAGTGGAATTTCGAAAATCCGAGAGACACAGTTGATGTTAGTAAGTAAAATTTGGTTCAATGAGATGAATATAATTTTTTGGTGAATAGTAACGTTTTACTTTTTTTTACCACGGTTAAAAGTAAATAGGGTAATTAAGGGTAAAAATGATATTATTATTACCCTAAAACATGTATTAATTCTATTGTAAAAGAGTAATTCGACCAAAAACAACTTTAGGAATAAAATATTACCATTTAGGCCCACTTGGATTAGATTAGGACATTTATTATTAATTTATTTAAACAAGGGTTAAAATAGTTAAAATCAATGTATAATAAGTAACTCATTTTTAATATGGGGTTATAAATAAGATAAATTCGACTATAAATATTCATTAGAAATATAAAAATATTTCCTACATAATGGTATTTTATTTGTAATTTTTAGACATTAAATAATTTAATTTATTTATGAAACAAATATGATGCAGTAATTATCTTATTAATGAAATATTGACATAATTGATATTATAAACACCAAAATAAATGTAATTTGACACTTTTTATGAATTCCACTAATTTTCTAGATTAATATGACATGTTAGTATTGATTTAATTAACTTTTTTGGAACTAATCATTCTGTTATGATTTTCACAAAAATTTATTACTAAATAGTGTCAAAATTGACATAAAATAGTTTTTAAAACAAATATTACATTAGTAATTGTTATTTTCTTCCTAAAAATCTATGGTTCGGACATATTACTTAGATAAGGTTATATATATTAATAATAAACAACTTGGGGTTCTTCTGGCTGCTTATAGTAAGTTTATTAACCTTATAGTATATGAACACAAGAAGACACGGTAAAAGTAAAATTATTTAACTTAATGTTAAATCTAAATAATAAGGTTAAAATACGAACATAAACTTGTCTAAATTCTATTGGATTATAGGATTTAGACCCATCCCCACCTTAGCTTCTAAATAAATCAATTTGGAGCTATTTAAAACCGAACTTGACTTTATAATAAAATAATATTTTTAGTTTTTCCAAAGGAGCCCCTCTCCTCCCTTATAAAAGGGCACCTCCTCCCCCTCTTCCTCAAACCACTTTGAGCATTCAAGCTCGGCCAAACCCTGCCAATTTCTTCTCTACACTTCCCTAGACACATCATAGAGGTTCTGTTCTTCTTCAAAGACCTATTTTAGTGCCCTAAAAGGAGGTCTCAAAGAAGAACTTCAAAGAAGAGGTAATGACCGTTACAGATTCTTTCATCTTTATTTCTTCTTCCACTTATTCTTATTTAGTTGTTTCATTATGAAGTAATAACATCAGTATCACTAATATACTGATATTTTATTATATGTATGAAACAAACCTATTTCACCATCTATCCATCCTACGAAAAAAGAAATCACCGCGCATGCGTACGTACGGAATACCGTCTCCACGCCATAGTGTAATCTATTTTCCACCACCACCTTACTTGGATGGGTATAATGGTGTAAATAATGACTATATATGACTATTATAAAGTGATACTGATTTTGAAATAGTATACATACACTCCAATACAATTCCATGATCATAGGAATGATATCATCACTCGTGTGTACGTACGGAATACCGTCTCCACAATGTGATGCGACTCGTTCTACATGATCTTCATTTCATAATGATTATATAAATGATTGAATGAATGAATATGATATATATTACACTAATACCATTCTGGAAATGAGGTATCTATAACCTAATGATAAGAATAAGAATTTATTCGACAAAACACGCATAAGAACAAAAAGTTATAAACAACCAAATAACATGTAGCAATGAAATATTACTACTAAGAAGCTAAGAATATGACAAAATATGATATCATAAAAATAATTATGATTCTTTAATAAGTAAATAACATTATTTATATCATTATACAGGAGGTTCGGACACGTACAAAGCATATCAGACCTAATGTAAGGAAAATATCACAATCTCATTTTTATCCGAGATTGTTTATACTTTAGTATTTACTGGGGTTTATTTTATCATCCAAATCCATGTCTCCTCAATATGTAATATTATTTCCATCCACCTACAATTTTTTAAATCCACTTTTACCATTCGGTGAGTTTTTAGTAGAGGATATGAAAGGAATCTTTTGTCATTTTTCGTACGAGGTACTTTTTTTACTTTTCCGACAAAAGTACGAAGAATGTTTTTTTAACTTATACGGCATTAATGGATTTTTAAAATTTATTTCCAAGAAGCATCATTTACAAGTTTTCAAGATTATTTTTAGTCAACTTATTTTAGTTTAAAATTGTAATCCATGTCAAGAAAGGGAAAATGTTTTTGAAGTAGAAAGGATATTTTCCTCAAGAATGGAGGTCAAGTGTTTTATCAAAATTATTTTCCATCTAAGATAATATAGGGTTCTATTTCCATCACTATTATTACATGGATTTGATTATGTTGTGATGGAAATATTTTTATGAATTCTTTTATCTTATATGAATTGTTTTATGATTTCATTTGTTTAAGAATCCCATTTTTACTACATGGGTTATGCAATGATGAATGATTTATGATTTTCTGGCACACATAGTAATGGTATCATTATGAGATGGGTGGGACCTATATCTCCCTCTAATGAATTGGGTAAAGATTTTATATCTCATGAGATAGACATGGCTGGAACGGTAGTTTATACCGATTCAGTGAAACAGGACTGAAACGAGGAGTGAACTCGGTTCAGAAATGGACTTTGTCCACTAAGATAGTCTTGGAAATGAGTCTTGACTATTAATAAATGATTCTCTATGATTATTTGTGTATGCCACAAAGTTTCATGTTTTAAGTTATGATTATTGGGATTACATTTCACTACTATGATTTATCCCATGTTATGAAATTATGATCTCTTTTGCAGGTTAAGATTTCCAAAAGTTATGTTCTTATGTATATGATGTGATTGATATTTCTTTTTTTTACCCTTACTGAGCATTTGAGATCACCCTTTTGTATGTTTTATTTCCCCCGGTCAGGAAGAAGGTTATTAAGTAGAATATTCCAAAAAGGGACTCTAGATATGATGAAATAAATGGGAGGCAAAGTAGATGCTTTATGAACCAGTTGTTTATGTTTCCCAGTTTCTAAAGACACTATACCTATACGGTCCTTTCTTCTTTTTGTTAAATGTTGTAATAAGTGTGCTTCAATTCTGAAGTAATAATAATGTATGTAAAGTATGGGTCGTTATATTTTACGCCTATCAACATTCCATTTTGTTGCTCATTTCCACCACCGTTTCCACCTTATACATTCTTCTTAAAGTCACTATGACTTCCTTGGAATCTATCCATTGACTAAAACCAGAAAGCATTGTGTGAGTAATAGTAGTCATAAAATCATTTAGAGATTAACATGTCACCATATTCTCAATTTGAAACACATTAGGATTAACCAAGGTCATTTAGTCTCATCTTATATATATATTTCTTTAAATCAGTTTGTAAAGAATATTAAATTATCCTAAGCATATCCCCCAGGAGTTTCATAACCAAGAGTGCAGCATGTCCCATTGTCGTGCACCAGTTCCCGTTCGAGTCTAGCTCAAAGCGGTGTTTTCGGTTTTTACCCCTTGGTACATCTGTTCCAGAGCCTCCTCTACCTGCTCGTATCCATACAGGAATGTATTGCTCGTAAAACTCACAAAATCTCTACAATACCAAAATTCTAGTAATTTATTCTATACTAATCCTTCAAGTTCATTTTAGGTCTACGTGCTCTAATCAGAGTTTATCAAAAACTAGCTTCCAAGGTTTGTACTAAACTTCCTCTGATACCAACTGTAATGCCCAGACCCTAGTTACCTAGAGTCAGTGCATTATTACATAACATTGGCATGATCACAAGAAATATCAAATCTCAAAAGACAAATTAGTTTAGTAGCTTTGGAAACACTAGATACATTCATAAAATTTTACATTACATTATAAAAAAACATCTTGTCTTTATATCCCCTCATACTATCCCTGCAGGTCATTCATAAATTACTTCTTCATAATCCTGGTAAAAATAAATCATTGAAAGGACTGAGCTCAGATGCTCAGTAAGGATAACATTATAGAAGAAGCTTTCATAGATAAGCATAAACAATTAAAGAAATTTATAACTAAAACCAAAGCCTTTTAAAAATGTACTTCAGCATAAAATGGAAAAGGTAAAATTAAATAATTCCATTTACTCACTCACATGGATATTCTACTAGTTGAATGATCACATGAAATATCAATAACCACTTTCATAAGGATGGAATGCATAATGCCAGACTATCATAACCACATAGCCAAGGCCTCGTTCCTAGACTACAAATAAGATTTTTCCAAGGCCTTGTGCCAAGACACTAGTTTGTCTCATGAGACCTACCGATGCATCAAGGAGCTATAGCGGGCTCCACCCATCACTTATTAAGTCCAATGCATTCCTCATATGAACATGTTTAAACATAACATAAACATTCGTATTAAAACTAGCATACGAAATGTCAATACTTTAACCACGAACCATGAATGCTATAAAAATAGCACTTCCACAGTCAAACATAACTCATTCGATACAATATGGAAGATTGTATTGTATCAAATTATCCTCAATCAATAATAATTAATGATGTTGACATAGATGAAAATAATCATCAAAACTATTTGAGAGAAATATACCCTTTTTCTTGAAATCATTTATAAGTCACATTGTTTGTCAAGAAGCCATTTAAAAGTTGATTTTTGAATAAAAGTGTCCCATACCACTTTGAAACTTTTTAAAAGGAGGTTTAATTTTAAAAAATTAATGTCCATATAAATAAATCCTTAAAACCATTTTTAAAACATGGACATTAATGAGAAATATTTAGATGAATAAGTCTTTAAAACATTTAAAAATTGTATTTTAGTTAGAGATTCTAACCAAAAGAGAGACACATGAATACAAATAATTGTGTTAATCAAAACATTTTAATATCATGAGAATTAAGGGATTCATGATATACTATGTCAAAGAACATTATATACACCACATAAAAGTGATTTGGTGTATAACAACAAAGAAGTCTCAATGGAATTTAAGTTGAGATGAAATCTCTCATAAAGGCCGTATCCTTAGGTTACGGATAAATCAACGACATTGTTATGTGTGACAAATATAAATACACTAAATATGATTGGATATTCAGTGTAAAACAATAAAAGGATATTCACACATAATCTTGTAAAAACAACACCAATGAATTGGATGTTTAACTCAACAAATGGAGAATGAGTTAAAATTACTCTTATCAAATTCATATCGATGACTTGAGAAATTATCAATGGAGTGATTATGTGTATCAAAAGTATATCCACAGGAAAGGGGAGTGGAAATTATGACATAAGAAAATGAATAGTTATTCCACACATAATCTCGGAGTAAAATAATCAATGAAGTTTGTGTAAAGCCGAATAAATGGAAATTGAAATTTCGAATTCCCTTATCGATTAGGTATCATATGAAACATACTCCCATGAAAGAAGGATCATACAATGACGATGTAAATACCCATAAATTAAAGTATGTTACACAATAAATACAATCATGGGCAGTACACATACACCAAATCCAATAATTAAGTGGTGAACAATGGAATTCTCACGAAATTAAGAGTGAGTTAAGAAACCCCTTACCATGTTGTAATCAACTGATTCGTATGACCAAAAGTTAATAACCACCAAATTATTTACAGAATAATATGTATATAAATATAATCATGATAATATATATCAAATGGAAGTACACAATACACCACATTCAATAATTTAGCGGCGACCAATGGAAATCTCACGGAATTGAAAGTGAGATAAGAAAATCCCTTACTTTTTACTTTTTCCTTGGTCGACAGTAGGTTAACATATTTTATAATGGTGAAATAATTTTTATTTAATTATACAAGAATCATATGCATTAATATGATATCATATATGATCTTTTATCATTGATTTGTTAATAATATCTTAGAATTATAGTCATTTTGAGCGTTGACGGGTTCATTTTACTTTATATTCTTTATTATGTGATCCATATTTTTTATTAATGAGATGTATATTATTCATATCAATAATGATATCAATTCCTTAAATATTATTTTTAATCATAAAATTATAATTATACTTGAATGGATATGATGGAGATTGAATCTCATCGCGTTCGTGGAGACGGTAGTCCGTACGTACGCACGAACGACAATATCATTCTTTTGATATTAAAATAATATATAATTGGATTGTATATCATATATACATAATAATTATAATGTTATATTTTTTATTTACATGACTTACACATCATTATTATACCCATCCAAATAATAATATATTGAATAACAATTACACCACGATGTGGAGACGGTAAGCCGTACGTACGCACGTGTGGTGACATGTTATTCAAAGTATGGATAGAATACTGAATATGGTTGTACCATATTTATAATAACATCATAGTATATCTATGATACTTGATTTATTATTTTATAATGGTAACAATAAAGGAAGAAGAAGTGGAAGAAGAAAGGAACTTGGAAAAGGGTGGTGAAATCATTACCTCTTCTTCGGATTCTTCCTTTTGATTTGATCTAAAGGGCTCCTTAGGATGGATTTATGATCAAAATAAGGCCTATAAGTTGTAGTGAGGGAAGTTTTTAGAGTATTTGGGCATATTTTGGATGAACCAAAAGGCTTTGAAAGTGGTAATAAATGAGAAGGAGGAGTGCCCTTTTATAAGAGGGGTGAGGGGCACCTTTGGAAAAGCTAGAAATATTAATTTATAATAAATTCATATTCGGTTTCTAATAGATAAAAAGTTGATTATTTAAAGGTTAAGGTGTTGATGGGTCTAAAAACACTCAAATAATATAATTTAGAATGGTTTTGGTCATTATATTAACCTTATCTTTAAGTATTAACTCTTAGTTAATTAGTTTCACTTTTACAATGTCTCTTTGTATTTTTATATTATATGGTTAATAAACATATGATATACATCCAAGAGACCCCCAAGTGGTTCATTAATGATACAACTATCAGGATACAAGTCTATTGGCCGAACATTAGATTTTTAGGAATTTAATATCAATTAATAATATAATATTTGTTTTAAAAACACTTTTATGTCAATTTTGACACTATTCAATAGTTGATTTTTTTGAAACACATAAAAAAATGATTACTTCGAAAAAATTTAATTAAAGCACTCCTAATATGTCATATTAACCTATAAAATTAGTTTAATTCAATAAACGTCTCAAATTATATTTATTTGGGTATTTATAATATCAATTATTCTAATTTTTCACTATTATGGTAATTACTAGATCACCATAGTTTCATAATTAAATTAACTTATATAATGTCAAAAAATTATAAATAAAATACCATTATGTAGGAGATATTTTTATCTTTCTAATTAATATTTATAGTCTAAAATAAAATATATATATCCCTATGTAACAATTGTTTTTCTAAAATATATATGCTTGTGTCATTTTTGTATTCATTTTAACATAATTAAAATAAAGTGTCCCTATCACTTACAAGTGGATCCATGGGGTCCCAAAATCGACCCAAAGATGAACATGGTCGCCCATGTATCCACCAATAGGTTTATGACACGTTTTAGGGTAATTTATTATTATTATAATATTATTTGTTAACCCTTGTTTACCAGATTTACCCTTTAACCATGGTAAATAAAATATTTACCAAAGTAATTATCCAAAATTTCTAAAAATATAAGTTACCTATTTACACAATTTGAAAATCCTGATTCCAAATATGGAATCCATTATTTCAAATTAAAAACACAGATGTGGCAGAAATTAATTTAAAATTAATTCCCGTTGTTAAAACAAAAAGCGTGTTTTTAAGAGATAATAACTATCAAAAGATTGGCACTTGTTTATGTCTGGTTTAATTGTGAAATTATGTCGAATGACAAACATTGAATTAAATGGTAAAAATATATTCTAAATATACTTTAAAACTACCCATATTCATAATTTATCAATATTAATTATTTTGATTAAAAAAGTTATTTTTAATTAAAATTTAGTAATTTTCACTATTCATCAAAATATGAATGTTATCTGATAAGTACCAAAATTTCACCCTAGGCTAATTTCGATATTCCGAATCCAAAAATGAAGTCCATTTTGAGAGATAGAATTTATTAAATTTCAAAAAGTAGGTATTACTATTCATAACGGCTAGTTTGATTGGTTGTGGTGTGTTAAAATCTTGAAGTTGCATACAATGTACGCCATTACATTATTCAAAGGGAAATGTACTATGGAAGCTTGGGGTGTTACACTCTTTATAATATTTTTTGATATTCTCTAGTAATTATGGTTGAGAAACCATTTGGGTTAGGGTTGATGATGTTCCTTCCCTTATAATTCTAATGCTCAGTTTTACAAGGTCATTGATCGAAGGATCTCATTGATTCCTCAAACGGGAAAGAACAACCGGGTCTTTCCTACTTAATGCATCAGTGACATTGTTTACACTTCCGGGATGATAATGAATTTAACAATACTAGTCTTTGATAAGTTCCAACCATCTCCTTTTCCTCATGTTCAATTACTTATGTGTGAAAATATACATCAAACATTTATGGTCTGTTTATATATAATACTTCTCCCCATAAAGATAGTGCATTCATATCTTTAGAGAAAAAACAACCACAGACAACTCTAGATCATGAATATGATATTTCTGATAATAAGTCTTTAACAATCGAGTTACATAAGCAATGACTTTGTCATTTTTCATGAGGACTCACTCAATCCCTTTCAGAGATGCATCTCTGAAAATAACAAATCCTTCTCCACATGAGGGTAGAGTTAACATAGGTGTAGTAACCAATCTCATCATATGCTCTTTAAAACATTCCTCACACTCCTTTTTCCAGATAAACTTGACCAATTTTTGAGTTAACATGGTTAGTGGATTTGAATTTCATAAAAAGTGTTTTAAAAACCTTCTATAATATCCTTATATTCTAAGAAAACTATGAATCATAGTTATTGATGTAGTTTGAGGCCACTCCTCTATAACATTTTTCTTTGAATGGTCAACTGTGATTCATTAATTGGTAACAAAGTGACCCAATAAAGCAACATTTTTCAACTAGAATTCAAATTTGATGAACATCCCAAAAAGCCTATCCTTCCATAGAGTTTGCAAAATAACCCTCAGATAAACCTCAGGCTCCTTGTGATTTCTGGAATATTTCAAAATATCATCAATAAAAACAACCAAAAAGTCATCATGGAAGTCCTTAATAACTCTATTCATCAAATTCATAAAAATATCAGGTGAATTAGTCAGCAGAAAAGGCTTAACAACAAACAAATAATGCCTATATCTTGATTGGAATGCATTTTTTGGAATATCCTCTTTCTTCACCCTAAATTGATGATAACCAGATCAAAGATAAATCTTAGAGAAGAATTGAGCCCCAGGAAGTTGGTAAAATAAGTCATTAATTCTTAGAAGATGGTATTTGTTTTTTATTGTGATCCCATTAAGTTCTCTATAATCATTGCATAGCTACATTGATCCATCATTCTTCTAAATAAAGAGAACTGGTTCTCCCCAAGGAGACACAATCGGTCAGATAAACCCCTTCCCCAAAAGATCTTGGAGTTGTTTCATTAATTCTTCCATCTCTTCATTTTACATTATATATGGGGTCTTTCATATTGGATGGGATCCATGTATGAGTTCAATTGAGAACTCTACCTCTCTTTTGGTGGGAGGTCAAGAAAACTCCTCAGAAAATACATCAATGTATTCCGGGATGTTGGGGACATTTTCTATCCTCAAAATATCATTTCCTTCTTCATCTTCACCGATAAACTCCATAAATAAGTATATAGGAGGTTATTCTAGAAAAATATCAGGTTAAGATATCTCTCTTTGGAAGATAACTGTAGGTTCTCCATTCGAGATTACTGAGATTTCCTTGCTTCTGCATTTGATCTTAGAATTATACATTGAGATCTAGTCCATCCCTATTATAATGTTGAATTCCAGCATGGGAATGACTACTAGATTGGTGATAAGATAGTTCCAACTAATGTAAATACTAGAGTTTCTAAATAATTACGATGCATGGATAATCCCACAAGGGGTCGTGACTGATAACTCTACTTTTAGTGAATAAGGGGTTGATTAGAAATTCTTTGAAAACATGGAGAAAATAAAGTAATGGGTAGAACCAGTATAAAAAAAAGTACTAGCTAGCTTTGAGAGAACAATAAGAGTACCTGCTACCACATCATTCGAAGCTTCAACTTCAGTTCCCGTGATAGAAAAAGCACGACATTTCTCCCTTAGCCTTTGCTGAGGCTAATGGTCGTTCCCCTCCACTGCCCTCAAATTCGGACAGTGAAAGGAAAAGTGGAAAACTTTTCCACACATAAATAATTGGACATCAGGTAGGGCCTACACCATATTCCCCTTATCTTTAGTGTTTGGAAGTTGAGTTTTTACCTCACTATGACAATTCCTCACAAAATGGACTTCTCTTCAACACTTGTAACATTTCCTACTCCTGAGCAGGTAGTTCCCCGAATGCGTCTTCCCACATTTATTACATGTGGGACATTGCACTTTCTTGCCTCCTCTTCCCTGTTCAGAATTCCTCCTTAAGATGGGATCCATCAATCTATTCCCATCATTAGATTTATGATACCACTGTGTCTCACCAAACTCTAGATCAACTATCATCACACTCCGAACGATCTCCTACTAGATATTATAGTCTCATTTGTATAGATTCTTCTGCAGGCGAGGTCTCAGTCTAGAAAAGAATCTATCAACTTTACCATTTGGATCCATTAAAAAGCTAGATGTGTATTGTGAAATCCTTGTGAAGTTCATCTCGTAGCTTCCCAAAAATTCATTCTCTATCTTCTTCTACATGATAAACTCTTTCTCCATTCTTTTTCTCAACGATCGAGGAAAATAATTATTGAATAATATCTTTCCGAACTCTTCCCACTCCATAGATTCAACTTCCACTCATTGTATTGTGTTTTTAATTAGTTCCCACCACTGATCAGCTTCTCCCTCTAGGAAATAGATAGCCATGGTAACCTTCTCTTGTTCAAAACATTGAAGCATTGAAAATATATTTTCGATAGAGCTGATCCACTGTTCATCAATCTATGGGTTGGTAGATCAATAGATTGTTAGTGGTCATTGACACATAAAGCATTTAACAGAATGTTGTTCCCTTCATGGTGAGATCGGTCTCTCATCTTAATTCAAGTTGTTTTCCACAACTTGAGTATGTTGGTTCATCATTCACATTAAAGTTTCCATTATAGCTTCCATTGGAGGGTTGTCTACACATGGTCCATTGTGGTCATCATTTGCACAGTTCCAACTATATCCCACAATTTTATAAAATAATAAAACCTTAGTGATAAAATTATTTCTTTTTGGAATATTTTAACTATAATGGAGTTTATGTCTTAAAACAAATTTAAACAATTATATTTCTCTATAAACAATTCATAATGATTCTTAAAAAGCTTATGATTAACCAAACATATCCCCAAGGAGTGTCGTAACCAAGAGGGCAGGTAGGATCGTTGTTGTGTACCAGGATACCCTAGGCCAAGCCAGAAACTCCTTGTCAGAGTTTTCACTCCTCGGTACCATTGTGCCAGAGCCACCTCAACCTGCTCGTATCTAGATAGGGATGTACTTTCTTGATAACCCACTTACTCAATACTCACCAAAATAATAGGAAGTTTTCCTATATTTAATCTTTTCTATAGGATTTTTCCAAATTTTTTCATAGCATAATTTCCAAAAATAACTAAACTATCCCTTGATACCTACTATGGCATCCCGCCTTTTTATTAAATAACTTTTCCTTACATTTTACATAAAGAGGATCCTTAAAGTCTAGTGTCTTGGAAATAATGAAGATAACACATTAAAAAACATAGAACATCCTTATAATACACCTGTAAGGATTCATCGTAGGTTCATCCTAAGTATAATTATTTCATATCAAAACCTGGAGACATACATCAAATCAAAGGGTGAGCAAAAGGTCCAGTAAAGAAAACAAGGGAATCAATTTACTTGTGAAATCAATAAGAACTCGATGAAAACATAATGAAATGAGAAATATATAAAGGGTAATTTCATAATATAATGAACTTGAACCATAAAATGAATAGGTGGATACATCATTTAATTTTTACATTCATGAACATATCACCAATGTTCATCCCCAAGGGGTCATAAAATATACAAGGTTATTCACTAAGGTATTGTGAAACTTTTCATCTCTAGAGATAAAATTCTTTACCTAATGAATTGGAGCACTATATCACCCTGAGATTTTAGGAAGAATGTTTTTATGTGTTTTATTATAAGAAACTCCAAAGGAATCTTTCACTACACACAACACTGGCTTGGCTTGCGTTACTCACAAGAGAAACCTTCCTCGATAGCTTGCATAGTATGCAATTCCGAGTTTCACTAAACAATGATATGTTATTAAAATATTATATAAACAAGCCATTAAAAATACTATTAACCACATTTTGAATTTTATATAACATTAGAATTCATCTTACATATGGTATGGGAAAAAATCAATTTTTCGGATAAGAGATATATTTTGTTTTAAAAAATACAGTTTTTCAATCTTTTGATGGAGCACTCATTTTAATTATAATTTTTGATAAGTTTATGAGTTAAATTTGAAAGAATAAACTTATTATTTTGAATTGAGATATAAAAATTTACATTTGATAAATTTTTGATACTTTTCTCAAAACATTCATATTTTGATGAATAGTAAAAATATGCTATGTTTTTCTTAAAAAACAACTTTATTCATCAAGATAATTAATATGGTTAAATTATAAAATTTAATAGTTATAAAACATATATAGAATATATTTTTACAATTTAATATAATTTATTTCATCAGAATTAATTTTACATTGAATTCATAGTTTTAAACATTTCAATCTTTTGCATTGCTTTAAATTTTAAAACTTGTTTTCTCAACAACGGGATTAATTTTTAAATTAATTTATACAACTTTGGTGAATTTAATTTGGAAAAATGGATTCCATATTTGAACTCAATAGGTCCAAATTATGTTAATAGACTAATTTTAATTTTTTTCATTATAAATAGTAAATACGGTAAATTTTATTTACCAAAGTTAAATGTAAATCAAGTAATTAAGCGTAACAATAATATTTTAAAATTATCCAAAAACCTTACATAATTCTATTGTATGAATATAAGTATACGCATATCCCCTAAGAGTCATAATAAATTCATTTCATGGACTTTTGACCATGAAAATGATGTAATTATTATTAAAACCAAAGAAAGTGACAACATGCCACTCTCTTATATCTTATAATTGTAATAATTTTTTTTCAATGATCGAATTCATAAAAAATCAAAAATAAATAGTATCCAGAAGTAAAATAAAATTATCTACAATATGTGAATTTATTTATAATTTTTAGGAATTAATTCATTATCATTAATGATGACACAATAGTGATGTAGAAATTATTTTACAGATTGAAATATCAAATAAATGGTTTTAAAATTATTAAAATAAGGGTTATATGAAATATTTAATGTGCTCCAAAAATTTTATAGATAAATATGACATTTTATGAATCTATTAAATATATTTTTTCGAATATATCCTTTATGTAGAGTTTATTTAAATTCATATAACTAAATAGTGTCAAAATTGACACAATTGATATTTTATAAAAATAACATATTATTAAATTGTTTAAAAATAAAAAAAATATTTAAAAATTACAAATTGAAATATATATGGTCTAAAATTTCATAAAGTTTCCAATTCTAGGAAATTAAAAACACCTAAGTAATTATTTATAACAGTTTAAAATTTAGGATTTCATTACCACAAATAAAATTAAATAGATTAAATAAGGATAAATCAAGTTGATAGGGTTTAAAATAAATTCACAACATGTAGAAATTTTATTTTATGATGAGATTACAACACTATATCATCTCATATTCTAATTTGAGTCATTTTGGATGTTTTTATGTGGGTTTTCTATTTATTATAAATTAAAATTTTAGATGTTTCCAAAAGTGATCATATGCTCTCTTATAAAAAGGCACCTCCTCCCTCTCCTCTTCATAACATTCTGATCCTTCAAGCTCAGACAAACCCTATTCATTTCTCTTCTCCAATTCCTTATAAACATACTAGAGTTCTTGGTCTTCTTGAAAGACCAACTTTAATTCCCTGAGAGGAGGTTTAGAAGAGTCGTGTCAAAGAAAAGGTAATATCCTTTACCGATTCTTTCAAATTTATTTCTTCCTATACTTCCTATTATTTATTTGTTTCATTATAAAGTAATAAAATATGTATCACTAATATACTGATATGTTATTATAAATATTAAACAACCCCATTTCACCTTCTATCCAACTTACGGAATATGAAATCACAACGCGTGCGTACATATAGAATACCATCTCCACGACGTGGTGTAATCTGTTTTCAACCACCACCTTACTTGGATGGGAATAATGGTGTAAAGAATAATTATATATGGTTATTATAACAAGATACTAATTATAAGATATTCTTTCATCCACTCCAATACCATTCAATAATTATGGGAACAATATCGTCGCTCGTGCGTACGTACGGCTTGCCGTCTCCACGGTGCGATGAGATTCGTTCGACATGATCTTCATTAAACCATGATTATATAAACGAATTTAATGAATAAATATGATATATATTATACTAATAACATTATGTAAATGATATAATAATAAACTAAAAAGAGTAATATGAACTTATCCGAAAAAACATACGTATGAAAATAAAGCAGTTAATACCCAAACAACGAGTAACAATGAAATGTAACTAACAAACAGACAATAATATGATCATAAATGTCATCATAAAAATAATTATGATTATTTAATATATCCTTTACATTATTTAAATAATTATACAGGAGGTTCGGATACACATTAAGCATATCGGACCTAAGGTAAGGAATAATTATTCCAATCTCGTTCTTAACCGAGATTGTTTATTCGTAAGTATATATTCGGGTTATATTTATCATCAAATTCCATATTTTTTAAAGATTTTTTAATTTCTGTTTAATGACCTTCTTACCATTTTTTGGCTTTTACTCAATGGTATGTAAGCAATCTTTCATTGTTTACCATATGAGGTACTTTTTTACTTTTCTGGAAAAAGTACGAGGAGAATGTTTTTTTAACTTATATGGAATGAGTGGATTTTTATAGTTTCATAACAACATATTTCCATGAATATTCCTATGAAATATTTCTTGATTAAAAAAAATTCATTTCTTTTAAAATTGTATATCATTTTATGAAAATAAAATTATTTTGAAGAGGAATAGATATTTTCCTCAAGAACATAGTTCAAGTATTTATCAACATTATTTTCCATATATGATGATATAGGTTTAGGTTTATATCCCTATTCTTACATTGATTTGATTATGTTATGATGGAATTATTTTTTTGAATTCCTATTTCTTATAAAGATTTTGATATGATTGCATGATGTTTAGGAATCCCATTTTTATTACATGGGATATGCTATGATGTATGATTTATGATTTTGTGGCACACAAAAGAATGGTTTCATTATGAGATGGGTGGGACCTATATATCCATCCAATGAATTGGGTAAATATTTATATCTCCTGATATATACATGGCTGGAACGGAATTTTAATTCTGTTCAATGATACAGGACTGGAACAAGTAGTGAACTAAGTTCAGTAATGGACTTTGTCCACTATGATGGTCTGGGAAATGAGTCTTGACTAATATGAAATGTTTTTCTATGATTATGTGTGTATTCCAAAAAGTATCATATCTTATGTTATGATTTTTGGGATTTCATTTCACTACTATTACTTATCCCATGTCATGATATTATGATCTCTTTTGCAGGATAATATTTTTAAAATGTTATGTTCTTATGAATATGAAATGATTGATATTTCCATTGTTTTCCCTATCTGAGCATTTGAGCTCACCCTTTGTATGTTTTCTTTTCTCTAGGTCGGGAAGAAGGGTATTATGTTAGATATGCCAAAAGGGACTATAGATATTATGTAATAAACATGAGAAAATGTTGATGATTTATGAACCAGTTGTTTATGTTTCCCAGTTTCTAAAGACACTATACCTATACGGTCCTATCATGGTTATGTTATATGTTGTAATAAATATTCTTCAATTATGATGTTATAACAATGTATTTAAGGTATGGGAAATTATAGTCGGTATCAGAGGAAAGGTATAGTCATCCTTTGGAAACTAGGATGTGAAAGCCTTAGTAAGAACCCTAAGGATATGTCTAAGAATAGGAAATAATCTTAGTGTTTTAGAAATGGCCATGAATAACCTTTGATAAGACCTAATGTGTGAAATTTTATTCTTGATTATGTGGTTTTCCTGTTATGATTAGTGCTTCTCACACTATGCTTCTTAGTTTTAGTCAATGGATGGAACTTGAATGAACCGTGTTAATTCTGAATGCAATGCGAAATTAAATGATTGTCCCTTGAGCAACCAAATGTTATGGGATATAGAATGCAAAGTCTTGTAGCCATGCTCACACAAATTTCTCATGCTATGAATTAGGTAGTCCATCCAAACGAGAAAAGGAAATAGCAACATTCTGTTGAATCCTTCATGAGGCAGCATCCACCTTCATTTAGCAGTTATTCTGATCCATTAGTGGTTAAATAGTGGATCAATACCTCTGAAAAGATATTTTCAGTCCTATAATGTTTTGAACATGATAAATTAATCTTAGTAGTATATCATTTCGAAGGTGAATCTGATCAATGGTGGAATATTTTCAAGAATACAATGCAAAGGGGTGAAATTGAGTCCATGGAATGGGATAAGTTAAAGAATTATTTTTCAATAAGTAATTCCCTCATATTCATTGAACAAATATGGAGAATGAGTTTCTTGAACTGAAGAAAAAGGATTATGAATCTGTTGGTACCTACGATGCAAATTTTACTCGACTTACAAGGAACACTTCTGGGATTATTATCCAAACTGAGAGTAAGATCGATCGATTCTTTTGTGGCTTAAAACCAAGTCTCTAAAAGGAATTAGACATCAGGGACTTCAATAGCTATGAGGAAATTGTTCAGTGTGCTCTCATGGTAAATATATAGATTTTAGTAACCCATTTGTTATATGGGTTTGATAAGAAGAGGAAAATGGAATTCAAAGAAAAATCTAAAGACCGCACTGATAAGAAGATGATTTTTCTTTTATGCTCAAAGTGTGGAAAGAAAAATTGAGGGAATTTTCTTAAAGGTATAAGAAAATGTTTTATGTTTGGAAAAGAAGGTCACATGGAAAATGAATGTCGAAGTAATGGGAAGAATATTTCTAATGACACGATCAAAGAAAGGGATACACAAGATGCACCTCCCACACTTCAATGTTACAAGTGCAAGGAAATGAGGCATTATGAAAAATCAATTCCATGATCCAATGGTTATGGATGATGATCGATGTCAACAAACTATTAAGGCCAATGACAATGGAATTTCACATGCAATTACTATCGGCGATTTGGAGTATGATAATGAAGTGGTGAAATGTACACTTATCATCCATTCTAAAGTAGAAAATGTTTTATTTGATTCTGGATCCACCCACTATTTTTTGGAGAATTTATTATGGTTATCACCATATTACCTCAGAAATTAGATATTGAGTTATCTGTGACAACATTTAATAACACAACAGCCGCATCAAAAGTTTACAATTCCTCTCCAATTGAAGTTTGTGGGAATGTTTTTCCTGAAAATCTTCTGATCCTTCCTATAGTGGAATTTTAGGTCATTCTTGGCATGAGTTGGCTTTCTTTATATGGATATCATAACAATTTCTAAATAAGGGATGTCGCATTTCATATTCCTAATAAATCTATGATCATTTATCGATGCAAGGATGAATATACCATTCCAGTGGAAATTTATTCCATCTTATGGGACTTCATTCAAATAAATGAAGGATATTTATCTCAAATGGTTGGAAAGAAACTCACGATTAAGAGTATTCCCATTATATGAGAGTTTGATGATGTCTTTCTAGAGGAATTTCCAGGTCTTCCACTGAATCGTGATGTTGAGTTTTGAATATAACTCATACCGGGTGTTACGCCCATTTCAAAGACACCTTATATAATGGACCCAATTGAGTTGCCGGAATTAATGAAGAAACTCAAATATAATCTTTACAATTGATTCATAGGCCCTAGTGAATCACCTTGCGGGGAACCTATTCTGTTTTTTAAGAAAAAAGATGGATAAATGAGACTTTTCATTGATTATCGAGAACATACAAGATCACAATGAAGAAAAAATATCCTCTCCCGCGCAATGATGACTTATTTGACCAGCTACGCGGAGCTCAATACTTTTCCAAGGATGATCTTCATTCATGATACCATCAACTAAGGGTCAAAAAGGAGGATATACCAAATACAACATTCCATACAAGGTATGGACACTACAAATTTGTAGTGATTCCTTTTGGTCTTACTAATTCCTCTACTATCTTCATGGATCTAATGAATAGAGTCTTTAGAGTCTATCTTGATCAGTTTTTGGTAGTCATTATAGACGATATTATTGTCTATTCAAAGAGAAAGTAATTACATGAAGATCACTTTATAATTGTATTGAATACCTTGAGAAAGGAGAATCTTTATGCCAAATTTACCAAGTGTTAATTTTGGCTTCAAAATGTTTCATTTTTGGGCCATATAATCTCAAAAGAGGTGATATCTGTGGATCCAGCCAAAACAGAGGTTATTGGAAGATAGTCGATACCAACAAAAGTCACTAAAATCCAAAGTTTTCTTGGTTTTTCTAGGTATTATCGACGTTTTGTGAAATATTTTTCAATATTATCTGACCCACTCACCAAATCGACTTGGAAAGGAGTTAAGTTTATTTGGACAGAGGAATGTGAAGGGAATTTTAATGTGCTAAAAAGAAGGTTGGCTAGTGAACCTATGATCACACTGCCTTGTAGTGGAGAAAGGTTTGGTATTTACATTGATACATCCAAGAAGGTCCTGAGGTGTGTTCTAATGAAAAATGATATGGTTATATCTTATGCCTCACGATAGGTTAAAAACAATAAGAAAAATTACTAAACTCATTATTTGGAGTTATCTGCTGTAATATTCCCATAAAAGATTTGGAGGAATTGTATTTATGGTGAAATGTGTGATATTTATAATAATCATAAGATTTTAAATTATATTTTCAGACAAAAGGAGCATAATATGTACTATAGACGATGGTTGAAGCAAATTAAGGATTAAAACTGGTCAATTCATTACCACCCTAGGTAAGCAAACAAGGTGGAAGATGCATTAAGTCAACAAGACCATGCTATCTTATCCATGATGAGGATCACAATGGATACAATATTTATGGATTTACAAAGGATGGATCTTGTAATTTTAATAAAAGCGGAGATATCTTATCTTTCTCAAATGAATGTTCAACCATCTATACAATTGAAGATTGAAGAGGCGCAATAGAAGGATGTTGGGCTTCAAAATAAGGTGAGAAATGTTCCTGGATTTGACAATGATTTTTATGGGATAATAAGGTTCAAGAACCATGTTTTTATTCCTCCCATACAAGAATTAATGAAGGAACTGCTGGATGAGGCTCATAGTTCCTCATTATCTATTCATCCTGGAAGTATAATGATTTACAGGGACCTAAAAGAGTACTTTTTGTGGGATGTCATGAAAAGAGATATCACTGAACATGTCTCTCAATGCTTGGTTTGTCCGAAAGTTAAATATGAGAGACAGAAGTCTAAGGGGATGTTACAACCATTACCCATACCAGAATGGAAATGGGAAAACATCACTATGGACTTTCTCATTGGACTTCCCAAAGCATCCATAGGAAATAATGCTATCTTAGTTATAGTTGATTGTCTTACGAATTTGGAACACTTAATTAATATTAGACAAGATTTCTCTCTTGATCATTTTGATAGGATATATGTAAAGGAAGTGATAATATTTCATGGAGTACCACTTTCTATTATATCTAATTGAGATCAGTGGTTTACCTTGATGTTCTGGGGAAGTCATCTGCATGTTTTGGATACAAAGTTATGTTTCATCACTGCCTATCATCCTCAGACATATGGCCAGTCTGAGAGGACAATTCAAACTTTGCAATAAATGTTGAGAGCCTGTTCTAGGGATTTCAAAGGTGGTTTTGATAAACACCTACCTTTCGTGGAATATTCTTATAATAATACCTTTCACTCTAGTATACAGATGTCTCCTTATGAAGCTCTCAATGGAAGAAAATGTAGAACTACACCTTGCTGGAATGAAGATAGGAAACAAAGCTACTAGGACCTAATCTTGTTGGTGAGATGCTGGAAAAGGTCAGATCTATTCAACAATACATAAGAGCATCTCAGAGTCGACAAAAAAGTTATGCTTACAATCGAAGAAAATACCACAAATTTGAAGTGGGTGATAAAGTGTTCTTATGAATTTCTCTCAGGAAGAGAGTAAAGGGATTTCGAAAGAAGGGAAAGCTGAACCATAGGTATATCGGTCCTTTGGAAATACTGGATCGTGTAGGGAAGGTATTTTACTGATTGGAACTTCAACCAAATATCTCCCAATTTCATGATGTGTTCCATAAATCTATCATGAGAAAGTACATACTTGATCCTTCACAAGTACTAAACTCAGAAGTTATACCACTGGAGAAAGATCTCTCTTATGAATAATAGCCGATAGAGATTATTGATCGTAGAGAAAAATTTGTACAAATCAAGACCAAATTCATGGTTAATGTTTTATGGAAGAATCACCAATTAGAAGAAGCTACATGGGAACATGAGGATATGATGAGTGAGAGGTATCCGCATCTGTTTGTTATAAAGCGACCAATTTTACAGGCGAAATTCATTTTAAGGGGGGTAGAATGTAACACCCTGAAATTTTATGAGAAATATTATTTTTTTCTTATGTTATACGCAACACCAAAGGAAGATTTCACTACACATGACACTGTCTTGGCTTGCGTTACATGTTAGAACAACCTTCCTCGATAACTTGCGTTGTACGTAATACCGAGTTTCACTAAACAACGATATTTTATTAAAATGTTATATAAAATAGCAATTATAAATAGTATTAACCACATTTTTAATTTTATATAACATTATAATTCATCTTACATATGATATGAGAAAAAAAAAATTCGGATAAAAGATTTTTTTTTTCAAAAATGCAGTTTTTCCGCCTTTTGATGGCGCACCCATTTTAAATATAATTTTTTAAAAGTTTATTAGTTCAATTTTACAATATAAACATCTTATTTGGAATCAGTATATAAAAATTTACATTGCATAATTTTTTGACACTTTTCTGATAACTTTCATATTTTGATGAATAGTAAAAATACGCTAATTTTTTCTTAAAAACAACTTTTTTACATCAAGATAATTTATATGGTTAAATTATAAAATTTAATGGGTTTAAATTATAAATATATTAAATTTTTACCAGTTAATATATTTTATGTCATTAGCATTAATTTTACATTGAATGCATAGGTATAAACATTTCAACAATTTGCAATGTTTAAAATATTAAAACTATTTTTCTAAACAATGGGATTAATTTTTTATATTAATTTATAAAACATTTGTATATTGAATTTGTAAAAATGGATTCCATGTTTCGAATAAGTAGGTACAAATTATTTGAATAGGATTATTTTTATTTTTGGTCATCATAAATAGTAACTACTATAAGTTTTATTTACCAAAGTTAAAGGTAAATCAAGAAATTAAGGGTAAAAATAATATTATAAAATTATCCTAACACCTTCCAAAATTCTATTGGATGAATATAATTTGACCCATATCACCTAAGTGTTGTAATATATTCATTTAATTTACTTTTGACAGTGAAAATGATGTAATTATTATTAAAACCAAAGAATGTGACAACATCTCACTCTCTTATATCTTATAAGTGTAATAATTTTTATTTGGTGACAGACTTCATAAAACATTAAATATAAATAGTCTCAAGAAATCCAATAAATTTATATAAATCATGTGATTTTGTTTATAATTTTTAGGGATTAAATAATTATCATTAATGATGACACAATAGTGATGTCAAAATTATTTTACTGATTGAAATATCAAATAAATGGTTTTAAAAATATTAAAATAAATCTTATATGAACTATTTAAAGTGATCCATGTATTTTATAGTTATATATGACATTCTATGAATCTATTAAATATTTATTTCCAATATATCATCTATGGGGATTTTATTTAAATTCAAATAAATAATAGTGTCAAAATTGACACTGTTAATATTTTATAAAAATAACATATCATTAAACAGTTTAAAAATATGAAAAATATTTAAAAATTAAAAATTGAAATTTATATGGTCGAAAATTTCATAAAGTATCCAATTATGTGCAATTAACACCACATAAATAATTATTTATAATAATTTGAAATTTAGAATATTATTACCACAAATAAAATTTAATAGACTAAATATGGATTAATTAAGTTGATAAGGTTTAAAATAAATTCCCAACATGTGTAAATTTTATTGGATGATGATATTAAAAATCTATCTCATCTCATATTCTAATATGAGTCATTTTTAATGTTTTTATGTGGGTTTTTGGTTTAATATAAATTAATATTTTATAGGTTTCCAAAAGTGCCCCTCTCCTCTCATATAAAAGGGAGCCTCCTCCCTCTCCACTTCACAAAATTTTGAGCCTTCAATATTGGCGAAAAAATATCAATTTATCTTCTAAAATTCCTTAGAAACATACTAGAAGTTCTGGTCTTCTTCAAAGACCAATATTAGTGCCCTAAGAGGGGGTTTAGAAGAGGCGTGTCAAAGAAGAGGTAATATCCTTTACCGATTCATTCAAATTTATTTCTTCTTATAATTAATATTCTTTATATGTTTCATTATAAAGTAATAACATCATTATCACTCATATACTTATATGTTATGATAAATATGGAACAACCCCATTTCACCTTCTATCCATCCTATGGAAAATGAAATCACCATGCGTGTGTACGTACGGAATACCATCTCCACGTCGTGGTGTAATTTGTTTTCCACGACCACCTTACATGGATTGGTATAATGGTATAAAGAATAATTATATATGGTTATTATAACATGATACTAATTATGAGATATTCTATCATCCACTCCAATACTTTTCAATAATTATGGGAATGATATCATCGCTCGTGCGTTCGTACGACATACCATCTTTACAATGCGATGAGATTTATTCTACATGATCATCATTAAGTCATGATTATATAAATGCATTGAATTAATAAATATGATATATATTATACTAATTATATTCTGTAAATGATATAACTATAACCTAAAAATAGGAATATGAACTTTTCCAACAAAACATACATATGAAAATAAAGCAGTTAATACCCAAACAACAAGTAACAATGAAATGTTACTGACAAATGGATGAAAATATGATCATAAATGTTATCATAAAAATAATTATTATTCTTTAATAGATACATATCATTATTTAAATCAATATACAGGAGTTTCGGATACACGTGACTCATGTCGGACCTAAGGTAAGGGATAATTATTCCATTCTCATTCCTAGCAGAGATTGTATATTTTTAAATATTTACTCGGGTTATATTTATCATCCATGTCTACGTTTTCTAAAAATGGATCTAGGTGTGTTTTAAAGTCCTTTCTACAAATAGTTTACTTTTAATACATTGTATGTAAGGAATCTTTCTTTTTTTACCATACGAGGTACTTTTTCACTTTTTTGGGAAAAGTACGAGGGGAATTTTTATTAAATTATACAGCATGACTGGATTTTTACGGTTTCATAATGCCTTATTTCCATAAATAATCCTATGTAAGATTTCATGATTAAAAAAAATTCATTTCTTTTAAAATTTTATGTCATTTTATGAAAAGAAAATGATTTTGAAGAAGAAAGGATATATTCCTCAAGAACTGAGTTCAAGTGTTTTTTCAAAAAAATTATATCTAAGATGATATAAGGTTAGGTTTCTATCCCTATTATTACATTGACTTGATTATTTTATGATGAAATTATTTATATTAATTCATTTATCTTATATAGATTATGTCACGATGTCATGATGTTTAAGAATTCCATTTTTATTACATGGTTTATGCTATGATGTAATATTTATGATTTTGTGGCACAGATAAGAATGGTTTCATTATGAGATGGGTGGGACCTATATCTCCCTCCAGTGAATTGGGTAATGATTTATATCTCATGAGATATACATGGTTGGAACGGAATTTTAATCTGGTTCAGTGGTACCAGACTAGAACGAGGAGTGAACTCGGTTCAGAAATGGACTTTGTCCACTATGATGGTCTTGGAAATTTGTCTTGACTAATATGAATTGATTTTCTATGATTATATGTATATGCCAAAAATTATTATGTATTATGTTATGATTATTGCAATTAAATTTCACTAGTATGAATTATCTAATGTCCTGATATTATGATCACTTTTTCCGGATATGTTTTTCAAAATGATATGTTCTTATCAATATGATATGATTTATATTTCCATTGTTTTCCCTTACTGAGAATTTTAGCTCACACTTTGTATGTTTTCTTTCCCCAAGTCTGGAAGAAGTGTATTAAGTGGGATATTCAAAAAGGGACTCTAGAAATGATGAATTAAATGAGAGACAGTGTAGATGATTTATGAACTTGTTGTTTATATTTCCTAGTTTCTAAAGACATTATTACTATATGGTCCTATCATGGATCTATTATATATTGTAATAAATATGATTCTATTCTGAATTAATAACAATGTATGCAATGTATGGGTCGTTATAAGCACTATCAGGGCACACCATTAATATGTATTTATTTTCAGGTGATCCACATAGATCATTAAAAAATATTTCCTAAATAACCCCTAGAGAATAAAAGAAATGGGATTCATTTCAAAATCGTGATGTTTTAAAAGATCTTAAAAACCTGATCATTACATCATTTATAACCCATAGAAAGGAAGTGAGGGTTATATGGATGTAAATTATCGGATAAAATAGATCAATTTTATGTATTGATGAATACCCATGGAAATGAAGATAGATTTGTGTATTCTCATAAATAAGACATGATAATTTCTTGAGAAAATGATAGAGATTTGAGATGAATATTTTACAACATAATAGCTATATAACATGGTTTTAGAAAACATTAAAAATGTATGGTACAAGGGTAACCCACTCCTAAATAACATATAACATAGTATAAATATAGTATAACATGGAGATAAAAACATGGTATAGAAATTTTAATGAAATACCACCTGAAAAGGAAACATGAGTGGAATGAGAAGATGCCATTTCCCTTACAAAACATTTTGGCTACCTTACAATGTCACTTAACAATTCATAAAATAATTTGATGAGAGAGGAAATAGTATCCACTAATTTGGAAATTAAATGGAAAGTATTTGGGATATATAATAACAAACCCCCAAATAATAAAATGGAAACTAGAAGGCATAACATAAAAGAAGTCATGACTAAAAAGATGAGGGTAAAAGGTTCCCTTAACTTGAAGAGTAACTTCAAAATCATTAAATTCAAGACCTTGTGAGGTTTGAGGGAAGCTTCAGAGGAATCCTTTGGAGTTATAAAGACTAGATCATTGTTGAGGAGGATTTTTGAATGAAAATAATTAAAAAATGGCATGGTATTTATAGGAAAAGTGAGGGAATAAATTATCAATTTCCTAGGGACACCTCATCTATGGTATTTGCAAAACCATGGGATTGCCCATGGTAGTTTCTAATGGTATTGGCCAATTGGGATACCTCATAACATATATTACTATTCACAAGTGGATCAGATTATTTAGATCATGATTACATCATTAATGATGTCATTAAACACTCGAAACTCAAAAGTGTATTTTTACAATTCAACAAAAAATCAACTGTTTCAGAAAAATCCCAAAAATTCTCTCTAACCTAATATTGATGCTTTGAATTCAAAAATGAACTCCATTTTATGAAAAAAATAAATATATTTTTAATTAAATTTTTAAATAAAATTATTATTTATTTCTAATATAGAACATTAAAAATATAAGTCATTTTGTAACTCCAAAAAAAGTAATCAAGGTCCCATAAAATTATTGTATAACCATAACACAATAATGTAACAATTTTTGATTAAATTTAATGAAAATACATTTCTTTTTTAAATTATTAAATTAATTTTAAAGTTGTAAATAAAACATTTATGACATACAAAAATACCAAAACATAACCTATGATCGTTTTTCACTTTTAGGGTGTCTAAAATGTATTTATACATTCATGGGTGAATTTTCTATTTTTATTGGATTATTTAATATTAATTACTATTCATACGTGTATTCTACTATTCATACTTTACTATTCACTATAAATTAAGTTGATTTTATTAGACTCTAAATTTCATACTGAACACAACTGTAGAAGAACATTTTTTGAAAATCAATTCACATTATTAAATATTTAAAGAATACAAAAATATTTTAAAATACCCCCTTTTTCCAAAATTCATCAATAGTATAGAACATCTATTAATTCATCCTATATTTATCTAGACTTTTGAAATTCCCAAATTTTACCATAATAAGAATTAATTTTTTTTGATACAAACGTATTATAGAAAATAACTAAGGATTCGTTACATGGCCCCTTATGACACCTGCATAGGACCTAAGTGTAAGATGTGCTGTGGTGATAGAATTTTGGGGTGGCTCAGACAACATTTCCTTAGTGGTGATTTCTATCAACTTGAACTTCTTCCTTAGGAGATTCCGTTCAAGCATCCCATGTTGATTTTTGGCTTGGGATTGGTCTAGAGCAAAGCCCAGTGATCTTAAATCCTTCCAAAGCTCTAACAGATGGGCTTCATATAGCCTGAGTCTATTGGATGATTCCATCGACTTTTGTTTTTGTATTAATTAACCAAGATCATTTGAATTTATAAAAAATAATTGTAAAATTATGAATTTAGTTTCCAACAGTCATATTGAACAATGGCCATATAATAGTCGAAACCCAATAGTCTCATATAATTATACTCACTTCATTAATTAATGGATATTTTTTTTTGTGGAGAATAAAATGAAATAACACCAAAATTTAGGAAATAATAAAAATATAAAAACTTTAGGTCATTAAAATGTAGGAACACCTATTCTCTGACCTCAAACTCAAGAGGACGTCTCTATTGATCAGTATAAGACTTTTATCGTGACTGTGCAGTGTTCAACCTCTTCCAAATCAACTCTATCTGGTATGTGGTCTCCAGGACAATACGAGGACCCAACATAGTTGCCTCTCTCGCCTCCAACCATCATAGGGGTGATTGGATTGGCCTACCCTACAATGCCTCGTAAGGATCCATCTAAATAGTTTCATTAAAACTATTATTATAGGAAAACTCCACAAGAGTAATGTGTTTCTTCCAAGAACCTCCAAAATCCCAGATTCTTACTCAAATCATGTCCTCAAGAACCTGAATCATACACTCAGACTGGCCATCTGTCTAAGGATGGTAAGCTATACTCAAAAGTACATGTGTTCCCAAAGCCTTCTATAGCCCATGCCTGGCCTGAGAAGTAAAATGTGCATCCCTATCTGAAAAAATTGAGTGTGGAAGTCCATTTAAATGTAAAATCTCTTAGATGTACAATATTTCTAGCTCATCATCACTGAAGGTCTCCTTGATTTAAAAGTATTGAGAAACCTTAATCATTCTACCAAAGGAAACCCATACTGCATCATTTCCCCTAGGCGAACTCGGAAAACCTATCACGAAGTCCATCGCGACATCATTCCACTTCCACTCAGGAATAGGAAATTGATGCAAAAGCCTTGTTGGTTGTCGATGCTCCGCCTTCACTTGCTGACAGGTGGAACACCTCATGAAAAAACCAGCAACCTCTCTCTTCATACCTGGCCACCAATACTGACGGTGTAGATCACGATACATCTTGGTGATGCCAGGATGAACTGGACAAACTGATTAATGAATTTCTTACATCAGCTCCTCACGTACGTCATCTGTCACCCATACACGCACATGAAAATTGAAGATCTCATCCTTGCTTATTGTCCATCCAAAAATAGGTTCCTTTCTTGACACACTATAATGTAGGTCTAGTCCTTCCGAATCTAATATCTTCCTTATTCGCACTCGATCAAGAAGAGTAGTGGTAACGGCCACATAAGAAAGAAATTTCTTCCCCTGTATGTCGTGCACCTCAAAATGCATCTCAGTGAAAAAATCCATAAGCATCATCTCACGGCTGGCCTCTTAAACTGCCAATATATGTGTCCTCCTTCTCAGTGCATCAGCCACTGCATTTCCTTTTCTAGGCATATAGAAATGCACAAAGTAAAAGGACTGAAGGTAATAAACCCACCTTCGCTATCTCAAATATAGATCACACGGAGTGAAGATATACTTGAGACTCTTGTGGTCAGTGAAAACCAAAAAATACTCTCCTAGAGGATAGTTCCTCCAGTAGTGTAAAGCATGAACAATAGTATCCAAATCTAGAATGTGTGTCAGGTAGTTCCTCTCATGTGGCCTCAACTGCTGAGACCCATATGAAATGACTCATTCCCCCTGCATAAGCACGAATCCTATCCCAATAACTAATTCATCGCAGTACATAGTATAACTCTTACAGGGCCCTATATTTACTAGTATCATTTCTGAAGTCAACCTCACATTCATCTCCTAAATGGATAACTCACAAGAAGCTGACCACAATAACTTTTCACCCTTCTTTGTCATGCACTTCAGTGGCGCTTCTAAGCACGAAAAGTCTCTTGTGAAATGTTTTTAGTGTCCATCCAGCCCTATAAAACTTTGTACCTCAAAGAAGTTCTTCGGCTGCTCCCAAGAAACCACTACTCTCTCTTTCTCAAGGTCTACTGCTACTCCTGTCTCTGAGATAACATGAAACAATAAGTGAATCTGGTCCATCCATAAGTGTTATTTTGAGAGCTTATCATATAAATGATGCTCTCTCAGTGTACTCAAAACGATCTCAAAAAGGGTATCATGGTCATGTTGAGTGTGAGAGTACACCATGATATCATGCAGGAAGACAACCATGAAAGAATCCAAGTATGGATGGAACACTCGGTTCATTAGTGCAATGAAAACATTAGGTGCATTGGTGAGATCGAATAGCATAAGCATATACTCTTATAATCCATACCTACTCTGAAATGTTGTAAGAGGTATATATGATGGTCTAAAACACAACTGATGGTAACAGGACCTCAATTCAATCTTCGAGAACACCAGAGATCATTGAAACTGATCAAAGAGATCATCAATCCTCGGCAAGGGATATTGGTTCTTGACTGCCAGGTGGTTCAATTTCTGATAATCCCCAACAATTCTTAGGGTACAACCCACCTTCTTCACAAACAGGATAGGTGAATCCCGAGGATAAGTATTGGGTCGGACGAAACCCTTCCCATGAAACTCCTCTAACTAATTCTTGAGCTCCTGCAACTCTGGTGTAGCAATCTTATAAGTATAAATGGACACTGGTGCTCCCCCTGGCACATTATCAATAGAAAATTCCACCTCTCGCTCTAGAGGCAAACCTGAAAAGTCTTCTGGAAATACGTCCCTAAAACAATCCACCACTGGTGGGAAGTATATCTGTGAAGTCCCCTAGTCATCTAAATATATACTAGCAATATGGGTTGTAATTCCTCCCAACCCATGATGCTCGGATTCCGATATGCTCCCCTGGACATCCCATTCAACCTTATGAATAAACGATAAACCCTTGGGGGATGTGAAACTCACCCTACGGGGATTGCACTCGAAAACAACCTAGAAGGGAACTAACAAGTGTATTTCTAGGATGATATCATAGCTTGTCATCTCTAAGACATTGAGGTCCCATAAGAAGTGACACCCACCATCCTCAAGAGGGCACTCCTTGGACTATCGTACACTAGTCGTTCTAGTCCCCAACAGATTGTCTAACATCAAGATATCAGAAGAAGAAAAGATATAGAGCCCAAGGATCTCCACAATAGCAATTGATATAATGATATGGGAAGGTCCGGTATCAAAAATAGATGAAGCTAAAACTGAGGCAACTATAATTGTACCTCAAACTGTAGAGGTTTCAGTATCCTTCTCCACTCTAAAAGTATGGCATGTACCGCGCCCCTGCGACCCCTCCTGACCAATCTGAGCTAATGCAACCTATTATCGCTAAATTAAAGACAACTGACTTCCATGGCCATGACCTCAACCTCAAGCTGAATAGCCAAAAGAACTGGTGTTCGCAGACTAAGGAGCAATTGGTGGTGCTTCTCCTAAATGCAGAGTCATTGAAGAACCCCTATCATCGGCTACTGGTTATAAGATCTGACAGAAGCGCTGCAGGAGACCTATATTTCCTCTAGATTGGCTCTTCACCAGATTTCTTGGGCAATGTGGCCTCATATGACCAAACTTTCCACACTGATAGCATACCACCTTCTAACTGAAGGTACATCCCAACTACATGGATTTCCATGTGTAGTATCCCTACGGTGCTTCCTACTATCGTCCGGAGAAACAATAACTCTAGATGCTGAACTGCCCTATGCCACACCTCCAGAATCCCTCAGATTATTTTCTATGATATGCACCTGGTTGACTATAGAAGGGATAGAAGTCAACTAGAATATGCTCAACTGAGAACAAATATCCTGCCAGAGATCATCCTCAAACATACTTTCCAGGAATAACTCATCACCTCTTGGTAAGGGTGTTAAGCGCTTCAGAACTACGAAGCGAGAATAATACACCATAACAGAAAGAGTACCCTACTCTAGACTCATGAACTCTCAGGATCGATCGGCCCTAAAGGTATCCAGATAGAAGTAGTCATAGTAGGTGTGCTAAAACAAATCCCAAGCCATATTTTTCTAGAATCCTACATATGAGATCACATCCAACCATCTCTTGGCAGAATCTCAAAGAATAAATGTAGCAAGATTGACCCTCATCACTAGGGGAGTCTCTAGATGATCGAAGATTGTCAGCATGGATTCTTTTCATGACTCTGCTACATGAGCTCCTCTATCTGATGAGATGGTGGGAGGATGCTGCTGCTGAAAGACCTGTTCCAATTCTGTCATCGACGTGGTAGAAGACGGTTCTCCCTGGAATGTCGGGATCATCCTCATAAATCCCACTATGAACTTTGCATCCACACCTATGTCTGAATGATAGTTGGTGCCAAGACTGGCACAGCTGGAGGATCTGTAGGTAGTCCCTTATCATCCATTTCTAGTTTCTGATCACTTCCTTAAAACTAGCATATAACTGGAGGAAGTCTCGGTGGAATGACTCTACAAGGTCATTAACACAACTTAGATCAAGATTAAAAGGTACTGGAACATAGAAATGTAATACGGGAACAAGGGAAAAAAATCATTCATGTTTTTCAAAACATGTATGCACAGCGTGTATAATTCCTACACAGTTTGTTCCCTTATGTTTTGACATGGGCATGTACTTCAGCCATCCTAGGTTATAACGCACCAAAACTAGAACATCATGTATTGATAGGTTTATGTTTTCATATTGTTTGAATTTCATAATAAACGAACAGAACTTGTTTCTCATGAAAAATTAATAATATGGTTTTAATTTATATTAGAATGCAACTGAGTAAACACACAAATGGAAACAAGTATTTTTATTTAAATAAGAACAACGTAGTGTTTACAATGTACCAAGATCACAAAAAAAAAGTTCTACCCAAATAAACTTTTAAAACCCTATCAGAATTACAGGGAGACCACTCAACACAACGATAACCTCAAGAAGATAATATGGGTCCTCCGAATCCGCCATAACGAACATGAGAATGGCCAAAGCCATTGTGTCCACACAAAGCTCCAATGTTATGACATTAACCATCTCCTTCTTGTTTTTGAGTTTAAGGACACTCTTAGGATTGGTTTTATAAGACAGTAACATTACTGGTTCCTTGGGTGACCTTGGAACTCTAACAGATATAAATATAGTTTTTGGCCTTGTTAGAGAATTAATTAAAAACATTTGAGTATATTTTAGTTCACCAAATAATTAGGTTATGGATTGGAAAATTATAAAACCACCCTAATCAACAACTTTAAAAGGACATGGTGAAATAGTTTGAATTAAACTTATGTGATTTTTTAATGTAATAAGAAATTAAAAACACGTTAAAAATATTTCAATTATACTATATATATTTTTATTTCCTTAACATTGTTGTAGACTATGTTTATTTTCTTATAATTACACTATGTTTTTTATTAAACAAAGTTTTGACCTCTATAATACTAGTATAAGAATTATCATTCAATTTATAAATTTTTATGTTGAAGGTTCATCATCGGTAAATAATTTGAGCTAAGACATAGTATGATTTTTACTCATTAGCCTTCTAATGTTCAAGTAAAAGTCATGTTTAAAAGGATAATTTTTATATAATTTTAATAAAGGTATTATTTTTCCTTAAGACTTCATATTTTTTAGGATTGTTATTTTAAAAAAAATTGGGCCCGCAAAGGCCATCCCTTTATGACTGGGCCAAGGGATGTAGCTCAAGCTATGTGGCTAAGACTAGCCCTCAGCTCAAGCCATGTCCAATTCGAGCACGAGCACAGGTTACCCGAAGAGTGCCCAGGAGCATGGGAGCATTGGAGTGCATGAGTGTGCCACCATGGGAGCGAGTTCATGGTAAGGTAGGGGTACTCTAAGGCCTGTGGGGGAAGTACCCTAGGTATAAGGCTCCCTAGGGGTGTGTTTTGTGTTTTTCTAAGCTGTCATATGAAGTTTTAGGATTATAATGGAGTTGTAAACATCTCGTTGTTTTGATGTGGGAGGGCTAAAATCACCGAGATCAAATCTGGGCCATTGGATCGCCTCGTGCACAATCTGGGTCATCAATCATGATCCCTCATTCAACCCTTAGCAACTGCAGAGTACCACCACATTTTTTTGGACAGTTTGATCAACCCTAGATCTAATATCGGTCATCCGAGTGTTTTAAAATTCCACATCACTCCAGGACCATATGATAAAACTTTGATTTAATCTGAGCAGCCCATTTCTTTTAAAACCACTGACATGCCCCAACCATTGGATCAAGGTCGGACTCAATCCTGACCGTCCATTTTTCTCCAAGTTTCTTCCCTCAGTGTCTTCTTCTTCTTCCCCAAGGTGTGCACTGCACTAGTACCCTACAACCTTTATTGAACCATTTTTCTTCACCGTTTACTGCCGCATGTCCCTCCTCTCACATGGTTTCCACAAAGATGTCCCCCTAGTCTTTTTATAAACCAATTTGGGCCTCATATCCCATGTAACTTTCATTAAGATATATTGTATAGGTTTAGTTTATAAAATACATCTGAGTCCCCCCAATGGATCCCCTTAGTTCTTTGTATTCAACTTCCAGCAAACTTCAACAAGTTCTTCTGAGCCTTATTTCCCCTCAAGCTAGGGTAAGGGTTGTTTTGTATTGCTTATTTAGTTAAGCTGTATATTCATGTACAATTATATATATATACATATTACAATTGGGTTTGAACCCCTCTTTATCTAAATTAGAACTTCGGGATTTTATATAATATTAGAGGACGAGAAGCATAAATACCCCTTGTAGACTTATTTAAATGCCACATCCACGTAGAGTACATATATATATAAACATATACATATCCCTACAGTTTTTCATAATACCCTTATGTATGGATTTAATTTCTACTAGAAACATTGAGCTTCAATGTTCATGAAGAACTATAAAATGCATAGAGTCATATTTGTAAGAAAATTTTTATACCTGATTATGTATGTTCTTAAATATATATTAATTTTATATGAATGCAGTTTAAATCATTTCAACATTGTACTTTGGTGAATAATACAAGATTTTGATAAACTTGAAAGTGATAAATAAACTAGGTATAAGATCCTTACGTATACTCATAGTGTATAATAGGGTATGTCGGTAAATGTGTATATATGCCAACTTTGATCCCCAATTGTACATAAAAATTTCCATGGTTTTTGAAGAAATTACAAAACATGTGTTTACAAATATATTTTACATTGAATAAACACTAAATCGTATGAAAACCCCATTTAATGGATGTTTTACACAACCTAAAACCATATGTGTAGTTATTCCAAATGCATTTCTTTTGATGTGGTTAGTTCTGGAGTATATATATTGTTGTCTTGAAACTATATAATCACATGTATGAGTTACTCTCAACTATTTATATTATATGATAATGGTTATGTTTTAGTTTCGTACTTTAATGTTTTAACATTAAAAGTGTTGAAAAAAATCTTATTTAAAATAAATGTTTGAGAAAATGTGGGTTTAGTACCCCACATGGAATGATGAGTTTACCTCTTTATTTATTATGCACCTAGAAGAAATTTCCATTAAGTAATTGATTAAAATGGTTTTCGGATTTTTCATTATATGTGATCATGTTTGTATTTCTCTTGTTTATTAGTTTTCAACACAAGTACTCTTAAATTGCGTACCATTTAATGACTTGACCACATAGTTCATAGTCTTGTTCCAGAATCACTAGATTTGTTTAAATGAGAATGATTTTAATTTAAACATTTATACCCTTTCTTGGAATTAGGGATTTAATTGTTCAAGGTGGTATGAGACACCTTGAATAAAATTAATTGTGGAATTAAACTATTCACGGTGGTATAGGACACTTTGAATAATGTGAAATGTGGAACCAAGTAATTTGTGCACTTGGTATGATAAGTGATAACTGGATCAATAAATCAAGTGTAATGTGAACTATGATTTAGAGATATGAGGAATGTATTGGACTTAGTATGTGACGGGGGGGCCACTACAACCCCTCGATGCATCGGTAGGTCTCATGAGACAAATAGAAGCGAAATTGGCCGAGGCCTTTCCCATTTATGATTTATGGATTTTGGATGAGGCCTTAATCATTAGATGTCCTGGTTAAGGCCTTGGCACAGTCCAACATATGCACTTTCCCCATTATGACTATGTAAATTAATTAACCAGAGGATTATTTGGCTAGTACAATATCCTTGGTTAAATATCTTATGATTATGAGAATAAAAAAAAGTATAAGTTATGGCATATTATTTATGTAATATTCAATGATTTTAATGGCCAGCGTATGTTTCGCAATAGTTAAGGATGAAATTGAAGTTTGTAATGCAGAAATTTGATCATGAATTACTCTTAGTTGTTAAAATTGAACTTTTTTATCCATACTTCATGCTTATGTTGAATGTCCTATAATTATTACTCTAAATGAGAATGCTTATAATTGAATTGTGTGCCCTTGTAATTCTTTTGGCATGCTTTAGTTGTCCACTTTTATTATTATGAAGGTTTACATGAGTTACATCTTCTCCTATGAAAAATGTTTTATGGAATTTTTTAAATAATGTTTTAAAAAGTTATATTAGTTTATTTTAAACCCTCTTACTGGGCATTTGTATGCTCACCCAATGTTTTTGATTAAAAAATTTAAGGTCTTAGTTTGAGCTATAGAAGTAAGACAGAAGTGGTTGGTTTCCCAAAACCTGAACCGAATTTGATCTACTTTTGGGACATGATGTGTAGATGATCAGTGAATGATTTAGTAAAAAAAATAATTACACATCATGATTCAAGGCATTGGCTCCTTGTATTCTGGGGTTATGTCCTCACAGTTTGTATCAGAGTATTTGGTTTAGAAAACTCTCAAAAACCCATGCATAGACAAAGAAACATTTACTTAAGAATTACTAAATATGGGGATTTTAAAAATTTTCAAATGGAAAATGAAGGAACTAGTCTTCTATCTCTTCCAAATGAGGCCTTAGAAACTATAATTTCCAAATCCAATCATGAAAATTTTATAAACTATTCCCATATATGAATGACATGTAAACACTTCTATGATGTATCCAACTCTCCCCAAGTACTTCAACTCTACCAATGATCGGTTCTGGATTACATCTTTATGATGCAAGCCCAAATTTCATCCTAAAAATGATATGGAAAATAATAAAAGGTAATTTTAGATGCTTCACCGCTACAGAATGCATCCCATCCCTCATGATCTTCCAAGAAGCAGCAGCAACAGGAGACCTCCACGTGTCATATATGTGTTATGTCCTGTCCTATGGCTATTTCTTCTAGGTAATGGACTCTGACATCCTTAAATATGAAGCCTCCAATTCTATGTACAGATGAAAAGTACATACTGACATCTCCCAATTGTACACTGCTCATGCCAGACCCTGGAGACACCATATGTGCCCCCACAAGATTCAACCAGGCTTCTCGGGTTGCATATGGTCTAGAGAGATTGAGTGTTTTGAACTTGATCTGGGGATTCATGTACTAGGAATGTAGGGAAACCATTATCCATTTCCTTTTTATGTACCAGTACTTATATGAGAATAAAAGTTGTCATCTTTTATATCTGTTATCTTTTCGTTTTTTATACTTTCATATGGGTTTCACTGATTGGTATTTTATAAAAGTATTCATATAGAAGGGAAGACTCACATATTATCTCTCCCTACCGAGATACTAGACACTATATTGGACAAAACATGTGAATAAGAGTACCTTCCTTTCACAAATTTTTGAAAAAAGTTCAAGAAACTATACGAAATGACAAATAGTCCGTAGATTCTCCATTCGTATCAGAAGAATTATTATATATACCACTGAATATCCAGAGTCCAATTGGTTGAGTATAGGCTAAGTGGGAAATACCATGAAGGGCTTTTCCTATGCTTTACACTAGGCTGGAACTTCGTATCTAGAGAATGATTTCAAAAAGCTTCTTTGGAGGGAAAACATTGTGCAACATATATGTACTAACTCCTCAGTTTCAGGTTATATGATAATGCTAACGACTAAGATGCTCTAAATCGAGAATCATTCTGGATAATTCTTTGACAGTTGGCCTAAATGGACAACTTTGATGTCACGAACCAGCCCAGGGTCAACCATGAGCTGGTCACCCAAGCCGGTCACCAGCAAGTCCTGAGGGACATTCTCGATCCCCTTGGGATGGAAACTAGTGTCGGGTATCAAACATACACCTATGAACGATTTAAGCCCAAAAAATAAACAACTGGAAACAAATAAATAAAGTAAATAAACCATGGACATAGCAGCATGTAAAACATGAAATAAATACATTAAACTAATCTAGATACAAGGTGAAACTCAATAGAAAGAAAAATAAAATAAAATTGAAAACCCAAACGAACAAACCAAAATGCCACAACCTGATATCCATGTGACCTATTGGTCACCACCAACCATAAGACCAGCTATTCTCCAACATCAAGAACCTGCTAGGGAAACCTGAAAAAAAGACTGAAGATGCAAAACAGCTTTGGTCTATCGACACCGAGTGGTATAGGTTGGGTGTGAGCTAATCGCTCAGTAGGGAACCACCATAGATTCCATGTCATTTCTTCCACAAGACATTCCATTAATACTAGTTTGAACTACATTATAAAATTAGGTTTTTATGCACACTTTTATTTTTAAAAACAAACAAACGTGATCCACTACCCTTCATGTTTAAAACAAAATACAAGGGGAAAGAAAGGGGAGTTCTGCTTTCTATATCAAAACATATAATTGAAATCCTTTTTGATGTAATCATAATTTCACAGTTTTCTAAATAAATAGAAAAACCAGGTGTAATGAAAAAGTTTCCACAAAAAGAGGGGAATGGCTCTAATAGTACTCGTAATGGGGAAACATGGGAAATCCTAGGAATGCAAAGGAAGGCCAGAACATACTATACATGTGACTCATCCTGAAGGCTTGCCTACTCTCGATGATGTCATAACTCCCTAATGTCTGACCATCTCCCTACCTGGCCTCGTCAAGGGGCCCAATCCCATAGCAATAATAACAAAACATCTCTCTTCTATGGGCAACTAATTAGAGCGTAATCTAAACTAGTGTAGAAATCATTCTCAGTAAACCTCTTTGAATTTCTAGGTTACCATGTATTGTTCTCAACGGGGTGTGCCATATCATTCAAACAACAAGTCACATACATATAATCAAACACACAACACAAACTGGAACCATCCCGACCACCTAAAGGGTTTGTCCCTTGCCTCAAAATAATTATCATTCAAAGAAGTCGCATACCGAGGACCCTTCCATCTCACGAGTCAACATTTAGGTAGGAATACCAACCCAAGAAGGGTTTTCCAAAAATTTATTTAAAAATCTAAATGGGCATTTACACCAAGAATTTAACAATAATTTGTAGAGTGACAAGAGGGACATTTAAATAAAACACATGGTAAGTGCAAATTGATAAAAATGCACCACACGCGTTCAAATCAACTTTCCAAATCATACGCAATCTAAATTATTTTCCAAAAACAGTTTAACACTTCTTCCATAATTTAATAAACCATTGAATCACCTTATAAAACAATTATAAATAAACTCAAATCATTTAAAAAAAATCATTTTTTTAAATAATACTATTTATCCACATTCAACTGCATAGGAAAAAACATGTTCACGAATTGAAGAACATGTCAAAACCTATATTTAAATAGTTAAGATAACAATAAATCCTTACCATAAACAATGTACATTTGAAATAAAAGTGTGAATCAAGGTGTAACAATTAAATACTAAAATACAAGTATCTCATGGAACGAAATTGGAAGAAAAGGCATGGATGCACCTACCTAACAGAATTGGCCGAGCCAATGCTTTCAAACCCACACGGCCACCTGTTCAGGTAAACACACTCCCAAAAAGGCACATGCACTAGAAAAAAACATTGACACACCTTAACAATACATTCGACACCTAAAGTCAGTGCAACAAAGACCAATGCATAGATAATTAAATATCAGGGACTCAAAAACAACATAAGACACCTAATTGGATGATGCAAAACAAAACAGCGGGTGAATTTACATTACCTAAAAAATTGGTGGCAAGTCAAATCGAGTTCATCTGCCTCGCCCTTGGCGGAGGATCCCGATCCCTTGACCAACGGGTCTCGATATATTAATCATATAACCTAGGCACTAAGAAACAAGTAAAACACAAACTAAGGTATTAGGGTCTAGTCAAATTGAAGATAAACACCAAAAGAAATGAAATACCTATAGATCAGAAGAAAGAGGAATGTCGGAAACTAGAAAAATGGTCATGTTGTAGCAAAAAAAATGCGCCAGGGCAGGGGGTTTGGGTGGCGTCGAAAAAAATGTTGAGAAGGGGGGTCGGGTTCACTGGAACATGAGAGGAGGGGTGATTGGTCTGTCATTGCTGATGGCCGGAGCTCCGGCCACCGTCTCTGGATAGAGTGGGAGATGAGGAGGCCGCCGTGCAGGGGTGTGGTCGAAGGGTGCTGGCAGAACAAGAGGGCGAGCCAGAGAGGATGTGAGGCGAGGGCGGTGGGTGAAGCAGACCCACAAGAGTGCGGGGAGTGGTCCGGGTGCGGTGGAGGGCCGTAGGGCACTGGGAAAAGTCAGAGGTAGGGAGGATAGAGGAGCGGCACGGTGAAGGGAGTGAGTGACGGGGAGGGGGGGGGGGGTGCGGCCCGCGGCCAACAAGTGGGGAAAGTGGGTGGTGTGCCGGGTACACTAGGGTTTACCCTCTTTTTTTCATATATTATCCTATAATAATAATAATAATAATAATAATAATAATAATAAATTTATAATAATGCTAATAATAATGATACCAACAAACTTAATAATAAAAATAATAATAATTCAAATCATAACAATACAAATTTTAATAACATAATAATAATGATTATAATCTTTATTTTATACATTTTCTTTTAAATAATGACAATATTAATAACAACTATATAATAATTTTATCTCTAACAATTTCAATGATAATCATATTATTAACAATTTTTAATAATAAAAATATTTTTATCTACGCAATAATATCATTATTATTATGCTTTAAAAATTTAAATTATTTTATTTACTTCAAACATTATTTATTTTAAACATTAAACATTTGTGCGGGAACATGGGATGATCACACAGTCACCTTCAACCATGCAATGTCTGCGCACCGGTCTGACACACACCAATACTATTAAATGATAAAAATTTTAGACCGGTCCTCAACTTGCGCCTTGATGAAGCTAATCGAAGTCAATAAATAATAAAATGAAATGATAAAAAATGGGTCGGGGTGTGAAAATTCTCCCCACCACAAATCTTTCTCCCCCAGAAAGTCACCGAGCTAACACATAACATAACTCAAGTCCATGCCCAGACAAAACCGAGGAAAAAATGTGATTCTCGGGATGACCTTACTCTCAACAGGTCACACCCAACCAATTCAAGACAAAACTGATGTCCAAGGTTGAGGGGAGAACATGGGAGGGTTCTCCCCACCACGAGAATTCACTAATACGAAATCCTTGGAACCCGAACACACCACCCCCGAGGTGGGGACTACAAGGGAACTCCCAAACTGAACCTAGTTAATTTCTCCAAATGGACCAAACAACACCCAGAGACTTAAACGGAAAGCTTTCTACAAAAAGACCCAACAACCCAAAGATAAATAATTAACTCAACCCCTCACACACTAACTTAATAAAATCCTCACCACAACCAGAGACTAGAGAATTCCTAGACCGAACATAGAAAGGATCCAGAAACACCACCCATTAATTTCATGAAACCAAACATCCCCCTAACGAACACAATTGAGACCCAACTCAAAATTAGAACGTCCTTTTTATTTGAGGGCCCAACACCCGTGAAGGAAATCTGAATGATTTGAAAACACACTGAGAATAGATAAGACCGCTTAGACTATGGTAGAACAAGTTCATCACATCACCACAACTATGATGATCTTACAGTAGTGACAAGAACAGAACAAGGAAATATTGGATATATCCCTCCCAGAGATGAAAACATTGCTCGGACCGAGGCTCCACACACCCTCATTAACTCTTTACTGTGCGCAAGCTTCACCCCGAGACCTGTGGCTGGGGCCCTGATGGCTGATGCGTCTCCTGCCTCACAGTTAGACATTGTCCTCCTCCAGTATCGAAATCCCTCCCGAACATCACTCCTTTATGAACTCTCCCTGGTGACCTGATCATTCACACAGTATTAAGACTTCGGATTAATGTGACAAAGCGGCATAGAATTACTAAACCGGCTACACTAGTGGCATGCAATATAACGGTCTGATGAACTGGAAATCAGCACTGACGAACAAGATTCTTCAGAAATAGATTCCTATGGCGCACCCTGCTTGCCAAATGGGGAACCATCACAAAAACTGACCACCACCAACTAAACTCTGAACTCCAACGACAAAGAGACATCTCATCCTTACTATTCTAGAACTGGACCCTCAAAGAACTCTGGGAGGGTACGAACCATAACTACCCTGGGAGTTCCCAACTACCCAAAGACACACTATCTTTCAGAACAATACAAATACCTCTAATAGACTTCGATTACCTCGAAAAGCACGAAACACACAAAAGGAACATAGAACTAAGAATAACTCGTTAATAACTTTTGGAGGCTTTATGGGTGGCATAATCATGACAACACGAAAAACACCATCGAAACCGGCACCAAGGCAAATCTCAATCAAATCAACAACACAAGCTAAGGAAAATAGGTCTATAATCCAAACATATAAAACACAAGGAGAAATCACATTTCCAAGACTGTTATTTCATTAAAATTTTAAAAGAACTCACCTATGGAACCTTACGAACCATCACATGTGTGCTTATTCAATCCTGCTCACCTCATCTGTGAACAAGATCCAAGGTTCAAACGCTTTTTTTTCTTATCAAATCCAATCCCATACAAAGGTTTTCCAAACCGATACACCTTCTCATTAAAATCCCACTTTAGTAATTTCAAAAACAATCTGGAGAAGAAACACTTTTCCATTTAAAAACCAATTTCACTTTTAACGCACACTCAAATCAACAGATACTAAAACCAAACAAGAGGAGTAATAACCCACTAGAATGAAGAACTAGTGTATAAGTCTGACCTAGCGACATGGTGGTGAGGCATGCCCCAAGTAAATCATAGCACTAAGAGGACCTTAAACCGGAATCTTCGATTACACATGGGTCACCACCCCATGTGAGGCCGCAAAGTGAACCAATTCGCCTCCATTGTCATCCATCAATCCGAAATGACCATGTAAAAGTGACTCAAAACCCAGACTATACCTGGTAACTCAAGTCTCGTCACGAGGGGTGGTGATCAGGCACCAACCCATAACCTACTTCCTGAGCCCCTACAGTCCTAATCTTCATCTACTGGACATCCCAAATAACAAAAGGGTACTCTGAAAAGCAAGGTCCACTAAGGTTCAACCTCCCTCTCATACTATTTTGTCACGAACTCGCCCGGGGTCAACCTTGAGTCGGTCACCCGAGCCAGTTCGCGACATGTACTGAGGGGCGTTCCTGATCCCCCCGGGATGGAAACTAGTACCGGGCATCAAACATACATATGGGAACTATTTATGCCAAAAACGTAAAAACAACCAGGACCAGATAAATAAAGGAAATAATCTAAGGAATCAACAGCTTGGATAACTGGAAATAAATAAAATAAACTAATCCAAATACAAGGTGCAACTCAATAGAACGAAAACTAAAATACAAAACTGAAAACCCAAACGAACAAACCAAACCGCCACAACCTGAACTCCATGTGACCTCATGGTCACCACCATCCATAAGTCCAGCTATGCTCCAACATCAAACACCTAATTAGGAAAACTGAACAATAACTGAACCTACAAAAAATCTCTGCTCTGCTGACACCAAGTGGTATAGGTAGGGTGTGATCTAATCACTATGTAGGCAACCACCCCAGATTCATTGTCATTTCTTCCAAATGACATTCCATTAATACTAGTTTGAACTACATTATAAATTTTTTTTTTCATACACACTTTGATTTTTTAAAACAAACAAATATGATCCACTACTCTTCAAGTTTAAAACCAAATACAAGGGGAATGAAAGGGTAGTTGTGATTTCTATTTCAAAACATATAATTAAAATCATTTTTGATGTAATCACAATTTTAGTGTTTTATAAATAAATAATAAAACCAGGTGCAAAGAAAAAGTGACCACACAAAGAGGGAAACGACTCTAATAGTACACGTAATGGGGGAAAACGGGAAATCCTAGGAACACAGAGGAAGACCAAAACATAATATACATGTAACTCAACCAGAAGGCATGCCTACTCTCGATGACGTCATAACACCCTAACGCCCGACCAGTACCGTACCTGGCCTGGTCAAGGGGCCTACTCCAATATCAATAACAACACAACATCTCTCTACTATGGCCCATTAGCCAGTGCGTAATCTAAACTAGTGCAGAAATCATTCTTAGTAAACCTCTTTGCAATGTTAGGTTCCCATGTAATGTTCTCAAGGGGGTGTGCCATATCATTCAAACAATAGGTCACATACATATAATCAAACACACCACAAAAACTGGCACCACCCTGGCCACCACAAGGGTTTTTCCCTTGTCTCAAAATAATTATCATTTAAAGAAGCACCATACCGAGGACCCTTCCATCTCACGAGTCAATATTTAGGCAGGGATACCAACCGAATAACGGTTTTCCAAAAATATATTTCAAAAGCCAAATGGGCCTTTAAACAAATAATTTTCCAATATTTTTTAAAGTTCCAAGTGGGCCATTTAAAGGAAACACGTGGTAAGTGAAACTTGATGAAAATGCACCACACACATTTAAATACACTTTTCAAATCATAAGCACTCTAAAACATTTTCCAAAAACAGTTTAACACTTCTTCCATAATTTAATAAACCATTGAAGCACCTTATTAAACAATTATAAATAACACTCAAATCATTTAACAAAAAACATTTTTTTAAAACAATACTATTTATTAACATTCAACTTCACAGGAAAAAAATGTGCATGAATTTAAGGACATGTCAAAACCTATATTTTGCAAGTTAAGCTTACAATAAATCATTACCAAACACTAAGTGCATTTGTAATAAAAGTGTGAATCACTGTGTAACATTTAATTAATAAAATACATGTATTTCATGGAAAGAAATTGCAAGAAAATTCCTGGAAGCACCGACCTAACAGAATTTCTCAAGCCAATGCTTTCAAACTCACACGACCACCTGTTCATGTACACGCCCTCCCACAAAGGCGCATGTGCTAGAAAAATACCTCATCATACCTTAACAATATAGTCGACACCCACAGTCTGTGCGACGAAGACCAACACACAACCAAATATATACCAGGGACTCAAAAACAACATAAGACACTAAATTGGATGATGAAAAACAATACAATGGGTGCATTATCCTTACCCGAAAAATTTGTGGCAAGGAAAATTGAGTTCATCCGCCTCGCCCTTGGCGGTGGATGTCGGAACCTTGACCAACGGGTCCCAATACATAAATTTCATAAGCTAGGCACCATGAAAAAATATGCAAAACAAAAACTAAGGTATTGGGGTCTGGTCAAATTAAAAACAACTCCAAAAGAAATTAAATACCCATAGATTAGAAGAAAGAGGGATGTCGAGAATGTGAAACATGGTGGGGTTGAAGCAAAACGGATACGCTAGGGCAGCAGGTTCATCCGACACTGAAAAAGAACACTAAAAAGGGGGGTCAGGTTCACCAGAGGAGGGGAGGGGAGATCCGGCCACCGTCGCTGCTGGTCGGAGCTCAGCCCACCGCCCTGGCTGGAGAAGGAGAGAAGGAGGCCGTCGTGTGGGGGTGCAGTCAGAGGGCACCGGTGGAACAGGAGGGCATGCCGGACGCAGAGGCGGAGGGCGAGCCGGAGAGGATGTGAGGTGAGGGTGGTGGGCAAAGCAGACCTGCAGGAGCACAGGGCGAGGGCCTGGCGCGGCGGAGGGCCGTAGCGGCGCTTGAAAAAGGTGGAGGCTGGGAGGAGAGGGGAGCGGCACGACGAAGGGAGAGAGCGACCGGGAAGTCGGGGTGCAGCCCGTAGGCAGCAAGGGGGGAATGTGCGAGGGGGGGGGGGTGTCGGGTACAGTAGGGTTTACCCTCTTTTTTTATTATATTAACATATAATAATAATAATATTATTATTATTATTAATAACAAATTAATAATAATGATAATAACAATGATACCAACAAACTTAATAATAATAATAATAATAATAATAATAAAAATAAAAATTTTAATAAAAAAATAATAACAATTATAATCATAATTTGATTCATTTTCTTTTAAATATTGACAATATTAAAAAAATAATAATTATTATATCTATAAGAACTTCAATGATAATAATATTAATAATAAATTTTAATAATAAAATTTTTTTATCTACGCAATAATATCATTATTATTCTGAATTAAACATTTAACTTATTTTATTTACATCAAACATTATTTATTTTAAACATTCAACATTTGTGAGGGCACATGGGCCGATCGCGCGGTCACCGTCAACCATGCAATGTCCGCGCACCAGTCTAACACCCACCAAAACTATTATACGATATAAATTTTATACCAGCGCTCATCATGACCCTTGAAGAAGCTAACTGATGTCAAGAAATAAGAAATAAAATGATTAAAAAAGGGTCGGGTGTGAAAATTCTCCCCACCACAAAAGGTTCTGCCCCCAGAAAGTCACCAAGCCAACAGTAAACATAACTTGAGTCCATGACCAGAAAAAACCGAGGAAAAACTGTGAATCCCTAGATGACCTTACTCCCAACAGGAAACCACCGAACAATTCAAGAGAAAACTGAACGTCGCTCCTTTCTGAACTATCCCCGGTTACCTGAGCATTCACACAGTAGTAAGACTTTGGATTAATGCGAAAAAGTGGCATCGAATGCATGAACTTTATACACTAGTGGAATGCAAGAGAACGGTTTGACGAACTGGAAGTTGGCACCGATGAACGAGATTCTTCAAAAATATATTCCTCTAGCGCACCCCGCTTTCCAAATGGGGATCCTTCGAAAAACTGACCACCACCAACTACACTCTGAACTCCAATGACAAATAGACTTCTCATCCATACTAGTCTATTACTGGACCCTCAAATAACTCTGGGACAGTATGAACCTTTACTACCCTGGGAGTTCCCGACTACCAAAAGAAAAAATAACTTTCAGAACTATACAACTACCTCTAACAGACATTGATTACCTCGAAAAGAAAGCAACACACAATAAGAACTAAGAACTGGCCATAACTCATTAATAACTTTTGGAAGCTTTCTGGGCGGCATACTCATGAAAACATGAAAACACCATCGAAACTAGCACCAAGCCAAAACTCAATAAATGAAAAAACACAAGCTAACGACAATAGGCCCATAAGCCAAACATTTACAACACAAGGAGAAATAACTTTTCCAAAACTGTTATTTCTTTAAACATTTAAAAGAACTCACCTATGGCACCTTATGAACCGTCACTTGTACTCCTACTAAATCCCACTCACCTCATCTGTGAACAAGTGCCAAGGTTCCAACACTTTTTTTCTTACCAAATTACAACCCATACCATGTTTTTCCAAACCAATACACCTTCTCTTTAAAAACAAACTATAGTAATTTAAAAAAAAAATTGGATGAAACACATTTCCATTTAAAAACCAATCTCACTTTTAACGCACTCTCAAATCAAATGAGACTAAAACAAAACAGAAGCAGTAATAACCCACTAGAATGAGGAACTAGTGCATATGTCTGACCCAACGACATGGTGGTGAGCCATGCCCCATGTAAAGAATAACACAAAGAGGACCTTAAACCAGACATGTGGACTCCACATGGGTCACCACACCATGTGAGGCCGCAAAGTGAATCTATTATCCTCCATTATCATCCCTCAATCCAAAATGACCAAGGACAAGTGACTCAAATCCCCGACTAAACCTGGTAACTCAGGTCTCTTCACGAGGGGTGGTGATCAGGAACCGTCCTATAACCTACCTCCTGACCCCTGATAGTCCTAATATTCATCTACTGGACATCCCAAATAATATAAGGGCGCTCTGAAAAGTGAGGTCCGCTAAGGTCCAAACTCCCTTTGATACAATTTTATCACGAACCAGCCCAGGGTCAACCCTGAGCCAGTCACCCGAGCCGGTCCGCGGCAAGTCACAATGGGCATTCCCGATCCCCCCCCCCCCCGGGATGGAATATAGTGTCGGACATCAAACATACACTTGGGAGTGAATTGTGCACAAAAAAAATAAACAACCAAGACCAGATAAATAATGTAAATAAACTAAGGATGTTGTAGTATGGACAAATGGAAATAAATAAAATAAACTAATCCAGATACAAGGTGCATCTCAATAGATAGAAAACTAAAATACAAAACTGACAACCCAAACGAACAAACCAAACCGCCACAACCCGATCTCCGTGTGACCTCTTGGTCACCACCATCCATAAGAACATCTATGCTCCATCATCAAGCACCTACTAGGGAAACCTGAACAAAGAATGAAGTTGCAAAATAGCTCAGGTCTACCGACACCGATTGGTATAGGTAGGGTGTAAGCTAACCACACAGTAGGAAACCAACACAGATTCCATGTCAATTCTTCCACAAGACATTCCATTAATACTAGTTTTAAATACATTATAAAATTAGGTTTTCATACACACTTTTCTTTTTAAAAATAAAAAAATATGATCCACTGCCTTCATGTTTAAAACCAAAAACATGGTGAAAGAAAGGGGAGTTGTGCTTTCTATTTCAAAACATCTAATCGAAATCCTTTTTGATGTAATTACAATTTCACAGTTTTCTAAATAAATACCAAAACCATGTTCAAAGAAAGAGTGTCCAAAAAAAGAGGGAAATGGCTCTAATAGTACTCTTAAAGGGGAAACACAAGAAATCCTATGAACATAGAGGAAGACCAGAACATACTATACATGTGACTCATCCTGAAGGCATGCCTCCTCTCGATGACGTCATAACTCCTTAATGCCCGACCATTTCCCTACCTGGCCTGGTTGAGGGGCCCAATCCCATAGTAATAACAACACAACATCTCTCTGCTATGGACCACTAGCCAGTTCGTAATCTAATACAGTGCAATAATCATTCTCAGTAAACCTGTTTGTTATGCTAGGTTCCCATGTAATGTTCTCAAGGGGGTGTTCTATATCACTCAAAAAAACAACTCACATAAATATAATCAAACACACCATAGAAACTGGAACTGCCCCAGCCTCCTCAAGGGTTTGTCCCTTGCCTCAAAATAATTATCATACAAAGAAGTCCCATACCGAGGTCCCTTCCATCTCACGAGTCAACATTTAGGCAGGGATTCCAACCCATGAATGGTTTTCCAAAAATATATTTCAATATCCAAATGGGCCTTTACACAAGGAATTTACCAAAAAAAATTTAATGTTCCAAGAGGGAAATTTAAAGAAGACACGCGGTAAGTGAAACTTGATGAAAATACGACACACACGTTGAAATCCACTTATCTAATCATAATCACTCTAAAAACTTTTCCCAAAATAGTTTCACACTTCTTCCATATTTTAATAAACCATTGAAGCACCTTATAAAACAATAATAAATAATACTCAAAGATTTTAAAAATAATAGTTTTTTTTAAACAATACTATTTATCCTCATTCAACTACATAGAAAAAAACATGTTCATGAATTGAAGGACATGTCAAAAATTATATTTAGCAAGTTAGGATAACAAAAAATCATTACCACAAACTAAGTACATTTGTAATAAATTTTTGAATCCGGTTGTAACAATTAAATACTAAAATACAAGTATCAAATGGAATGAAATTGGAAAAAAGGAATGGAAGAACCTAACTCATAGAATTGAATGAGCCAATGCTTTAAAACTCACACAGCCACCTGTTCACATACACGCACCCCCACAAAGGTGCACACATTAGAAAAAAAACATTTCCACACATTAACAATACAATTAGCACCCAAAGTCAGTGCGATGAAGACCAACACACAACCAAATAAATACCAGGGACTCAAAAACAACATAAGACACCAAATTGGATGATGCAAAACAAAGCATCAGGTGAATTAACCACACCCAAAACATTGGAGGCAACACAAATTGAGTTCATCCACCTCTCCCTTGGCGGAGGATGCCGGAACCTTGACCAACGGGTCGCGATACATTAATCGCATAACCTAGGAACCAAGAAAAAATATGAAAAACACAAACTAAGGTATTAGGATCTAGTAAAACTGAAGAAAAACACCAAAAGAAATGAAATACCCATAGATCCGAAGAAACATGGATGCCAGCAACATGTAACACGGTCGCGTTGGAGCAAAACAGATGCGCTAGGGAAGAGGGTTTGGGTCATGCTGAAAAAAATGCTGAGAAGAGGGGTCAGGTTCACCATAGTAGGAGGGGAGGGGAGATCAGGCCGTCGTCATTGCTTGCCGGAGCTCGGGCCACTACCGCTGCTGGACAGAGCTTGGTCCACCACTGCTGGCTGGAGCAAGAGAGGAGGAGGTCACCGTGTGGGGGTGCGGTCGGAGGGAACTGGTGGAATAGGAGGGTGATCCGAACAAAGAGGTGGAGGGTGAGCCGAAGAGGATGTGAGGTGAGGGCGGCGGGCGAAGCAGACCCCCAGGAGCATGGGGTGAGGGCCTGGTGCGGCATAGGGCCGTAGTGGCGCGGGGAAAAGCTAGAGGTTGGGAGGAGAGGGGAGCGGCGTAGCTAGGCGATAGAGCGACGGGGAAGGGGGGGTGTGTCCCACTTCCAGCAATGGGGGAACGTGGTGGGGGGTGTCGGGTACACTAGGGTTTACCCTTTTTTTCATCTATTAACCTATAATAATAATAATTATTATTATAAATTGATAATAATGATAATAATAATGATACCAAAAAACATAATAATACAAATAATAATAATAATAATCATAACAATAAAATTTTTAATAAGATAATAATAATTATTATAATCATAATTTTATTCATTTTATTTTAAAAAGTGACAATATTAATAAAAACTATGTAATAATTATATCTATAACAATTTGAATGATAATAATTTTATTAACAATTTCTAATATTAAAAATATTTTTATCTACGCAATAATATCATTATTATTATGATTTAAACATTTAACTTATTTTATTTACATTAAACTTTATTCATTTTAAACATTAAACATTTGTGTGGGAACTTGGGCTGATCGCGCGGTCACCGTTAACCGTGCAATGTCTGCGCACCGGTCTAACACATACCAAAACTATTAAATGATAAAAATTTTAGACCGGTGCTCAACTTGCGCCATGAAGAACCTAACCGAAGTCAAGAAATAATAAAATAAAATGATAAAAAAGGGTCGAAGTGTGACATCTGAACTTCCCACCATTCGTGCTTCTCTCGGGAATCCCAAATGCACTATTCAAAGGTTCCACCCTTTCTACTCAAAATGTTTTTGGGCCAGGGAAGCATAAGAGTTGAACATCGACCATGGAATTTACCTGGAATCATCGAAGGACCCTCCACGATGGAGGTTTTGGTAATGTTAGGTGAGGGAGTATTTCTCTTATGCATAAGTAGAATGAATTCTGAGGAAAAAATTCTTCATAGGGGGAATAATGTAACACCCCAAAACTCGAAACTCATGTATTGACAAGTTTATGTTTTCATTTTTTTTGAATTTAATAATAATTGAACAAAAAAGGTTTCTCATGAAAAAGTAATAATATTGATTTGATTTATATTCGAATGAAACTGAGTAAACACGCAAATGTAAACAAGGATTTTTGTATAAATAATAACACCATAGTGTTTAAAATGTACCAAGATCACAATAATAAATTCTACTCGAATATACATATTAATAACCCTATCACAATTACAAGGAGACCACTCAAAAGAACGAGTACAACCTGATGATAATATGTGTCCTTAGAATCCTCCATAACGAAGATGAGAATAGCCGAAGCCACTACGGCCACACTATGCACCGATGGTATGATGTGAATCATCTCCTTTATTGTCTTGAGTTTCAAGAAACCCTATGGCTTGGTTTTATATGACACTAATTTGACTGTTGCCTTGGGTGACCATAGAACTCTAAAGGCTATAAATACAGCAATTGGCCTTGTTGGAGAATTAATTGAAAATATGTGAGTATATTTTAGTTCTCTAAATAATTTGGATAAGGATTGAAAAATTATAAAACAACCCTAATCAAGAACATTAATAGGACATGGTGAAATAGTTATAATTACACTTAAGTGATTTTTTAATGTAAAAATAAATTCAAAACACATTACAAATATTTCAATTATATTGTAAAGATTTTCATTTCTTTAAAAGTGTTGTAGAATATGTTTAATTTCTTATAAATAAAATATGTTTTTGATTAAACTATGTTTTCACCTCTATAATACTAGTATAATAATTATCATTCAATTTATTATTGTTCATGATTAAGGTTTAGTGTTTGTAACTAATTTATGCTATGACAAAGTATGATTTGTATTCATTAGCCTTCTAATGTTTAAATAAAGGTCTTGTTTAAAATTTTATTTTTTATATAATTTTAATAGATGTATAATTTTCCCTTAAGAATTCATATTTGTTATTTTAGTTTTTATTAAAAAATTACGCCCGCAAGGGCCAACCCATTATGGCTAGGCCAAGGGAGGAAGATCACGCTTGGTGGCTAAGCCTAGCCCTCATCCCGATCCAAGACTGACCCGAGTGAAGGCATAGGATCCCTGAATAGTGCACAAAAGCATGGGAGCACAATAGGACATGAGCATGCCATAGTGGGAAGATTCCGTGGTGAGTCAGAGGTAGGCTCAGGCCTGCTGGGGCGAGAGCCCGTGTATAAGGCTCCCTAGGTGTGTGTTGTGTGTTTTTCTGAGTTATTGTTTGAAGACTCATGCTTATAAATGGGACAAAATCATCTCTATATTTCATTGTTGGATGGATAAAATCATCAGGGATCAAATTTGGGCCATTGGATTGAATCGCGTACGATCTGAGACATCGATCCCAATCCCACGTTGGACCCTCAACAACCGCAAAGCTCCACTGACTTGTTTTGGACCACTCGATCAACCCTAGACCTAATCTCAACTATCCGAGTGTTTTAAAATGCCGCGACAACCCAGGACCATCTGATCAAACTCAGATTTAATCTAACCTGCCTATTTTTTTTTAACCGTGAATGCACCACAACCCTTGGATCAAGGTCGAACTCGATCATAGAAGTCCATTTTTCTCCTTGTTTCTTCCCTCTGCATCGTCTTCTTTTTCCTCGTGTCATGCACTGCACTAGTACCCTACACCCTATATTGCACCATTTGTTTCACCTTTTATAGCTATTGGTCCCTCCCTTCAAACGATTTCCATAGAGACCTCCCACTAGTCTTTTTATAAACAATTTTGGTATTTTGATCCCATGCAAATTTCATCAAAATATTTTGTATAGGTTTAGTTTATAAAATACATCTAAGTCACCCGAAGGATCCCCTCGGTTCATTGCACTCAACTTCGATCGAGATTCAACCAGTTCTTACGAGCCCTATTTCCCCTCAAGCTAAGGAAAGGGTTGTTTGTCTTTCTTTTTGTGTTTAAGTTGAATATTCTTTTACAGTTATATATATATATATATACATGTTGCGGTTGACTTAGAATCCCTCTTTACCTGAATTAGAGATTCTAGATTTTATAAAATATTAGCAGACCCAAATCATAAATACCCATTGTATACTTATTCACATGCCACAACCACCTACCGTACATATATATATATATATATATATTCATATCCCTATGGTTTATCATAAAACCCTTATATCTGGAATTAAGTTCTACTAAAAATTTTGTGCTACAATGTTCATAAAGAACTGTAAAATTCATGGAGTCATATTAATTAATAAAACTTTTATACCTAGTTATGTATGTTCTTAAATATATATTTATATTATTTGAATACAGTTTTAAGAATTTCAATAATGTACTTAGGTGATTAATCCATGATTTTATTAAACATGCAAGTGTCAAATAAACTAGGTATGAGATCATTACGTATACTCATAGTGTATTATCGGGTATGTGAGAATATGTGTATATATCACAGCTTTGATCACCAATTGTATTTAAAAATTTCCAAGTTTTGTGAAGAAAGTACAAAACATTTGTTTTCAAATATATTTTACTTTGGCTAAACACAGCTTCTTATGAACACCCCATTGAATGAATGTTTTACACAACATGAAACCCTAAGTTTAGTTATTCCAAATGCTTTTCTTTTGATGTTCTTAGTTCATGAGTATAAGTATTGGAGGCTTGAAACTACATAATCACATGTATGAGTTATTCTCCACTATTTATATTAAATGAAAATGGTTATGGTTGAGTTTCAAACATTCCAGTTTTAACATTTAATGTGTTAAAAAAAATCTCATTTATAATAAATGTTTGAGACAATGTGACTTTAGTACCCCACATGGAATGATGAGTTTACCTCTTTATTTATTATGCACCCAGAAGAATATTCCATTAAGTAATTGATTAAAATGGTATTAGTATTTCTCATTATATGTGTTCAAATTTTTATTTCTTTTGTTTATTAGTTGTCATCGGAAGTACTGTTAACTTGTGTACCATTTAATGACATGACCACAAAGTTCATAGTATTGTGCTAGATTCACTATATACATATAACTATGAATGACTATAATTTTAACTTTTATGCCCTATCCTAGAATTATGGATTTTATTGTTCAAGGTGGTATGGGAGACCGTGAATAAAATTAATTGTGAAATTAAACTATTCAAGGCTGTATAAGACACATTGAATAATGGGAAATAAGGAACCAAGAATTTCTTGCACTTGGTATGAGAAGTAATAAGTGATTTAATAATTCAAGTGGATTTTGAACTTAGATTTTGTGATATGAGAAATGCATTGGACTTAGTATGTGATCGGTGGGGCATACTACAACCCCTCGATATACCGATTGGTCTCATGAGAAAACAAGAAGCAGAATTGGCCAAGGCCTTTCCCATTTATGAGTTATGGATTTTGGTCCAGGCCTTAATCATTAGACGTCTTGGCCGAGGCCATGAAACTATCCGACATATGCTCTTTCCTAATTATGACTATGTAAATTAATTAACCAGAGGATTATTCGGCTAGTAGAATATCCTTGGTTAAAGATCTTATGATTATGAGAATCAAAAGTAGTATAAGTTATGGCATATTATTTATGCAATATTCAGATATTTTAATGTCTAGTGTATGTTTCAAAATAGTAAATGATTAAATTGAAGTTTGTTATGCGCAACTTAGATAATTCCTTACTCTTAATTATTAAAAGTGTATTGTGTATCCATATGTAATTCTTATGTTAGATGTCTTGTAATTATTACACTAAATGATAATGCATGTAATTGAATTATGTGCCCTTGTAATTTTGTTGGAATGATTTAGTTGTGAATGTTAATTATTATGAAGTGTTACATGTGTCACAACTTATCTTAAGAAAAATGTTTTTTTGAAAGTTTTAAATAATTTTTTCAAAATTTATATTTGTTTATTTTAAAACCCCTTGCTTGGAATTTTTATGCTCACCAAACGTTTTAAAAAAAATCCAGGTTTCATTTTGAGCTACAGAAGTAAGAAAGAAGTGGCTGGTTTCCCAAAACCAAAACAGAATTCGATCCTCTGTTTGGACATGATGTGTAGTTGATCAATGCATGATTTTGTAAAAAAATGAATTACAAATCATGATTCAAGGAACCAATTACCGCTATTATGGGGTCGAGTCCTCATATAGGTTGTGTAACACCCCATACACATGGTTTGTTGTCCTAACAGATGATGTGTACTTGAATCCTCTTCGCCTTTCTGAGTTCTCTTAGAAGGCTAAGCCACTAGTTCTACTAGAACAGGACTACATGGAATGCTATTTTTAGACATGGCGTGTACTAGACAAACTTCACCAACCCATGTTGTTTGTCACACGGCCAGTTACACGACTCACTCTACACGGCGTGTTCCAGATGGACACAACATGTATTAGCTATGATTTATCCATCCGTGTTGTTAGTCACAATGGTGGAAACGTGGTCTATGCTAAACCGTGTGTACATATGGTACATAGCGTGTCTCACCACAGATTTTCAAACCCCATGTTTCTTCCCACACAATCAGTAACACAGTTAGAGACTACACTCCGTGTACATACAGTATACAGCATGTACTTAAGAAAAATAATTCCATCCCGAACAGGACACAAGGTGTGTATTCACCCTTACACACCGTGTATTCTGTGTTTTTTCAGATATTCAGCCTTATAAAACACTCTAGAACCCAGAAAAACACTGAAACCAACATTAAAGTGCCAAATTAGGATCTGTTAGTGCCCATACTCTCCCGCAAATCAAATATTTTCATCTTATACATTTCATATACAAGTAAAACAGGGTAATGATCCACCAAATTCTGATCCATGAGGGACCATAACACCTCAAGAACCAATGTTTGACATTCATTCAAGAAAAACCTTTTTCAATTAAATAACTTATCAAGTAGCATGTATTCTTATCAAAGCATCTATCGCAACATCATGTATATCTAGAACGACACCTATCCCAACAACATGAAATCACTAATACACCCTAAATGGCCAGGCAAGAATGAATTATATGTGATATCTAACAAGTTTCTATATGATGCATGAGATGGAATACCCTCATATCATTGGGATGAAACAGAAATAGAACCACAATAACTACAAAAATGAAAAAATAAAACTTGTGAATCACCCAATGGTAAAATCAAATGAACTGTAAAATTGAAAAACTAGAAAAAATTGTAATAATGAGGTAGATTTTCCCCCATACACTAGTCAGCTACTCCTAGGAAGAACTCATTATCAAGTACATATTCTTTCCAATCACCAGTTATAGGCTCCAAACATTAAGTCAAAATGAAATGAATTCATCGGATACCAATTTTTATGTCCTGGTTCCGGAAGCCACCCATAGGTGACCCGTACCGGGTTGGTCACATGGACTCGAGCACATTTCCCCAAATTTAGAGGCTACCAACTAGCAGTAAGGGCCTCGGGTGTGATAGTGAAAAAAATATTCCCTTATTGGTAAAGAAAAATAGTGGGAGTAAACCAGATAGTAATAGTGGAAGCAGTAAAACATGAAATAAGTAAACAACATGAGTAATAAACTACTGGAGCCCACATATATAACTGGAACATGATACATATGTCTTGGAATTTAGCCAAAGAAGTCCCAATTTCGGAAAACAGTAATAAACCAAAGTATAAAAGAAAACCGAAAATCTCTACCAGCATCGTATCCATCGTCTTGGACCCATTCTCTCCAGGTCCTTAGCTATCAAGTACCGGAAGTAGAAGGGCGTTTTCCCTTATCTATTCCTCCAGCAGTACAATCAGTTTGGGCCCAAAAGCATGAACCAAACAGGGTGTGAGACTAATCCCATTAGGAAACCACCCAAAGATATATTCCTAATAGTTAGTGAATATATATGGAAGGTGATATGAAAAATTAAGTAGTAATAAATAATGTTTTCAAAAGTAAACAGTTCTACAATTCTATTTACAATCATTACTTTTAAGTAATTAATCAACAAAAATAAGAAAAAGAAACCCTCTAGGTAGTTCTCACATACTTACCCCTCTGGTTTACAATACAATGAAAGACATACAAAAGAATCTATGATGAAGAACTCACCGTAAATTCCCTATATAGTCAAGTGTAAACAAAGACTCTTTGAGTAAGAACTCGCAATCAATTCCCTCTGTAGTCTTTTAATGGTAAACCACAGACACTCTGAGGAATTTCAAAATGTCAATTCCTCATGTGGTCTAAAAACGTAACTATAAACACTATGAGGGAGAACTAAACTTTAATCCCCCTATGGTCTCGTAGTGTGGTAATTATAACATACACTCTAGGAAAGCCCTCAACTTCAATTTCCCATATGGTCTCACTACAACAGGTTCCCACAGCCCCATGTAATGATATCGTGCATAAACGATAATCAGCAGCCAAAGTAAACCTCACTAACTTCTTGTATAAACAATCTACCACACATCATAGCATGTAAGATATAAATAATCACTCCATCCTTCAATACTATGAATGGGAAAGGAACAAAGCAACCTAACCAGTAATGATAGACAAAATGGTCAGGACGATCAAACATGGGAAAAACATTCAAAGATTAGAAATGATAAACCTAATGTCAAAAAAAAACCTCTATCTAGTCCAACTAGGAATTGGAGGGAAAAAGGGGTTATCAACATAAATATTCAATACCCCGTTCTAGGGTATTGGGAACTTTTTCACATATAACTCAAAGACTATCTACGGAAAGAAACAAACCACCTACCTTGGTGTAGTAGGATCATTATATGTGAACCGAAAGCCTCGAATCTCCCAAGAACACCATCAATATACAAAAACGCTAAAAATGCTCAACCGAGGATAACATGGGAAAGAGGAGAAATATGGAAATGAGGCTCTAGAAGAAGGAAGATCTTACCGTGGTGATCTCGATGCAATCGACATCGGACAATTCTGAGAGCGGACGATGACTCAGGGGGCTCCGAGAATATTTGTCAGGGTAGGGACACTCCTAGATGATTTAAGTAGAGAATAAGAGCATTTTTCCGTCAGAAGTGACCCTGATTCATTTAATGAAAAAAAGAAAGTACCTGACGTGTACATTCCCTTACCGGACCCCGCTTTAGGCGACATCTAGGTCACCACACACAATTGTGTGCTCAGCCATTACACGGCTAGCACATGGCTATGGACGACAATGGATTACATGGTTTGTACATATAAGTGCATGGCGTGTACTTCAAAAACATCCAAAAATTCATCTTTTTCACATAAACACCAGAAAAAGGAAAACATACATGAAAAGATGATCTGGGTTCTTATAGTATTGTAGAACACATATGTATTATTTTCATTATATGATTGTTGTTATGTTATAACCAAGGATGTTAGTCATGTAATAACCATGGATAGATAGGGCCTATTTATTTCTCCACAACACTAGGAGAAGATTAACATTTATGAAAGAAGAATACTGTAATGGTGAGTGATCCCAATTTAGTAAGAGAAGTATTCCACTACAATAACCTTAGAAGTGTAACATGACTATAATGATGGTTTGGGGGTGAACCCATTCAAATATGATAGACATCAAAATGGTCCTTTACTACTATGGAATTGATTTTCTATTCTCAGTTTTTTTCAAAAACATCATCCTTTTGTCAAGGTTATGATCACATAGTTCATGTTATTTTATTCTATCATGATTCATGTCTTATTAGATTCAATGATTTATACCGTGAATCATGTTTATGATATATTATATGCAGGATTAATTTTTAAAATTTTATTGATGTTTTCGTATGATTAACCCCATGATATGTCGACATCTCCCATTTTACCCATAGTGATCATCTAAGCTAACCCCTTATTTTGTTTCCTTTTCCAAGGTAATTATGAATGTTATTATTTATTATATTTATAATAAGGGTTATATTTATGAATAACTTAGTGGGAGACTACATATCTCATATTTAAACCATTTTTTTATGTTTTTGTGTTTCCAAAGGCACTATACCAGTAAGATCCTTGGGAATATTTTTATATAATTTACATAAAATTAATATTTTCTTAATATCTATGTATATGGTGTTTTTTAATTTATAGTTGGTATTAGAGGATAATTTTACATAACCTTTTGAAACTAGGATGATAAAATAATAGTGATATCTCTAAGGATGAGTACTTGTATGACACAATGCATAGGAAAATGTTATGGAATTTTGGTAAAGGATTGAGTGAATGGTTTCCAAGAAATTAAGTTCTGATCTACATTTTACGACTGGATGTGTCTCTTGATCAAACCTACCAAGGGTTTATAACATTGAATGGGGTTTACTTAAATGAAATTGATCATAACCTAATTCACAACAATGTTCCATGTTGTTCATCTAGATTCAATCTCCCATGGGATATTATTTGGAAATTCACAAATACTTTATGAATCATAATGAAACATTTAAATAGACTTTTACTATGAATGACCAAGGATAAACCTCATATTTCCTTGAATATAAATAATGTTCCATGATATAGACATTCTATAAGTTATTTTTCAGGATTATATGGTTCTCCACTATGATTATTTTTTTATGCACTATTTTTTTGGTTTTAGAAAATGGATAGAATTCGAAAAAAACATGATGATGATAAGTCTGACAAAAATATTCAATGATAGTGTTCTCAAGAGGCCAAATATTATTAGATCATGAATGAAAATTTCAATTTTTATTCTCACAAAACATTCTCAAGCCATGAATATTGATAAACTTCCAAATGTGTGATGTAGCAAACAATGTTTTCTTGAGACCATCATGATGAAATGTACACCTTCATTCAGTGGTTACACTAATATGACATTGGTTGAGTAATGCATTTTTACCAATGAAATGATATTTTCCATTCTCTAGTTTTTATAATATGAAAAGTTCAGTTTTCATTTCAATCATTTGGATGTTCAAGCATATCAATGGGGGAATATCATAAACAATATTATGAAATGTGATGGAAATTAATCCATTGAGTGTGATAAATTTAAGAAGAAATATTTCAATTAATAAATCGTTCATATTCTTTATATAAAAATGGTTAAGGAATTCATTAAGATCATGCAGAAGGGTGATAAAATTTGTAGAACCTACGAGGAAAATTTTAGAAGATTTGTGAGGTATGATTCTTGAATCATCATCCAACCTAATAGTATGGCTTACAGATTTTATTCTGGAATAAACCAAGATATAAAATGGATTTATCAATTAGGTATTCCAGTAGATATGAAAAAATAATTAAATGTGATCTCAAGGTGGAAATGGAGATCTATGTTACCCCATAATCTAATGGTTTTGAAAATAAAATAACGATTGATTTCAAAGGACACTCTAAAACCCATGGAGATAAGAAGATAGAAATTCCTTCATTCCCAAAGTGTTAATGTAGACATATAAGAAATTGTATTAATGGTACTGGTAGATTATTTATGTGTGAAATATAATGTAATTAGGTAATCTTATGTTAATGTAATCGGAATAAGTTACCAAATTATGAAAATAGACAGATGAATCCATAGAATGAACCCGCCACATCCTAGTTTATCTACTGCTAGGGGTATGTTAATTATTATAAATAGTCCCAAATATAAAGGTTAATGTTTAAGATCAATGTTAGAAACCACTTATCCCATGAGAAAAATTGAAATATCAAATGATCACTATGTCTAATGAGGGGTGAGATAATTATGTGGTGAAATGTAGAATAATTATCCAGTCTAGAACTTCTAGTGTATTATTTTTCTTTGGATCTACCCATTATTTCATAGACATAAAATTTTATAAGGGTATTAAGATGCCACCCAAATTATTAGATATAGAATTATCCTTGGAAACCCTTAATGGTAATATGATTACATCCCTAGTATATGTTTCTGGTATGATTTCATTTTGTTAGAATCTATATCCCAAAAATTCATTCATTCAACCACTAGTTGAATTACATGTCATCTTACCAATGGATTGTAATTCCCTACCTAAATCCTACATCAATTTTTGATGAAGGGAATTCAAATTATATATTCTAATCCATCTTATGATCATTCAGTAGTGTAATGAAAAATATTAAATTTCCTTATAAATCACCTCTATTGTAAGAATTTTGATTTCATTTCATGATTAGTATTTTTCTCTGATGGTTGGGGAGAAACTCATGATCAATTATACTCCTATTGCGTGGGATTTGTTTTGTTGTATTTCGAGAATATTTGAATATACTTTCAAAAAGTTTTTAATTTGAGATATCAATAGAACACATACATATATAAATGCCTATTTCAAATACTACCAATAGAATGGGCCCAATTCAGTTTTAGGAATTTAAAAGGAAACTATAGGAGATCCTTGAGAGGCAATTCATCTAGCCATGTGTGTCAGCTTGTGCTTCACCAGTTTTTTTCTTAAAAATAAATATGTATTGATGATAATCCACATTTATTATAGTAATCTAAACTAGATCTTGATCAAGAACAAGTATCCTATACCCTATACTAACGAAAAATTTGATCATCTTTATGGAGCCCAATAATTTTCAATGATTGATCACAGTTTTGGATATCATCAATTAGGGGTCAATAAAAAAGGTTTACCCAAGAAAATATTATATAAATGTTATGGAAACTATTAATATATAGTGATTACATTTATTGGTCTTAATCCCTCTACTATCATCTTGGATTTAATAAATAGACTCTTTATAGATTACCTCTATCAATTTTTTGTATTATTAATAAATCATATTATTATCTATTAAAAGGTAGAGGAATAGAATGAAGAAAATTTATTAATTAAAATAATGACCCAAAGTATGGAATACTATATAAAAAATTTATAAGGTGTGAATTTTGGCTGTAAAAGGTTACATTTTTTGTCCATATAATCTCAGTAGATGGTATATCTGTTGATCTGTCTATGAAGGGTTATATAGAATTTTTTCCTTGAACAACCATGATGACTAAGATCCATATCATTTAGGGTTTAAATAGATATTATTTAAATTAATCCTAAATTTATTATTACAATCTAATACATTCACCGCGTTAACTCAAAATAGATCATTGTTCCTCTAGGGAGAAGAGTGTGATCAAAATTTCAAGGATCCAAGTTTACATTAGTCATCACATGTGTTCTTATATTACCCTGTTGTGGAGAATGGTTTTTAATATATTGTGATGAATACCTAAAGGGATGGGGGTGTTTTTTATGTATAATTAAATGGTTATTGATTATGCCTCTCTATAATTAATGTTTCATGTGAAAAGTACCCAAACAATGATTTATAGTTAGCTATGATTTTTTTCTTAAAAAACATATAGAAACTAACTTTGTGGATAAATGTGCGATACATATACAAGGATCATAAAATTTTAAAGTACATTTTGAAAAATAAGGTGTTGAACAAACACTAGAGAATATAGTTAGAGATAATTAAATAATATGACAACTCATTACATTACCACCCTAGAAAAGTGAATAGGTTGGTCATTGTAATGGGTCAAAAGAATTTTGATTGATTATCCCTGAGGAAGATAAAAAGATACAATATTTATAGATTTTTTAATGTTGTATATATAGATCTCGAAGGGATGGGATATATCCTATCTTATTCAATTGATTTTTCAACCGTCTATCCATGTGATGATTAAAGAGGCACATAAGGAAGATATATCGTGGAAAAAGAAGTTAATAAATGTTCCTTAATTTAACCTAGATCATGATATAAGGATAAGGTTTAGGAATAGTGTATTTTCTCATTCTTTACCAGATTTGATGGAGTTTTTAGAGGATTTTTATAGATTTTAATTAACTGTCAATCCTAGAAGAATGAATATGTGAAGTGATTTGAAATATTATTTCTAGTGGGAATGAACAAAGAGGGATATCACAATGTTTGGTCCTAAATTCTTGCTATGTTCTTAAGCTATGGTAGATGGACACAATTTTAACGGGGTTTTACATCCATTACACATACCATATTTTAAATGAGAAAACAACACCATGGATTTTTTTATCATACTCCCCAAAAATTATAATGTACATAATTATATATTGGTTTTACTAGATATACTTACAATGTAAGAACACGTGAACCCTATTAGATAATATTTTTTCTAGAGAATAATTCCATGATATACATTATGTATGTGGTAACATTTCATGTATTACCACTTTCAATTGTATCTGATCTGGGTTTGATGTTTACATCAATGTTCTAGAGAAATATTTAGCAATATCTTTATATAGTGTTTAATTTAAACACTTCGTATAATCCTTAGATAGATAGCTACTCTGAGAGACCAATTCAAACCCATGATGATATCTTGATAAATTTTTCTCTTTTTTTCAAAGGTGTTAATGATCAACACCTTCCACTAGTTGTGTTTTTTTATAAAAATATCATTCTCTTGAGTATTCAGATGGATCCTTTTGAATCCCTCTATGGAAAGAAGTGTATAGATCCAATGTGATTTAAATAAAATAAATAAATAATGGTATTGGGACAATAGATACATAAATAAATGGAAGAGAATGTGACATATATTCAACATCACAAAATTTCATAAAAATTTCAATGGAAAAGTTATACAGATAATCACTTTCATGATTTGGAATTTGAAGTCAGTGGTAAAGTGTTTTAAATAATTTATTTGTAGAATAAGGTAATGTAATTTGGAATTATGTGTAAAATAATAAAAATTTATATTGGTTCCTTTTATTTTATTAATGGTATCAGGATTTCATCCTATGATTTGGAGCTTCCACTAAACCTATCTAAAGTTTATTATGTGTTCCATGTTTCTCCAGGAAATGTATATACATGACCCTTCATATGTACAGAACCCAATGCTCAGACCATTAAAGAAAGATAATTCATATGAGGAATAACCATTATATTTTTATTAAATAGGGATGGTTTGGGGAAACAAGACTACTCTACTGGTCAATGTTTTATGGGGAAACTAGCTGTTTAATAATGTTATTTAAGAATTTGAGGAAATGATGAGGGAAAATTGTACTCAATTTTTTTTAGAGTGAAAATTTTTTATAGAGAAATTAAATTTTAATGGATATAATGTTACACCGTTATTTTTAATGAATTATTTTTTTTCCAAAAAATAACTTATTGGATATATTTGGTCACACGCGACATTAAGTTTTAATGTACCACGAAAAACAATTAATATTATTCTATAAAACTGACCATTATAACTATAAATTTAACATAAAGATATAATTGTTCATAAATAATTATAAAATATTATTTATATTGTTTACAAATAAATTAATCAAATTTAATAATATGTATTTATATTTAGGTAAAGTATTTTTATGTTTCAAAAATTTGTATTTTAGTAAAAAATAATATGTCTAATTTTTTACACATTTATAAAATTAAAATTAAAAAATATAAAAAAATTTTTATGTCATCATTTCCAAATTAGATTAGATAAGTTTTTAATTTTTTTGGAAAATACTATTTTTTTGATGAATAGTGACAATTCTGTTTTTTATTGAAAACTACCTTTTAATTTAATGAATTTATTAGGCTAATTTTTTTAAAAGAGATATTAAAAGTAAAATTAGTGTATTTATATATCTGTTATTCAATTTTGTTTCAATTTAATCACTATCATATTTAATTTGGATATATAATCTTTTTATACTGTCGAACAGTCTTCTCTTTTGAAAAATGTTATCTCATCACACCTCTGGGTTTAATTTTAAATTAATATATTCAAATTTTGTGATAAAAATTTGAAATAATTGATTTATTATTTATAATAATTATAATTTTTATTATTTAATTAGTTCAAATTAATTTTTTACAATAATTAATCCTAAAAATAGTAAAAAATATATACCACGGTTAACGTAAAAATAGGATTATCATGGAACTAATCTAAAAACATAAAGGTTAAAATTGTCTTAAAACTTGTATAAAACCCAATTTATGGATATATGTAGTCCAAATCAGGTTTTAGTTTTGAAAATAGTCCATTTTTTATCCATTTGGAATAATAAAAATGTTGGTACACCTTTTTCATTTTAAAAAATACAATTGTATGACTCACCTTAATTATAAAAGGCCACCCCTTCTCCTCTCCACTTGACACATCCATAACAATTTGGGTTGGAAAATTTCTAACAAAATATCTTCCTAAATTCCATAATATCATACTATAATAATTATTTAGTTCATAAATATAACACAACAAGATTTAATGGTATGCATGTTTATAAAATTTAACATCATTGATAACATACATTACACAAAAACACCGAGCTTAAAGAATGATTAAATATTATTATTGTGACCTAGATATTGGACTTATGGTAAAAAAAGACTTAGTAAATTATGAAAATATAGTTTACGAATGTTTATAAAATGAATTCATTGGTTAATAATTCATTGCAGATAAAAATAAAAACTAATTGAACATAAATGAGGTTTTTTTCTAAGTTATCATTATGACCACAATGAGATTTTATCTTAAATTAATATCTGTTATTGAAATATGTTAAATAAATTTGTATATTAAAAATTCATTTAAATATTTCTAAATTCAATCAATATGTTTAATAGGATTAATAAAATAATAAATCCAATTTTATGCATAAGAGAAATTATTTCTAAAAGTGAAATCTTCCACATTATAATGGCACAAATGTTTAAAAACTAATTGTATAATATTTTTAAAATTATATTGAATAAGATAAACTAAATTATTAAAATTGTAATGTAAATATTACCATAGGTTGAAATCTGTTTATTATTATAATTATATTTATTTATTAGTGGATAGTAAAAGATCACAGGTTTTATAAAACTATAATTTTATTTACATTAAATGAATATAGATGATTTTAATAGTTACCCCAACAATAAAAGTTTATAAATAATTTGAGAATATTATAAATGATGATATGATATGTATTTATATAATGGAATAATTAATCAATTGAATTAAAATGATAAATTATGTGTTGGTATTTTTATAAAGTGTAATTGGGTATTTACAATTTTATAATTAATATAATGATTTAAAAGAAAATTATTTTCAAAAAATAGATTCATAGATTAATATCTTGATTCTTTATTATTATAATATAATTTTATGATACCTTAATTAATATTTCAATGTTCCATAAATTTTTTTATAATTTTAAAACAGGTAATTTTTTTGAATAAATGATGATTTTAATTATCAATGAAAATTAAAAAATTTGGAAAATTATTTTCATAAAATGGATTCTATTTTATATATGTTCACGTCAATAAATTTTTATGTTAATTTTTTTTATTTAAAAAAAATTTCAAATTTTTATGATTAGACAAATATGGTAATTTACAGTATTTAACATTATATGTAAATAAATGAATTTGTGATTGATGGATGATGTATATATGAGCTAAGAACACAATAGATCAAAATCACATGAAATATTTTATGTATTTAGTCACAATAATCAACATCATTCATATTATTGAAAGAAAATAACAAATAAAATAATCAAACAAACCCCTATACTCCAATATAAATACCATAGTGAACCACCCCATCTTCTCACACCTCCAAAGCCTTGAAATCTTGATTATATTTTTCTCATTTCCCCTCAAAAACATCTCCCCCAAATTTTTATCTTGTTGTTCTCACCAATTGACTATTCTGAGTCCCTTAAAGAGGTTCTCAAGTAGGCAACATTCAACATGGAATTAAGAACAAGTGCAGAACAGTTTTGGATATAAGGTAAGGGTTTTCTCTTATAAGCTTCATTTTTGTGAGATATTACTTATTCCTTAATATTTCTCTTATGTGGTAATTTTATTCTTAAATTTTATGTTTCATATCATTAATATATATTTTTCAAAGTATTCAAGGTATCATTTAATGATCATTAATTTTAAGGGGAATATTTTTTGACGATTTTCAAAGTATTAAGATATTATACTAGAATCTCTATTTTTTCCATCAGGTTACAATTTCTCTTTATTTATCCCAATTTTATTCTTATTTGTTTTTAAATACTTATTATATGTTATATATATATGTTAAAATATTATTTATGAATATTAGGTTATCTTTTTTTGATTGGGAAATAAATTTTTTATAGGGTTTCCCTTTTAAATTCATCTTGATAAGAAAGACTATTAAAGGGCACATCCCAATTTCTCACCCATTTTCAAGTACACTGCATAATATATATTAAGACACAAATATTTTTCTAAAATAAATATTTTATCAAGAAAATGTTTCTTATCTTTTTATGGTTTTAGATAAACAACTATGCTTTACCTGCAATATATAATCTTTTATATTTTCTCTAAAATCGTGCCAAAATGAACAATTTATAATATTTTGTACAAACTATTTTTATAATTTTTCACTTAATTTGGAAATATATTTTGCCAAAAAAATAATTTTAGGGTATTTAAATTTTCTTTTAAGGGATAAATATGTATATAATATGATTTTATGACATATAAAATGATTTGAAAAACAAAATCTTCTTAGAAAAATAAAAACGGTATTTCACTCGACAATTCATCGATGAGTTTATTAGAGTATTGTCATCCATTTCATCACCCACATTTTAATATTTTTCATAATTTGGATTCAGTTTTATGATATCAACTATCATATTTTATTGAATTGTTTATGATTAGTTTGATAGCGGATGTTCTATCTTGACATAATTCACCATATTATTCAAAATAGTTAGTGATTATGTTTATGGATTGGGGAAAGTTATTTAAATATCATTTATATATGATGTTTATATGTTTAACCCCATTGATATGAAGAATACATTAAACATAGTATGTGATGTTTGAGGCCCATTATAGCCCATTGAAGCATCATAATGTCTCATGATACAAACTAGATAAGGACTTGGTTGAGGCAATGCCCATTTTTTCATATTTTAGTCTGGGTAATTCCTTAACAATTTATTTATAGATGTCTTGGATGAGGCCTTTTTAGTATGTTTCAGATGTCCTCCATTATGCATTCCATAATTATAATATTTTTAATTGAGAATTCATAAGATTATTTTACTAGTAAAATATCCATGGTAATGTTAAAGTCTGATACTATTATTTATATATAATTATTTAACCATATATATACCTATTATATTATTCTCAATAATATTTTTTAATTGCACGTGTTTTTAGCTATTTACCTTTGCTTATTGTTTATGTTTATTTATGATAGTTTCCTCTATATTTCATACCATTACTGAGCATCTGAGATGACACCATTCTTACATTTTTTTACATTAGATATGAATATGTATATTATGAATGTCTTCCATGGAAAACAAAAGAGTTTATGGGGTTTTCCAATAAAGTTTCCATGTTGGGTTTCCTTTCCGGATTTAATGTTACAATTATGTTTTCGTTTGGTCATCAAATGATAATGAACTATATAGTCCTATGGGATGTGAATGGAAATTCATAGTATAAATTTAAAAACCTATGTCTCTAAATTTGGGATAATGGGGTTGGGATCTTTATAATAATTCAATTCTAGGATAAGTATTGTCAAAACCAATAGACTTTTTCTGAAGAAGTAGTAACATCCCTAACTGTGAAATTTATTATACATCTTCCTCCAAATCCTTCAATTCATATTAAAATTTATTTATATTATAAACTCAGTATATTTAATATTCTTAAATGTAGTTATTTTTTGTAAATTAAATACATCAATCTCCACTTCCATTAATTGGTATATGAAATCAACATTCTAGTGTGTGGTATACTATCGTCTTGAGAGCCAATGTAATTCATTTTCCATCCCCATCTCTCAGAGATAGATATAATGATGTATTAAATTTTTATATATGATATATATATATATATTATACTTTCTTAATAATTATGTCACATATATCATATTACATTCCATTCTTTGGGAATATGATAAGGTTTCCCATGTATACGACATACTATAGTCAGGTGAATTGATGTGATTGATTTACTCTTTAAATGAAAGGTAATAATGATGGTTTAATGAAAATATGTAATATTAATGAGATAAAAATAATTATTTTATGGTAATATATTATTTATATTTATCTGATTAAATCCTTCTAGAAAATAGATACAGTCTTAATGTGTACTTAGTACCCACCTTCTCCATGATTATTTTATTTCTTTTTATCTCTATAAAATTTATGTATTACTCTATTAACATATATAATAAATGGATATTATCTTTATATCATTGTTAATTTTATTTATATTATGGAACCATAATAAATATATGTTGACGAAAAATAACAAATCAAAATAAACACAGAAACATGTAGTTATTGCCTGAAACATGGATTTAACATATAATTGTTAATAAAAGTGTAAAAAATGATCTTAATTGAATCATATATTCATTGTTATATTTAATTATGGTTATTTAATATATTTATAAGCAACTTTTATTAATTATACATGATTTTTTAATTTTTATGAAATAATTAAATACTTATGTTCTGGTAGATCTGTCATACTTTTTACTTATGTGTGGAACATGTCATATTCACCACATATTTATGTTATGTGGTGTATATACTTACAATGAAGTAAATATATTATTATAATAATAAAAACCATTGGAATGGAAATATAAATTTTAGTATATATCTTTCATTGGTTTTATAGTTAAATATTTAACAAAGCGGCAGGGTATTTTTTTCTCTATTACAATTATTTGAGACATGTGTTGTGTTATGCACCTATCATATTTTATGAGGTTTATATAAAAACATTTTAAAATGTTATAGAATATTTATAATTATATTAATGATTTTTTATTTTTAATTAAATTTAATTCTTTCCTAGGAATTATGATTCAATGTTACCAATGGGCTTGGGAATTTATATTAAAATATCATTGTTTATCAGGATTATTAATGATTATTCTTCTGAAGATGAAATATTTTTATCAATCCATAAATATGTTAATGAATTTCTTTATCCTCTCATTATTTCATAGAAATACTTTTCTCACTCCATTTTTATATCTTTTTGAACACAAGAGTTAAGAGAAATTTGATTAATAAAAATAATAAATATTTCTCTCTTTAGTAGAAAACTCATTCTCTTACATATCCATGTTTTTTAAAAATGTTTTCATACATGTTTTAAATTCCTCCTAAGATTTTGTTTTAAATTATTTTTCATGTTTTAATTTTTAAAAAATATTTTTTGAAATTAATCTTCTTGTCATTTTCAAAATAAGTCCTATTTTAGATTTTTTGAAAAAAAATATTAAATGAATCTTTGTTTTAATGTGTATGACATGTAAATAATTTTATACCTTAATGACCAATAATTTTTTTAAAACATCCTTTATTTGTTTAAAAATTATAATTTCATATAAAAGTATTTACAAAATATTTTATGAACTTTTATTTCTAAAATTTAATTTTCAAGGAAATGCTAGTTTCTATAGTAAATGAATTAAATGATTTTAAAGAAACCCTTATATGTTTCAAAATAAAATTTTAAAGAAAATGGTTTTGTAAAATGTAAATATTTTATAAGGTATTTGTAATAAGTGGAAAGGCTATTTTCCTCAATAAAGATTATGGGTGATCATTCTAAATAACATTCCATCTAAGATGACATCCTTTTATATTACTTATTCATTACTAGAGATTTGATCCAAGGATATCAATCTTATTATTTTTATGAATGGTTAATGATTATGATGACATTATTCTTATGAAAACCTCATCTTTTTCTATGATTTATCTTATGATGGTATTGTGAAATTTTTATGAAACCTATTTATTTTATATAAGTTATGTTATGATGAAATTTTTATAAAACCCATTTCTCTTCATGGAATATTATATAATGAATTGTTTGTGATTTTTTATCATGAATGTATGATTAGGAATACATGATGTTGGTAATGTCATAACTAAGTACGAGTGGGATCTATATATCCTTCAAATTATTTGTGTAAGGATGGATATCTAATGTGATAATTACGACTAGAATTGGGAGTGAAAAAGGGCCAGTAATGGACTTTTTGCACTATAGTAGTATTGGTAGTGAACCTTAATGACTAGGATGGTTTGGGTAGTGAACCCATTCCACTATGATATCCTTGTAACTGATCATAGACAACTATGGAAGGGATTTTCATTGCATAATTGTATGCCACAATTCTATGTCTTATGTTAGTGATATTCTCTCATGGATCATATAATTTGATTATATTAGGATTAATATGTTATTATGTTCCATGATTTATATCATGACTCATGTTTATGAACTATGATAAGAAGGGTATTGTTTTTAAATTTTATTAAGGTTCTCATACTCTTATCCTCTTGATATGTTGATATCTCCCATGATTAAATTTACTAAGTAACTGATCTCATCATTTTTTATGGTTCATTTCCCAAGTTTATGATCAAAGGTATTATTTATGATATGGAAAATAAGGTTTTTAGTTAAGAATAACATAGTGGGAGATGTCGTAGCTCGCATTTCAACTAGTTTCTTATGTTTCTCAATTTAGAAGGGAACTATACATTTATGATTTTTAGATTGTGTCAATGTTATATGATGAATAATCATCTAAAATGACGTAATAGTTATTTTAGAGATGTCTGGGTCTCTATTATTTACCTCTCTTATGTTTCACATGTCTAGAATAACCCAATAAACATTTAAAATTTATCACATTCCTATCCACATTTTATTAATACATGGTGTAGGGTGACCTATAAGAACATGTAAAATCCATTATTAATTCTCCAATAGCTTCTATATCCACTTTTTAATGTACTCAAAATAGATATTTACTATAATCATCCACATAATAATAACATGTACCTTCCCCATTGTTTTGTGTACTATGATGGGCAGGATCCATAATGGCTTACCCACAACCATCTAACGAAGTATTGACCAATATAAAATACATTTTAAATCATCAAATTAATACTTACCAATGATGGAGTGATATCCATTATTTTATAAAATCACCCTAAGGTGTAATTTATATTCTTAATCTCCCTTAAAATTTGGTTTAGATTCCCACCACATTTCCTCAAGTACCAAAAACATTGTTTTATATGAATATATCATAGGATAAATAATTATTTTCATTTGTTGCTAATTTATATTGGAATATTATAAAAAATATGTATACTAATGAAGTTAATCTACCATATTGATGATATTTTTTTACCAAATGTATAATATTTAATTAAATTATCTTTATCTATAAATATAAATAAAATATTTAATGTAATCTTCTCCAAAATAGGAAAAATTGAGTATATTTCATAAAATAATATATAAAAACCTTTATGTATTTTTCATTGTTCACATAATATAAAATCCTTATAATAAGATATATCAATATATTATCTCAAAAATGATATAGGATTATATGGGATTGAATCTATTTTCTCGGGGAATGATGATCAAATTTCATTTTTTGAATGTTAATAAAAATATTTATAAACAATAACATAATTATGATTATTAGTAACCACTAGTAATGACATATATACTATTATTATATCGTTAATACACAAAAATGTAATAAAAATTATATGTTTTAAACTCTATCTTATCCTCCAATTATATCTTAATATTCTATGGTCATGAGTAATTGAATGATAATGTGTTGATCTATACCTTTAAAAACATTGTTGAGAGAAATACATGAGATGATCTATCTATGTAAGAGATCAAAGTCAATAAACCTAGTCTGGATCTCTGAAACTCAATAGTTATGAGAGGAACCATAATCATCTTATAAAGTAAATTTTTACCTCACCTACCAAATCCATGTGCATAAATGCAATATTCTCCAATATCTGTCACATAATAACTTACTCAATAACCACTTTATTATTGATCTTTTTATTCATTTCATTTGTATACTCATTAATGAATATTATATATCCCACATAACCTCATCATTATAAATGATTTTAGTTAATTATGATATTCATCAAATACAATTTACAGTGCTACCATGATATTTTTTCAAATAGAAAAATTATTTCTTTGAAAATATTTTTAAACAACTGATAACCCATAATGGATTTTATTTAAAAACATTTCCATATAGATTTTCCATGATAACCACTAAATTTTATTATACTATAGATCCTAAAACCCAGGGGTAGATCATTCGTAACAATCATAAAGAATTATAATCTCTTTAGAAAGAACAAACACTCTTGATTAACGCCCAATTATATTACCTCACTGAATACATTGTTGATTGCCTCTATATAACTCCCCCATTATGAGGTATATCTCCCTTTATTATGTATTTTAATCTTATATAGTTCTCATACTATGTTTTAGAAGTTACTGTATTATTTTATTATCTTTTGGAATTGTTTTTATGAATTAGAATTTTGATCATACTTATGGAAAATCATGAAGCTTTTCTAGGAATCCAAAAATTATTTTATGGTAGTATATGGGAAAGAACATGGTTGCAGATCAGTTTGAAAAAACTTTGTGATCTAGATATTTTTTGTATAGAGTAATTTCAAAAAGTAGACACATTTTTATTTAAGCAATTTTGCCCAACCATGTATACCGAAGGTGTTTTATAGTAGCACCCCCATAGTTTTCATATAGAATTTAAAACCATACGGATAAACAAGAGACATATATTAGTTATATAAAAAATAGGGACAAATTCCATTTTTGTAGCCAAAAATCTCATTTTCCTCCCCTACAGCAAGTATCTCAAAAACAACGATTCCTATATATAAATTTGGAAACATCTCTCACTCCCAAACAAATATCGAATATATCAGTTTTGTTGAATATCTAGAATCCATGGTAAGTCTTAGTTTTCTCTTTTTCCCACTACACAATCTCACCTCATCACAAATGGAATGTTAGATATAATATTTAATGGGTATATCAATGTTCTATGATGTTTTTTATAATATAGTGATTAGATCTATTGACGAAATTCAAATTTGAGACTGAATCCTGACGTTTTTATGATAATTATTAATTTTTTCACCCATTGTGAGATTTTTAGAATCTCTCTTTTCTCTACTTATTCTAGAATAAGAAGAAATATATTTTCTAAAATTATTTTCATAAATTTTATGTGTAATCAATGGATTATTTCTATATATAAAATAATTTTATTTATGATTCATAAAACATTGAAATTCGAATTATTTTAAAAAAAACTTCTGATTCATGGTTTTGAATTGTGGTATTGGATTAATGTAAGTAATATGTTTGATTAATTTTTTTAATGTGGTTATTTGATCTATGTGAAAAAAATGGAATTTATAACTTGGAATATGTGGAATTATTTATATTAATTAGAATAATACATTAATGACTTAGTTTGTCGATAAGTAACTACTTCTGAGTATGGGAATCTCACATAAAATGAATGTTTGTGCGATTAAGAGTATGTGGTTTCTTTATATTATATGGAATTAATGCATAAATTTTTTCCTATTTTATTTTATATTTTTCTAAATTTCATAAATTAGATTAATTTTCATATATATTTTTAAAATTATAACTTAAATTTATGAGAAAACTTCTTATTATCTTAGGGGAATGTGTGTGTTGTTTTGGGTAGATTTCTTGAAAGCTATTTTCATACACTATAACTTCCTGACATGTGTGTCACACATCGGTACCCCGAGCCGGTTAGTCACCAATCCTCAGGTGTGACTCCTCATATTCCAGAGGTTACAAACTAGTAGTGAGGGTCAAATATTGATTAGGGGGAGAAAATATTGTCTTTATCAAAGAGAAAAAAATACACAATATGAATGATATATACCCATACCTATAATAAGATAAATATCACACGATGAATAAAAAATGAATACAATATCCAACAAAAAACTATATAGATGTCATTTCAAGTAGACCTCAAGTGTTTATATGCAAAACCAAAAATAAATAAAGACACTGAAAACTCCCAAGAGGGTCCCAATTCATGTCTTGTTCCCTCATCCATGACACATCCTAATTCAACAATCCAACATAGTTATATTTTCATTATCATGACTTTTAAACATGAAGTTTATTTGTGTACCGATCAGGAATCTTGCATTGGGTGTGACTACAACTTAGTAGACCACTACCAAAGGAGTCTAAAAACCATCTAGTCAATTATATTTTACTGAGTTGTATAAATATTAATGTACAATTCCAAAAGTAAACAGTTATCACATTTTGTTATTCATTAAGTAAGCATATAACCCTTCCTTTTTTAGGACACTTGAATCCATAATACTCTCTTTGGGTCGTGCTGAAGACTGAACCATATCAAAAAATCATAGTTATAGTTTATCATTTCATTTAAATCCATGTCGTAAAATCATGCACACAAAACATCGTCTCTAACAACATGTCGATATTTTTTGCCTCTATCCCTACACCACACCTCAATATCGCTTATAGGTATTTGGAGCCTCAGTAACACTCATAGATATACTATATCATATGGTTATTTTCATCTATAGTCTCTACACCAAACTCATTTAAACATATGGGTATTTAGGGCCTCAGTCCATGTCCCACAGTTGTTTACACATATGGATATTTGGAGCCCCAGTCCGAGTCCAACAATCATTTATCACATATGGGTGTTTTGATCCCCATTCCATATCCCACACTCATATCTCAATAAATTAAACATATTTCAAATATATCACATAAATCAAAGATATTTAACATTAACACTTCAATCATAATTTTGAAACATGATATACCTCTTGAATTATCAAAACAGTCTATGTTCAATAATCTAATCACATGGGAAAATACATATAGTTCATCATTAATCAATTTTTCCTTATTTCAATATAATATCCAATTATCCCCTTAAAGTTAATTAAATCATCTCATAATCCCCATTGTTAGTTAGTTCATAATCACACCATTTATCCAACTACACAATCCCAATACACGATAAATTAATTCCCCATTCAATTAATCTAATTGTACAATCACTATATCCCCTCAATTTCAAAATCATAATATCCTATTAATTAGTTAACTTTTTAATTAATCCAATTCCATAATCACAATTTCAATTTATTAATTATCGAATTAATTAATCCAATTTCACCAATTTTAATTACGCCAATTTTACCGAAATCATTATCACATGGGATTTAAATTAATTCAGTTAAATCATCAATGAAATTTACCAACCATGGAAATTCCAATATAAAAATTACAAAAAAGTTAATTAAATCAAGATGATGGGATTTGAAAATTTGACCACCTGCCTAATGATTTATGATGAATTCTTACTAACGAAAATCCCCATATAAAGTAGGACGGTCAAGTACATGATGAAGAACATGATCTAAATATATAACCTAGATCTGAAATCAAATGTATATGATCTATCAATTCATAGATCTGGATACATCACCAACATAGAAAAAATAACCACAATGGATGATATAATCATGAGAGACTGGGAGGAAATAACATGGGATGTGATTCTCTTACTATGAGAGGTGCATATCTACAATCTGAGCTTTTAATCGTCAATAATAGAGGTCGTAAGGCCTTGGAATATATCCCAGACACTCCAAAAAATTGAAATCATTTGGGGTTGAGATAGGGTCTATAGGGATATAAGGTAGGGGTTAAAAAAATTAAACTACTTTTTTGTATTTTAAAATTCCACATGAATAGTTTCAACTTGGGGTGCACGGTTTTACATAATTGTGCACCTTACCGTGTTTCTCTTTTTGGGGGGTTTAATAATTACTACTAGAAGGTTGCATGGTTAGAAAAACCATGTGCCCACAGTCAAATCTCCCTCATCATTGGTTTGTATGATTTAAAGGGGGTGGACACAAGGTTTGGGAAATCTGTGCGCCAATCATACACTACCAAAAACCCCTCCAAGAATTCTTATTTAAACCCAAACACTATCCATGGTAAAACCGAAACATGATATAATTAGAAAAAAATCATATTACAACTTTTTTATCAGATCAAGACATATCCTTAAGAGGTCAAGATGTGACAATTTCACTACCTTATAACAGTTCATCCTTGAGTTGTACTCTATAGAATCTATAAGATTCAAAAGAAAAAAAGAACAAGAACTGAGCTCACAAATCTGATTATATCTCCCATGATTCCTCTTGTAAAATCCCATGTTCCCACAATATGTGAACAAGGTGCACATCCTTTCCCTACAACAATATCTCACTATGATCGAACACATGTATCAGATTCTCCTAAAAGAATGCATCGATCTCAAGATTAACATCATCCAAATTGATCACATTATAATGGATGGGGTGATACCACAAATGTTTTGACACATTAAAAATGTAATTCATAGCACTATACCTCGATAGATGTTCCAATTAGTATTACACAAGCCATATTCTCTCCACAACCTCAAACAGTTCAACAAACCTTGGTGCTTACATACCCTATCTCTATATCCTATGGTGACCCAATATAGGAGACACCTAAAAGAACACACAATCACACTCTTTAAACACTATGGGTTTTTTACATCTATCAACCTATGAATTCTTCTTATTATGCTCTATAAACATAAATTTCTAAATTAGATTAAAATCCTTTGATGTATCATGCATGAGTATCTGTCCTAACAACTCTAACTCCCCTGCCACAATCCAACAAAGATATTATCACCATGGACTACCATAAAGGGCCTCATATGAAGACATATTCATAGTTTGTTGATCACTATATTCACAAAATAACTCTAGTTATGTTAGGTGAATCTCCCAAGACCCACCAAATCTTGTACACATGCCCAAAAGATATCATTAAGCTCCTATAAAGTACACTCTGACAACCCATATGTTTTTGGGTTGAATGTCATACACAATAATACTTGTTTACCAAGTGTCTTCTATAGGTTCTACCAATATCATGAAGTGATACATGATTCATGGTCTTAAACAATATTCCATGGAACCCCATGCAGATGGAATAATTCTCTAATAGACAAGTATACAAGATACTTCACTAAGAAAGTCTCCAATATTGTAATGAAATGTGATATTTTCTTCCATTGTTCAACATACACCCAAATAACATAAGTCATTCATGTGATCATTGGAAGACCCAACCCAAAATCCATTGTAATGTTGTCCCACTTCAATTATGATATGTGAAATTGTTGTTGTACGCCACTAGGTCATTGATAAATAACCTTCACCTATTGACTAGTGTATTTTCGGGTCATGAACCCCAAAAAATTCATTTTAATGTCTGGATACCAAAACTATCAAAGTATTTCATGGTACATTTTTGTGAAAACCTGGATACACTGTAGAGACCCGAAGCCTGACGTACATTGACATTACATTACATTTGCGGAATACATAGTACATAACAAAAATACACACGCAAGAATCGTAATAGTTTAGTGTCTTTGGAAACTCGAAATATAATCTTCTAATCTTGGTGAAATATCTTCAACATCTCTCATAAAGATCTTCCTTTTTTCATACCTAATACCTTTCTTTATATCCTGGGGAAAAGAAAACATAAAAGGGTGATCTCAAATGCTCAGTAAGGATAAACAACAAAAATATCAATCACATCATATTCAAAAGAACATAACATTTTGGAAATCTTAACCTGCAAAAGAGAGCATAATTTCATAACATTGGATAAATCATGGTAGTGAAATGTAATCACAATAATCATAACTTAAAACATGAAACTTTGTGGCATTCACACATAATCATAGAGAATCATTTCTTGTTAGTCAAACCTCATTTCCAAGACTATCTTAGTGGACAAAGTCCCTTTCTGAATCGAGTAACCCTCGTTTCAGTCCTTTTTCACTGAACCGGTATAACCTACCGTTCCATCCCTGTCTATTTCATGAGATATAAAATCTTTACCCAATGAATTTGAGGGAGATATAGGTCCCACCCATCTTATAATGAATCCTTTCTTATCTGTGCCACATAATCATAAATCATACATCATCACATAACACATGTAACAAAAATGGTATTCTTGAAACATCATGACATCATAAAACAAATCATATAAGGTAAATGACTTCATAAAAATAATTTCCTCAAATCATAATCAATTCAATGTAATAATAGGGATAAAAACAGAACCCTATATTATCTTTGATGGAAAATAATTTTGATAATACATTTGAACTCCATTCTTGAGGAAAATATCCTTTCTACTTCAAAAACACTTTTCTTTTCTTAACATGTCATAAACTAAAATAAGTTGATTAAAAATAAACTTGAAAACTTGTAAAGTAATATTCTTGGAAATAATGTTTTAAAAATCCATTCATGTCGTATAAGTTAAAAAAATTCATTCTTCGTACTTTGTCGGAAAAGTCAAAAAGTACCTCGTACGAAAAACGACAAAAGATTCCTTTCATACATATTACTAAAAACTCACCAAAAGGTAAAAATGGATTTAAACCATTGTAGGTGGATGGAAATAATATTACATATTGATGAAACATGGATGTGGATGATAAAATACACCCCAGTAAATACTTACGAATAAACAATCTCGGATAAAAATGAGATTGTGATATTTCCCTTACCTTAGGTCCGATTTGCTTCGTATGTGTCCGAAACTCCTGTATAATGATTTAAATAATGTCATTGACTTATTAGAGAATCATATTCATTGTTATGATATCATATATTTTTCACTTATGACATTATATTACCCGTTCTTTTGTAAATTCCATGTTAAAGAAGCGTTTTGGGTAAAATCGTTTCATTTATCGTAGGTGTTTTGACTTGTTGTTCTTGACATTATTATTACTTATATCCTGATTTACTTACTTCCAGAATATAAAATATTATTTATATATCATATATATTCAGTATATATATATATATAATAGATAGATAAATGAAATGAAAAACACTGTTCATGGAGACGGTAGTCCGTACGTACGCATGAACGTTGTTTTCCTTTCCTTATTGTCTTGAATGGAAGTAAGTAGATGAAATACATATATATATATACATAAATACAGTAGCTTTATAATCATATATTTCATTATTATTTCTTATATATACTTTATAATCATTCTTAAATGGTTAACATGGAGAATGAATCTCATCGCGTCGTGGAGACGGTAGTCCGTACGTACGCACGAGCGATTATATCATTTCCATAAATATTGAATTGAATTGGAGTGGATTATACAATATATCAGAATAAATATGATGTTGTAATAACTATGTATTGTTATTCTTTTCACCATTATACCCATCCATGTAAGGTGGTGGTGGAAAATAGATTACACCACGGCATGGAGACGGTATTCCGTACGTACGCACGCGCGGTGATTTCTTTTTCCGTAGGATGGATAGATGGTGAAATAGGGTTGTTTCATACTTAAAATAACATATCAGTATATGAGTGATACTGATGTTATTACTTCACAATGAAACAACCTAATAAGAAGAAGTGGAAGAAGAAATAAAGATGAAAGAATTGGTAACGGTAATTACCTCTTCTTTGAAGCGCATCTTTGATACCTCCTCTTAGGGCACTAAAATTGGTCTTTGAGGAATACCAGAACCTCTAGGATGTTGATAGGGAAGTGGAGAAGTGATTTTGGCAGGGGTTGGCCGAGCTTGAGTGCTCAAATTTGTGTGAGGAGGAGGGGGAGGAGGTGTCCTTTTATAGGGGAGGAGAGGGGCACCTTAGGAATATCTCAAAATCTTATTTTATATTAAAGTCAAAATCGGTTTATAATGGTTCCAAAGGGTCTTATTTCGAAGCTAAAGTGGGGATGGGTCGAAATCCTATCAACCAATAGGAATTAAACATATTTAGGTTATTATTTTAACCTTATCAATTAGATTTAACTCTAAGTTAGATAATTTAACTTTCACCGTGTCTTTTTTGTTCTTACACTATATGGTTAATAAACATACTATAACATGCCAAACGAACCCCAAATTGTTTATTATTAATATATATATCCTTATATAAGTCATTTGGACGAACCTTATATTTTTAGGAATAAAATAACAATTAATAATATAATATTTTATTTAAAAACTATTTTGTGTCAATTTTGACACTATTTGATATATGATTTTTGTGAAAGTCATAACAGAATTATATGTTCGAACCATGTTGATTAAATCGACACTAATATATTATAGTAACCTAGAAAATTAGTGGAATTCATAAAAAGTCTCAAATTATATTTATTTTGGTATTTATAACATCAATTATGTCAATATTTCATTAATAAGATAATTACTGCAGCATCTTTGTGTCATAAATAAATTAAATTATTTAATGTCTAAAAATTACAAATAAAATACCATTATGTAGGAAATCTATTTATATTTCTAATGAATATTTATAGTCGAATGTATCTTATGTATAACCCCATATTAGAAATGTTTTAGTAAATAAACATTGATTTTAACTCTTTTAACTCTTCTTTGAATTAAATAATAATAAATGTCCTAATCTAATCCAAGTGGGCCTAAATGATAATATTTTACACTTAAGGTTGTTTTTGGTCGAGATACACTTGTCCAATAGAATTAGGACATGTGTTAGGGTAATATTAATATCATTTTTACCCTTAATTACCCTATTTACTTTTAACTGTGGTAAATAAAAGTAAAAAGTTACTATTCACCAAAAATTATTTTCATCTCATTGAACCACATTTTACTTACTGACATCAACCGTGTCTCTCGGATTTTTGAAATTACATTCACATAAGCGGTAAAATTAAGTTTTATGAAAAATTCAGTTTTTTAACTACCACTTAATAGTTTCACTATTCATCAAAAATTGATGTTTTTTAGAACAATGCCAAAATTTCATCCTAAGCTATATTTCATATTCCGAATTCAAAAATGAAGTCTATTTTACCAAATTCATAACATAGAAGTTGCATTAATTAATTTTATAATTAAATCCCACTGTTAAAACAAATAGCGTGTTTTTAAGAAACAATATCTATCAAAAGATTGACACTTGATTATGTCTGGTTTAAATGTGAAATTACATTCAATGACCAAAATTGTATTAAATTGTAAAAAAATATTCTAAATATATTTTAAAACCACTCAAATTAATAATTTATCACTATTAATTATTTCTATTTAAAAAGTTGTTTTTAATTAAAATTTAGTAATTTTCACTATTCATCAGAAAACGAAAGTTATCCGAAAAGTACCAAAATTTCACCTTAGGCTAAATTCGATACTCCGAATCCAAAAATGAAGTCCATTTTGAGAGCTAAAATTTCTAAAATTTTAAAAGGTGGTTATTACTATTCATAACAGCTAGTTATAATAATATTTTAATAGCATATCGTTGTTTAGTAAAACTCGGTATTGCGTACTACACACGCTATCGAGGAAGGTCACGATTGCGTGTAATGCAAGGAAAGTCAAGGATGCGTGTTGTGAAAGCTCCTTTTGGTGTAGCGTACAACACAACACATTAATAAAATTAAAAAGAATATTTTTCATAAAATCTCGGGTTGTTACATTCTACCCCCCTTAAAATGAATTTCGCCCTCGAAATTCATCGAGGTTATAAATGGTTTACTATTCGAAAGTTTCTTTAATAGAAACCCACATCGTAAAAAGGAATACCAAAACTTGGCTTTAAAAACTAAAGTATGAAATGTAACGATTACCCAAATAAACTAATCACTGGGTTTCCACATAGGTGAAAATATGGATATGGAAGAGAAATCTAACCATCATGTTCTGATGGAGAGTGGTAGAGAACATGGCTATGGAAAAGCCAACAATCACAAATCCATAAATTTGTGACGATCTAAGGTACCATTCGATTCATCAGGTATAAGATCACTAGGACAACATTTTTGGTTTTCAAGATCATTTCCCTAAAGTTGAAAATTTGAATTAGAATAAATACTTTCTTTATTTTGGTACAATCTCACTGTTGTTCATGCCTTGAACAATTTCTACTTCATCTCTTAAATAAATGAAATTGAATTTGTTATTCGTGAAGTTTTAGCAGATCATGTGATAGAATGACGGGTCATTCCATCTATCTCAAACAAAAGGTTAGCAAAAATTATATCCATAAGTCGATCTATAGTGAGATTAATCACATATGGTTCCTAAAATTGACTTATACTTCATATATCATACTTCTTAATATAATAAAACTAGTTTCTACTAAACAGGGACTTCCTGTAGGCTAGTGGTAGGCGATAAAGGCCAGTCGCACTTCGGTTGTGGGTTCGATTCCCACAGCCTTGTCCGAAGCGATGGGCTGTCGCCCGTCCTGTAGGTTGTCCTTTTTCTAAAACTACATTACTATAACATCCCATCAATAATATCGAGAAAAAAAAACTAATATCCTTAAACAATACTCACTTATGTCCAGCATAATCCATTTCAATCTTTAGGCTTATCCATAATACTACAGTCCACTCTCATAACATAGTGAAAACAATTACCAGAGATTTAATACCATCGTTGATCCCCATCATGTATTCTCTTGAAAACCTTAGTGAAAAAATGAATGCAGTTTAAAGTTAACACTTTCCACACACCAAAATCCTCAAAATTCTATATACTCAAACCATGATATCACTTAGTCTTTATATCAATCATGAGCTCATGAATACTGTCAAAGATTTCATTTTCTTCTTATCCCTTAATTATGCGCATATCATCTACTTTCCAAAATATTTGAATCACTTTTCATGGTTACCGGTACCTTAAAATTATTTAAAAACACAATAGACCAATACATAAATATTTCAGTACACCATAAAAGTACCTCAACAACATTATTCTTGAATACCAATACATAAACACTTTAGTCCATCCACTTCAATGATTGTCCTGGAATAATTCCTTCCTTGATTTAGAAGTAACTTTTTAGGTCAGGGCATTGAGTTGGGTAATGCCCATGTTCTCCACAAATAAGACATTGAACTCCATAACAATCTGTCACTCTATGACCCTTTTCTCCACACAGATAACATCAGTCCCTCCATTTGAGGTATTCCTCAAGGTTCTTCTTCCCTTCTTTAAAAATCTCAATCTTCCTTTCTTTATGCTCCTCAACATGCGAACATGCATAATAGTTTATCTTCATCTTCTTTGATGAATTAGGCATACCACTAAATTTCACCTTGTTAATCATATATCGCGATGACTAATTCAGCATAATCAAAATATCTTTATCTCTAGTAATTACACAATTTTGTTGCTCATAGTCGCCAATTTTTCCATTGGATTCAATGTTAACCGAATTCCTTTTGGTTCCCTCCATTAACTAAAACACAAAAAGAATTCTGTGAGAGGCGAAATCATGCTAGGGAAGACAACATAGTAAAGGGGGAGTACCCTCAATATCTAACATCTTAGGTTTAAATTCTAATATCTTTAGCACAATTCTAGGACTATAACCTATACGTATACTTAACCTTAGAGACATCCCTAGACATACCTTAGAAATATCTCTAGGGATCTCACTAACATTCTCACATCCTAGTTTCCAAAGGGTGACTAAACCTTTCCTCTGATACCAACTATAGCAGTCTAGAATTACTTCCAGTGGACTACAATTGATACCTATCAGGGCACTCCATGGGTGGATACACCCCCTGGGCGGGACTCACCACCATCCCCAGTGGCAGCCATTTCCTCATGAAGCCCTTGGGCAGAGAGCCATGCTTCGTCCAACGCTCACGTGTGAGAGTTCCCAAGAATTGGATACATTCCTACCTCCTTTGCCTCTGATACCAACTGTAGAGACCCGAAGCCTGACGTACATTGACATTACATTACATTTGCGGAATACTTAGTACATAACAAAAATACACACGCAAGGATCGTAATAGTTTAGTGTCTTTGGAAACTCGGAATATAATCTTCTAATCCTGGTGAAAGATCGTCAACATCTCCCATAAAGATCTTCCTTTTTTTTCTTACCTAAAACCTTTCTTTATATCCTGGGGAAAAGAAAACATAAAAGGGTGAGCTCAAATGCTCAGTAAGGGTAAACAACAGAAATATCAATCACATCATATTCAAAAGAACATAACATTTTGGAAATCTTAACCTGCAAAAGAGAGCATAATTTCATAACATGGGATAAATCATGGCAGTGAAATGTAATCACAATAATCATAACGTAAAACATGAAACTTTGTGTCATTCACACATAATCATAGAGAATCATTTCTTGTTAGTCAAGACTCATTGCCAAGACTATCTTAGTGGACAAAGTCCCTTTTTGAATCGAGTAACCCTCGTTTCAGTCCTGTTTCACTGAACCGGTATAACCTACCGTTCCAGCCCTGTCTATCTCATGAGATATAAAATCATTACCCAATGCATTGGAGGGAGATATAGGTCCCACCCATCTTATAATTAATCCTTTCTTATGTGTGCCACATAATCATAAATCATACATCATCACATAAAACATGTAACAAAAATGGGATTCTTGAAACATCATGACATCATAAAACAAATCATATAAGGTAAATGACTTCATAAAAATAATTTTCTCAAATCATAATCAAATCAATGTAATAATTGGGATAAAAACAGAACCCTATATTATCTTAGATGGAAAATAATTTTGATAATACATTTGAACTCCATTCTTGAGTAAAATATCCTTTCTACTTGAAAAACACTTTTCTTTTCTTAACATGTCATAAACTAAAAAAAGTTGATTAAAAATAAACTTGAAAACTTGTAAAGGAAGATTCTTGGAAATAATGTTTTAAAAATCCATTCATGCCGTATAAGTTAAAAAAAATTCATTCTTCGTACTTTTGTCGGAAAAGTCAAAAAGTACCTCGTACGAAAAACGACAAAAGATTTCTTTCATACATATTAATAAAAACTCACCGAAAGGTAAAAATGGATTTAAACAATTGTAGGTGGATGGAAATAATATTACATATTGATGAAACATGGATGTGGATGATAAAATACACCCTAGTAAATACTTACGAATAAACAATCTCGGATAAAAATGAGATTTCGATATTTCCCTTACCTTAGATCCGATTTGCTTCGTATGTGTCCGAACCTCCTGTATAATGATTTAAATAATGTCATTGACTTATTACAGAATCATATTCATTGTTATGATATCATATATTGTTCACTTATGACATTATATTACCCGTTCTTTTGTAAATTCCAGGTTAAAGAAGCGTTTTGGGTAAAATCGTTTCATTTATCGTAGGTGTTTTGACTTGTTGTTCTTGACATTATAATTACTTATATCATGATTTACTTACTTCCAGAATATAAAATATGATTTATATATCATATATATTCAGCATATATATATATATATAATAGATAGATAAATGAAATGAAAAACACCGTTCATGGAGACGGTAGTCCGTACGTACGCATGAACGTTGTTTTCCTTTCCTTAATGTCTTGAATGGAAGTATGTAGATGACATAAATATATATATATATATATACAAAAATCCAGTAGCTTTATAATGTCATATATTTCATTATTATTTCTTATATATACTTTATAATCATTCTTAAATGGTTAACATGGAGAATGAATCTCATCGCGTCGTGGAGACGGTAGGCCATACGTACGCACGAGTGATGATATCATTTCCATAAATATTGAATTGAATTGGAGTGGATTATACAATATATCAGAATAAATATGATGTTTTAATAACTATGTATAGATATTATTTGCACCATTATACCCATCCATGTAAGGTGGTCGTGGAAAATAGATTACACCACGGCGTGGAGACGGTATTCCGTACGTACGCACGCGCGGTGATTTCTTTTTCCATAGGATGGATAGATGGTGAAATAGGGTTGTTTCATACTTAAAATAAAATATCAGTATATGAGTGATACTGATGTTATTACTTCATAATGAAACAACCTAAGAAGAAGAAGTGGAAGAAGAAATAAAGATGAAAGAATTGGTAACGGTAATTACCTCTTCTTTGAAGCGCCTCTTTGAGACCTCCTCTCAGGGCACTAAAATTGGTCTTTGAGGAAGACCAGAACCTCTAGGATGTTTCTAGAGAAGTGGAGAAGAGATTTTGGCAGGGTTTGGCCGAGCTTGAGTGCTCAAATTGGTGTGAGGAGGAGGGGGGAGGAGGTGTCCTTTTATAGGCGAGGAGAGGGGCACCTTAGGAATATCTCAAAATATTATTTTATATTAAAGTCAAAATCGGTTTATAATGGTCCCAAAGGGTCTTATTTCGAAGCTAAAGTGGGGATGGGTCGAAATACTATCAACCAATAGGATTTAAACAAGTTTAGGTTATTATTTTAACCTTATCAATTAGATTTAACTCTAAGTTAGATAATTTAACTTTTACCGTGTCTTTTTTTTCTTACACTATATGGTTAATAAACATACTATAACATGCCAAACGAACCCAAAATTGTTTATTATTAATATATATATCCTTATCTAAGTCATTTTGCCGAACCTTAGATTTTAAGAAATAAAATAACAATTAATAATATAATATTTAATTTAAAAATTATTTTGTGTCAATTTTGACACTATTTGATATATGATTTTTGTGAAAGTCATAACAGAATTATATGTTCGATCCAAGTTAATTAAATCAACACTAATATATCATAGTAACCTAGAAAATTAGTGGAATTCATAAAAAGTCTCAAATTATATTTACTTTGGTATTTATAACATCAATTATGTCAATATTTCATTAATAAGATAATTACCGCATCATCTTTGTGTCATAAATAAATTAAATTATTTAATGTCTAAAAATTACAAATAAACTACCATTATGTAGGAAATCTTTTTATATTTCTAATTAATATTTATAGTCGAATGTATCTTATGTATAACCCCATATTAAAAATGTTTTAGTAAATAAACGTTGATTTTAACTCTTTTAACTCTTCTTTGAATTAAATAATAATAAATGTCCTAATCTAATCCACGTGGGCCTAAATGATAATATTTTACACTTAAGGTTGTTTTTGGTCGAGATACACTTGTCCAATAGAATTAGGACATGTGTTAGGGTAATATTAATATCATTTTTACCCTTAATTACCCTATTTACTTTTAACCGTGGTAAATAAAAGTAAAAAGTTACTATTCACCAAAAATTATTTTCATCTCATTGAACCACATTTTACTTACTGACATCAACCGTGTCTCTCGGATTTTTGAAATTCCATTCACAGAAGCGGTAAAATTATGTTTTATGAAAAATTCAGTTTTTTTAACTACCACTTAGTAGTTTCACTATTCATCAAAAATTGATGTTTTTTAGAACAATGCCAAAATTTCATCCTAAGCTATATTTCATATTCCGAATTCAAAAATGAAGTCTATTTTACCAAATTCATAACATAGAAGTTGCATTAATTAATTTTATAATTAAATCCCGCTGTTAAAACAAATAGCGTGTTTTTAAGAAACAATATCTATCAAAAGATTGACACTTGATTATGTCTGGTTTAAATGTGAAATTACATTCAATGACCAACATTGTATTAAATTGTAAAAATATATTCTAAATATACTTTAAAACCACTCAAATTAATAATTTTTCACTATTAATTATTTCGATTTAAAAAGTTGTTTTTAATTAAAATTTAGTAATTTTCACTATTCATCAGAAAATGAAAGTTATCCGAAAAGTACCAAAATTTCACCTTAGGCTAAATTCGATACTCCGAATCCAAAAATGAAGTCCATTTTGAGAGCTAAAATTTCTAAAATTTTAAAAGGTGGTTATTACTATTCATAACAGCTAGTTATAGTAATATTTTAATAGCATATCGTTGTTTAGTGAAACTCGGTATTGCGTACTACACACGCTATCGAGGAAGGTCACGATTGCGTGTAATGAAAGGCAAGTCAAGGATGCGTGTTGTGCAAGCTCCTTTTGGTGTAGCATACACCACAATACATTAATAAAATTAAAAAGACTATTTTTCATAAAATCTCGGGCTGTTACATACACCATCCACTTCGAAGAAAAAAATTCAGGCATCAACTCCTCACACATTCTCATAGGCATAACAACATGATTCTTGATATAGATAATATTATCATCATCTATGATCTAATTAGACGGTGACTCCCCAGCTTCAATGATTTCCCTCAGGTATAAACCCTATATACCCTTATACTTCCTGTCTCTAATCTAGATCAAACATGTAGACTCTACAGACACAGATATGTGATTCATCTGCTCTAGAAATTTCTGAACCACAACATTCATCTTAGCCAGTAAAGCCATCATTTTCTTCTCAAAAATAGATTCCTGAACTACCATAGTCTAATTTTTCATAAATAAAACATCAAAAATATTGTTTCCCTTCCCTTGACAATAATCTAAATAAAATTAAAATGGTTGCATAGACTTAATACAACTCTGCTTTCGAATATTATAGTCTCATTGTGAGAGGATATAATTTAAGATCATCTGATATGTATACACAAAAAATTTATCTCCCAATAGATAATTTCACCAACACATCAATGAATAAACAACTATAGCTTTCTTGCAGTAATGTGTAGGGTAGTTCTATTCATGTGACCTCAACTGCTGAGACCCATATTCCATAACTCCATCTCCTTGAATCGTCACTGCTCCAAAAATGATCACATAAAGATTATAAAACACCATATACTCCACACATGTCTCAGGAGGGATCATGATTGGTGTCGATGTCAAATGTGTCTTCATATCCTAGAATACATTCTCACTTGATTATGACCAAATAATTATTTTCCATTTTTTTATGGCTGAAATAGTTGATTCCAATCAGGAAAAGTCATAAAATAACCTTTGATAATAACATGTTAACCCCAAAATAATATGAATATCGAAAACATTATTTGGATTCTCCCTGTAAACAAATTTTTTCACCTTCTGTATGGCCAAAACACACTATCCTTCGAGATCATGTAACCTAGGAAGTATACCTAATAAATCCAAAACAAACACTCAAATATCTTTCCATATTTTGGATGCTCTCTCAGTGCACTCAGGACGATGTAAATATATTGGGAATGGTCGTCATGAGTCTTTTAGTAAACCAATATTCCATCCACAAACACTATCACAAAAAATCAATTTATGGGTTGATGATTCGATTCATCAAGGAAATAAACATTGCTGGTACATTTTTTAAACTGAATGGAATCACAACAACATCATATTGGCCTTACCGTCTTCTAAAATACATCCTTGGAATGTCAAAAATTCAAAAAATGAGGCAATGATACACTAACCTCAACTCAATATTAGAGAAAACACTATCTCCCCTCATCTAGTAAAAAATATCGTCTATACATGGAAGAGGATTTTGGTTATTCACTATCATCCAATTAAACTTCTGGTAATCAAAACACAATCATATGTTTCCATCAACATTTTTAGAAAACAAAACTTGAGAAATACATGGTGGTGTACTTGGAAGTATAAACCCATTAACCACCAACTCTTCCAAATCAGTATTGTTCACTTGATGCTCTGTTAGTGCTATTATGTATGGTAAATTTGAAACTAGCTTATCCTCAAGCAAGCGCTCAATTGTAAACTCCACATCTCTCTCAGATGGTTTCCCTGATAACTCTTCAAGAAACATGTCCTAGAACCTATCTAGTATGGGTGAAAATACATCATTATATACACTGTAATCATCCAGAAATTTACTAGAAACGTGGGTGGTGGGCTCTCCTAGTTACTAATTATATAAAAATTCATGGCTTACCTAGATATCCCACTGCCCATAATGAATATATTTTTCACCCTCAGAAGATATAAAATTAACTCTCATATAGTAAAATAAATGTGGTATTGGTATGATACTACCCAGTTCATACCCATAATTAGGACAAAATTTGAAATATCTGAAATGTATAGATCCCAAAGAAAACGATACTTCACAACCTTGAGATAATAGCCCTTACACAATAATATGTTTGCATTTATTTCCATTAACCCACATACAAACTCCACTTCTAGGATCAAATCATTGAAAATTTGTGAATATATAAAATAATGAGAGGAACTTGAATCAAATAAGGAACTAACCTGCATAGAATCTATAAGAATAGTACCTATAACTGCAAATGGTCCAGCCCTGCTCTCAACCAATATAGACTGAAAATCCTAACACTATCTAGCACCTCTTCCATGTGATGCGGTCTGAGTCCCCTATATTGGTCCAATATTCTAATATGGGCACTCATTACTAGAATCTCCACATCCACTACCTCTACCACCACATCCAATAGAACTCCACCTGCCTCACTGATATGGGGTTGAAGACCCCCTTCCGGCACTCTGATTCTACCTAGCTCCTCTATCATTACCCATCATTCATTGGTTCCAACAGAAGCTATGTATATATCCCATCTTCCCACAATATCATAACTCTACCGATGGTTGTTCAAAGTTCCTCATAATGTGACCTAGCCATCTTTAATGGTGAAAAAGTACTCAATTATGATCCTGAGTATCTAATCACCCCCTGTACACTATTCACTCCACTACTACGGTCAACATTATCATAATGATTTGTCCTATCCTCAGAATATGTACCTATAAATTACTAGAAATAAAACACATATTCTATAATGGAATCCTCCCCTAAGTTCCCCTCAACAATGACATCCTGATCCACCGCCTCAACATACTTCTTTAACTATAAGATATTAACCTGGACTGAATATCATATTTAATCCCATCCAAGAAATTCATTTTTTCATCTATCCAATCCCTTTCCATAAGTAGTGAAAATGACAATATGTTGGTAAAGTTAACATCATAGTAAATTATGGACATAATCCATCGAGTTAACTGCATGAACATAGCTCTCCACTCCCATCTCTGTGTCTCTGGATAAAAGTTCTCCAGAAAAATTCCAAAAAAAAAGTCATTCTGTTTGATGCCCTCTTCATTCCTAGTAAGAGCCTGAACATCTCACCAGTGCATCACTGATACTCATAAAATATTAGAGGGTAATAGAACCTATTACTACCAAGAGTTTCCAAATAGTTATGTATAGTCCTTATTGACTCAATCCAAACCTCTTCTACCGCAGGTCCACCCTCTTAAATGAATGTTCGTGGGTGCTGTAACTGAATATCCTTCTCTCAATCTATCACAATAAACTAAATGAAGAGAAAAAATTTATCATGGACTATTGTCCAGCCCATTCACCTAGCCCTATCGATGCCTAAGTTTCCACTTCAAGAGGATCATTACCAACCATATCCTCATATGGGCCTATCATCAATAAAAATCATGGAGGCATATATCTATAATGCCAAACACACATCCTAGGAAACATAACACAACATTAACATATTTACATAAAAGGTATTTACAATAAATCCTAATAAGTCATACCCCCCAAACACCACCACACATTAAAAACATAGGTGTTATCACTACCCTTAATTAGCATACATCTAAGTGACAATCAACAAAGGGAAAAATAATTCCCACTATTCAATTTTCTCATTAGAAACCCATTTATTAAAATATTTTATAATTTCCAATTTAATATTAGAAAATTTTCATATAAAGTCTCACAGTCAGGGAAAAACATTTCAATATCATCAAATTATCCAATACTCGTTATCCCTTGTATCCCTAAAAATGATTCATGTCACATAATAATACTGAGTGACTAGAATGATTCATGTATATTGAAATCTCCTTCTATACAGGGTCATGATTAAAGTCATTGAAAAATTGGAAACAATAATCACATAAAAAATAAGTTCATTACTCGATGTGAAAAAGAATACATCTATAACCATACACATCAATAACAATATTCTACCCTGGGTATATGGATTTTTCCCACATACATGGGTTAAGGACTCCCCATAACAAACTCTTAACCAAGTCCCAACACATCATATTGTCATATATACCTTTCAAAAATAATAATAAAAATGAAGAATAAAATTAAAAACCATTTATACCACTTTGTAACATCCCGACCTAGGTACCACACACTGGTTCCCCAAGCCAGTCAGTCAACTGACCTCAAGTGAGCCTCCCTATTATACAGAGGCAACTGACTAGTAAAAGGGGTATAATTTTGATAATGGGTAGATGATACCCCCATATTCAATGTAGTGAAATATAAAAAATAATAAAAAAATAGTAAAAAAATATAACCCTGGCCAAAATAAGATTAATATCACATGATGAATAAAATAGCAACACAATATCCAAACCAAAACATTATAGATGTCATACCAAGTACATGTCAACTGTAAATATGAAAAACCCCAAATAAATAAATACACTAACAACTCAATAATATATTTTTATTAATGTATGGTTTCTTCTTTCATTCTCCATACAAACTCAACCATCCAACATATGACTCTTTCCCTTATCATTTTCTTAAAATGTGAACTATATTTGGGTACCAATCATGAATCCCGAGAAGGGTGTGAGTACAACTCAGTAGGCTTCCACTATTGGAACCTAAATAAAAATCTATTGAATAAAATTGTATGTAGTTTTATAAATAATAATGTATAATTCATAAATTAAAAAACATATCACATTTCACTATTCATTAATTAACCAAATAAACTCTCTGGTTCTTAAGGACCCTAAACCCTCAATACCTAATTCAACTCATGAAGGATTGTGACTAATATCAAAAAAACATAGTTATCATTTTACATTTCATTTTAGGTTATGTCATAACTGATTTGAACCATCTTCCAATTCCAAGACATGGGAATTAAACATTGTGTCTAACACCCCGTAGGTCTATGGAGCCTTTTTCTCTACCCCCACACCTCAATATCACTTATGGATATTTGTAGCCTTAATACTTATCACTAACATAATATTTCATATGGGTATTTGAATCCTTAGTCTCTACCCCAAACACATCAACAGATATGGTTATCTGGTGCCTTAGTCTCTCTCCCACATTCATTAACACATATGGGTTTTTAGAGCCTCATTCTCTATCTTACACTCATTTATCACATATGGGTATTTATAGAATTAGTCCCTATCCTTCAATTGTATATTGACCAATCACACATATATCCCATATATCACACCAATCAATGCTAATGAACATTATCCCTTTAATAATCATTTCAAAACATGTTATACAATTTGAATGACAAAAACCATCATGATTCAGTACTGTAATCACAAGGGATAATACGAACAATTCATCATTAAACAATTTTTCAATATTTAGATCATTTATTCCATTAAACCATTCATGTAAAGCCAACCATCTCACAATACCTAATTTCAATTAATTAATAATCACATTAATTTACCTATTAAATAATACCCATATAATATTAATTAATTCACCACTCAATTAATCAAATTCTATAATCCCCTTATCCCATCAATTTCACAATCATTAAATTCCACTAAATAATTCCCCAATTAATTTATCCTATTCCACACTAAAAATTTCGATTAATTAATTAACAAATTAATTAATCTAATTTCACCAATTTCAATTGTACAAATTTAATAAGAAACATGATCACAAGGAAATTAAATTAAATCAATTCGATCAACACAGAAATTTCCTAACCGTGGAAATATAAATTTCAAAGTTACATACTTGTAATTAAATCATAACTATATGATTTTCAATTTAGACCATCGAACTCCTGATTGATGTAAAAAACTCACAAATAGAAATCCCCAACTATAGTAGAATGATCAAGAACATGATGAAGAACTGGATCTAGATTTGAAACCTATATCTAAGATCAAATGGATTAGATCTGTCAAAACCTAGATCTTTATCTATTATAAATATAGGATAAACACATTAAAATTATGAGATAATGATGGGATAGTGGGTGGGAACCAAATATTATGAGATTCGGTTACCCATAGTGATGTATATCTTTGATATAGACTTTTAATCATCAAGAATAGAGGTTTTACGGCCTTTGAATCCATTCTAGAACCTTAAAAAATGAGAAAATTATTTCAGGGTTGATCTAGGGTGTTTTAGGATATAATAATGGGTTTAAAGAATTTTTAATATAGTTTTTTATGGTTTAAAATTCCAAGAAAACTGTTTCTTAATCCAGACACACGATTTTTTTAACCATGTGTCTCCTTGAAGGGGGACAAAGATTTACTAATATATAGGTAAATATTTCGATAAACTATGCCCCAACCTCCCAATCCCACTCCGTATTGGGTTTCAGGGTTATCCAAGTCTGGATTCACGGTTTGGGAAAATTTTGCGCCAACCGTGAACTTCCCAAAAGCCCTCCAAATCATCAAATTTTCACCAAAACACTCCCCAAGGTAATAGAGAAGAATGATGTACTCAAAAAAGAAAAATAATACTTGTATAACAGATCCTCACATCTCCCAAAAGGGTCATGATCTTACACATACCCTCTAGGTTTTAACATTGGTGTATATGGGTATATTTTGTTTCCATGATACAAGAAAGTAAGATATTTAAAATTTCTATATTGGTTCCACTATATCATTCTATATGAAGTTGGAGTTTTTTATTTTTTCATGTATTTGGTTTCTAGAAATTTTCTACCTTGGTTCCTGGGTCATGCATTCTTTTAGTTTAATTTTTTCATTTTATATTTTTTCTCACATTACTCTTATAAAGTTGGTTATTTTCCATTCCGAATTTATTTTTTACACATTAATTATCATTTAGTTTGTTTATGTTATTTAATTCTTTTTATAATGATTGGTAGTGTTGATAAAATGGAAAACCACCCCATAACATTTTAGTAGTCTCTAGGAATTTACTTCCTGCCTTTCGTTTCTAGGGGATGTAACATAAGGTTAGTGGTGAGGCAACCCAAAGATAACATACATAACTATTGAATAATTATATAGGAATAATTAATATATATCACAAGTGTATATAATAATGGAATGTAACATTTTATGGTGTCTATATAATATATATAATATAAATTTATTTCTTAACCTAACATTAACATCACCCATAAATATCATCAGATTATTTTCCTTTAAGACATATGAAACATGGAACCATTGATCAAAATTTGAGGAATGAAAACAAAATAAATGATGAAATAAAAATTTCAATACGGTTAAACATGGAAGATATCAATCATAAAATCATGTTATGGTAATAAGGGTGTGATAACATAATTAATTTCAAGGTTCAATAAAAATCTATACCAAGAAAATCCAAGTTTATAAACTCAAAAATCAATTCACGTTCAAATTCATTATTAATAAGGGTATCAATGAATTTATAATCATTCATTACTCATAACATATTAATGAGTTATTATAAGTATAGGAAAAAAATCATATGAAAACATATATTCAAAATCATTTCCCCACATAATCATGTGAGCATAGGTAGAAGAAATCATACGCATGTGTCAAGATTTTAACACATTTATTTGTAATCATGTCTATAAATATAATTGTGTGAATAATTAAAATAAATCACAATCACAAGAATGTGAAAATAGAAGTCCAAAATGATATTCATGTTTATCATCATTATCTCATGAGATAATTATAACACACTACAGAATACACAATACATCTATAATAGACCCAACCATCACAAAATACTAATAACTTATTATGTATTCTCTAATCTCAAGAAAATATTTACCATTTAATTATAGCTTAACCCATTTATAAGTAATTTGTTTTCATAAAAAAAATTTAACCATAATAAAAAACCATATAGTTAATGAATAAGGGTGTTATCTATAGTTTATCAAACTCTAGTAACCTAGATTCCATGGCTAAATTATAGAAAAGGAAATAGATTCAAGAAATCACATACCAAAGGATTGAAAACTTAGCGTCCTCTCTAGATGAAGATTTTGGGTCACTACCTCAAAAAATTACGCAACAATATATGGGATGGGATATCCTTAGAACCATAGGGGTTTCTATCACTAAAACTCATGAAGTGAACTCAACCTACGCTCATCATTTGCTTGTATTGTAGGAACCATGTGTATTGTGTGGGTGGTATGGTTAGTGCCCCACCTGGTGGTAACATCTCCGAAACTGGTCCCTATATCTAATCATTATCATTGAGGGTATCTTCATCATGGTTATCATTCTGAATCCAAGTTTGTATGTTTTTTGGGTGAATCCTAAAATAATCAATTTGCACCACAGTCTATGAGTATATTTTGAGAGCTAACTCAATAAGGACATGGAAACCACAACCCATTCTTATAAGATGCTTGTACATTTGATTGCCACAAATCTAGTGTTCTCATGTTCTGAGATTAAAATTAGTTCATCAGAGTCCTGTTATATGTATACGTCAGCCGCTGCACCAATAATGGAGTCCCTGGCCTGAAAGATGATCTTGAAACACATAACACAGTTTCCCCAAACCAATATCACTGACTCCTTGTCCTAAAGTAGAATGGTCCATCTATGATACCACAATGTCATGAACTGTAAAAGTTGAAACAATTCAATAACACCCCAAGGGAGGGTCTAATTGGATAGGGATTGTTGACAAGAACCAATTAGGCTTGTTATTTACATGGGAGGCATTTTCTAGGTACCTGCACACACACAAACACATCTGCAAACCAACAATATTATGAAATGTAAAAACAAATAAACTACTAAAGCATGCATACATCTATATACCCTCAAAAAAGTATGATATGATGAATAGTAAAGTAAATATGGTCAAATACAAGCTCACCATAAATAAATATGTAACATAAGTCCAACATAAAAGTAAAGGTAATGGGACTGTTGTCCGAATGCTATAGGAACACACATCGTCCTATCCGGTCTCTCTAGCATGATATGATACTGTTCCACCTTGGCCTCCATAAAAAGTTCGATCATCTTAATAAGAGATGAAATATTTAGGATAATCTCTTGCAGGGATGAGTATAGCAATACACATCATGACACCCTGAAACCACAAAGCATGTAACTAATAAAATATTGTCATCTCTATATAGGAATATGTCTGTAATAAATATAAAAATAATATCCAAATATAATCAATAATTACACAGATTCTAGGAGTAATCTACAACCAGAATATAATAGCCTAGGATTATAGCTCAAGATTCCATGAAGCACATAGCTGAGAGAACCCACTCCGGGTTCTCATAGCACTAATGATTTCTATCCAAGAGGTACTTCTTTTTAGCTCTCGTCCTGAGAAATAAAACACTGATAGATTTGAACGGAATATGATACACAGATGAGGATCACAGTAAGGTACATAGGATGATACCAATAACTCGATATATATTAATCCATTTGGTATAGGATCAATTCCTTTTAGTATTGGTCACATCAATACCCAAGTCTCTACCTATGGAATGAAGATGAATAGAGGATCCCACACTGGGCCACTTGGTGGGGGGGATTCCAAAAACAATATCTAGGAATTCCCACTGAAGGGATAATTTTCCTAGAAGAAGGAAATGATTCATACTAACCTCTAGGGTAAGGATAAGGGGAACAAACCCTAACAAATGATTTCCACAATAAAATTGATTGTAGATCTTGTCCATGTAAGAAAGAGTAGGTGGTGTGTAGAAGGGTTACACGTTGTGTCCCCTGACCTCTAGTTCTACCCATGTAAACGACCGATGTCATTTAAACCGTGTTTTTGTAGTTCCAAATTGGGTGTTGGATGCCAGTGTATTTTACCCATGTATCACTACACTACTCTATCTCATTGATTTATGTTTGTGTACTAGTATAGGGATTTTCCAATGTATCTGCTTCAGGTCGTATCATGTTGGGGAGTACAGGATGTGTATATACCTAGGGTTCTCTACCCCATATCCATGTACATACTAATGTAAATGACAAGTATTTGTGGAGGGACCACATGTCGTTTGATAGGGGACACAGGCTTCTTGTTTTTTTTATTCTAGGACCCCAGTCGCCACTCAGGGGGTCCCCACATGGGGTGTAGATCTGGTTTACATGCCGTTTTTTCAGGATTTTCTAGAAATCTCATTCTTCCTTCTAGGATTGAACCATTGCCTCCATCCTTTGATATGGTGGAAATTTCAACACAAAATATATTATCGATGCTATTCCAAGACTTTCTATTGTTGAAAAATGTATCCCATCGTCAAATCTTCTTGCCAAATGTATCAAATAATTATTCCACATCATGCACCAAAAAACGTGAATTTGGGAATCCTCTATCTTCATATTTTATTCATCTCCATTGTTTCACCTTCCTTCTATCATTTTGATCCCATATCTATGATATCAGAACATTGAACCAAGAAATGGGTGTGCAACGATCAATCGATCAGGATAAGTGTAGTTGCGGGAAAATAAAGAATAGACACAACGAACAATGAATTGGGAGAGAAAATCCCAAATCAATCAAGTGAAACAAAAATCCATCTATTTATTTTTTTATCTTGGTTCATTTCAATTTGAGAAAAAATATAATCATACTAAATCAGAAGATAAATATCCTGTTATATCCCTCTAAAAAAGCACATCCCACAAAATGATTGAACTATGGATCTATCTATTCATTGAGTGGTTTGAATTCATTGAAATAATCAATAAGGGTGAATATAGAAATCAAAACACATTACCTACCTAAATTTAGTTCTATCACTAATTAATAACAATCTGATTTTTCTTCATTGGAAATATCCATCGAATCTAGGCTATGTTGTATGTCGATCCATGATCTGTCGTCATTAATCTTTGATGATTTTTAATAGATCTCTCTAACAGTCCTCAAGAATATCCGGGGTTATGAGGCTAACCCTGTGAGTTACCCATAATCATTTATTTAAAAATTATTCAATCACTACATTAGAAAATCAGAATAAAATAATTTATTTTATTTATTTTATTCAATTCTGCACCTGTGAGGAATTTTCCCCAAACAACCCACGTCAAATAATGTTAACTCATCCATAATATTAACCTCATGATTTGAGTTTAATGATTCCAACATTTTTCTAATCAAAGAACCTATTTATATGTTATTACACTTATCGAGAAAAACCATGGGAATGTGCTATTTAATATATTTAATGTATTCAAAAAATATTTCTAGCACATACGGTCTCATAATATCACTTTTTCTTAGAACATAGTCTCATAATTAATCCATATATTATTTAAAAATAATGCAAAAAATTATGATTCATTACAATTATATTTCCCCATTGTCTTGATATATTAGTAATCAAATTAAATGAATACAGTAAAAATTGACATTAATTATATTTTATCAAAATAATATTTCATTAAATTATTTAAAATTCATAAAAAATATTTACATTAGCCATGTGAATGGAAGAATATTTAAAAACTCATACAAAGTCCAATTATGAGTCACTTTTCCATTTACAGTTACATTATTAACCATTTTTAATCAAAATAGTTGTTTCCATAGTTATGGTCAAAAATAATTATCTAAGGGGTGAATAAAAAATTTATGGATTAAAATAACATGAAAACTTGTATTCATTTAATTATATAATTTAATTCCAACCCTATCATATTTTTCTACAATTTCATGGCCATTTTGAAGAATTGGAATTAGAATATTCTTATTATATTTTAATTTTTTATGATATTCCATAGGCTCCCCTCACGTGAATTATAAAAGAGTACTTCATCCTTAACTTATTTACACCACATTAGGAAATCAATATTGTCAATCCCCTATAAAAATATCATTTTAAAATCATTTTCAATGTTATAGAGGTTTTTTCTCCTCCAAATGCAACCTCTAGGGTCCTTAAGTGGAGATCAAAAGCTGTTTTTTCAATGAATAGGACATCATCTTAACCAATCACATTATTTTAACTTCTTCTTATACCTATTATAAATAAATGGAATTTATCATAAAATGGTAACATTAGTATCATCAATATACTAAAATATTATCATGATTACGAAACCAACATTACCCACTTTGTTTCCCACCAAATGGGATTTGAAAGTATCTTTTGTGCATATGTACAACATACTGTCCCCAAGAAGCAATGAAATTCACTTTTCATAACCGTATTTTATGGATGGGAATTATGTTTTTTTTAATTTTTATAAACTAAAAATTAGTTTTTTAACTTTGAAAATAACTTTTTAGGTGAAAAGTGGAACCCTGAAAATATTAGGAACAAAGAATCATCAAACTAATTAAGAAATAAAAATACCATTCAAAACAAGTTTAAAATTACTGGAATCATACAACTTATATAAACTTCACTGTAATGTGGTTACATTTGTGTCTATTTCATCATTTATATTATCATCAAGGTGATAGGATATCATCCCCCCAAATTGAAAATACTCTTCCTGATTGATCTTCCTTTCATAGAAGCCTCGTGTCTAAAATCATTATTGTTTGGATATCCAAGTTAATTTATCCTCATTGTTATTAACTCATATCTCTCTCTCAAACATATTTTTATCATTCTATTTTGATGAAAAAATAGGGAAACACTTTTATAGTATTTCTTCCTTAGAGTTTGGGATAATATCTAAGGAATTATCATTATTTTCTTCCTAGGTTTCCTCATTTTTCTTCGTTGCTGAAGATAAATATGATTCCTATGACACTAATCTATAAGTGATCTTAGAAATTTCATATTTTGAGACACTATAATTCTTACCAACAAACATGAATCCTTCCTACACATGATCTGTATCTTTAATCCTATCACATACCTACCCTTTTTTCTTATATTCATCATAATGTTACATATCCATTTAAACCTGAGAGGTAATACCCTTCCTCTCAATATGGTCATGCACAAGGGTTTTCATTCAATCACATTGGTGTCCATGGTAATTTTAATAGACCATGTGTCCATTATCATTGATATGTGAGTGTTTTTATGATAGCTATTAAATGTATTTCCCTTCTACACAACACAACACCCTAAGAACAAAATTTCATTCATCCCCATCATTATCCATAGTATATGATGTCCTACAACTTGAAACATATCTTCATGTTCCACTAAGGATCGACTGGTACTATTATAACAATATTGTACCTCATTTTTACATTTAACTACATAATTATTCTACTCAAGTATGAGTTTTATGGTGTTGACATCTATGAATTATGTGTCATTTCCTTTCAATATCATAATCTTTTCTCCATGTTCATTAATTGAGAAAATTAATTCAATTCCTACAGAATAGTTACCAAACATTATAGATGTGTTATCCCCTTTGGGATCAACCTATTAGCTGCATTCACTCAATACTCCTTAGTAATCAGGGTACTCTTTCGTAGGATTCCATGGGTTCCTCATTTAATTATAAAAAAAAGTTCCTAATAGGAATCTCTATTCCTATTTTACACCTTTTCCTCTGAGGATATAGTCGTTGGGATGATTGTACTTTAGTTTTTCATCCCCTTAAGGCTCTCTGATCTAGATGACATGTCTCTACTTTGGTTCCATTCCTACATGCTTTTACTTGAAGGGAGAGTCATACCAATGACTCCAAGTCCACTATTACATGTTCCATCATTATAATTCAAGGAAATGAGAGAGTCTGAGACCCCATACTGGGTCCTTTGGCCATGCTGACAAACAAACACCAAGTGACCATGTCGCTTACAAGAGAAACAAAAAACCACCCAATTAATCAGTAAAACATATTTTTTATAGTATATACTTTACCCAACCACAATTCACAAAATATTCCACTATTGAATTTTCAAAATCAACGTGAAACAAAATTTTTGGGGATATATGGTAGAATATAATTTTTTTCCAATTATTAGTACACAAAAATTATATGTCCATATTTCCATAAATTATTATGACTAAATAATTTTGAAAATAAAGGTTGTTTTTTTGGAAAATAACCCATATTTTAGTGATAAATTCATCCTCATTCAAGAGGAAATCATAATACAGTCTAAAAAGGTATAATCGAGATATGTTGTATATTTGGGGAGTGTTGGATCGAGCCCAAATCCATTCTTTCTCTGACACAAAAATAATCATGATGTGATAATTATCAAGAAGGGTAATAAAAAATGATACTTTTAAACCAAAAGAACTAAAATCTAACATGTTTAGAAAATCAATTAAAAGTAAATGATTCATGAAACATGAAACCAAAGTCAGATTTATATTTTCTGAGCCATATGTGAACTTCGAGGTTGAGAGTGACGGTCGAGGAAATCTATCGAACATATCTAGGACATTATGGTTGAGATTCGTGTTTCAAATATAATGAATAATTTCATGAATATTGAATGGAATATATTGTGGGGTTTGATCCCCTGATAATGATGTTGGTATTCTCTTATCCAATTGTGGGGGATGAAAAGTGGAAGCGACCATCACAGCCTATCACATAACAAACAAAGAGTATTATGGGTAGATGAGGGGAAACATTTAATTTTTATATATGATATTTAAAAAATAATTATTCTTATATGGATATTATATAATATAAACCCTCTTACATTCCAAATCATTGGTAAACGATAATGTCTCTTGTACGTACATGTGAACTACCACCTCCACAAAGTGATGAAATTCTTTTTTCATTTACATTTTACCTCGATAGTAAGAATGGATAAATATGAAAAATATATATTATTTATATGATATAAAATTTATTTTTTAATGGTGAATTATTATTTTCCATTCCTTTATTATATCCACAAAAGAGTGAAAACATCGCTCATCCATATGTATAGCTAACTATCTCCACGAACGATGTAATCCATTTTCATTCTATATCTTTGGTTAATTACTATAAATATATATAAAGAATATATATTATATTTATATAATTATTAACATTATGGATATTATGTGACCATAATTAATGTATTTGGGTTGATACTACCAAATCAAAACATTCATGAAAAAGGAAGCAATTATCAAATCGAATAGTGATTCTAATTAGGAGATATTAATAAAAGGATGGTAAAATATTATACATGGTATGATAAATAAGATCATGTTTCAATAATAGATTTATATTAAATATATTTTCTTTTATATTGGAGTTTCTAACACATTTCAAGGATATTTAACCTCATGTAAGGGCTCCTAGAATCATTTATACTTTGTGAAACATATCCCATATTAACCAATTATTTTGTAGTGTATATACTACCCCATTGATATATGATATCTTCATTACATTTCCCTATATGGTATTTAAGGTTTCATTGTATTTTATTTAATTAACAGGAGTCTTGATTCAAAATTTACCAAAGCGATAAGGGTTTATTATTCAATATCATCAATTTTCAAGACTGTTTGTGGTTAAGTATCCTCTAGGGAATATTTTTCATTCATATCCATAATATTTATAAAATATTTAAATAAAATTTATATTACTCTCCAATGACTTATTAATGAATTTTTTAGCCTTGTTTGAATTTTTTAAAAAAGTTTTAAAAGGAATATTCTATTTGTGTTCCAAATGAGCTACTATTTAATTTTTTTTAAACAGTGTGATAGAAATGTTTTTAGCATATACAACATGAATGGATTTTATGACCATAATAAAAAATATCTGATATTAAACTACATTTATTTGTTTTCATGGTTATTTTTGAATAAAATATGTTCCTTTTTAATTTCATATCTTTTTGGAAATAAGTTATTTCAAAATGAAAATTGTATTTTCTGGATGAAATATCTCATGATATTTTTAATATTTTTTCATTTATGTCAATATACATTTTTTAATATTTTTCATTACTGAGGTCATTCTATTATGACACCATTGAACATATTTTATTAGATGGTTTCTGATTAGTTTGACTGGGGATGTTATATTTTTTTATCATCTTCCATATTACTAGGGATGATATTTTATTATGTCTATTGATTAGCGAAATTTTTAATATTTCTTATGACAGTTTCATTAGAAATGTTTCTTATCATTATCCCCATTTATATGAGGAATGCATTGGGCTTAGTAAGCGATTAGTGGGACCCACTATATCCTTTAGATGCATTGGTTGGTCTTATGAGACTACCTAGCTTAGGTTTTGGATGAGGCCTTAACCATTAATGTATATGGCATGGAAAAAACCATTACAGAATTTTTGTATGTATTCATTGAGGCCTCGAAGATATGATTCATATGTCCGCTATTTTTCATTAAACAATTAAAAAATAGTATATTTATTTCCCTATTATAATATAATTTTTTGTCTTATTCACAGATAATTTTCAAGATAATGTGATTTTTTATAAGGAATTATTTGATCATCATTTATTCTTTCTATATTATTTATGACTTATTGTGATTTTGTTTTATGCATACCCATATAAAAAATATGATCTCACGACTTTTTTATGTTTTCTCTCCCCATGATATAAGGAATTTTTTTATTATTCTTAATATAACGGCCAATCTTTTCAATTTAGGTATAGATCATTAGTTTTTTTAATTTTTTCTCAAACATACCTAATAATATACCCTTATCAAGACAAAGAGGTAACGATGACTTTGGGGCTCATTCAGTGCCCAGTGTCCTGAAATGGGATGTGGTAACTAGGTAGAAATATTTTTATTCAGCTGGGTGACCCATGGTGCATGACCATGAAATCAGTTATAGGATTGGGATAAAGCCATTTTTCACGTTTTGTGAACAACTAGTCAAACTATGCGCCTAACTATGCTGTGTTCCACAAATTAGTAGTGAAATGAGAATTTTTTTCCATCTCATGCACCAATGTTTTTGGGGGTAAAACATTCAAAATCCCCCTCACTAAATAGAAAACTATATTTATATTTTATTGTCCTCCCTCTAGTGTTTGAAAAATGTTCTTCTCCTCCTATGAGCTCAAGTGTCCTCCATGCTAGGATTTGATACAACTCTACTGTATGAAGTCCATTCTTCAATTTTTTTGTAAGAATAGGATCCAACATGGCAGGCTTCCCTAGTCGTTTAATTAGTATATGATTTCATCATATAATCCATTCCACTTTTTAGGTGTAGGCTCATCATCCATATTTTCAGTCCATTGGACCATTTTATAGATCTCTTCTAACTTTCTTCAAATATGATAAAGATATCAATTGAGGAGTCTTCTACGGCCTTTAGGTAGGTGGTCACGTCATTTCTGGTTTTAGTTCTTATGATTAATAATTAATCCATTGTGTTTAATTCTTGATTTTACCAAACATCCTAATTATATTGATTTCTTCTTGTCTAATTGATCTTTTCACCCTAATACATGACTATTTATCCTTTTTATTGAGTAACAGGATTCCTTCCATGTTTATGGACATTTCAGGGGTGTTCTATGTTGAGTTTCCCATATTAGTTATTTTTTTAATTTCCCGGAGCACATAATTAACTTACATCATAATGTTTAATGGAAACATACCTTAAAAAAAGTTTTAAATACAACCTATGGTGTCTATTAGGTGATTAGAAAACATATGGTTGGAATTTCCCAAGTAGGAAACATCTTTATTTGATAATGTAACCTTTATAGTGAACTCCTTAGGCCTTATTAGTTAAATTTCCATTCGCAGGTTAATTGAACGGCTTGATTTTTATTGAAGGGAACACTCATGATTACTTCCCTCTTTAAAATGGATTAAATGAATGATTTTAAAGGATGTTAAGACCTTTCATTTGATTATAATTTATAAAATTCTTATTATGAATTTTAATGTTTTAATTGTAATTGAACATGACTAAAGGGTCATATGGGAGGTGTAGCCACACGTGTGATATTATAAATAAAAATATTCTTCTTGTATATATAAAGGGTTGGTAAACATGTTACACGAGAGGTATTTCCTCATGTTGAACATTATAATTAAGAATAAACATTTATATAGGTGGTGATATGAAGTTAAGGGTACTGATGAGTAGTAAGGTATCATGGTCACATACATTGAGTGCTGAGAATGATGTCTCACACCATTGAAACTAGTTGATCATTGTGCTTTATGTGCCGAATTTCTGTTCATCTGATGACATGATGGCTCACTCACCATTCAGAGTGTCATCCTTAACATTTCACACTCTAATTGGGATTTAGGGAATGTACCCTTTTCTTGAGCATATATGCTCTTTAGACTAGTTATGGATGTTTGGGTTATGCCCCTGTATAACAAGAACTAGTATTCCAGGTATATAGACACTTCTGTCCACACATACTTGGTTTATATAGGTGGATGCAATATATATATTAGTACTATATATAATGTGATTGTTCAGTCATCTATTCCAGCCTTGAGTTGATGTAGGTAGACCTTCCAAGTGTACTATAACAACCTGAGTAGGTTTTTTATTTATTTTATTCTTTATTTTAAATTTATTAACATTTCCGACACACTATTTACATACGAGTACACCTTGGATTACATGTAGACACTATTGGTGGTGTCCTACTGATATTCATATCTCACTCACTACTCAAGATACATTTGGTACCTATGATGATTATCAATCTGTAGGTATTGATAAGGGAAACTTCACTTTTATAAGTATTTTATATAATTTCTTATAGATGGATCTTAGGATAAGAGGAAAAATAATTCACCCAAGATGCACATGGAGAAAGTTTTTTTGTTTTTTTAATTTTTTGTTACATGTTTGTATGCATGTCCCCTAATACCTTTTTGTATCATCATGCCATGAATCCATGTATTAGACACTACCTTAAAGGTTTTTGATTATATTATCATTTTTTCAAATATTTACGCATCGATGTTTGATAATGTATTATATCATTTTGTATTATATCATTTTGTAATATATGTTTTTTTTACTATTTTTTATTATTTATTTTACCTATATTGTTACTCTGATATGAGTGTATAGTCTTCCAACCATACTACCTTTGCACCCCCACTTCTAGTTGGTAGCCTTTATCATATGGGGTTTCACGCTTGAGGACATGTGACCCACCGGCTCGAGATATGGGTTAGGTGGACCCCGAGTCAGTGACATTACAATGTGATTTGAGGGGATTTTCGTTTGTTGAATTACTCTTTGTAGATAGTATCCTAGAGAATGGGAAATATAATAACTTCGGTATAATTTGTTCTTTGGAGTCACAAAACCATGTTAAGGGAAACATTAAATTTCATGAATTATAATTTTTGTTATGAATATGCTTATTTTTTTATATCATATCACCATTGGGTGACACACATGATTTATAATGTTATTATCAATGGTATTTTTAAATTGAGATTTAGTTACCATGGACCATTGAAATGGGGTCTTTTAATTAGTAAATGCAACATAATAAGCCCAATATTATTAATAGGCCACATATTTTTTCCATGCCACATATATTTTTAACATGAATATACATATTTCATATTTATTTTCCCATTTATATGCATTGAATTATTCTGAATCATATTTCAAGGATTGGGAAACATAATAGATACTTAAATTTTATGCCTTATCCTAATAGTATTTTCTTTAATTAGTTAAATCAAACACCTTAAGTAGTAAATTATGGAACATTGATCCATTGACTATTCATCATATTGGTTGTCACATGTTATGGTGTGAGTTTAATGGATATAGTATTTTAGTTCATAAAGAGTGTGTACCCTTATGGATCGAAAGTGGTATACCATTTGATTCCACCATTTTAAGTTATTTCAAAATTGAATGATCACAAATTCAAATTGAATATGTCATATAAAGTGATATCGGTTATCCTAGGCATGTGAAATAAATACATACACCCAAAACCATCCATAGTAGTTGGTAGTGGTAATATGTTATGTTCTTATGGCCTATTGTGTTCTCTTTCTACCCTTTATACCGAAATTTTTAAGAAATCAAAGAGGAATGATCATACTTATAAAATAGATTTAATCATGTCCTTGTATATTAAATTAATTTTTATCAACTAATTAAATATTTACTAATGCATGTGTTTGGCATTTTAGTTTCATACCTCCAGGACTTCCTCAGGTTGCACACCTTGATGGTGATGACGACCATGCTCCTCAGGTGGCAGACCCTAAGCCACTAGTGTTTCATCCTGTAGAGCCACATATGGCTCCTCTTATTTTTCTAGATATAGTCATTAACACCATGTATGGAGGTGGTTTTCTTAATATGTTCCCATCTATGAATTTTATATGGTGACCTTTTCTGAGTATGGTAGACATGAATCCTGAATTTTTGTAAGAGCATTCTCCAAGTGTCAGGAGATGGCAGACCCCATGATGGGGAGTATTTGATTGGACAAATTATATCTATATTCAAGAATATTAACTTTACTCTAGATAGAAGGTTCAAGATAGTAGCCTATATTCTACATCACTCAGCCAATAAATCATGCTATGAAATCACCTATGAATATAGGAATTGAAATATGGTCTGGGAAGGTTTCCAAATGTTCTTCGATGATTATATATTTCCCCGAACTATGAGGGCTGATAGTGCCAGAGAATTCCTGGAACTATAGTATAATATAATTTTAGTTAAATAATACTCTACACATTTCACAGAGCTTCATTGATTCTCTCATACTCCAATTATTCATCTTATAGCTGCTGGAAGATTCTAGGATGGGCTTATTTAAGCCACTTGGTGGTAGGTAAATGTGATCAGCTTTATGACTAATTATAAAATTATCAACCAATCCCTTTTAAAAGGGAAAAAGTTGAGGGCTGCTAAATATGTGAGTAAATGTTTTCAGCCACCTAGAGTTATCCATAGATCTTTCCACTAGGTGGGAGATGAATTTTGATTCTACTCATTGTGGTATAAGTAGTCTACCGCCTTGTATAGTTTTCACATATATAAAAAGTTCAAGAATCCATGGAATACTAAATCATAGTTCCTATGGGATCCAGTTGAGTGTAGAGTCTATGACAATATGGGGTATAATCTTACAATATATTGAAATTTACCTCCAGTTCCTAGTGAGTGGGGATCCTCACCAACTCCATGGTCATAATAATGGCTATTGGGATCACATCAGGAAGGCAGCTGGACTACCACTAGTCGATCATACCAATGTGGTGGTCGAGGAAGAGGTAGTCATAATTTTGATTCTCTATGCCAGTAGAGAGTAATAGCTCAGGGCATGATGGTGGTATCTTGGGGTCATGTTACATGTCCGTTTCATGTTGTCCAGCCTACTCTAGAAGAGTAGAGCACCAGAAATTCTATGTATGAGGAACTATTCTAGTATCCTCTATTTTATTTTCAATGTTATTTCAGTCATGCACTTCTCAATATTTTATATATGAGGCAATCACAAGGAGTTTGGGCCTTGATATCGACCAAAACTGTGGAGTAATATTTCCAGACACTTCATTTGGTACCCATTCAGAAGGTGTTTTCTATTTTAAGGACTTTACTCTTGAGATAGGTGGTTACATTATCTTACAGAATCTCTTCATCTTGGATATTATAGGATTTTAAATAATCATTATAATTGGCTGGTGTAACACCCATGATTTCATAGTACATTATCTCTTCAAAGTAATTCAATAAATTGCGCTACACACAACACCGATTACGAGCACACCACAACATACAAAACTAGCCATTCAAAAAGAGATTATGAATAGTATTAACTGAATTTTGAATTTTAAGGACTCCATATAATTTTAGAATCCATATTATGTATTTATTAGACATAATATAAGAACAAATTCATTTTTTATATAAAAAAAGGCATTTTTAAAAAAAATGCAATTTTACCACCTTTTAAGGGAGAACCTTTAAAAAAAATATTGGACACATTTATATTTTAAAATTTAATGAAATTAAATTCTCCATTCGATGTGGGACATAAAAAAAATTTTGGATACATTTTTTTACTTTTCTGATAACTTTCATATTTTGATGAATAGTGAAAAATACTAAATTTTAATTGAATTAAACTTTTTGATAAAATAATTTATTGTGTTAAATTATGAATTTTAGTAGTTTGGAAAAATATTTAGATTATATTTTTATCATTTTTCAGAATTTAGGTCATTATATGTTATTTCATCTTTAAATTTGACATAAACACATGTAAATCTTTTGATAGTTTTTATTTTTTTTTAACCCGCTTTTTGGTTTTGAGAAAGTGAAATAATTTTAAATTAATTAATTAAACCTGTATGTTTTGAATATAGTAAAATAGACTTCATTTTTGAATTAGGAATATCAAAATTAGCTTGGGATTAATTTTTGGTATTTTCTGAAAACTTTTAATTTTTTATGAATAATGAAAAAACCTACGTTATTGATAAAAATGAATTTTAATATAAAAAATTATTTATTTTAATTTAATACATTTTACATAAAAATCTATATATATATATATAATACCTATATAAGTTCAATGTAATTCATTGGAGTTATTTGATAAGAAAATTTGATGTATAAATTTTTTTTGAACTTTTTATCGTCTTTTACCCACATTCTAGGAACATTTTTAAATTTTCATAAAATGTAATTCTACCACTTCTGTGAATTGAATTCCAAAAAATCGAGAGAAAAAAATTATATCAGTAAGTCAAATGTGGTTCAATAAGTTGAAAGTAATTTTTTTGTATAGTAACTTTTAACATATATTTACCACGTTTAAAGTAAAAGAGGGGAATTAAAGGTAAAAATGATATTATTATTACCTTAACACAAGTACTCATTCTATTGGATAAGTGTATTTCGACCAAAATCAACCTTAGTAATAATATATGATCCTTTAGGTCAACTAGTCTCAGATTCGTACATTTAATATTATTTTACTTAATGAAAAGTTAAATGTGTAAAATTAAACATTTAATAACTAAACCATTTTTATAGGGTTATACAGATTATTAATTTGACAATAAATATTCATTATAAAGATAAAAATATTTCATACATAAAAATATTTTATTTATATTTTTTATACATTAAAAAATTAAATTTATTTATGACACAACGATGATATCGTAATTACCTTATTAATTAATGAATCAAATAACGAGTTTTATAAATATTAAAATAAATTTAATTTCAAAGTTTTGATGATATGCACGAATTTTATTAGTGAATATGACATGTTAGGGTTGTTTAAATGTATTTTTTTTAAGTAATTAAGTTTTTATGACTTTATCAAAATCCAAATACTAAATAGTGTCAAAATTGACATTAATGAGTTTTGAAAACAAATATTATATTATTACATTATATAATAGTCAAAAAATATAAGGTTCAGAAAAATGACTCTTATAATGATATATATGTCATTAATTAAAGACATGGGGTTCTGTTGGAATTTTATAGTATGTTTATCAAATGGAGACATGGTAAATGTAAAACTATTTAAATGAGAGTTAATTCTAAAAGATAAGGTTAATATGGTAAACTAAACTTCTCTAAAACCTATTCGTTGAGTGGATATCAACCCATAACCACCTAATTATCTAAATAAATTCATTTTTAGACATTATAAACTAAATATGATTGTATAATCAAATAATATTTCATGTTTTTTCTAAGGTGCCCCCACCCCTCTTATAAAAGGGCACTTCCCTTTCTCTCAAATTCCCACCCCCAAAGCCATTTGGCTCAAAAAAACACTACCCAAATATCCTCCTAGCTACCATCACTTCATCCTAGAGGAATTCCTTTGATCAGAAGAAAACCTTAGATTCCCTTTTTATCAAATCAATAGGAATCACTCGAAGAAGACGTAATAATTTCATCACCTCTTTCAATGTTATCTTCATCTTCAATTTTCTAATTATTTGTTATTTCCATACCAAAATATTAACTCTAGTACCTTATACATACTGTGATGTTATTAGAAATATGGTACAACCATATTCATTATTTTATCTATCAAACCAATGATAATGTCACCATGCATGTGTACGTATGACTTACTGTCTCCACGTTGTGGTGTAATTTGTTATTCAACACTATGTTATATGGATGGATATAGTGATGAGTAATATGTATATAATAAATGAAAATAAATTGTTAATGTCTATGTAAAATTAATATACCATCCAATTCAACACCATTTAATCATTATGGAAATGATTTTGTCGCACTTGTGTATGTGCATCTTACCATCTCCACGACGCGATGAGATTCATTTCCATGTTCACCATTCTGTGATGATTATAAAAATATATATTATATATAAGTATGTATTATATGAAATAATAATGATTTTGGATATATATATATATATATATATATTTATGTGTTTGTGATCTTATATATATCATATTCACTTACTTCCGTTCAATACGATATGAAAATGGAAACAGTGTTTATGAGTACGTACGGCCGATCGTCTCCATAAAATATGTTTTCAATTTCATATATATCTATTATAAATATTTATATTATAAATATATATTATATATATATAATTATTTATATTCTAGAATTATTTTAATTATGATCTAAATGATACGATCAAAAAATAACAAGTTAAAACATGTACGATAAAGAAAGCGATTATTACCCAAAATGTTAATTTATCATGGAAATAATTATTAAATGGGTACTATAAAGTAAAAAATGAATAATGTATGATATAATAAATATTAATATGGTTTTGGTATAATTTAATAACATACTATGGTCATTATACAAGAGGTTAAACATACCCTTGACCAATGGAATGTGCAAGGTAAGGGTTAATTCTTTAATCTCGTTATTTTACGAGATTGTTTGTGTGTAATTATTTTCTGGGACATATTTATTATCCATGTCCATGTTTTATAAAATAGTTTCCCAAAATGATTGTTTTAAGATACTCTTTAACTAAAAACCATTTTAAATGTTTTAAATATTTATTCTTTTAAATATTTCTCATTAATGTCCATGTTGTCAAAATGGTATGAAGGATTTATTTATATGGACATGATAGTTTCAAAATGTTAATTCCTTTAAAATGTTTCAAACTGTTATGGGAAACTTTGATTCAAAAATATATTTTAAATTACTTCCTTTATAAATGTTGTAATTTTAAATATTTTCACAAAAGGGATATTTCTCTTAAAGAGTTTTACAAATCATTTTCCACAATGTCAACATCCTTACTGGATATTACTCTTGATTGAGGATGATTTATTATAATACAATATAACATTTTATATTGAATGAGTTATGTTATGTTTGAAAATGGATGTTCTATTTGTATACCATTCATGGTTTATGCTTAATGTATTGAAATTCTGTATGCTAGTTTTAATAAAAATATTTATGTTATGATTCAAGATTTTCATATGAGGATTTTATTGCACTTAGTAAGTGATTGGTGGAGCCTGTTATAGCTCCTTGGTACATTAATAGGTCTCATAATACAATTAGGCATGGAATTGGCCAAGGCCTTTCCCAATTTGATATATAGTTTTTTCTGAGGCCTTAAACATTTTTAGACGACTTGGCCAAGTCCTTAAAAAAATGTTTCAGAATGTCTGTCATTATACATTCTCTCATTATGAAAATAATATTTCTAGTTCATATGGTTATTCGACTAGTAGAGTACCCATGAATATATTTTATTAAGTCATTATTTACTCTTATCATATTCCTACCATAATTGTTTCATGTTTATTATTTGTAAAGGAATGTGTTTACAATTATCCATGATGCCTAATGTTTATATTATATTCTATTGTATTTATTACTATTAATGAGTGTTTGAGATCACCCATTTCATATGTTTTGTTTTCCCCAGATTCCAAGAAGTGTATTATGAATAAATGAAGGGTTATGATAGAGGAATAATAGCGTTCTCAATGTATTATTTATGTTGTGTTTTATGTTTGAATTTTTAATGTAACGTTAAAGTATGTAATCATTTTTCCAAGACTAATAAACCGATTGATCATTCGAGACATGATTGCTTGTAATCGTGCCAATGTATTAAAATTATTCACTGACATTGAGATTCTAGTTTCAGTGCATCACAGTTCGTATAACAGGATGTTTAGTACAAATCATGGAAACTGGATTTAGAAAAACTCGAATTAGGGAACATTACCAAAAGACAAATTTGGTGGATTAGTATATAAGAACTTCCTAGAATTTGGTTATTATAGAGATTCAGTGTGTTTTCTAAGAAATGCATCCCTGTCTGGATACGTGAAGGTCGAGGTGGCTTTGGAACAAATGTACCTAGTATTGAAAACTCAGACAATGAGTTTCAGGCTTGACCTAGGGTATCCTAGTACATGACAACGGGCCTTACTGCACTCTTAGTTTTGACACTCCCAGGGGATATTCTTAGGATAATTCACATTTTTTATAGTCCATTATGAAGTATTTAGGAGTAAATACTTCCTCAAATAATTTTTTTATGATTATAGATTATATGCATAATCTATTCAATTTACGTTAGTAATTTTACAAGTTTGGAATTATGTATTATGATTCTTAAACTAACCATGTATATGCCATTATTTAGAAATGGCTCTCTATAGAAAGAATGAGAACTCTAACAATATGCATGATCCAAAGAGTAAAAAGGATCATATATTTCATGGTATTAAGCGAATATTTATAAGGTAAATATCCTCCCACATATTCTAATCATATGAAGGAATAATATAATGTGATAATAAGATAATTAAAGAATTATTTGAGTCATATGGGTTTGAAGGGAAACCAGAGAAGAAAATTAGGGTAGAGAGAAAGATGGATTAAGGAAATAAGGGAAAGAATAATTTTTTCCTATGTGATAACTGTGGAAAGAATCGACCTGGTAAATGCATGAAGGGAATAGGAGTTTGTTATAAGTGTGGGGGAAAAGGATTCCAAGTAAGTTATTTCAAGGGTAAGAAAAAGGTTTCAAATGTACAATACTTCATCTTCAGGAGTTGGGACACTATGTGAATCAATGTCCCAGTCATCAGAGTGTGCCTAAATTATGATATTCGATAATAATCAAGTTATGGGACTACCATATAGGTAGAGGAATGATTAGAGTTCTTATGTGATTATTAAATAATTATTTCAGTTGAGAGTTGTATCAATGATGTACAAGTTATATGAATTAGTGTAATAAATAAGGATTGTAATGAGGTATTATTTCCTTGAGGATTTGAGATTATATGGTATTATAAAAAGTGACTCAATAGCATGTTTATATTTGTGGAAAATACATTTCTAAGGAAAGATAAATATTAATATAGTTCTAATACCTAAGTAGTGATTTTGGAATAAAATATGATTGATTTGGATGAATTATATTTGATATTTTTGACTACATTGAAACTAATTAATTGTTTGTATATTCCATCATTGTTGGAGTTTACAACATTTTTGGATATAAAGAGTATATCTAGTATTCTATTGAGAATAAGGGAGAGTGAATGCAATCAATATGGTTTTATGGTAATTCTAGGTTTTACCATGTTTTAATAGAATACATGATGAAAGTATTCACGTGTTATTATGTCTTAAAATGATATCACCATTATATTTACCTTCCTTATAAACTTTAGACTCTAAGATTGGATAGAAGTATTTTGGATAAGTCTAGAGGTTGGAATGGATAATTTTGGACAGTGGATAAAATTTTTTAATGTTAAAACATTTCTTAAGATTATTTTTTTATTGTTATAAAAAGGACATGCCAAAGGTTGGGCGACAACCTGTCGTGCCTGGCTAGGCCGTGAGACTTGAACCCACAACCGAAGGGTGATAAGGGTGCATGACCTACCATTGGACCAAGTAATGTTCTAGTTTGTATAATGTAGTTTTTTATTGGGATGACAAATTAATTGTAAATTTATTTTTTGGAAATTTATACGATTAGGATAAATAGAATATTTTTGAGTTCTAATATCTTTTGGTGTGAAAGATGAGTTTGTGATAGAAATTAGTTAATAGATGGAACTCTACTTGGCTTGTATTCTTTTTTATACTTATTCTATAAATATAGAAATTCTTAAACATTTTGTAAAGCATCATAAAACCAAAAATGTGTTATCCTAATACATTATGTTTTTTTGAACCGATGATATTTTAAATCATCCAAGATTGATGGAATTGAGGCCCTTAATTTTACACCTGTTTGGGATTGATGACCACACTCACTTACTATAAATATTTTCATTTTTCATCCAATTATTTGTCTCTTATTTCCACCAATTTTCTTCTAATTGAAATTATAATTTTGTGGTGAATTTTTCATTTCCCTTTTCCCTCTAATTAAGTATAATTTTATTAACCCAATTTCTGATGTGGCTTTTCCACAAAGGTATTTATATATTTTTAACTTTTTATTTTTGATAAAAAATTTCAAATTGTGAGGATGAAATTTATTGATGTAGGGGAGAATTTAACACCCCAAGATTTCATAGTACGTTATCTCTTCAACGTAATTCAATAACTTGTGCTACACGCAACACCGAGTTTGAGCACACCACATCTAAACAAACTAGTTGTTCAAAAAGTAGTTATGAATAGAATTAACTGAATTTTGAATTTTATATACTCCATATAATTTTAGAATCCATATTATGGGTTTATTAGAACTAATATAAGTGAAAATTTATTTTTTTTCAAATAAAAGAAGTATTTTTCAAAAAAAATGCAATCTTACAGATTTTTAAGGATGAACCCTTTATCAAAATAATATTTGACACTTTTATATATTCAATTTATGAAATTAAATTCTATTTTTCATGTGGGAAATAAAAATTTAGTTTGGATACATTTTATGGTACTTTTCCAATTACTTTCATATTTTTATGAATAGTTATAATACTAAATTTTAATTGAAAACAACTTCTTTAATCGAAAAAATTTTTATTGTTAAATTATGAATTTGATTGGTTTTAAAGTATAATTAGATTTTTTTTTCATTTTATACAATTTAGGACATTATATTTAATTTACCATTTATATTTGTCGTAAACACATGCCAATATTTTAATCGTTTTTAGTTTTTAAAATCCCTCTTTTTGGTTTTGACAAAGGGAATTAATTCTAAATTAATTAATGAAACTTTTATGTTATAGATTTTTTAAAATATACTTCATTTATGAATTAGAAATATCAAAATTATCTTAGGGTTAACTTTTTATATTTTCTGAATACTTTTAATTTTTGATGAATACTGAAAAACATTGTGTTATTGTTTAAAATAGACATTTTCTTTAAATAATTATTTATTTTATTTAAATTTATTTTATTCCAAAATATATATATAATAACTATATAAGTTTAATTTAATTAAATTGAGTCATTTGATAATAAAATTAGATGTATAAATTTTTATTAAACATTTTAACGTCTTTTACCCACCTTCAAGGCACATTTCCAAATTTGCATAAAACATAATTTTACCGCTTCTGAAAATTTAATTTAAAAAATCAGAGAGACATGGTTGATATCATTAATTAAAATTTGGTTTAATTCAATGAAAATAATTTTTGGTGTATAGTAACATTAAACTTACATTTAACACTGTTAAAAGTAAATATGGTAACTAAAGGTAAAAATGATATTGTTATTAACCTAACACATATCCTAATTCTATTGGATAAGTATATTTCAACCAAAATCAACCTTAGGAATAATATATGACCCTTTTGGTCGATATGTACTAGATTAGTACATTTGTTATTATTTTTCTTAAAGAAGCGTTAAAAGTATTAAATTCAATGTTTAATAAGTAAACAATTTTTATAGGGTTATACAGAATATAAATTTGACTATAAATATTCATTATAAATTTAAAAATATTCCATACATAATGGTATTTTATTTATTATTTTTATAAAATAAATAATTATATTTATTTAGGACACAATAATGATGCAGTAATTACCTTATTAATGAAAGATTCCAATAAATGGTATTATAAATATTAAAAAATATATAATTTAGATGTTTTGATGATATCCACGAATTTTATAGGTGAATATAACATGTTAGGGTTCATTAAATGTATTTTTTTATGTAATAATGTTGTGATGACTTTCAAAAAAACGAAATACTAAATAGTGTCAAAATTGATATAAATGAGTTTCAAAACAAATATTATATTATTAAATTATATAATAGTTATAAAAATATAAGGTTCAGAAAAATGAATCTTATAATTATATATATGTCATTAATTAAACACTTGGGGTTCACATGGAATTTTATAGTATGTTTATTAACCATATAATATAAATATACAAGGAGACATGGTAAATGTAAAACTATTTAAATAAGAGTTAAATCTAAATGATATGGTTAATATGGTTACTTAAACTAGTATAAAACCTATTTATTTAGAAGATATCAACCCATAAGCACCTATGTCTCGAAATAAATTCATTTGTATCCATCATAAATAGAATATTATTGTATAATAAAATAAGTTTTCATGTTTTTCCTAAGGTTCCCCTCAACCCTCTTATTGAAGGGAACTTCCCCTTCTCTCAAATTCCCACCCCAATGTCATTTATATCAGAGAAAACCTAGCCTAAATATCCTCCCAAATACCCTGAAATCATCCTAGAGGCCCTCCTTTGATCATAAGACAACATAAGAAGCCCTTTTTATCAAATCAAAAGGAAGCACCCGAAGAAGACTTAATAATTTCATCACCTATTTCAATGTTATCTACTTCTTCCACTTTTTCATTCTTTGTTATTTCCATAACAAAAAAATAACTCCATTACCTTATACATAAAATTTTGTTATTATAAATATGGTAAAACCATATTCATTCTTCTATCTATCCAGTGAACGATAACGTCTCCATGCATTCATACGTATGGCTTACCATCTCCACAATGTGGTGTAATTTGTTATTCAACAACATGTTATTTGAATAGATATAATGATGAGTCATATGTATATAAATAAATAAAATAACATGTTAATGTCTCTTTAAAATTAATATACCATCCAATTACACACCTTTTAATCATTAAGTAAATGATATCATTACTCGTGTGTACGTTCAACTTACCATCTCCACGATGCGATGAGATTCATTTCCATGTTCACCATTAAACGATGATTATAAATATATATATTATTAATAAGTAGGTAATATATGACAAAATATTGCTACTTTATATGTATATATATATATATCTCTCTCTCTGTGTACTTATATATATCTTATTCACTTACTTCCGTTCAATTCAATATGAAAATGGAAACATCATTTCTGCGTAAGTATGGCCTACCGTCTCCAAAAACGTTGTTTTCCATTTCATATATATATCTATTATACATATTTATATTCTAAATATATATGATATATAAATCATGATTTATATTCTGTAATTATTTAAATTTTGATCTAAATTATACAATCAAAAATAACAAGTTAAAACACGTACGATAAAAAAAGTGATTATTACACGAAATGTTAATTTAACATGGAAATCATTATTAAATAGGTAGTATAAAGTAATAAATGATTCCTTATGGTATAAAAAATATAAATATGGTTATGTTATAATTTTATAACAAAATATGGTCCTTATACAGGAGGTTAAATGTACCCTCCTCTAATGGAAAGTGAAAGGTAAGGGTTAATTACTCAATCTCATTATTTTTTGAGATTGTTTGTGTGTCACAAATCGAATCTGGTTGCCATCAAAACCATCACCCGTCCCAGCCCATGACAAGGAACTATGGTTGTTCCTGATCTAAATGGTCTGGCACATGTTCCCGAGTATCATAATATAATGTTTGGGAATAATTTAACCGAGTTTATATACATTAAACAACAAATAAACTCAATAAAACAAATATGGATTTTTTTAACTAAAAATATATTTTTCCAAATTTCCAAACTGAATTAAATAATTTAAAACATTTTTTAAAGACAATTAAAAATGTACAAAACCAAATAATAACATCCTTAGAACATCCACAAGGCAAGAGGCACCACCCTCAAGCCATCTCCACAACATTGTATCATGAACAACTAGTAAAAACCCGAACCATTAGCCCAAAATTTGTACCCATACCTGCAACAACAAAATAACCAAGTCTACTTACACACAAGGGTGTAATTATGGTGTGATATAATTCCTATTAGGATACCACCACTAAGAGATTCCATGTGATAAACATTCAAAGATGAAAAGCTTCAAATTTTTCATAAACAGAAAATGATAGTTATGATTTAAAAAAGATGCAACTTAAAAAACATTAATACAGTTTTCAAGTGAGCTATAATTAAGAATCAAAACATTTAAAAATAATGTCAAAACTACTTAATTTTCCATCCAAACATACTGTATGCCAACGTTAAGCCCAAAGTAACTAATTAGAACATGCAATAGGAAATAACCCCTAGGCACTAGCTCATTGTGGGTCCCAAGTACCACTTATCTCGGTGACAGTAACCATCACAATATCTATTCTCATTCACGAGCCACTAGTAGGGAACATACCCACAACCTAGTGGTCCCAAATCATCATCATCATTGTTTATATAGTGTTGTAAGCGTCAATCTTGCTAAGTGAAACTGAGTCCAAACCGCAAGGATTAACTAGAATACTAGTACACGTCCACCCACCTAGATACCAGGGTTTTCCCCTTATGCTCAGACAAGTTCAAAAAGTCAATAAATATAATTTACACATGAAAATAATATTTTTACATCATAAGTTTACCAAAAATCCCACATTTATACCACACAAGACTAAAAATCCACTTTTTCACTCAAATGAATTTTCATATAATACTCACACCAAAAATACCCCACAACAAATTTTTCACATCTTTCACAATTCAAAAAATCCAATAAAAATTTAATAAAATCATTCCCAAGATGATAAACATCACATTAAATCCCAATCACATGTTAAATAATACCCTTTTCATAAAAAAAGTCCATTTTTTACATCACACTCACGCAAAACAGCCCGAACACATGTTTCCCGCCCACATCACAATTTAATAAATCACCTCGACAAATTAAAAAATAGTAATAAAATGTTTTACAGCATAAATGAACACATTATGTTTCCAAAAATCATTTTAGGAACATACTATCACCAAAACAGTACATAAGAAACCATTTCACACTTTGTGTAACTCAATAAATCATTTACAATTTTCAAAAAACTAACCCAGGAGGTGGAACCATGGTGTGCATAAAAACCCATTTCAAAACCCTCATTCATGACCAAAACCATACCAATAACAATTAAAAGAAAAATTTCCATACCTAAAAAAATTTATTAAACCACCCTTATGTTTTATTCAAATACCTTAAACAATACCACAAAAGGTACACATGAAAAACATATGTTTTCACAAATCACATTGAAGAAGTTAAACATGGTTTCACACATTAAAACCATTCAAAAACCCATTACAAGGACCAAATGACATTTAGGGATTAACAAACCAGAATTTTCAGCCCCTTTCAACACTAATAAATCAATTTCATATGTTATAAAATACACCCAAACATTTCCCCAAAAGCCACATGAGAAAAGCACCCAATTTCAAGAAAAAATGCATCTACAAAATTAAACACTTAACCAAATCCATCAAAAATAGATTTTTCACCACGAAACACAGATTTGAAACATAATAAATTAATAAATCAAGAATTATAACTCATCATAAAATGGTTATACATGGAATCACCTACCTTTTGAGTCAAAACCCATGAATCTTGGTGCGAAAACTCAACCACACCTCCTCCGCACCAACAGGAAGTGAAAACGAACCCTAAAACATAATATTTCACCAAATATACCCCAAATAAAACCCTAGGTATGAACCCTAACTTCTAGAAACTATATAAATTCAGGAAAGAGGACGAAAACCCTTAGGAGAAGAAAGTAATTGAAGAGAGAAACACATACCCAAAACAATCTTGAAGAAAACGACCCAAAATCCCCCAGTATCTGAATTTTAAAACTGCTAAACATTTAAGTTAGGTTCAAAAAATGATGACTAGATCATGTAGGAACATAAATGGGGGAATAAGAGTAAAAATAGAAGTAGTTATGAAAGGATAAATTTACCTCTTCAAATATGGGTGATTTTTAAAATCCAAAGTGATTTCTCCCAATTTTGTGATTCTATGGAGCTCCAAATTGAAGAAGGAGATATGGGGATGTTCCATAGGTATGTAGGCTCTGGTGAGAGTTGGAATCACCTAAAAAAGAAAAATCAAATAAGTTATTAAATAAAAAAAATATTTTTAATGCAGGAAATGGGATTTCGGGTTGGCCCAAGTCCTTATATAAAAACTAAAATCCACCGCGATTATATATTTCTAAATTGTCCAAATTAATTTTTTTTTTCATATGTCAGGGGATGACATTTTGGAATTTTAATGGATGAAAAATTTTGAAAAATGAAGGATTTATAAGGGAATAAAAATTTATTTTTTAATCTGGAATTTGGCTCACTGTTTGGCCCAAATAATGAAAATTCACCCATTCCTCCAAAAATGCATGGGAAACCCCCAGAAACAGAAATAATGGAAATTAAATTAAAAATAACATTAAAATAACTTATGTATGTAACAATTATCCCCACCATGAATAATTTCAACCCTGGAATGTCAAAGAAAGGCCAAAGCGACAACCAAATCCAACTGAGAAACAAAGAGGTATACACTTTCCAGGTTTCAACCCCAAAGGCCAATACACCTCCATTGATCTATTAAGGAAGGAATACCCTCACAAACTAAACATACACCACTTTCCTAAAAAAATCAAGAAAATTCATACCTTATCCCAAAAGAAAAATCCTCAAACACAATCTAAACAAGACTCAATCAATTTACCCAAGAAAACAATGACATCGAACAATGTTACATTTACCTTGCTATAACTAAACCATTGGTCACTCTCCAATCTCAACATTTACCCATGAAAGATTTAGGTATATTAATAGATTTGAACGATACTACCTACTACCAATCCAAGACCATGGACAAATCTGAGTTACTAGTACGGGGGAAAAAATAGGCTCCCCACCAAAATATACAACCAACATTTTTCCCAAGACAGAATTAGGACACTAACAGGAGGAGGCCTGAATGGACTCTCTAGTACAAAGGGTATAATTCCATTCAATTTTTATGAAGAAACGTACATGAGAATCATAGTGGGTCTCCCCACCATAATAACTAACCATCTTAACCGACCAGCATGGGACGATAGAAAAATACCCAAAAAAATAAAGATTTGGGAAGGGCATAGTGTTAGTCCGCATGGTTTGGGAAATCATGCACTAAATGTGTATATCATTATTTTTGTATGGATTCCTAGAACACAGTCACTACTAATCGTGCACAAACTGTGTCCTCAACATGTTTATCCAAATTTCCAACCATTCTCTATTGAATCAATGGAAACTAAAGGATGGAGGGAATGACATTAGGTGATGAGATGGGTACAAGTCCCTCCACCTATTTTCACCAAACAGGAACAATAGAAGAATTATGATGACACCATAGGTTTAAAATCTTCTTATCATTCAAACTGAGGATAGGACTTTGTACAAGGGATAAAAATACCTTTGTATTTCCCCTTACTACGAGTTAGATTCTCTCCGAGACCTATGTCCAGAGCTCCAATGATTGAAGCATCTTCAAACTCGCAGTTAGTCTTTAGAAACCCCCTGAACTAGAATTCTTATTTTGGTGCAACCAACAACTACACCAAAATCCCTGATATGTTTTCCAAGACTTAACACATTCCAAACTCACTTTACCCAAACCCAATATTTCACTAAAACAATGGCTTAGAAGATGCACACACAAAAATCCTTGTTTGTTTGGGTGAGAAAAAATAGAAGTAAAGAACAAATATACTCATATTAATCTAAAATGGAATATTTTTAGTTTTTTCAAGGGATAAATTCTCCCAAAATAACATGGACTCTAAAATGATTGCCTAAATTTAACCTTTATAGTCAATCAAGCACATGAAATAATAAGGTGTCATCGAACATGACCTATGCGACTGATATAAACAATACACGGAAAGGGACCTTATAGAACATCACCAAAAAACACACAATACTAAAAAGTGGCCACAATATCCTATCGTGGCAATATTTTCCTCAATTTTTGTTTAACATGGACTCATGCTTCAAAGAAACTGTGAAGAACCCAGAGTCCCTCTTAGACAGCATCGATACATTCATCCACACTAACACCCCTAGACCACTTCCACCTTCGATGAATCGGGAAACTTAAGAAACTAAGGTCTCTTCAAACCTTCCATGAGCACTCTCTTACTACAAGAGGATCAAAAAACAAAGAAATGAATGGGTATAAACTCAATCTAGAGATCTCCAAAAAATAAATATTCCTTAAATTGATCAACTGGAGGATTTCCCAATGGAGAAACAATCTAGGATGCACTTATATTATGCATTAATGCTTAATGGGGGTGTACCTTATCCAAAGAGAGAACCCAAGGACCCAACCAAGCTGGTCTATTGGTCATAAAGTGCCACAAGCTAGATCAGAACACATGGGTAGAACCATAATAATGGTTTCCCGAAACATATCTCAGAGGATACTACTAACATGTCCTTCTTCCCAGCTTACTGACCAAGCACAAAACAAAAACACAGTTCGAACAGGAGGGGTTCTTTGACTCAAAACATCCCAAAACATCTACATTTACCAAAAAATACTATAAACCATCCCAAATAATTCACCAAAACATCATGTTTTTCTTTAAAAAAATTCTTTGAAAAGAAACGGTTTAGCGGTTAGTACATCCACCAATGGTACCCCATGGGCCTTACACATGCATATTTCTATGCCACACCGGTCACCCTCCTTATATCCATCCCAACACTCATCCATCTATGCCATAAACCATCCATCATCTCATATAACCCCATGCATGTGCCTTCGTAGAAAAATAGTAATTTTTAGAACAAAAATTATTTCCACATTTCAAAAACAAAATGGTCAACTAACACATCATTTATCTCAAAACTACTAACCACGAGGTCAAAATCCCAACTCACATCTTACAAAAATTTTCAGAAAGACACAACCATTAAGAAAATAACTCACATTAAATATATTCACATCAATTTCCAAACACCTCATACCATTAAAACACCCTTTGATTGTTTAGAAAACTCTATTGGAAACACTTTTCAAATCCAACTTCAATATTGTTCCTGCTTTCAAAAGAGGTGTAAGCACACCATTTTCCATTTAAAAACAATTCTGAAAATTCAGTTCCACCATATCATAAACCAAAACATTCCCTATTTATTTGAATATCATTTCATAAAAATGTTACGATTCAAAAAACCAAGTCACTTTTAATCTAATGTGCCAAGATTTGAAAAATAAAGAATAAAACAATGTGAGAGGAAACTAGTTTCAGTGGGTGACTTGGACATATGGTTGGCGGCTATATTACAATAACTTCACCATCACATAGTGTGTTCTAGGGAATATACCCAGGTCAACATGTCTTTCCAGGCCCTACGAGCTCACTGAGACCATTAACCCAACTCTCTTTTCATTTACCCAAATCATCATCAACCAAGAAAACCAAAGGACTTAAATAAATCCCGAATTCTCCTAGAAACATGAATCCCATCATGAGGTGTGGTGATTAGGAACAGTATAAATAATTGGAATACCATGTCCCAAAAATCTAACTCCAGACTATCTCGACTCTTCCCCTAATAACATGACCCAAAGCATTAACCTGAACCTCCTCTGATACCATTTGTCACGAACCGAATCTGGTCTCCATTAAAATCAGCACCTGACCTAGACCACGACAAGGCTCAAAGGGCATTCCCAACCCCCACGGGCTGGCACAAGTTCCTTGGTATCATAAAATAATGTGTGGGAATGATTTACCGAAGTTTATAAACAATAAACAACAAACAAACTCAATAAAACAAATCTGGATTTTTCAACTAAAACTGTTTTTTGAAAAATTTCAAAAATGAATTACATAAGATAAAACTATGTTTAAATACCATTAAAGAGGTAAAAATCTAAATAATAACAGCCCAAAAACCTTCACATGGAAGGAGTCACCACCCTCAAGCCTTCTCCATAACACCGCATCAAGAACGACCGGTAAAAACACGAATCGTTGGCACAAAAGTTGTACCCAAACCAGCAACAACAAAATAACCAAGTCTACGTACACCCAAGGGTGTAAGTAGGGTGTCAAAAAATTCCCAGTAGGATACCAAAAATAAGATATTCCATGTGATAAACATTAAATGATTAAAATATTGAACGTTTTCATAAACAAAAAATGCAAGTTACAATTTCCAAAAGATGCAAATTAAAAAAAGTAGAACAGTTTTAAAGTGGGATATCATTAAGAATAAACACTTTTAAAAATAATGTTAACACTACTGAATTTTCCATCCAACCATACCGTATAAAAATGGTAATCACAAAGTAACTATTGAGCACAAGAAATTGGAAATAACCCCTAGGCACTAGCTCGTTGTGGTTCTCAGGTACCTCGTATATCGGTGGGACTAACCATCAAAATATTTGTTCTCGTGCACGATCCACTAATAGGGATCATACCCATAACCTAGTGGTCCCCAAAAATCATCATAATAGTTTAGTTAGAGTTGTAAGAATCAATATTTCTAAGTTAAACTGAGGCCAAACCCCACAGATTCACTAGAACACTAGTAAATGTCCAGCCACCTAGATAATCAGGTTTTCCCCATATGCTCAAAAAAGTTCAACACATCAATAAATATACTTTTCACATGAAAATATCATTTTCCCAAAACCTTTTCACCAAAAATTCAACATGTATACCACACAATTCTAAAAATACACTTTTTCATTCAAATTAATTTTGAAATCATACTCACACCGAAAATAACCCACAACACATTTTGCACATCTTTCACAATTCAACAAATCTGTTAACAATTTAATAAAATCATTCCCAAGATGCTAAACATCACATAATATCCCAATAATAGGTCACATAATACCCTTTTCAAAAACAAAATCCATTTTTCACATCACACTCACGCAAAACATCTCGAAAACAAGATTCTCACCCACATCACAATTTCATAAATCTCCTCGACAAATTACAAAACATTACCAAAATGTTATACAACATAACATACCACTTTATGTTTCAAAAAATAATTTTAGGAACATACTATCACAAAAACATTACATAAGAAACCATTTCACCCTTTTTGTAACTCATTAAATCTTTTTCAATTTTCATAAAACCAACCCAAGAGGTGCAAGCACGGTTTGAATACAAAACCCATTTCAAAGCCCTCATTCATGACCAAAACCATACCAAAAACAATCCAAATAAGAATTGGTGGCCCTAAAAAAATTTATTAAACCACCCTATTGTTTTATAGAAATACCTCAAACAGTACCACAAATGATACACATGAGAAACACATGTTTTCATAAATAACTTTCAAGAAGTACATCATGGTTTCACACATTAAAACCATTTAGAAAAACCCATTATAAGGCCCAAATGTCATTAAGGAATTAACAAACCATAATTTTCAGCCCCTTTCCACAATAATAAATCTCTTTCATATGTTATAAAATGCACCCAAACATTTTCCCAAGAGCCACGCATGAAAAGCACCCAATTCCAAGAAAAAAAGCAACTAAAAAATTAAGCACCTTACCAAATCCATCAAAAATAGTTTTTTCACCACACAGAACAGATTTTAAATATAAAAAATTAATAACCCAAGTATTCTAACTCATCATAAAATGTTTATACTTGTAATCACCTATGTTTTGATTCAAAACCCTTTAATCTTGGTGTGAAAACTCAACCGCACCTCCGTCGCACCACAAGGAAGTGAAAACAGACCCTAAACCACAATATTTCACAAAAAATACCCCAAATGAAACACTAGGTATGAACCCTAACTTTTGGACACTCTTTAAATTCATGAAATATTCAGGAAACCCTAAGGAGAATGAATTAATTGAAGAGTGAAACACTTACCCAAAACAATCTTGATAAAATGACCCAAACTCCACCAGTATATGAATTTTAAAATAGCTAAAAATGTAAGGTAGGTTCGAAAAATAATGAGTAGATCATTTAGGATCTATAATGGGATAAGAAGAGTAAATATAAGGAGTTATGGAAGGATCAATTTACCTCTTCAAATATGTGAAATTTTTTGAAATCCATAGAAGTTTTTCCCAATTTCACGATTATATGGAACTCAAAATTTGAGGAGGAGATATGAGGGGTGATCCATAGGTATGTGATCTAAGGTGATAGTAGGAATCCCTAAAAATATAAAAATTTAAATATTTATTAAATAATTAAAAAATATTTTTAGTGCATGAAATGTGATTTTGGGTAGGCCCAATCCCTTATATAAAAACTCTAATCTACAATGATTATAGATTTCAAAATTGTCTAAATTAATTTTTTGGTGTTCATAGGTCAGGGGATGACATGTAGGAATTATAATGGATGAAAAATGTCGAATAATTAAGGAGTTATAAAATAATCAAAATTTATTTTTAGATCTGGTATTGGGCTCACAGTTTGGGCTAAATCATGAAAATTCACCGATTCCTCCAAAAATGCATGGGAAACCCCCAAAACAAAGAATTAATGGAAATTAAATTGAAAATAGCATTAAAATAAGTTATTTATGTGACATTTTGAGTAATTATTTTCTGGGACATTTTTATTATCCATGTTCATGTATCAGAAAATATTTTTTTAAAATGATTCTTTTACTGTACACTTTATCTAAAAAATCATTTTAAAAGTTATAAATATTTATTCTTCTAAATCGTTCTCATTAATGTCTATGTTTTTAAAATAGTTTTATGTATTTATTTGTATGGATTGATTGTTTCAAAATGTTAATTCCATTCAAAAGTTTCAATGTGGTATTGTAAACATTGATTCAAAAATCTATTTTAAATGAATTCTTTTATAAATGTGTGACATTTAAATGATTTCACAAAAGGGATATTTCACTAAAAAAAATTTCACATATCATTTTTAACTATGTCAATATCCTTACTGGATATTATTATTATTTGAGGTTGATTTATTATAATTCATTATTCTATATTGTATTAAATGTGTTGTGATATGTTTGACTATGGATGTTCTATATTTATACCATTCATGGTTTATGGTTAATGTATTGACATTTTGTATGCTAGTTTTAATAGGAATATTTATTGTATGTTTCAAACGTTTCATATGAAAAATTTATTGGAATAATAAGTGATGAGTGGAGCCCTCTATAGCTCTTAGGTGCATCGGTAGATCTCATGAGACAATTAGATATTGAATTGGCTGAGGCCTCTCCCAATTTGATATATGGTTTTGGCCATGGCCATAATCATTTTTAGACGTCTTAGCCGAGGTCTTGACCAAATGTTTTAAAATTTAACGCATTATACATTCCCTCATTATGAAAATAATATTGATGGTTCATGTGGTGATTCGACTAGTAGAAAACCCATGACTATGTTTTATTATGGAACTATTTACTCAGCTTATATTCCAGCCCTAAATTGTTTTTGTTTATTATTTGTAAAGGTATGTGTTTTCAATTATTCACCATGCCTGCTTTTTATGTTATCTTCCGCTGTATTTCTTACTCTTACAGAGCGTTTGAACTCACCCATTTTTTATATTTGGTTTTCCAAGGATTCCAAGAAGTTTATTATGTCAAAATGAAGGGTTAGGCTACAAAAATGACTGAGTTATCAATGTATTAGTTATGTTGTGTTTTATGTTTGAATTTGTAATGTAACTTTCAAGTATGTAATCTATATTCCAAGAATACTAAACTGATCAATCCTTCGGGACTTGATTCCTTGTATTATTGATAATGTATTAAAATAATGCACCACCTCTAGGTTTCTAGTGTCGGGGTGTTACAGCTAGCTAGTTCTATATTGATCCCACATTGAAAAACATTATCAGAGAATAAAATATAAATCACTATATGGAGTTAGTTACATGAATAATGGATATGTGATGTTTTATCAACACCAGTTGGACTTGATATGTGGAGGTTGGGCAGTGTTACAGCTTTGATATCCAGTATTTTTTTGGATAATCTGGTGTTACGACCTGCTACATTTCCTCCTATAGTGGATAGTTTGAGTGATTTTTTTTCCTATAGACATATCTGGTCAACCTATTATATGAGAGGTTTATTTTACGATTGAACTAGTACTATGAGAATAACTAGTGACTATTCCTACTTATAGGATGGAACCAGAGGTGCCTCTGGAACTCAATATACAATAGGGGGATCTAAAAGCTAAAGAATTTATATGCCCTAGCACTTCTCTTGGAGTTTCATCTGTGGAATTTTCCGTGATGTAATATGGTTAATTCATGCTATTTTTGGATTACCATTGTTTGAATCAACTTACAATAATGAATCTGTTTCATGTGCCTAGAATTTATCACCCCTTTGAGAAGATCTAAGGAGAAATGATTTTTACAATTATAGAACTGTGGTCTGGCTGTAATCAGATGCATTTCAGGACTTTAGACATACCTTGCATAGATTTCCGCAACTAGTATAGTCAGTAAGGGTACCCACTAATTATTTTTGGATATATAAAGGATCTTTTGGTTTTAATGGATCTTATGAATCAGGTCTTCCACCCCTATCTGGACTAATTTTTTTTGTCTTTATTGATGATATATTTTTTGTACTCACTCTCTAGATAGAACCATGAAAATCATATTGAGATCATTTTGAATACACTCAGAGATAATTAGCTCTATTATAAGATCAGTAAATGAAACTTCTATAATAACAAAGTTCACTTATTAGACCACATTATCTCGAAGTTAGGATATTTAGTTTACCCAGAGAAAGTAAGAGATGCAGTTTCATGATAATAGTCCAAAAATTTCATTAGAATCAATAGTTTATTAGGACTACCTACATATTATCTAATATTAATCCAATATTTATGAAACCATATGGTGCCAATTACTGGATTCATAGACAAGGGTGTGAAATTTATTTTAACAGAATCTTGCAAAGAAGACTTTCGTGAGTTTAAGGGTCATTTTAATTCAATGTTGATTTTGATTCTTTCATAACTAGGAAGGAGATATATTTTATATTTTGATGCATCATGAATTGTTCTTGGATCAATGCTAGTGTTGGATGAGTGATCCATTTCATAAATTTATCATCTGTTGAAGCCTCATGAGCATAATTACCCAATGCACGACCTCGAGCTAGTTGTTGTAGTTCATGCCTTATGTTTTCGTAGATACTACCTTCTTTCAGAGAATTTTTTGTTATTCATAAATCTCAAAATCCATGATTAATTCTTAACCTAGTGAGATATGAATCATTAATTTCATAGGTTGGTGGTGTACCTATAGTCATTTGATTTCAGTCTTTCTTACACACTTGGTAGATGGAAATTCAGTTGCCGATGCTCTGAAATGAAAGGCATAGGCACATGCGGTTTAGGAATCTAGCAATCAATGGAATCTCCTTCAATGGCCCGAAGGCCTTCATTTTTTTATTTATTTTTGATAATCCACCTTTCAAGGGGTGATGTGGACCCCTTACAATGCTCGTAGGCGTATTTATTACATGACCCGTAGGCTTTATAGGAATTCATTGCTCGTAGGCTTCAAACATTACATACAACCCAAACTAACTACTTGGAAGTGCTCGTCCCCAACATGTTGGGGTTCATGAGGACCATGGTTAGACAATCCTCTTAGCCTCATTAGTGAATTATACTCTTCAAGAATTGGTGACAATGATATATATATATGATCCCTAATGCCTTTTCCTAAGGGAGAGCATTTCAAATGATGATACATGTTCATGTTGGGCCATGAATATGAATGAAAATTTAATATTACATATGTGTGTATGGGTCATAAAAGACCTCAAGAGGAGATGATATGATGTTCATGCCTCAGCATGGGTGGTTCACCCTAGTGTTACCGAAATGTATTGGAAATAATGATTCCAGTATTGGTGTCCTATTAGGAAACACAAGAATTTTGGTTTCATCACTCAGTGTTCCACCTATCTTTAGGTGTAGTGATAACACTATTGACTAGTAGGGATTATACATTTTTTTCTATTTCAGAGTGGAAATGGGATAATGTTTCAATACATTCCATGTCTGGTTTACCAAGATCACCTCATAACAAAAATATAATGTGGGTTAAAATTTATTAATTGATGATGGTCACACAATTCATACCTATTTGAGAAACCTTCATCATAGGTGATCTTGGAATAATGTACATCAAGGAGGTTATATATCTTAATGGAGCTCCATGTTCAATCATTTAACATATAGACACTCATTTTATGTCATTATTATTGTTGGATTTTTAGATGGCCTTGGGAATGTAGGTACTCGTGAGCACGAAAAATCTCCCATAGACCAATGGATAGATGGGGAGTACTATTCATGTTCTAGAGGACTTGCTCTATGTATTAATCCTTTACAATAAAGGTTTTTTGGAGAAGAACTTTTCTCTTGTGGAATTATCTTATAATAATATCTTTTAGACTACCATTGAGATGGATACTTATGAATCTACATATAGTCATCCCCACTCCTTGTCTCTTTGATGTAAAGAGGTAGCAATGTTAGCTATGATTGTACCACATCTCATATAGGAGACTACAGAGAATGTCTAGCTGATCAAAAAATGAATTCTGATAATGTATTCTAGATATCTATTGTATTAAAATAAATGTTGATGACCTCTTGAGTTTGAGGATAGGGACACAGTTTTCTTTTGAGTCTCATTTAGGTTACGACATGGACATATTCTAATGTAGGTTAATATCTCATTGTGGTTCATTAAACCCTTCAAGATTTTGAAGTAGATAGGACTAGTGGATCATCAATTGGATCATCCTCATAGATATCAGTCCATGTGTGTTTTCTTTCATGTGTCCCATCTTCACAGACACCATCAAATCCGGACACATGTATTTCAGCGTATTGTGTTCAATTTGGATGTTGATTCTTCCTTCGATGATTATGAAGTTCGTATTGTAGATCGGAGCACGAAGAAACTGTAAAGAAGGTCAGTTCTTTTAGTATGACTGCCACGGCATCACGTCCAGGCTCTGGATGAGACCTAGGAGTGGGAAGTTGATATTCAAGCTCAGTGGTCGAATGACATTACTAAATATGCATCTTTATAATCATAAGTCCAAATTAAGGATGGTCTTCTTTGACAAAGGGAAGTTGAAATGACCCATTTTTTCAAATAAGGTATGGATCCTTGATTTTTCATTTTTTCTTAAATGGAACCAATATTGAATCCTAATAAATCCATAGACATAATGGGAGTATCCGTGTTTTGTTCAAATACTAGATCCCCAAAATAGGAAGATTGAACTTTTCTGAATATTTTGTCACCAACCATGCACTTTGGACACTTGACCATGTGGTTAGTTTTAGGTTTTGAATAGATCCATTTTTCATGGTTTGCACAATATTAGTAGAACCATGTGGCTAACTATGTGGTGTTCCCCAAAGTAGTAGTTAACAAAATGTGGTTCATACACAGTTTGGCCGAACTATTCATCCAAACTGTGATACTATGTGTTTCTGGATGAATTTCCAAAAATTCCCATCAATTAACTAAAACATTATTTATCACTTCCCTTAGTCTTTCTAGAAGTTGAAACATATTCTTTTACTCCTTTCAGCTCTAGTCTTTTATAATCTAGGATTTGATACAAATGATCCATCTGGTGTCTATTCATCAATCATCTAGATGTTTTGGATCCATCTAGGTATACTTCCCTAGTTTCTTAATTCTTATATATGTTTATCTTGGCATCCATCATGCTATTTTGGTGTAGGCTCAATTGCCCTATTTTTATGGTATTGGACTGATTCTCATATATCATCCAACCTAATCAAAATATGAGACTAATATTCAGCAAGGAGTTTTATATGACCTTGAGGTAGGTATCCAAGTCATGTTCCCTTTGAGTTTTCATGTTTGGTAATTATTATGTTGTGTCACACACTAACGTTAGCTGAGCATCCCAATTGTGTTGATTTGTTCTTTTCCAATTGATCCTCATACATTAATACATATCTATTTGTCATTAGTTTGTGAGTCAAACAATTCATAACATGATTATGGATAAACCATGGGTGTGCCAGGTTGATTTTCCCTTATTGGTCAATTTCATTGTTTATCAGAACACCTAATTATCTATTATCTTATCCTTTTAATGAAATTTCCTTTGAGAAATTAGGGTTAAATGGATCCCAAGGGATCCCTTATTTTATTAGGCCACATATCCATGGAACTATTCATGTAGGAAATTTCCTTCATTGACAATGTGACCAATCCAATGGATTCATTAAGGCTTATGGGTGAAATTTCCATGCTTAGGTGAATTGTATGGATTTAATTGAACTAACGGGAATACACATAACAGTTTGACATCTTTAAAATGGATAAAATGAATGATTTCAGATGATTGTAAGTCCATTCCTATGATTATGATTTATATAATGATTTTTATGAATTTAATGGTTTTAAATGGAATTAAACTTGACTAAAGGGACATGTGGGAGGTGTTGACTCATGTGTGTTTTTTTAAACATGAATATGCCTTATTTATATATAATGGTTTGGTAAAAAATTTACATGAGAGGTATTTCATCATGTAGAAAATTATAATTATGTATACGCCTTTATAGAGGTAGATATGTGATGATATGGAAATTTTTGAGCATGATGGTATCATGCTCCATTATATCGGGTGTTGAGCATCATATCTCACATCATTACCTCTAGTTGGGGGTTGGGATTTATGTGTCACATTCCTGTTTGAGTGATGAAATGATGTATCACTCTCAATATCAAGTGTAATTCATGAAATATCACAATCTTGTTGGGATATAAGGAATGATCCCTTTTTCTATATCCTATTGTCTCTTTAGACTAGTTATTGATGTTCGAGTTACTCCTCAGTCCAACTAGCACTAGAATCCCAGCTATATGGCCACTTATATCTTCAAGTACTCAGTTTATATTGGGGGATGAAATATATATTTATATTTATATTTATTTTTCATACGACCATTCTATCCATGAGTTGAAGCAAGTCGACCCACCATGTCTCCTATAAGAACCTGATCAGGTTTTTTATTTATTTATTCTACATTTAAATTAATTCATAGTGTATTCACACTATTTATTAATGAGAAAATATTGGACTACATATAGAAATCATTGGTTGTGGCCTACTATGATTTATATCTCACACCCTACTTAGGCTACCATTAGTTCATGAGAAGATTATCTGTCTAAATGCATTGATAAGGGAAATCACCCTACTAAAAGTTGTTGACATGCTTTCTTATTGATAGAGCATAAGAGCATAAGATTGGGAATTTTCCTGAGATACTTGTGGAGAAGATTTTATTATTTTTATAATTTTTTATAGCATGTTTCTATTCATGTCCCTTATTCTATTTTTGTTTCATCATGACTTACATTCATGTTTCAGACACTAACTTATAGAAATTTGATATATTTATTAGTTGTTTAGTTATTTACTCTACCATAATTGATTGTGTGTTATTTAAATTTTTTATATAAGATTATATAAATATTGTTTATTATTGATTATATAATATATAATACTATAACATGAAGTTATATTCCTCCCATCATACTAACAATACACACTTTATGCTAGTTAGCAGCCTCTGGCATATAAGGAGTCACACATGAGGCCATGTGACCAACAGGCTCAGGGAATGGGTTAATTAGACACTTGGTCTTGGTGTTAGAGATATATAGAGATATGTTAAAGTATAAAATGGTGTTCTCAAATAAAATACTATTTATTTATTTATATTTCCAAATTTAATGTTAAATTCAAGTATATATCTAGTTCACCAACACTACTAAACTATTCTATCCTTTGGGATGTGATTATATGTATCTAGGTCCTAGTTAATAATGTAACTAATAGACCTAGTATACTAGTTTTGGGGTCATTTAATGTCAAATATTACTTTATTCACATGATATAATATTTGTAAATGTTGTTCTTTATAAGAATGATCATATCCAATGGTATGCAACATATCATGATCATGAAAGATATTTGACTGAAGAGCCATGAAATAATAAATTTTCTTGGTACGATTAAGCATTTTTATGGGATAGATATACTTATTAATTTTTTCCTTATTTCTAAATATTATAACCTTCCATGAATTAAATATTTTTAGCAATACCTTATCACCAACATCAAAATCAAAATGTCATTGGTGATTTTTAGTATATATTTTTTATATACTCTAAGCATGCCTAATTATTTACTCAATAGATCCACAATATCTACCATTTCCCTAGATATCTCAATTACCAATAGCTTTCATTCTCCAAATTCATGAAATTTAATTTTATATTTCACTTCCTAACATAGAGCTAATAATAAAAATCCATCTAAATGCTAATGTGATAAATATTATTGTATGAAAATTATACCAAATGATTATATTTATTCAAATCACCATTGAAATCAATTTAAAATTATATATGAAATTAATTTAGGGCGTGAATGTTCTACTCAGGTAGAAAATCTTTTTGAGGATGAAATATAGTGTAAATTATCAACTTTATATTCAAATATTATTCAAATCTTATCATAAACATCGATGTAATTATCATATCACAATCATATACAATATCATGTGGAAATCCATAAACCATTCTAATTTATTAATGTATATTTTTGAAATCTAAATAAGTGACAAATAATCTATTTTTTTAATGAAATTTACTGAACATGTATAGAGATAGACTATAACCCAAATATTATTGTTCTTTTTAGATGATTTGGGGATTATGAAGTTCAAATACAAGGAAATGATTTTTCATTTCTATTCTTATATAGGTTATGCTTATAAAATCCCCCTAGAAATTTTTTTCTCAGTAATAACATGATTTAATACCTGAAATTGATATATTTACTCTAAAATATACAATTTCATGTCATACCAAATGAAATACTCTTTCCTAAATCTATATATATTTGTACTTCTATGATTAATAAAAAATGATGAACTTCGAGGTCCATCCAAAATCCCCATGATAAAATCTATTATTTATGGGATATATACTAGGTTTCTAATCCCTAAGAGTATATCCCAATCATGATTGAACTCAATTATATTTATCAACATCATTTCTAGTTCTACATCAACATTTTTTCCCTCCTTAATCCCTATATAGAAGGACATATGAACATTCATCTAGGAAAGATATGACATATCCCCTTTCCTCATGATTTCAAGGATTATATTCTAAATATTTATAATTATTGGATCTCTTTAAGTCCTCATGATTCAAATACTTGCATTGTCCTTCTAAGAGAAAGCAATGTCCACCTTGTTCACCTTCACATGGTGGTAGTGTATATACCAATCACAATCATTAATCAATTTGAACCACCTAATTATGTGCATAATAAATTATTTCTATGTGAATATATACTTTTATAATTTATAAAAAGTTTATATATATATAAATCCATTATCCACAATAATAATGCCTATATGTTTTTAATGTAAAGAATTCCAATCCGAGCTCCATATCCGGATTCGGGTAATGTTTTTCATGAAATATCAATTAGTATGAGGAATAAGCTGTTAACATATCATTATACATGAGTAATCATCCCATTAACCCCATTGATGCATTACTGTATTTCAAAAATCTGTATCTGTTAATGGGTAGTCTGATCAGAGGTGAACCAACTAGCCATCCCTTTAGCACCATAATATTTTTTAACAATCATTTTTCTATTGGAATTTTTCTTCCTTCCATGTCAGCATGGTTAGTGAGTCAGATATCCCTGATAAATTATTAACAATGCACCAATAATATACATCCTACTCCAGGAAACTATGCATATATATTACAATGGTTCATACAAAACATTGGATAATAACATTAATCATATAATGGTCTACCGATATACCCTCATGTGATATTATATGAACCAATAATGAAAAAAAAATTCAAATAAGTCACACTTGATCAACTTAGAATACAACTTCTCCATCCTTAGGGTCCTCAAATAAATAAATAAATAAATTTTAGTCCATTCCAATCCCTTTGTGATATAATATTATCATCAACAGGGCAACCAATACCTGATCACAGAAATATCTAAACACAACATTCCTTATATACATGATCATTTTTGGGTAATTTGTAAGTCCAAATGGAATTAGTATAAATTTATAAAGTCAATACCTTGTATAGAAGGCTGTATTTTGTATATAATCTTTTGTGACCCCAAATTGATGAATTCCATAATGGTTTTCATTCTATAAAAAATATTGAGATTCACATAGTAGATTAAACAGGTCATCAATATGGGGGAAATGTTACAGTTTATTCATAGTTGTCTTATTTTGTTCTCTATAATCAGTGAAAATAAAAATTTAACCATCATCAATTGTAAAAAAATAAAAGGTGTAACCGATGATGTGCCACTTAGGTGTATGAATTTTTTTTTAAAATTTTGTTGGTTTTTATTCATTTATTCTACTAACTCAATTTCATACATTTAATAAGATTTCTTTGTATCAAGCATGAAACTATGTATGAGTACTATTGAAAAATCATCTTCATTAATCAGAGTAATTCTAGGAAATTATTCAAGAAATATGTCATCGTATTCTTAAACAATACGTATATATTCACTGTTGAGTGACATCCCATCCATTTGAGTTAAATATCCCTCATGAATAGCTTGTAATACCCATAAAATAGATGTAATTATCATTTTAGGTTCATCATCATCCTTATAACGACAAATAATAATAGGTTGATTTATAATATTAAATTTCATATCTTTATTTTCAAAATTTATAATTTATCATTATAGGGAGATCTAGTAAAATCTAAAAACCGATATAACATTACACTAAACGATAAAAAATTATTTTCATAGGTCACTTTATTACAAATTTCTATATGACATCACTAAATATGGAGTGTTCATTAATTATGATGATTGGATTCAGTGATAGAAAAAACATATTCTATTCCATGATCTAGGATTTATCACATGAATTAGGGAATCAACTCAAATAATGTCTGAGTTACCCACACAAACGAAAATGAAATTTTACTAGTTCTCGATGATGAACATAATTTCACCCATATAACTCATCATTTTTTCGCATTAATTTTTTCTTTATTCCCTTCTAATAGACACATTAAATATCATCTCATTCTTTTAATATATTTCCCTTCATTCTTCATACCAAATTCTTGATAGTTATGGAAGTAAACCATCCTTCCACTATGTTCATCATGAAACTACACTTCTATCTTATTAGTTTTGTTGGGAAATGATAAAAAATTGATAGTTTTAATCATATATCAAGATAAATGGTTTGGAATAATTGCATGGTATCACATTCTAGATCCCATTTATTTTCTCTCATAAATACAATCATTAGATTGTATATCACTTTAATTCGTTACATGATTCATGTTGGTTCCTTCCATTGAATAAAACCGAATACACAGTGTTTGTATCATACATCAATAATTAGAGTAAGAAAATATATGACCATGAAAATAATTCATAGGATTTCACACATAATGAAACCTTCCTTCCACCCATGGACCATCAAATTCATCCAATACAACTATATATTATCCTGGGTTTTCATAAGTTCTATCCTCCCATTTACAATAATGGTTTATAATGAAATTTTGAATTATCCAATGTATATCCCTTGGGAGTCTTTAACAAGGTGTGTAGTATTAGTCCCACTCTTCATGCACATTTGATGTTTTTGTTAATACCCATTTTTTCATTTTTATAGTTTTTACACTAGGTGCATCCATGCCACTGCAGCATCCACCTACCATTATCCAAATGTGGGTTCATATTCATGAAAAAAAACACTTATTTTTTACCAAAACATATGATTTTTATCTATAATTGGTATTATCCTATGTGTTCTTAATAATGTTTTCTAATCATAATATCTAAAAATTACTAAAATAGCCTCTAATACCGACTGAACCAACCCAAGAATAACATAATTAAAGATTATATAATTTTAGTCTAATATTAAATAGAATAACAATTATACATATATATGTGTTGAACCCTCTGGAGAATTAGTTGAACTCATATTTTGATAATCCCAATTATGCTCAATTATAGTTAGATAATCTCTATATTGATTAATGAATAATTACTTATTTCAGTATTTCTGTACACCATGCACATATTCATATATAATAATATTTACATTATCTTTATAGAATTCGGTTACTGGATGGATATATATTCTAGCTTTACCCATTCTACCAATAGAATGCTTAAAAAGACAAGTGGTCACCATTACAGAACAATGATACCAATTTTTAAAGTCCACCTTTATGTATAAGGTCATTGATAAATCAAGTCCACCGGTACAAAAAGTCTACCTTTACGTGAAGGTCACCAATACAGACAAGTCACCGTTATTCAAGCCTACCGATACAGACAAGTCACTGTTATGCAAGCCTACTGTTACATACAAGTTACCGAAGGAAGTCTACCAATACACCAAGGATGCTACCTGTACATGAAGGCTACCATTACACGAAAGGTCACCGGTACATTAATTCTACCTCTACCGATCAAGTCTATCGACAGACATGAAGTCTACTGATAGAAAGGCTACCGTTACACAAGAAGTCACCGATATAAGAGGATTCCTATACAAAGACCTACCATGACACAAGGCTACCGATATCCAAAGATACCATTCCAGAGAATCCAACACTGCCTTAATTTCCTTATCATTGTTTAATCTAACCAACGGTCATATTAGGTATATTTTAATGCTCTATCATTTATTTAATGATGGTTGTTGGATGTCAGGGAACCGTACCTCGTACCTACGAAAATAAATAATTTCTTTTGCTAGAGATCGTGCCATAAATATAAGAAGTCCCTGTTGTTGAAAGATACACAATATACATATAAAAGTGATCAACAAGTGACATACACAAGAAGAGATCATACAGATATACATGCATGACCAAGAAGACACAGAAGCTCATACACACTCATGCTTACTCAAGAATAGCTCTTTATATTCACGAGGATTTTGAAGAACTTCATCGACTACATTTTCACTGTCTATGAACCTGGATGTCAAGAAGACAACACTCTGTTTTCCAGACAAAAACTAGTAGAGGACTCAAAACCATTTCTAATCAATCCGAAGGAGTCCAGAGCTACACTGCAATCACTAGAGCCATTCTAAACTCTATATCTTGCACAATGATTTATTATTTATATTACGAGAAGTGTGTGTAATATGTTTTAATTTACACATACACTATCTCCTAAACCTTAACTAGAGGATATGTAAATCCTCATTCAAACTCTTTACATCTTCTATTTCACACTGTGGATAGTGATAGAGGCCGTGTGTGACCTGGACAGCTGTATTTGCTGTTGTTTTTATTTCCCACGTAGAACTGTGGTAGAGGTCTTTGACCTGGACAGTTGTAAACTGTTGTGAACCCCGATCCAGGGTGTGGATCAATTTTATATAAATTTTTGAGAGGACTAAGTCTCAGCTTGAGACTAAACCTCTTGGTTATATCTTCTGTGCTTTGTTTAGTTTTCTCTAAAACCTTTTTATTCCACTTCTAAGTGCTTTAAAATTTAAACTGTTTTTCAAGGTTACTTTGATAATAGAATTAGCATATGATTCCATTATTTGTAAATAATTTGGTTAGTTTCAAAATCTAATCTGATCATCTGATTAGATTAACTGTGAATTAATCAATCCCTTGAGAACCTAACTGAAAGTTTTCATTAGTTCAAATTCACTAAAATTCAATTAGTTTGTTAAATTGGGGGATTTTAGAAAAGGATTTTAAACAGAAATTTTAATTGGAACTCAATTCACCCCTCCTCTTGAGTGTCCACTCTGACCAACATTTGGTATCAAAGGTGTTTTTAAAATATTTTCTGAAGTACTCTGTTTTTCAACTGTGATTTTAGTTTTATTTTAGTGCTCTTAAAATTTCTGTTATTTCTAAATTTTTATCAATTTAAATTTTTTGTTTTAACCTAGTTATAATGGATAACAAACTTGAAATTGTTGATACTAATATACCACCATTTTACAATGGAAACAACTATCCTTAGTGGAATTTTAAGATGAAAATTCATTTAGAAAGCATGGGATTTGATATATGGACTGCCATAGAATCAGAATATAAAATTCCCACTACTCTTAGATCTAATTGGAGTGAATCTACTAAGATAGCTTAAAATAATAATTGCAAACATATGAATGCACTGTATTGTGATTTAGGAGGTGAGTAATTTAATAGAATATCTGCTTGTAAGACTGCATATGAAATTTTGGATACTTTAGGTGTTTCTCATGAAGGAACAACTAATGTTAAATAAATAATATTGAACACATATACTATTAAATATAATAATTTTAATATGAAGCCCGATGAACCCATTTTGGATATGTATCTTAGGTTTAACAAAATTGTTAATACAATGATCTCACTGGGAAAGGATGTTCCATCAAAGTAGCAGATCATGAGAATTTTGAGATTCCTACCTAAAAGATGGAGGGGCACTTCTGTTTCAATCAGAGAATCTTGTGATATTGGTGAACTTCTAGTCAAGGAACTTATTGGTAAGTTGATGATGTATGAAGAAGAACTTAAGGTAATAAAAGAAGAAGAAGATGAACCAAAAAGGAATTCAGTTTCCTTCAAGACATCGACTTCAAAGAATAAGGATAAGGAGAAACTTAAAGCTGTAAGTGATAGCTCAAACTGTGAAGAAAGTGAAATGGCATCTGACAGTGATGCAAAAATGGATCACATAGCCAGAAGATTTAAGAAGTTTTATAGGAAGAATATGTTTTTCAGAAAATCAAATTACAATGGTATGTATGAGAACAAGGGACACTGGAAAAAAGACTGGAAGAAATCTGACAAATCTGATGAAGTAGTCTGCTATGAATGCAAAAGAAAAGGACATATAAAAGTAGACTGCCCAAAGCTAAAATACAAGAAGAAATATGAGTATAAGGATAATAAGTATAAGAAATCCATGAAGGCTACGTGGAGTGCTTCTGAAGATATCTCCAGTGAATATGAAGCTTCTAAGACTGAAAACAGAAATAAGGCAAACATGTGTTTTATGAAAAACACTTCTGAGTTAACATCTGAAACTCCTGCTTTAAATACATATTATTCTAGAGATGATTCTGATTCTGAAAATATGTCAAAATCTGAATTTTTTGAATACTGTGATATGTTGGAAGAAACCTGTAAAGAGCTGAAATACAAATACAAAGGTTTAAAGAAACGGTATTCTTTAACTGTTAAACATAAATCTGATCTTGACCTAGAAATGGAAAAGAATGCTCAGTTGCTTAAAGAAAAAACTGAACTGAAATTGTCAAATGAGAAACTTAGGAAGAATTTAGAAAAGTTCACAAATGGAAATGATACTGTTACTCAAATTCTAGGTAAGAAGATTGTACCTAGATATACTACTGGTATAGGATACCAACCTGGACAAAGAAACATTACCAAAACTAGATTTACTCCTAAATCTGGACAGAATGTAGATAGTTCTAGTTCTGGAATTCCATATACTTAAACTAGTTATATTCATAATTACAGATCTAATAAGGTTTAACTGTCTAAATCCATTGATTCATCAAATCTTATGAGACCCATAAGACAAATTTGGGTACCTAAAGTTTCATTACCTAACCTGTCTGGACCGAAGGAAATCTGGGTACCAAAATAATTTCCTATCTAAATCATTTTTGTAGAGAACCTGTTCAAAGAGCTCTTGTAGAAAGAATTGGTACTTGGACAATGGATGTTCAAGACATATGGCATGATACTTCTCATGCTTTAAAATCGTAGTCAGAGTGGATGGAGGTTTTGTCACCTTTAGTGATAATTCTAAAGGGAAAATCATCATATTAGGCCAGATTGGTAACACTGACTCAATATTAATTTCTAAATTTCTATTTTTTAGGGACTTAAGTATAACTTACTAAGTATTTATCAGTTATGTAATGACGGTTTTAATGTTAAATTTGAAAATTATTCTTGCAATGTTTTTAATTCTAAAAATGCTTTAGTATTTTCTTATTTGCGAAATGAATATGTCTATGTTGTTGATTTAAATTCTTTATCTATGAAAAATATTACTTGTTTAAATGCTTTTCATAAAGATTCTTGGATTTGGAACAAAATATTAGAACACTGCAATGTACATTCACTTAGAAAACTTACTACGAAGAACTTAGTTAGAGACCTACCAAAACATGAATTCCCAGTAGATAAAGTTTGTAATCCATGTCAAAATGGAAAGAAACATAAATTTTCTTTTAAATCAAAGAAATAAGTGTCAACTTCTCAACCTTTCGAGTTGGTTCACATGGATTTTTTTTGGACCATCTAGAGTTTCTAGCTTAAATGGGAAGCACTATGTCTATGTCCTAGTAGATGACTATTCTAAGTATACTTGGATATATTTTCTAGCTCAGAAAAGTGAACCTTGTTCTTACTTTGTTAAATATTCCATTTCTGTAGAGAACCTTAGTGGAATTAAGATTAAAACCTTGAGAAGTGATCATGGTTGTGAGTTTGAAAATCATGGGTTTGAATCCTACTGCTCACACAATGGCTATAGTCACAATTTCTCTGCCCCTAGGACACCTCAACAAAATGGTGTAGTAGAAATGAGGAATAGAACCCTTTAGGAAATTTCCAGAACCATGCTCAATGAGTATGACCTATCTAATTATTTTTGGGCTAAAGATGTCAATACAGCTTGTTATATTATCAATAGAGTCTTGATTAGACCTATTCTTAAGAAGACCCATTATGATTTGTGGAACAATATGAACCCTATGGTTAACTACTTCAGAGATTTTTGTTGCAATGTCTTTATTCTTAATACCAAAGATAATCCGGACATGTTTGAATCTAAGAGTTATGAAGGAATTTTCCTAGGTTACTCTATTTCTAGTAAAGCCTATAGAGTTTTCAATAAGAGAACCAAATGTGTGGAGGAATCTATTCACATCAAATTTGATGAAACTGATCCACATGAACCTAAGACCTCTCTCTAAAATCTTGAATATGATCTCTCTGTTTTGAAACTTAATGATACTGACAGTGGACCTGTAGTTAAAACATAGAGTTCTGGAAATTTTCCAGAACATACTTATGTTCATTCCCAACCTATTGATGAACCTGAAATCTCTATCCCTACCATTTCGAAACCAACTAGGACTCTGAAGAACCATCCTTTAGATGCTGTTGTAGGTAATCTTGATAGAGGAACACAGACTAGAGCTTCTCTATGAAATCAGGTTGAACATCAAGCCTTTATTTCACGTTAGAACCTAAAAATATCAATGATGAATTTTGGGTAATGGCTATGCAAGAATAACTAAATCAATTTGAAAGAAATAATGTCTGTGAATTATTAGAAAGACCTAAAGACACTTTAACCATAGGCACAAAGTGGGTGTTTAGAAACAAAGTTGTTGAATCTGAAACATCATTAGAAACAAAGCTATACTAGTTTCACAAGGTTAAAATCAAGAAGTAATTGACTATGAGGAAACCTTTTCACCAGTAGCTAGATTAGAGGCAATTAGGATCTTACTTGCCTATGCATCACATCTGAATTTCAAGTTGTATTAGATGGATGTGAAAAGTGCTTTTCTAAATGGTTTTATTATTGAAGATGTTTTTTTAGAACAACCTCCTGGTTTCTCTAATCCTCACATTCAAAATCATGTTTTTAAACTTTCTAAAGATTTATATGGTTTGAAACAAGCTCCAAGAGCTTGGTATGAAAGACTTGCAAATTTTCTTATTTCAAAAGGATTTAAAAAAGGAATTTCTAATCCCACTCTTTTTATAAAAAGAATTTCAAAGGATGTTTTAATAGTATAGATATATGTTGATGATATTATTTTTGGGTCTTCTAAAATTTTTCTATTTACTGAATTTTTAAAGGTTATGCAAAATGAATTTGAAATGAGCTTATTGGGACAGCTTAAGAACTTTCTTGGATTAACAATCATTCAAACTAAAGATGGTATTATTTTAAATTAATGTAAATATACTAAGGATTTATTAAAACGTTTTGGTTTGGATAGTATTAAGGGGATTTATACACCTATGAGTACCACCTGTAAATTAGGTATTGATGAAACTGGGAAACCAGAAGATCAAACTAATTATAGAGGTATGATTGGGAGTTTACTTTATCTTACTGGTAGTCTACTTGATATTACGTTTAGTGTATGTATGTGTGCTAGATTTCAAGCTAACCCTAAAGAGTCACACATAATTTTTGTTAAAAGGATTTTCAAATATCTTAAATATACTGCTAATTTTGTACGGTTTTACCAAAATAGACAATCATTTGATTTAATATGTTATTCAGATGCTGACTTTGTTGGATGCAAGTTAGATAGAAAGAGAACATCTGGAACATGTCATTTACTTGGAAATTCCCTAGAATCATGGTGTAGTAAGAAACAGAACTCGGTTGCATTATCCACTACTGAAGCAGAGTATATAGCTACTGGTAGTTGTTGTGCACAGATTTTGTGGATGAAACACACTTTATTGGACTATGGATTTGATTTTAAACATGTTTCAATTGACTGTGATAACACTAATGCGATCAACATCTCAAAGAACTCTATGTCTCACTCTAGAACCAAACACATTGATGTTAGACAACACTTTCTAAGAGATCATTATCAAAGAGGTGATATAACTCTTGAATTTATAGGCACTAAACTCCAATTAGCTAATATTTTCACTAAGCCATTAAGTTCATAAGGACTAAGTTTCATTAGACATGAACTAGGAATGATAACTTACTCTTAAAACCGTTAGGATAAACCTCACCATTAGGAAAAACCTCACCGTTAGATAATCCTCACCATTAGGATAGACTTCACCGATTAAGGACACCTCATTAGTACATCTCTTGTGCTGTTTTAAAATTTTCATATTAAGGCTGAGACTTTGAACCATTTTTATTATGAGATTTATTTTATATGTGAATCAGAAATTATGTTAAACCAGAATCTAGACATCACTCAATCACTGCGAACCCATCTGTTTGAATCCCTCCTACCTAAAACCTCTCAATATCACAAAACCCTAGGCCTTAGAATCTGAAATGGCCTGTGTGAAGTGACCCTCAGTGGATGAAACGAGTGATGCGAAGCAAGATAAGAAGTAAAAAGTAACCAATTCTGGTGATAGTGGAAGAAGTCGAGGTTTTGTTCGAAGGAATCCTATGAATCCGCATTTATCGAAGCGATAAATCGTAGTGGAAAAGGAGTTATGTGCGGAATGGATGTTGGAAAGTAAGTCCTTGATTATAGAGATTTTACAAGATAAAGGATGTCTTGAATGCTTCATGAACAATAGTGTACCGTATTATCCAGTACTGTTAAAGGAGTTCTATGATTTTGTCTGTTTTGAGACTTCAGAAGAGGAGAATAGGATGGTTTTATTTGTGAATGGTAAAAGGTTTTCATTTTCCTCTGTTGAATGGGCTGAGAACCTTAGAGTTCCTCATAGAGGTGATTATAAATTTTATTCAAAATCCATACCTACTGCTAGTGACATTTTCAAATATGAGGATGCCTTATTAGAATTGACAGGAAATGGAACTACTGGAAAGATCTTTGCCGTAGAAATGGAAGGGGAGGATAAACTACTTTTTATGTTTATTCAGCATGTGATTAGTCCAAGGAGAGGAGATTTTGCTAACCTCAGATTTCAGGAAATTTATTTGTTGTATCTATTAAAGCATGGAGTAATGGTGAATTTGTGCAGATTGCTAATGATTCATATTGAGGATATGAATAGACCGAAGTCTAAGTCCAATGTTCTATTATTTTCTAAATTGATTCCTATTCTGTTGAAGGCAAAGAAGGTAGCTAGACATCAGGATGAAACTGTTGTGGTTAACGATAATTTTTTCTTCACCAAGTATTTTTGTATGTTTATGAAAGTTAGCTGGAACCCTTGGAAGAAATCATGGGTTAATGATGAAGGTAAAGTCTATGACAAGTACACTCCTGTGGACCATCCTTCTAGACCAAAGGATGTGAGGGATCCTGGTCTTGGACCAGATGAGCCAGAACTGGTCTACAGTGATAGTGAGGCTGAAACTGTAGAGGAAGAGATGTCAGTTGAGGAAGGAGGAGACCCATATTTACCTCCTTGTCCTGTGCATCAAAATATTTCCTATGGAGAAGCTAGCCCTCCAAAAGAACTACCACAGAGAGAAACTGTTCTGAAGGACAGTGATACTGAGTCCACTGAAGAAGAAGAAGAAGAAGAAGCATATCTTAATGTTGTCAAGGACACCTCTGAAGAGGATGAGGAAAACGAATCCAATCATTTTATTCATGGAGAAAAGGAGGCGGCTGTTGAAGTAGATGATGAGGAAAATGAAGAAGAAGAGAACAGTTTGAGCCCTCTGATTGATAATACAGACAAGATTGTTCCTGTTCAGGAATAAAAAGTGGAATATACTTTCATTGATGAGAGATTCATTGATGACTTAGAAAAGGATAGGACTAACCCTACTGTTGAACTATCAGAGCAAATGTTTGTTGCATCTGCTGATGTTTTAGAGGAGGTTGTAGAGTTTCCTAGAGCAGAACAGTTGGAGGAGATTCCTTTCGAGAATGCTCTAAGCGAGGGGGAGCATCTTGGTTCAGTTTCGGTGTTATATGACATCGAAGGTTGGTCATCAAATCTAGGATATATGGTACTTGGACTCAATTATGGAGATTCTGATGAGGAAGACCAGCCCCAAATGGATTCAGTTATCCTACCTGTTGTGGCTGAAAATTTGGCAAACAAGGAGGACCTTGAGTAATTAAAGGCTGAAATGAAAGAAGAACTGAGAGAATCCGTGATAGATTTGAAGAAAATCCTAGTTGATGAAATGAGGAGTGTGGAGAAATCCCTTGAGATATATCTAGGATGTGTTGTGTCTAGTCCAGTGATGGAAATGATGGATGAAGTTAAAGTATGACATACTCAAATTCAGAGTTGGACAAGAGTTGTGATTGCTCTAAGATAATAGATTGCTTCATTGACTACCATGAACAGTTCTCAAACCCAAGTGAATACTGATATCAGATATATCAAAGAAGTATTCAAGTAGAGTGTGGATGTATTTGAGGCTTTTAAGACATCAGTAAAAGAACATTTTAACAGTCAAGATGCACTTGTTCAGAAGGTGGTTAGTAATTTGACACAGTCTTTCAAAGAGACAGTAGCATTCTCTGTAAAACCCCTTCCCTCATCCAGCTCCACTATGAACACTGACTACGTCGGAACTGTGATCCAGTAAAAGTTGGATAAGTATAGTACAAGTGGATCCTCAGATACTCAGATCCTTTCTACCACTAGGGAAGTTAGCAGTTTTGTTCGGGATCACCTACGGGTAGCTAATGCTTCTCAAGAGGCCATTAAGAATAAGGTGGATTCTTACTTTGAGAAGGTCTATACCAAGCATAAAATTACCAAACATTTCAAGATCTTGATAGAGAATATTATGTTTCCTCCAATGACTCAAGCTTTCAGAGTACAGGTTAGTAAGCTTAGGGAGCTTACTCCTACCTTGGATAAATTCATTGCAAATTGAGATGATTTTGTGTCAGCGATGGAGATAGGAGGTAGTATTATTATTGATTTCAGGAACCTATTGCTACCATTCATGCATGTAGATGCCAGACCTATGATTTTACCTCCTGCTCTTCCAGCCTCAACCTCTGGGAGTACACCTCAGTTGACTCCAGTTTAAGCTATTTGAAGCTTGACACCTATGATCCCACATAGGAGCACAGATTTCAGATCTAGTGTAGTTTCAGTGGATGAACCTCCAGTTGTTCCTTCAGCTATTCCCAATCCATCTACTCAATCTAAACCTACACCCACTTCTGGTCCTAAGAGAAAGACTCATGTTCACGAAGAATATTGAGTGATTCTAGATGTTTTTGATAGGATTCACATGTATTTTTGTAATACTGACTTTATCAGTTTTTACCTTTTGTGATTTAATGGAAATTTACTCTTACATTCTCCACTTTAATATGATTCTTTGTAATCTGTTCTATTTTAGTCTCTACATTTCTCTTATTCTACCCTACTTTTTGTTAATCACAAAGGGGGAGAAAAAAGAGCACTTTGTTTTAATGTTTTTTTGGAAATTATTCCTCTGACTCCATTTTATTTTTCTTAATGCATTGTCATAAGTTGTTATTATCAAAAAGGGGGAGATTGTTGAACCCTCTGGAGAATTACTTCAACTCATATTTTGATAATCCCAATTATGCTAATTTATAGTTTGATAATCTCTATATTGATTAATGATTAATTACTTATTTCAGTATTTTTGTACACCATGGACATATTCATATATAATAATATTTACATTATCTTCAGACAATTCGGTTATTGGATGGATATATATTCTAACATAACCCATTCTGCCAATAAAATGCTTAAACAGACAAGTCATCGTTATTCAAGCCTACCGATACAGAAAAGTCACCGTTATGCAAGCCTACCGTTTCAGACATGTTACTGAAGGAAGTCTACCGATACACCAAGGAAGCTACATGTACATGAAGGCTATAATTACACGAAAGTTCACGGGTACATTAAATCTACCGCTAATGATCAAGTCTATCAATAGACATGAAGTCTACCGATAGAAAGGTTACCGTTACGCAAGATGTTACCGATACAAGTGAATTCTGATACAGAGACCTACCATGACACAAGGCTACCGATATCCAAAGCTACTGTTCCATAGAATCTGACACTGCCTTAATTTCATTATCTTTGTTTAATCTGACCCACAGTCATATTAGGTATATTTTAATGCTCTTTCATTTATTTAAGGAAGGTTTTTGGATGTCAGGGAACCGTACCTCGTACCTGAAAAAAGAAATCATTTCTTTTGTCGTAGCTCGTGCCATAAATATAAGAAGTCCATGTTTCTGCCAGAGACACAAGATACATACAAAATTGATCTACAAGTGACATACACAAAAGAAGATCATACAGATATACATGCACGACCAAGAAGACAAAGAAGCTCATACACACTCACTCTTACTCAATATGAGCTCTTTACATTCACGAGGATTTTGAAGAACTTCATCAACTACATTTTCACTGTCTTTAAACCTGGATGTCAAGAAGACGACACTCTATTTTCCAAAAAAACCAGAAGAGGACTCAAAACCATTTATAATAAATCCGAAGGAGTCCAGATCTACATTGCGATCACTAGAGCCATTCTAAACTATCTATCTTGCTCAATAATTTATTATTTACATTAAGAGGAGTGTGTGTCATCGGTTTTAATTTAAACATACACTGTCTCCTGAACCTTAACTGGAGGATTTGTAAATCCTCATTCAAAAACCTTTAATCTTCTATTTACCACTCTGGATAGTGGTAGAGGTCGTGTGTGACCTGGACAACTGTATTTTCTGTTGTTTTTTATTTCCATGTAGAACTTTGGTAGAGGTTATTGACCTGGACTGTTGTAAACTATTGTGAACCCCGATCTAGGGTGTGGAACAAATTTATATAAATTTTTGAGAGGACTAAGTATCTGCTTGAGACTAAACCTCTTGGTTATATCTACTGTGCTTTGTTTAGTTTTATCTAAAACCTTTTTATTCCGCTGCTAAGTGCTTTAAAATTTAAACTATTTTTTAAGGTTACTCTGATAATTGAATTAGTAGGTGATTGCATTATTTGTAAATCGTTAGGTTAGTTTCAAAAGCTAATCTGATCTTCTGATTAGATTAACTGGGGATTAATCAATCCCTTGAGAACCTAACTGAAAGTTTTCTTTTGTTCAAATTCACTACAATTCAATTAGTATGTTAAATTGGGGGATTTTATTAAAGGATTTTAAACAAAAAAAATTAATTGGAACTCAATTCACCCCCCCCACTTTGGTGTCCACTCCGACCAACAATATGAACTATAAAGGTTTAGTATCATGGGATAATAGAAAAAAAATTAACAAATTTCTTAATATAACATCAACACCTCCCACAAATTTCATTATATTAGTAACTTTATGTACATATGATACATATAACCTCTCATCAAAACCAGGGGAAGGAAAAAATAGAGTCACCATAGATTCTTAGTAAGGGTAAACATGAGAGAAATCAATAATAGAAAGCCGAAGGAGATTACAATGTAATGATAACATAATTATGTGCATGATCTCAATATAAAATATTCATTCCCAAAAAATCATAAATAATATACTCTAATATCATGTTAGATCAAGAATCATGGTTTATTAGGGTGGTAATGTCTTAATAATCACTCAATAGTCATAAAATATCCTTGTGGAATTATAATAATAGGAAATAGTAATCTCCAGAATAAATTTATTTTCAATCATGTCCATTCATATTCTTGTCAACATGTCTAGAAGTATTAATAATAATGCATAAAAATGTGGACATAACTATTCAAAATCATCTCCACACATATTCTTGTGATTTTATCTTGCAACAATCACAATCACACATACAAATGGGAATATGAATATCCACAATCATGTCTATGATTAGAAACATCATATCATTGGATATTAGTATCAAATTACCCAACACATTAGATAGAAATAAGGGACCAAACTATTATATAATCATAATCCATTTATATTTATTACATAACATCATTAAAAAAATTCACTTCATCATAGATAAACACTTTAAATTGAATATTGTATTCATCATCATAATAAATAACCACATAGAAAAATAATATCGATGTTATCATTTCAATCATGTCCCTAGTGCACCAAAAGTTAAACATGGATAATTTTCATAGAGAAAACAACCATTAAAAAATAAAGAAAAATCATTTAGAATAAATATTTTTCATTTTAAAATAATTTATTTACAAAAAAAATTAGAATATGATGGGAAACATTCATTGAAAATAGTCATCAAAAAATATAAAGGATTCTTAAATAACACTATTGAAATATTGATTTTTCATGTCATTTTTTTGGTGTTTTAATGTCATTAACCATTGTACGTTATTAAAAGTGATGTAATAGATAGTTTTCTCACATCAGGTATTTTTAACTATTGTTATATATTGATTATAGAATTGGTTATTTTAATAATGACATAGAAACAACAGTAGAAACACAAATATGGCATAATATATCATGTTATTAATATAAAAATAGACATGATAAATAAATATATAATTTTTTAACATCGGTTATAAAATAAAATTGATGAAAAATTATTTTTCTACAAAAATTTATAATACATATGACTAGGAGTGAAACATCCACACAAGAAACAAATAAAAGTAGAACAAGCATCTAAAAAATAGTATAACCCAACCAAAGTAAAAAATATATAATCATATATTCAAATCACATTAGCATTATAATTTTAGTTTTAAAATTTTAATTTTATTTTAAAAATAAACAAATATCCTAAAAAACAATGAAATATTATTCCTATTCTATTTTAAGTGATATTTATATTTCATAGTATAAGGGACAGGTTCATCAAAAAGGTAAAAATTAAAAACAAATAATTTAACATTAATTATCAATGTAATTATATTATATATTAAAGTAAATATTATTACAAAAGCTATCCTTGTGATATTTTTTTAACTATCATGATCGAAACAAAATTAAACATAAATATCCAAACATAATACCAAAATTTCTCATTCCATAGTTGATAATAAAAATCATGTTTCAAAATAATTCCCATATTTAAAATAAATTTTTAATTAAGTGAATCTAAAATTTAATAATAATAATAAAATATGTCCCATTGTTTATAACATATTTGACCTCTATGACCGTCATTCCAATTTTCCCTTAAAATTCAACAAATTCTATGTTTCAAAATGATATGTATGAAATAAAATTAAATTTCATGTTAATATAAATTTTTTAAATAATAAAACTTATTCTTCAATTGAAAGCATAAATTTTTTCATAGATCACTATGTGTACTTTATATCCAATAAGATGTATATTCACTTGGACAAAAAAAGCCAATGTCCACTAATATAAAAAATATATAATGTTAGTTGTTATTCTATTATGTGAAGTAACACATTAAAAATACGTGTTCAATACACATCAAGATATAGATGAATCCAACACATAATTGTAATATTTTGAAATCTTTCATCAATATATATTATTCTTTCATCATATTTCATTACAACACTTATTGGTTATAAATATTGTGGGTTTAAAAATCCATAAACTGATGTCTTATAATAGTTAATAAAAATGAATAAAGATAACTAATATAGAATAAGAATAGGTAATAATTTTCAATAAATTTAAATAATTGTAAGATGTATGATAATCAACCTACACATAAAAGTTTTTCATATTGTTGATTCCAAAAAAATATCAAGTTACCAGCTCTATGATATCTCTATTTAAAATAATCACATCAGGTTTTTAACCATAAATATTCGTTTCTATTGGATTATTATAAAAGATTAATAAAAAATATGAATATCATGATAATCTATCAAGTCTAAAAGAAGTAATATCTAATTTAACAGAGGTATTTACATTTTAATTCAAAATTTTTCATTAATTTTAATGTATTCATATAAAAAATATATTATTATATATAATTTAAAATTCTCAAACAAATTCATCAACAATATGAAATAAATTATAAAATATATATATATAACTCAATGAAAATTTTATTGAAGAGACTATATAGGAAAACTAAAAAATTGCTAATACTTTTTTCAATTATAGTGCCCTCACCTATAGAAAATTATATTATCTTTTAATTATCTAAAATATCATGTATAGTAACCCAAATTTTCCCTATCTGTATCTATTGATGTTGAAATATATCCGAAATATAATATAAAATCCAATATAAAACAATATATTTATTAGTATACTCAATATAAATCTCACAATATATAGGAAGCTATAGAGAATGATGTGTAAGAGTTAGATAAGAAAGAGGTGGTGGAGGGGTAGGATATGCAAGAATAATAGGAGTGGGTTGTATATGAAATTTTAAAGAGTGGGATATGCATCCTCGAACTATTTTTTCATGTTTGTAAATAGTGATTGTATGGAAGCACTAATCTATTCCTCTATTATCTCACCCATCTCCATGTGTTTATATTTAGTAGATTATATTTTTTCTTTTATATACATCTTCACATGAATAAAATATAGAATTAACAAACACCTTTTTATCATTACTCCCACCACGTATACTCAGAAAAAACCTATGTGTTTGGGATTTTCAAATGCAGTAGTTGAAATATCCTCCTTACACTCTAATATGAAGTTCCCTTATGTGATCTTCACTTCAATGGATTATTATACAGAATATTTAAAAAATTCATTTATAAATCACAATATTTAAATATTTTTATTAACTTAAATAACATTTTACTAACCTCTCATCTATAACCATCGATTCCTCCATTAGATAATTTCTTATTTTCTAATTTAATCCCTCAATAAATTTTCATTTCTAGGTGGATAGTATGTAGGGTCATCCCAATGGATCATAAAGATTCAAATATAATTTTTTGAAAAATTGCATCCATCAATTGTTCTTAAAATATTTTATAAACACCATGATATAATGTATGTGGTCATACATTTTTTAATTAGATGTCTTAAAGATATTTACACACTTTCTATAAATTAAGATGAATCAAATCATTAATACGATCTTTAAAATATTTAAAACATAGGAAATCTTACTTTGAATTTACCAAAAATGATTCTTACAGTTTAATATTAAAAAAATAATATAATGTATCTTCATCCAGAATAGGATATATATCATATGGATATTCATTTTTTTCATTCCCTAAAATTAAAATCTAATGTGACAATTGATTTAAAATCTATCAATATTTTTTTAAACCAATGCTAAAAATATCTTCTAGTCTCCTCTAATGTTATTTATATCATATTTCATCTTATAAGAAAGGAAAAACCTATATTAGTAAAAACATTTCCATATATAGAAAATAAAAAAATGATCTTACCAAAAGTGCCTCCCATAATTGAGATAATTTCACTTTTTTTGAACATTTCCATTAAAAAACATAAAATACTAATTTTTTTCTTGAGATTACACTGAAATATAAGTATAAAATTATTTTGGATTAGACTACTATTAATATCATTATCATCAGAATCAACCTGTATCATTTGGTCCCAGTTATGTAAAATTGATTATTGTTGAAAATATGTGATTCCACATTTACCCATATATAAATTCTTATCTTCTCCTAAAAATATAGATGGCTCATGTATTGAAGGATGTAGATGCTCATAAACAGAATTATGTGTACGGTACCCCCCCCCCCCCCCCTAGAAGGAAGTTACTATAATATCTGATTTGACATTATCCTACAAATTAATGTAACAAAAATATAATACAAAAATATACAGATTCAACTATATCATATAGAGTTTAATAAAATATGATAATGAATCCAAAATATGGAATCTAAACTGAAAAAACTTATTCATATTTTTTTTGAAATAGCTAACCAAAATTCTAAAAATATTAATGACAGGTGAAATTGCATAAAAAATAAAATCATGTCAAAATATTATATAAAAATTTGAATAATGATTTTAAAATGATACAAAAAACAAATAATTAAAATCATACAAAAAACACTTTTTAATCATATTTATTAGAGTAGTTAATGAAAATGTTACAAATAATACTGATAATATTCATTACCATATTTTTCTAGCTTTTAACAATGTTAAAATAATATGGATAATATCTATGAAACCTAAAATTTTTATGATAAAAGAAAAAATTTAAAATTTAAAATTTAATACCAATAAAATATTTATATATAAATCTTAATAATTGAAATTTGATAAAAAATAAACTAAAATAATATAGAAAAACTATTTAATATATAAGTTATAATATGTATTTTATATAAAAAAACATAACAAATATAATAAGAGTTTTATGAAGTTATGAAAAAATATATATATTTTTATATATTTTTATATTTTTTCACTGTAATATTAGAAAATTTACATAAGTAATTTTTTCACAAATCAGTTCCATATGATCATTCTAGATTGAACAACCATAATGATGACGTGTTCATCAATATTCTCTATTAATATGTCCTTTGAAGAATGGACCTTACATAAATAAACATCATCATTGGGTTTTTCATCCACAAAATTCCATTGATTCCATAAAAAACCAACGACCACTATATATTTTATGGATCAAGAACAAAGAAATTTTTCCATGTTTTTTCATGATAAAAGATTAGTTGTGTATTCCAATTTATTCAGATAAGATCGTTTCATTCAGAATTCATCATGTATGAAATTATTGTTACTAATAACATATTTGTCATTAAAACACTAAACCATGAAATATAATATAATTAAAATCTAGTATTTCATCAATAACACTATAATAACAACATGATGTGTTTATCTGATTCTTTTAATTGGAACTCGAAAAATGCATTGCTTCTACTAATAATAATAAAATATTATTCTATACTACACTTTTATTATCTTGAACTATCATATAGAATTTATTTCCATTAATTTCATTCCCAAGCCTAATTATAAAATTTAATATTGGTTCTCCTAGTAACCATTTCTACGTCTTTGATGCATCTAATCTACCCTAAACGGTCAACATAAACCATATAAAAAACGTATTTCATTTTTAATTCCTAATTAACATATTTTTATTCTTTTGATAAGATTGAATTAACACAAAAATATAAAATTTAATATATAGATGAACATTATCTATGTTATTAAATATGTTTAAATATACATTAATTGTCTATTCATTTGTCAAGAAATGTTCTCTAAATCCTTGGATCCCCTTTCTCCCATGACTTAATCATTTATGGATATATGTAGGAAAACCAATGTGCTCCACTGTAGAAAAATAGCTTTTAAAAAACTCTAAAACCTCAACTGAAATATACTTCTCAATAATCATGTTTTTAGCTCAATATAGATTATTTACACATCCCTTAAATTTCATCACAGACCTTTTAAAAGGATATATGCAACATATATATAGGACCAAAAATAAATATTTCTATCACCAAATGAAATAGTAAATTCACCATGATATTAAAAAAATATTGTAGGAAATACCTTTCCATTTTTTAAATTTTTAGAACCTGAATCATTCTCTATAATGAATAGTGAATTCATATCAATCACTATGTTATAAATTGAATTGAAAAAATAACACACATTTTTTATAGTAATTCTGACATCAACAAGAAATATTATATTCAATGCAATGGTTATGAGCTATGGAATCATGACCGGGAAATCGTGATATTTCATTTCTATAAATTTCCAAACATTTAATGATAAAAAATTTAATGCATTTGATGAATAACATGGTCGAACATTGAAAACATTTATACACTAAAAAATGATTTTCTCCTTCTTGGATACTGAACTGAAATCCGAAGGATGGTATGTTTTTCTTCTATCAGGCGTAGAAGCGAACACTGGATTTATTACCATTGAGAGTAAGTCTAATATTTCATTTAAACCAACTTTAGTATTTCTTTTAATATCTTCAAAATTTCCAAAAAAACTACCACAAAAATTATTCTCCACATTTGTGAAATCAATATTATGTTTTATCTCATGATATATACTAAATTATAGGTCATAAATATTGATAATATCTTCCAAATATTTCTATTATTGCATGATTTCCCCCCCCCCCCTTAAATATAACATTAACGGTTTTAACCCACTCCAAATACTAACTGGTAGAACACTATTATATTCCAATATAAAATTATTATGATCCATTGAATTCATTTTTATCTTCCATATAATTTATCCAAAAAAATCATCTGAGGTCCCATATATACTACCTTTCACCCATGTCGTAGTAGATAATATGAATTCTATTATTGAAAAATCAAAAAATACTTATACCCCTTAAAACTATATCCAAAAATTCCATATTATGGATTGATATTTATAGTTAACCTAATCCTTGAATGTAAGTGAAAATGTTCTATTCTATAAAATTCATACACTGTAATACCTTCCTCCAACAATATATTGAAATCATCAACTGATGGTAAGAAGAAAATATCAATATCCTTTCTAGGATGTTTAAGTTTAAAAATATTTAAACTCAAAATGATATATTTACACTACATAAAACATTCAAGATATAAGTTTGAAATTATTTATAAAATTGTCCATGGACTATTTTTTCTACTATGACTTTGATAAAAATTAATTCTATCTATGCACAGTTTATGTTTTATATTTATGTCATTATTTTCTAATATAAGAACTATTGGTCAGTTTTATTCCACTATGGACAATCTGATGGATCACCTATTTTTACATCATAAAAATAATCATCGTCATGACTTCATAATATTTTTTACATTATTTTAATTTTAAAAAAACTTTTTTTATGATTTATTACACAAAGATACAAAATTTTGTTGGAAATAGTCTTTGTAAATCCTATATTATCTCTTGATTTTTTTACAACTTATACAATGATGTACCACATTTATGACACACTAGCAAATATTTTTATTCATTCATATAAAACACACTATCATTTAGACCAACATGTATCTTCTTATAACCCAACCCCATTAGTCACAATATTTTTTCATATTATTATATAAATATAGAAAATCATTTTCTTTATTAAGTATGAAATTAAACAGTTATTGTAGCTCTGTAAAACTATTTTCACTTCATCCATTTTGTCCTTCATTCTAATCAGTAAAAACATCATTAAAAAATCATAAATTATATATAACATTGATACAATGGTTTTCAGCATCCCCAAATTAATGAAATTTTTTTATTCTTTCCCAATTTCCTCTACTTCGATATCATGAATGATTTCATCAATTTGATCAGACCTGTCATCTTTAATATCACTATTCAATAGAACATGAATTCTTCACAATTTTTTCATTCTAAATCCATGTTATGTAACTCATATTAAAATCATCACAATTTTAATGACCTTTTATTTCTCATCTTTTAAAATTCGTTATTTTTAAAAATTTCAAGGATGGTATGAAAAATAGGCCGTTGTTAGGATCATATTGATTACAAAATTTCAAAAAAGATTCAACATCATACTTAAATTCATAAATTTTTATAGTGTAATAATACAACATTGATTCATTTTTATCTACAAGAAATAAAAATAATTTAAAATAACTTATAATTTGAAAATTAATTTCATATTTTATTTTTTAAATTATACTACAAAATTTCATATCTAATTTCATACATAAAAGAAAGAAAAAATATTTGGTAAACAAAATTATAAATGTAAACATGTTTAATTATTATTATTTCATAAAAATCACAATGTATTATAAAATTTGAATTAGTATATTCATATATAATATCAGTACACCTCATTCAAACTCCATAATCTACTATACCTTAAATAAAATCATTCACAATGAAAACAACATAGCTTAGACCATCATTAATGAGTTAAATACAAATATTTACAACAATTATTCGTAAAATAATGGTTTAATCAAATAAAAATAAGAAAATTAAATAATCTATAAATTGATTTGTTAGACTTGTGAATTATCAGAACAATATATAAAAACAATGATGATTGGGAGACATCAATGGAAAATTAGAACTGAAAATTCAAATATAAATTCCTTGGATGCACGAAAAATAAAAACAATAAACCCAAACATTATATTGATATAATAATTAATTTATTGAGAAGGATATACCAAGGGGAATTGGGTGTAGATTGATTGAACATAGTGGCTAATGATATAAGATAGTGGACTATGGTGGTGCATGATTACATAAATAGATTCAAGGTTAGTAGATTGAAGCATGAAGAGATTCAAGACAACATATCAAATATGGAAGGTTTGGGTTTCACCATATGAGGGAAAACAATGGCAGGAGCACAATAGAAAAAAAATTATCTTCCCCAAAATTTCCATTATAAATTTATAGGTTTTTATGTTGTTTATGGAATAACAGATTTTCAAATATGGTTCTCCATATCAATCATCAAATAACTAATGTAGAAAATATTTTTTTTCACATTATTAATTAAATATATGATTTGAAAAATAATTTTTCAAATCATTCATAGATATGAAAAATGATTAATATATCTTCTAAAAATTATTATACCACATTCAAAAATAATTTGGGATGGTGGGAAAAAATTTAGTGCATTATACGTTAAAAATGGTGTTATTCCTCTATTGGTAAATATTAAATCATTAAGAAGTTATAAATATGATAATTTATAAACATTTTTATACAACTTCAAATATGTTTAAACATTATAGAATAGTAAAAACATTGTGGAAATCATTTTAATGAAAATGTGGACATGAAATAAAATGATTCCCAACAAAAGATGAAATAATGATTATTTTTCATAACAAACATTTTCTCTGAAATTTTTACTACCAATGAGAAAAAAAAGTATCTATTAATTTAAAATTTAATTAATTACCAAAGGTTAAGAAAATATAAGATCCATATAATTTCCCTAATTTCAAAGTTAGCATCAAAAATCACAAAAGGAAATGAGATTGTAACAAAAATATGTTACAGATTGTCTCACCGTGATTCATACAGATTTAGGCCTCGTATAAAATAAATATAAATTAATTAGATATACTTTCAAACAATTTTCAAATATAATATTTTATATACCATTCCTTTTTAATTTGGAATTATCCATTTATTAATGTTATTTATTTAAAATGATATTCATTTGAAAACTAATCAATTTTTTATGCATATTTTTGTTCGATGGTTTCAGTACAAGAACATTCGTTATGGTTTCATCATTTATATAATAATATTGATTATATAAGTATCATTTTTTCTCATTATATACACTTTTATAACCATAATATTATAATGGTGATGAAAAATAAATTACATCCCTATGTGGAGATGGCAGTCATTACGTTATCAGGGGTGATGTTTCCACAATTTGATGGATAGGAAAAATATGGGTGAATTATAATTTTAAAATAAAAAATAATTATCATACAATAAATATTATATTTATTCATTAAATTTTTCCTTATTTAAATATGTTTAAGGAATAATGGAAAATGAATCACATCGCTTCATAGAGGTGGTGGTCGACATGAACAGAAAAGAGATGTTATTGTTTTCAAAAAAATGGTGGGTTATAAAGTTATATAATATATTGTTGTTATAGAGACAAAATTATATAATAATAATAATATATTATAATTAAATCAATCATAATAACAAACCATTAATGACTGTTAAGGTAAATGTATTATATCATTACATGGAGGTTGTAGTCCAGAAGTACACTTGAGCGATACTTTCATTTCCCATTTGAAAAAAAGAATTTGTAAAATGGTTGTCCCACAATAATAATAACATCTAATTATTTATATAATAATATATTAATTATCTCAATATATATATATATATATATATATTTAATTTATAGGTATAATATGTGGAATGAAACTTGAAATGATTAGTAAGAATATATTCCTTTTCTTCGGAAAACCATTGCAGCTTTGTACCTAAATAATTCTTGTGATGAAATTATAATCAAAATATGTAACATAAGAGATGGTAGGGATGTCAGTAAAGGATTATGATATGTATTATCTAATCTAAGAGGCTCTTGAGATGTGGATATAATAGGAGAGTGGATGACCATTTATAAATTAAAGAGAGGAATCACTTAGAATTTTTCATAAGATTAAAAAATCTAAATGTCTTACTCAAGAAAAATAGTATAAAAATGATTCACAATAATATAAAAGATGATATAGGATCCAAATATGAATATATAATAGTATTTATATATTTTTAGGTTATTTTGACTCTTATATCTTTTGTTTAACCATTCACTGACAAATTTTAATTATTATCGTAGTAATAATTGTTTCCCTAGGTTATCATTCACAACAACAATTTTTTTTGAACTTATTAAATAATGTTAATTATTTTGATTACAAATATTTTATTTGTTTAAAAATATTAAATTCCAATAATTTTACATAATTAATTCTAAATCAATATGGAAAAACTCAAAAAAATGTTTTTAGAAGAATACATTTTTAACTATAAATCTAATTTTACCTTCATTCGATTCCATGTAAAAACAGTTATTAACGTAAAAATATTTTATTTAATATATTTTATAAAACTATAATTTATAATAATACTAAATAGATAGAAATTTAATTTACTAACATTAACACACATTGTGAACATAAAAATCATTTTAAGGCAAATGTGTTTTCAAGCCCATAAATGAACTTCTAAAATATAAAATGTAATGATTATTTCAAAATTACCCAATAGATTATTTAAATTTAAAACAAATATATCTTAATTTATGATAAAATTTAAAACATAATAGGTAATTTTAATATCATTATTTAATAAAATGAAATAATAGTTTATTAAAAATTGATATTTTTAGTATTCACAAAAAATTAGTTTTTTTATAAAAATACAAAAAATTATCCATAAGAGAAATTTGGAATACTGATTTAAAAAAAGTAAAATAAATTTATTCAATTAAATGTTTAAAAAATTTCTTAATTTAATTTTAATTTTCTACATAGAAAGGAAAATAAAAAATTTTATCAAACCTTATTTTTTGAAGTATAAATAGTTTTTACAAAAATATGAGTTTTTTTTATTTTTAATGAATAAAATAATTTGAATTAAATAAAACATATATATATATATCATAATTTGATCAGTCCAATTCATAACTGCCAAAACAAATAGAAAGGTTATGAAATGTAGAATAAATCATGATTTATTTATACACATTGTGGGGTATAATGAAAATTTTAAGAAAACATCAAATTAATATCAATTGAATAAAAATAAAATATTAAGGAATAAAAAGTGGCACCTCATTTATAATGGTTATAATTAGGATGTTCCACTCTACCTAATAAAATAATAATATATACGAACTTATAATTTTACCCTATTAACCCTTGTCATGTCCAATTAGGTCAGTGACTAAAAAAATATATAATTTCATGGTCACTATCACTACTATAATTGATGATTCCATAGAAATGAGGAAAATATTTCCTTTTTAGGGTGGAAATACACTAACCCACATAACCTAAAATTCATGGTCACATTATTACAATGATACTAGATACAAGGTTTCACATGTTGACTGTCTAAATTGTTTATTAGACTTAGCAAACAAGATTCATATATTAATATCAATTACATTTGAAAAATTTAATTTAAAAATATATATTTTCATTGAGAACTCCATTATTCTCCTTTTTATATCTTGATATATCAATCAGAAAACACACCATGGTATCGTGGGGAAAAATATTAGAATGGGGTGAGGTCAGACGCTTTGTAAGGGTAATCATACATTGGAAGCTATTATTAATAAATAATTATAATAAATATTTCAGTTAAATAACAGAAACACATTCCATTTAAGAAATTAATTGATAATAGTTTGGTAGGAATATATTGTTATAAAATAAAAAAAACATAACTTATCTTATAATATTGAAATGTATAAATGGTTATTCTAACTAATATAATGATCACACATACATAAATAACTGATCTCATGATGAGGTAATTCATAATTCCGGGAATTTGTAACATAATTTCTAGACCATTCACAATATATTTTAAATTGGTGGGTAGAAACCCATCTAATTTGGACAGCTGATTTTTCTCCCAAGTCATGTTAATGCATTGAGGGAATATCTAGAAATGGGTCCCACCCATTACATAATAAGTCTAATGTATTCATTGCATGAATGGGGTGAAACATTATATATATAAATATTCATAATAAAAAACTAACATAAAAATTAAAATACATACCACAATTAAATAAACATAATCAAAAACCAACTAAACTATTATGGTAAAGAGTAATAAAATAATAAATCCTTTGTTAATATAGTCATAATTCATCAAAATTATAATAAAGATGATATAAATAAAATATAAACCATGTGTATTATAAGATAAATAATGTGTCTCTGTCATTTATTAATTGAAAAAATGTAATAATGTTATTAAAAATTTTTATTGAAAATAAATATTTAAATTTTAAATTATATTTGTTTACAAAAAAATTTATGAATTTTTTGAAAATAATTTCAATGAAAATGACCTCTAAAGATTATATATTATTATTTAAAACATAGGGTGTTCATGATAGAAGTAAATTTAATTCATTTATTATATTTTAAAAAAATATTCCTTTAATATATTTGTTAAACACCAAACTAACTCTATTTTGAAATTGATATAAAGATTCCATCAAAAATATTTTGAAATTTTTTAAAAATTGGTAGAAATTTATATAATTAATCATTTTAAAAATATTCATAATATTTTGAAATCATTTCCAGAAAGAGTGGATATTGATGAAAAATTATTGTTTTCTAAAAATAGAAATAACATCAAATTTTCATACAAACATTTTCCCAACCATTTTACACACAAAAGTGTCAAAAAATGGAAATATTAATTTAAAAGATCATGAATAAAGAGAGGATAATGAAATAAATTGGTTTTATGTTATAAATAAATAAAATTCCCCCAGCTGATTATAAACCAAAAAACAATCCTGAATAATTATGAGATTTTGAAATAGACCAATATCACTCTTGTAACTTTTGAATCATAATCCTTGTAAAAAAATAAAATATAATATAAATTTAAATAGAATGAAGAAAAATGGATTAATAATATAACATCTAAAAAGAGGAATTATATACATGATAAAGATTAATGTGTGGTTAATATGGGATATGTATCATAGAAGATAAAGTGAGATTAGAAACCCTTACCTTTAATTCGTCTCCATTTGTATGTGTTTAAACCTTTTCTACTTGAAGGAACTCTTTTATTTTTATACTTAAAGCCTTAACAAATTAGATTTTTGAACAAAAAAAGAAATATATGGATTATATAAAATATTGTGTAATGTATTTGGGTAGGTCTTGGCTAAACAAAATGGTTTTGGATTTGTGAAGTGGATTGAATAGTGGATGCCATTTTATAAGTGGGGACACATCACAATTGATATTTTTTAAATTTAAAAGTGATAACCAGGTTTTTTCTCATGATAACAGTAATAAAAATAAGTTATTAATTAATATTATATGTTGTAATTACTATATATGTCAATAAAATGTATTTTGGTCATGTTTTAAGTTATTTTTAACCCTTATTGTTTTAGATTAACCTTTTGGTAAACCAATTTTTACCTTAACTCAGGTAATTAATTTTTTTCACTATTCATTATAGTCAAAAAAAGTTATGACATTATTAGATAATATAAATTATTTGGATCCTGAAAATAGAATCTATTTTCCCAAATTCAATTCATATAAGTGGAATAATTAAATTTAAAATTAAACATGCATGCCCATCTGAAAAAGAAGGGTTTTCTGAAGCAAACCATTCAAAAGATTAAAACATTTTAATTGAATAATTAAATATGAAAAATATTACAGTTATCTAATGTAGTTATTTTTCAATTTAACTCAACTAATTTAATTTGAAAACAAATTTAAAATATAATTAAACTTTGTATGTAATTTAAATGAATATACAGTTTTTTATAAAAATTGTAATTTTTTACAATTCATCAAAAAAAATTATACATTCAGTAAATTATCATAAAATCATAAAAATATATTTCTGACACCTATAATTAAAAAAAATTATTTTTAAAATAAATTTTCATTTTGGTTAAAAAATTAATATTAAATTATGTTCACAAAGCGTGACAAGCCCATATTGTGGAATATTATAGTTTCTCAGAAAACATTTATTTCTTTCAAATGATTTTAATTTTATTTATAATTAATAGATAAAAATTAAGTTTATTTTATAAATGTTTAAGCCATATAATTTTTGTATACTAGATAGTCCTACTCATACCCACCAATTTAACGTCTTGGGTATAACAGACTTGTTTAAATAATAATATTTTAATAGGGTATAATATTTCATTTAAACCTAGAGATGGGTGAAAACAGGCTATCAATGAAGTTTAATTTTTTAAAAAATAAATATTTCATAAAGTAATAGGTTGTTACATTCTATTATATGCAAGGTGTTTCGTGTAATATACACTATCAAGCATGATATTCCGTTTTTTGAATGTTGAGATGTTACATTCTACACCCTAAATAAATTTTGTCCTCCTAATTTAATATTGATCATCGTAATCAAGGGTTGTACATTTAAAAATAACTTGGTTGGAAACCCATATGTAAGAAGGGTTAATAAAACATCCTCTTGAAAAGATATAAAGGGAAGTACCTCTATACTCTAGAATAACACATTACTACATTTCCATGTAGGAAACATTTAGTGGGAAGTGAAAATATGGACATGGAATAAAATCATAAATAATTGTAGGGAGTGATGTAGATTATTTATCACTATAAATTGAATGATAAATGGATAGTGAGAATCCACAAAACCATAAATATAATATGATTTAAAATAGAATTTTATTCATTCGATATAAAAATAATAACATAAAATTAATATTTCAATATCCTTTCTCTAATGTAGAGGAATTCTATTATTTTCTATGAAGACAAAGAAATATATTTAATTGAAATATATTTATTTTATAAGTACAATTTTATCCTTTGGATATGATTTCATCAATTCTCACTTTAACTCTTACACTAATAAATTAATATCTAAAAATAAACTTTTTATGTGTGATGCCATAGAATTGACATTTAATGTATATTAATATAAATTCAAGGATGAAATTTCATTCCTCCAATATTTTCCAAAACCAAAATTGTTAGAATGAGTTATCTGAAAAAACACCCATATTTCATCTTATTTGATTCAAAAAAGAGTTATCCTTAATACCATTCCAAAATATGTCTAGCCAAATTCAATGTCTAAAAATTTAGATGGGTTGTCACAAAATTTCAAAAATCAACATAAAATTATATTCCCAAAACAGAAAAGAGTATCTATTAATTTCACATTCCAAATTTTCAAATACCTTTATGACTATAAAATATCAATGAAAACATTCATGATTCTAAAAATAAAATTTCTAGTTGTTGAATATGTTCTACAAATCCAAACATGTAGTGAACTAAAGAAACAATAAAATGAACCATAAAATCACTAAAAAAATTTAATTTCACCAATACTAAAATGAAAACATCTATTTATGATTATTATTTAAGTTTATGTCATGTAATAATGTTATCTTACCTCAATAATTTCTTCAAAAAAAGATTATAGTGCCACTGAATACCCTTTTCTAGGTCCTAAACACCATTTAACGTATACTCTCAAATCCTTAATGGAAAAGTACTACAATAAAATCCAGTTAAATTTCATAATTCCTATAAGCATACATTTATTGGTAAAATACACCTATAAAATCATTATGTAATCCAAACAAAAGAACAGTAATCATTTAACTTTTTTTTTAGTAATTGTATAAGATTATCCTTGATCCCATATATTCTTATAATGTATATTACCTTGATGGTTAAGGAATTCATTTTAATATTGCTAAAACACATTATAGTTGAACAATTAAACATTAAAAACTTATTTCATTCCCTTATGATCATGATCATGTTGGAATTTACCTCCATACTTATTTTAAAATCACATTTCATTCCTGAAAGTACAAAGGTGTTTGTTTCCACAATTATCATATGGGGAAAATCTTTATTTCCATTCTTCCCATTATCTATTTTTTATCTATCATCATATTCTTATACTTATTCACATAAATGCCTTAATACAAGGATAATAATTACTCTAACATTATAAAACATGATACAATTTCCTTTTATGATGAAAACATTTGGGAGACTAGTTCCTTTCGAATAATTGTATTAATCTCATCAGTGAAATAGTCATTATTTATCTTATAAAATTTAATTACTTCATATAAGGACCTTTTAACCTTGTAATTTTGTCTTCAAATATGGAACGTGTTCATCTTTTTTTTTATTAGATTTAGAAATTGTCTCTAAATATTTTCTCATTGATCATAAAGAATATTCATTACAAGAAGAGTACCTTAAAATACATCAATTCCATGTTTCTTATATATTATTCACCCTTATAGGTTTAAATAAATGGCCAAATTTGATTAATATAACCCAATAGATGATGAAATTATTTGAAAACTTTTACCCTTTTATTCCTTCCCAATTTGAAAAATATCTTCTCTATAGAACTTATCCATTTTTCAGTTAAAATGGATTTGTAGTCCCTTTTAATGATGGAGGTTGTTTACTCTTAATGTGATATAAAATTGTTCCACAACATGGTTTATCAATAGAATACTCCATATCAAAAACGTTATTTCTCATAACATATGTCAGTTTCCACAATATGGTTGAAATATGATTATTACAAACTACAGTGCTAGCTCTAGTTTCAATATCATTCTTAGGAAGGAAATCCCAACACGTGGAATGTGGTTAATTTGGTCTACATTACTTCTTATAGAAATAATTTTTAAATAATTATGTACACTAGATTATAATATAACATTATGAAACCAAATGTATTACCCGAAAACTTTGAGACTCATAGCATAAATTCAGAAATTTATTCATGTCAAATCTCATAATCATAAACATGGATTTTTTCATAATGTTTTCAAAACCTAAACTTGTTTTCCAATAATTGTTTATGATTGTTAATTAAAATGTAAATTATCCTATGAATATCCCCTATTAGAGTCAAAAAAATTGTCCAATAAGGCCCATTTTTTAGTACTAAGTAAGGCTCGAGTCAAGCTTGATGAACTTTCATTAGTATTATTACCCCTAGGTACATCTGTTCTAGAACAATGTGCACATATAAAATCCAGATAGTGCAGTATATCTAGGAAAACCAAATAATATATCCCTTAACAAAACATTAGGATGTTATCCTATAGTTAGATTCATTTTTAATGTAATTCATAGGGTTATATTCCATAATCTATATTTTCCAAAATCTAGTTCCCAAGGTTTCTACAAAACATCCATTGATACCAACTTTAATGACCCAGAACCCAGTAACTAAATTCAGGGGTTACTTTATTAAATTAGCACTATATACAAGGTATTGTATCCTAAAAGGCCAAATAGTTTAATAGTCTTTTTAAACAATACAAATACATGAATTTTTCATATATTTGAAAACATAAAATATAACAAAGTTGTTTATTTTATAAAACTATTATTAATGTTACCATATCACTACATGTAAAACATAAATCACATCTTGGTGTAATGGGGAAATAAACCAGAAGAAAGGGGTGAAATCAGATGCTTGGAAAGGGTAATCATATAGTGGAAGCTATCGCGAATACATAATAATAATCACTATAGAATTAAAAATAAAAAAACCACATTCCATTTAAATAATAACATAACTATAATATGTAATGAATAAATTATTATCATATATATATATAATCATATTTGAATCATTTCTATGTATATTCTAACTAATTGAATAATCACATGGAAATAAATAACTATATTCAGAATTTGGGAATTCATAATTCGGGAAATCTGAAACATACTATCAAGACCATTAAAAATATATTATAAATATGTTAGTTTAAACCCATATAATGTGGTCAATTTTTACACTTTAGACATGTCGATGCATTGAGTGGATGTCTATAATTATGCCACATACCTACCCTAATAAGTCCAATGCATTCCTCATATGAAATTAATGAATCATTATCAACATAAGATTTAATATTCAAAAAATAAAAATGGAAATTTCAATACATAGCCTTATAAAATAATAATAATCATGATCTATCCAAATTAATAATGAAAACATTAATAAAATTGTTCATCCTTAGTCAAAATGATCATAAAACATCCAAATAAAGATTAAGGATCACATAAAAATAAAATATCCCTAGTGAATCATGAGTAAAATATGGGTTTGAATTCATTAATGAATATAGATACTATAATATCGTTCTTAATATCATTCTTGATGAAAATATCCTATTCAAATTGGAAATATATTTTTTAAAATAAAAATTCATAGAATATTTGTTAAATATTTTTCATTTAAAATTAGTTCAAAACTTATAAATTAATTATTAAAACATTTAGTGTTCATCAAGGCATAAAATTTGGTATATATTGAACATGTTAAAATAATTTTTCCTTTCACATTGTCAACAAAATCCAAATAGGCCTTATTTTTTTAAAATTTCGTGAATATTTCATTCAAAAAAATAAAAAATTCAAAAAGGGGTTAATTTTTTTTGACAAATCATTTTGAAAATATTATAATCATTTTTTAAAACATTTTTAGGAAACATGGATTTTGATGAAAATTTATTTTTGACCAATGAAACATATAAAATCATATTTTCATAAAAACATTTTCTAAATCAATTTATGTACCCAGTAGTGAAAAATGTATTATTACATAAAAATTTCTTAAATAAATATGGGATAAAAAAACTGATTGGTTATGTGATAAAAATATAAAATATTTTCCTTAAGGGTGACATAAATAGAATAAATCCCAACTGTGGACGATATTATTAAATAAAAACTTATAATATTGGTAATTTTTGAATCATATTCCCTATTAAAGTTATAAATTTGAATGAAACATTGAAAACCATGAAGGGTAATATATTTATGAAATAACATGCGAAAAGTTTAATTATATTCACCACTAAAAGTAATACATAGGAAATATGGCGCATGTCTCATGAATGTAAAAGTGAGGTGAGAATCCTTTTCCAAGGGTTCAACTCCATTCATATGTGATTGAACCTGCTCTTCTTCAAAGAACTCTTTTAGGTTTATAATTACATATTTCATAGATTACATTTTTTATCAAACCAAGGCCAATAGGATTTTCTGAAATGAGTTTAAAATTAATTAGATATGATATAGTCAAAAAAGAAGGTTCTTGGAAGTTTTAATAGGATTGGAGAGGGGTGGGATATTATAATTGGGGGAGAGGGCATGCATTGTATTTTTTAAAAGGAAAAGTGATGTCCAAATTTTTCTCAATATACCTGACTCCAAAATGGGTCATTATCAAACCATAGGGGTTCTAAATTTTAATTATGGCCTACCAATAGCTATTGGACAAATTTTATGTCATTTTTAGCATTTATCATCTTAGTTTAACCCCACATGGAAACCGATTTTTACCTTAACCATGGAATTGTTTTACTCTTTTTTCAATTCATTATGGTCAAAAATTTAGTTGAACATATTATATAATATAATTATTCTTATTCCAAATATGTTATCCATTTTTTCAAAATTCAATTCATAGAATTTACAATATTTAATTTAAAATTATACCCCTAGGCGAGTCGAACCATTTTGTTTTCTAATGAAAATCAATAATTTTTTTAAAACACTTTACTATTAGAATTTAATATGATATTTATTCTAAAAACCTGGATTAGTTATGTTTTAATAATATTTAACCAATTTCTCATTAATATAAACTTCTGAGATAATTTAAAATTTAAAATAATTTAAAAGAAATGAACATTTTTGATGAAAATTATTGTTTTCACTATTCATTAAAAAAATAATCTTTTTAAAATAAATTCAAAACTTCACCTAAATATAATTCTAAAATAATAATTTAAAAATTGAAGCTTATTTTTTAAAATAAATTTTCTAAAATATGAATATTTTAATTTTAATTTTTTTTTCAATGACTGACTAAACTGTCTTTTTAAACAATATTACTATGTAGAATACATTGAATTTTCTTTCAAATGATTTTTGTTTTATTAATAATTAATTGATAACAATTTATTTTATTTTATAATTTTTTAAACCATATAATTTTCATAATATATTTAGTCATATTTATACCCTTTAATTTAATTTCAAGTTTATAATGGACATGTTTAAATAAAAATATTTCTATAGGTTATCGATTTTCATTAAAACATAGTGTTGTTTGAATCCCAAGATATCGATGAGATTATACTTATCTAAAAAAAATATATGGTAAATTATTTGGGTCTTACATCAGATTCTAATCTGGGTGTTTCATTTCATATACAGTATCAAAAATTATGTTTCTATTTTAAAATCTTGGTGTGTTACAGAAGGACCCATACTTCCACATATACTGTGGATGGAATTTGTTATGACCAAATGACCATAATTTGTTTACCTCAAAACCTAGAATAAAATAATTCTAATCAATGTAAGTGAAATTAATTACACTTTAACCAATTTCTTGTATCTATTTAGTATACCTAGAGGTTCTCCAAAAAAGTTATAATTTGAGAATAAATTATCATCCTCGATGATTTGACACAATTACTAAAATGACATTTATTTAATTTTTTTCTTCATAAATAATTTCCGGTAATCTATTTCCTTGATAAAACAATATAGTGAAACTATAATATTATATAATTGATATGGAAAAAATAACTGCCATGAATTATCATTAAACATATCTAACCACATATATTAGACCAAGACCTTTAATAAAAAATGTGTTTAATATCATTATTAATAAAACTTATTCAATAATTGGAATATAATATAATAAGTCATTATACGTGTATAATGATACAATATCAATATCATCCCAAACATATAACTAATTTACACTAATATCTGTAGATTTTTACCCGTGACCAATGATCTTCATTTATTGAGTGAATCTTTTATCAACATTTCCATGTGTACCGCCCAAGGATATCTGTTGTGGACAATGATACACCCCATGATCGATGTCATTGTAATGGGGAATGATGTACCCAAGTATTAAATGACAGATTTATTATCATAATATTAATAACCCATTTATTTATTAGGATTTATTTATTTTCATTGCATTATGTAATATAAAAGTTATAGATTACATATTTTAGAAGTTTAATAAGAGAATATTGTATTATTATAATATTGAAGATCATTGAATATATTACTATGAATATGATTACAGTGAGATACATAATAGTGTGATGAGATTTTGAATGTCTCTATAATTTTGGGATGTGATATTTTATGGAAATAAAACATTGAATAGTGTACTATAATGGCTATATAAAATATGTTTTCTATATTTCAAGAAATTTATATTTGATTTGGATTAGTTGTGTAAAATTAAATATTATTATTTTTTTATTAAACATAATCGTATGTTTGAGTAATCATATGGTTCATAGGTTGTTTTATATTTATAATTATTTAGCATGTAACTAAATGGTTACTTTGATGGGATGTCAGAAATTGTGTTAAGAAAATTAAATCTATGTATGACTAATGTACTGGTCTCAAAATTATGTAAAATACATCATTAGGTTATAGATTAAATAATATTTAGATTTAATATATGATAATTTTTGTTAGTATATCTTTTGGTGAAGATATTTCAATATATAAATAATGAAGTTTTTGAATATTATTTTAGTAGGCCTATGAATCAAAAGTAATATAGAATCCTTGTAATTTTGTTCATATATACTAGAATTAAAAATTACGAATTTTGGTATTTATCATTTGATATTTTAAAAGGGATATTTTTATATATAATTAGATGAGATATTATTTGGATTTATTTTTTTATCTTAGGTACGGTATCTGATAAGAAATTATGTGAAAAAAATTCTCTATAATTTTAGTGAAAGTAATAATTTTTTTCAATTTTTTTGATATTTAAATTTTAAATTACCTACTGAATAAAAAAAATTGTTAATAAAAACATTAAATTTCCATCAGATTATGGGAGAATCTCTAGGTAAGAAGTGATTGATTCATAGAAATATATTGTTAATGTGAGAGTATTTTGATTGGATAAATCTAATGCATGAAGAAAGAAACTATATTTTTATTCATTAATTAATAAGAGTTTACTTATTGAACTATCATTAATGATATATGATCTATAAAAAATTTATAACATTATGACATAAAAAAATAAAATCCATTCCAATTTTTGTAATTCTTTTAAAAATCGTATAAATATTCTGTGATTATTGTTGTGATAGTAATTAAATTGGGTTATTTGTTTAAAGAATCCTACATATGATATAGTTAACTTTATTATATGAGTGATATGAGTTGTGGAATAGATTATTCTATACAAAAAATGATATATCATTCCAAATAAATAGATAAACCATGATAAAAAGGTTTTATAATGTGAATATTTTGTCAATAAAAACAGTATGTATGTTTGAAACATAATAAAGAGATATATCCATTCACATTAATATTATTATAATTAATACATATTTTGAAACAATTATTATATAACACTAAATAACCACATATCAATGTTTTTTTAAGACAATACATTAAATATAAATTGGTATTAGAAAATTTATATCCTCCCATATTATGCCCAAAACTGAAAAAATAAGGGGTGAGGTTGAATTAGGGTATTGTATTTAATTACTCTTTTAAAGATCATTTCATTTTTATATAAATCATTTAAATTTTTTTATATTGTTTTCATTTCCCTTAATATCTATTAATTATTATAAATTTAAATAATGAAAATGATTCATATATGGATTTACTATGATATATTATAATATGAATATTATTTATAACGGAGTGATAATGAATCATTATTAACTCATCATAATTCACTATTATTAATACTCAATTGAATGATTTTTATTAGATTCATTATCCTGAGAGGATCAATTCCCCAAAAAATGGATATCCACCAACCATAATAATAACTCTCTAAATAAACAAATAAAGATAATAAATTTTATCGCAAGTGAAATATTTCCTTCTATAACTATTTGAATTTTATATTTGATAATTTGTATTCATATACATAAATTAATTTATCCAAAAGTAGAATCCCGATAACATCATTCTCCCATTTTATAAGTTCTTCATGACTTCATACATCCTCTATTATTATATCATTCTTCTTATTTATTATTAATATCTCTATTAAAAGAGATCATAAAATCAAAACAATTTTAAAATCACAATTTTATGTTTTAATTTGGTATAATAGTCCTCAAAATAGACATTAAATCATGAGTATAATGATATAACAATATTTTTATTTTTTTCATTGTTGAGTGGGATATGAGTCTTTTATTAATTTAATTCATCCTCTAAATCATGACATGGTTGGTCCTAATTATGAGATTTGAAGGTAAATTACTTAATTTTCATCAGTATAACAAGTTTTCAATCACCTTATCCACAAACTATTTTACCCACATTGATATATCTATATTTCTCATTATTATCATGCCATTTTTTAGTCAACCCTTTCCATGATATTGACTTTGGATCTTCTTGTCCAATTTTCTTGATATTGGGAAATGAAAAACTCTTTTAATTTCAAAACATATTCATACAAATTCATTATATAAAATTAAAAAAAAAATTCAACCACAAAATTTATTCCATGGTATAATAATTTGATACTCACCCTATATTGGATAGTGAAATCAATAAACTCTTCTCTTCCAAAAAACTCACAATAAGAATTATTCATTTCAACACATCGATTTACATAAATCCATTGAAAAATATTTTCTTCCCAATTTTATTCATAATCGAATAGATTCTTGGACATAACATATAATTAGGTAATAATTTTACTTATACATTCTATGGTTGACCCATTTATAACCTATAGATTATGACATAAAGTATTCTTAACCACCATGATTATGGTTTTGTTAATCCCCATTGAAAATTATGTTATCCTCTTAAAACCATATAAAACTTCTCTACTTCTTTTTTATGATAATATAATATCTTTATTCATAATATATTCTAACTAATTCATCTTATTAATTAAAACACAATTTGGGCTCAATAATTACCTGTTTTGGATTGTTGAAAACACCATTGCAATTGATTCATATTAGATTTGTGTTTCCTCTTTTAAGAATCAACACTAACATATCTTCATAAATTGTGAAGAACTATAAGAGATGTTTATAGAATAAAACATCATTCAATAAATATTGGAGCATAAAAGATAATGTTATTATAAAAAAAATTAAAATAAAATTTTTAAATAAAATCCATGGAATATTTTCCCATTTTTCTATAAAATATATTAAAAATATTTGTAGAATTTAATGTTTCACATTTATCCCCCCCATTAACTTTACATATCTCATAGATACAACTTGTAGGATGAGTAATTCTATTATTCTTCACCATCTATAGGTTACATTCCTTGGATAATTTCTCCCACTTTTCAAAAATAAAATATTTTAAAAGATATCCTCCTCAATGTCCTAATAACATTGATAAAATATCCCCTAATTAATAAAAAAAATCCCAGGACGCCAAAAATGTCATTGTTTCTTAAAATTAAATCAAAATAATGTAGGAAAACGATTAATAATATTTTAAACATATTCCTTGGGTAGATGGTTGAATTTTATTATTTATTAAAAATATGTGGGCAAAAGATAAGGGTTTTGACAATACTTCTCATACACATCCCTTGGGAGATATTTTATAGGAACATATTTCACTTCATCCTTCATAGGAATCCTCTATTAAATTATAGGTCCATGTTCTACATTTTCATTAAGGTAATGACATGTGATAACCATATATTTCATTTTTAAAATTTACATATAATTTTTATATGATATATAAAACAATGGTTATGAAACACTGTCAATATAGATGAATAAAAGTCTTCATTGAAATCCACTCATTATTATGCAACTCAATTAATTATTTTCATAATTATGTTTTCCTAATATACGCATCCACTACTGTGTATAATGAAAAAATTTCCACTTCTTGCTAATTATAGAGATTTATTTTCTTCCATGTAAAAATTTTCAACAATATATGATTTTTTTATCTTCGGTAAAATAATCCCATTAATAATCTATGAAACCCTATAATACCTACATTTTTTCTCCATAATGAATGCCGAAAAAACCATCATTCATTTAATAAACTAATGTATTCTTTTAATTCAAACAATTCTTGATGATTGGGATCACATTGATACATTTCCACTTAGTATGTGGAGAACAATATTAATTTCAATGTAACTTCTAGAATCCCAACCTAAATCACCATGTCCATGAAAAAATGATACATGACGTCATGCCTACATCCCGATATGATAAAGGTTATCAACTAGTACTGATGATCTCGAGTGAAACCTTTGGGAGAGTATAACCTCAAAAATATTGAAAAAAATTGTTAATGTATACTTTCAATGTATGTGAAGACAAACAACATACAAAAAATATAAATTTCTTCTGAAACAATAGACTCAAATATGAGTAAAAGGAACTGGTCACCCCCCATACCAAGAACATATCCATATAATAAAATTAAAATGAAAAAAATGTGGTTAACGCACTCCAAGAAACATCCCATCCATTTATCCAAACTTATGGAGACCTATCCTACTAGAACATAAGATATGGCCTTAGACCAACCTATATGTGAAACAAGTGATGGATGAGTGGGTTACCTAGTTCCCTAGCCTCAAGAGAATGGTATGAGAACAACTAACGCGAACACCACCAACGTGGTCTAGTACCCATCCAGTAGTGTGGGATGTATGTGCCTGTGATAATATAAATAAAAATTAAATAGGTAATACATATATATAAAATAAAAAATATAATAAATAATTAAATACATGTATATAATAAACACATGTCAAGCAGTAGATCCCTTAACAGACCACCAAGAACCCTAAGCATACCTACTTCTTCTCTATGTCAAAAGGATTATCATAATGGTTGTTAGAAGTAACCAAGTTATCCATATCTCTAGTGAATGTTTTTCTCAGCATCCTCATGTAATCATGTATACATGCTACTCATTATTTTTTTAATCATCATGTACAACAATGTTACTCATCATCCACAATTCATTGAGTGCTTCTCTACATTCCCTGTGAATCGAGTGACATGTCACAAAGAATCATCTAGGACAATAGTTCATCTTCAACATGGAATTCATGGCATGCTCACAAGTCCACCTAGTTCTTAGGTCCTTCATTTTCATTTTCAAATTTCATGCGCACACCTCCTCTAATAGATAATCATGTCATGATGGTCCACCTTTTCCATCCATCAATAATGATTATACAAAAGGCTTAATAACATACATAATAAGGGGGAGCGTACGATATTAAAATATCATAGCATAAAATCATGAGAATTTTTAGCAACATATAAATACATTGGTTTATTGTTGAACATGGACTAAAAATCTACACTAGAATACTTATGGCATAAAACATTGTAGGGGTCTCATGGGATACACATGAACTTACATGTAATCAAAATCAACCATGGTCCACAAGTTATTCCAATACAGGTATCACATAAAGGAAAAAGAGTGCACATATAAACATATAATAGAATAACATCATGACTTATTTTCACCTACTCATGTGATAAAGAACATCATCTTCAATTAGGATACCTAATCATTATCATGTAATGATGAAAATACATTTTCTCATAGGGATACATAGACCACATAAATGTGATTTAGGGAAAAAATTGTCCCATCAGATTCTAGTCTCATATATCACAACAACCCACCTCATTATTTCCATGTTGACTAAGTCCCTAATATGTGATCACTAATCAACCATCAGTGGTTAGTTTAGAGCCAGTGGAAAAGGATCCATCAGGTCCCTTGTCACATCATGCAATTACATAAGTCACGATTCCTTCAATAAATCAATACACAATAATAATTAGTTAATTAATTAATTATTATTATTCATGTCTAATTATTAAAATTACTGCCATTATCCCATGGTGGAAAACCTCATACCCCATTCCAATAAATGTTAATAAATACCAAAATGTAGATTACACGTGACTACCTATGTCAAATAAAGTCAACTCCAAGACAATCAAATTCCAACAGCTTCTTTATAATCTCTTATGCCCATTTATCCTTACTCCAACCGTATGAGTTTTATCTAATTCCAAATGATTATAATTAAGTAATTATAAACAAAATATATTAAATTAAATTATTAAAAGAACTCACATTCAAGGAGGAGAAAAATAGATGAAATACTAACTAGAGGTCATCTCATAGCCATTAACATAAAAACCCATTCATGTAAGGTCTCTCATGTTCACATGTTGTCAACCATGGAAAATCCATCTTTTGAGGAAACACAAAAAAACCGATTTGGTAAATTAAATTCGAAACATTTTTAGAAATAAAACCAATGTAATACCTTCAATAAATCTTCCCTCAACGGAATGTATTCATTAACAAGAAAAATTATCTCACAATGTCGATCCAAAATCACAAAATCTATAGAAAAATACTTCAAAATTTGATGGAATTTTTCATCATATTTCTCTGATCATGATTGATCCATGATAAAAAGATTAAGGATAATTTAATGATAATTTAAAAATATAGGGATAATAAAGGGTAATAATTAAAAACATGAATCCATCAAATTGAATGGATCTTTTATTGGAGAATAATATATATTAGAGGAGCACTGAGAAGCCAAATCCTCCTACTCCCAAGGGGAAGAGCATAAGGATTTGATGGAATATATTTTTGTGTGTAATATTTCAATATCATCACTTTAAATCATCCTTAAAAATACCAAGATCCTTTCATGGTTTTAATATTTGTTTCACATCCTTATTTTGTAGGTGAAAAGCACACTCTGGTCCTAGATAACTTATTTCATAGAGCAACACTATTTGTAATGTCGTGATTTCTCAACCGACCCCATTATCACATATTAAACCACCAATATATGCCCCCATGAACCCAAATCACATAGTGAATACCCTATTAATTTTGTGAATATAATGGTGGTGCTTCATTTAAAAGTCTCGGACCCCTAGTTAGTCCTCTGAGGGGCCTCCCAAGCCCCTAGTTCATCACTCGATCCTTGAACCCCATCCCAAAACATCTTTTTGGGACATACAAACACTCTGAAACTTTTCATTATTCTTGGTTCGTAATAAATTATATTCATAAAAAAATTTATCAGATATCCTTGAAAATACTCCAACATGTAGCAGTGCTGGAATTTATAATTTCTTAACTATAATGAGTATTTTTCTTGAGACATTTTGTAGCACACAAAACATTCCTCCTGATCGATCATGATCCTCATCCCCAAGTATATCTCTCATATTTCAAATATAAAATCTATATTCTTCCTCAAGGATATTATCACTTATGAACACTCATCTGGATACTCTTATGTGACTCCATGGATAAACATCAGAAGTCGACCCAAAAGCTCATTTTCATAAAACATCACGACCATGATTTCTGCTTCCATTAAACCTGAGAAAATATGGTGTCCTCAAAAAATTCCTTATGTAATATAAACATAATCATCGTTATAAAAATACCCATATACGTCAAGATCCTTGGTATTCTAGTGATACGACTTGTGTTGTTCAGTCCATCACAATTTATCAACACAATACAAGATTTGGAATTATATACAAACACCTCATTCATGTTTCCAACCCAATCTATTATGTCTCTAATGACTAGGGAAACTGGAAAAATACTATTTCATTGAATGGTTTGGGTTAATTTTAATACCCCAGTCACACTCAATATGATGGGATTAATCTGGTCTAAACCCATTACTTTTAGGTTCACATGGATACACTATTTGGTACATCCTAACAATCTACCAAAAAAGGTCTTCAATCTAAAAAATAGATGCTCCATTAAGGCATAGATCATAATACCTTATGTTATGGAGGAGTTGTTAAATTATTTTAACATCCTTACTGGCCATTTAACTGAAATAATTTTTTTTTGAGTTTTATACATCATATCATTGCAAAATCTACAAGGATTTATAACATATATTAATACAATAATTATTTGATTCCTTTTTAGTAAACAAAGATTTTATATGGTGTCTAAAACCAATATCTATTCTCCATTTTTCTATATATCTAAGTCAAACATTAGGTAATCAATGTGGAATAAAAAACTCTCATGTATACAACATATTAGTCTCTTGTGTCTCATAGTCATTCAATGACTAGTCATTCATATACCATATACCTTCAAAAAAGAGACATCATTACACAAGTGAAATACTGACACTTTTCACAATAGGAGTGTCTTTATTATATCCTTACAACATATACATTATCCTACCCAACCCCCAAATAATTCATCACTAAATGTGATTACGAGGTATAACCATCTATTTAGTTGATAATAAAGAAATGCACCATGCCCTGTAAAAAATGGAATTCTAGGAAATTTAGTATCAATTAAAAATCCATTTAGGATATGTATAACACCCACTAATAGATCATGCACGGGTTTTGAACTCCACATAGATGTGTCTCATCTCGTCACATAAGCCTCATAATTAATCCACAACATCTAACTGACCTGAATCATGTACTGACCACACAATAGTACTTCGATACATTGTGGATGCCATCTTTAACCACAAAGAAAACTCTATAAGTATTAACCATTGGGCCTCCAAAAACATTCATCTTCCCATCAAACATGTTTCTTTCTAACACCAAGGATAATCTGATGACAATGAAGTAAACATTTTTGATGTACCATCACCTAATCCATATGTCCATCCACAAAACCAAGACATTATCAATAGTCAGTGGACCCACTTCATTCACCAACACATATGTAGACACCAAATGAACACTCATCGACAATATCACTCTATGAAAATCATAACAAGATATCATGTTACTCCAACATATTGATTCATTCACTATTAATGATTCTCTAATCCCACACTCACTTTTATTTATTTGTCCACACCACAAGGTTACATATCTATTAAACCCATGAATTTTCGGTGACCCTTTTGGAAAAAATAATTCCTTAAATTGAGTATCACAACACTCCACATAACACACAGGTGTTAGTTTAAACTAATAAAAATCTATCCCAACTCTAACACTTCTTGGTTTGACAACCTACGCTTTTACATAGTATCCAACTACTTGTACATTACATAATAACTGGATAGATAACAAATTTTCCAATACTCAATGCATTAAATTTCCAACAACTCTATAATTTAACCTTGTATCTCAAGAATTAGTACCCAAGGATCTCTAGAGTCCAAATATTCAATAAAAATTTAAGACTTTTATAAGAATTTAATAGATTTATAACATTACCAATATATTTTCTTTATTAAAAACAATCACTAAGGAATTATCCTTTTCTATTACATTATGAATAATATCTGTAGACAGGTTACATTCACGTAGTAAGAGAAAGTAGCACACTAATAACCATAGTCACATTCAAAGGCAACCAGGACTTCCATAAACCCACAAAAGGTTTCACTATGGTTTTCACCTTATATAACATCATCAAGGCTCATATCCAATGAAATACTATGATGTCTTCACTCTTATACCAACCAAAATGTGTGGAATATATTCTAATATCGGTTAAACCGAATTCCATAAGGTTCTAAGGGTAAGTCAACATAGACTATAGATGGAACCTCTATTAACCATTCATATCAATAGACCACTAACATGATGTTATTTACTAAGCACATTTAACCCCAAAAAATGACCAAAAATGCACATTGCCCCATTTTTTCTTAATGGGACTGAATCATTTTCAACATTGTAATCATCACTCAAGTGCACCACATCATAGTCTCACACCACATACAATCATAATTTTACACACATATGGGTAAATATAATCACAAACAATAAGTATAAATGTCACGATAAACCATCATTTGAAACATGATTCATGTGAAACCCCTTGTTGATATGAATAATAGGAAACTCATTATGAAATAACAATATCAAAATCCATGTGAACTGTACGAGGTGAGGAAAATGACAATGGTGGAAACCAAGATCATTAATCCCGCACCATGGTAACCTAGAACACCCTCATATAAGATATTTACATTTCACTAATCATATATTCACCTCAAGATCTAACACATTCATATGCTTTCAGTCTACCAACTCCCCAATATAATGAAAAATATGATAGCTTATTCCATTATACTATTTTGCATCATCTTGTCCCAAATCACTAGGTATGATCTATAATTCCACATGACATAAGGTTCACCTCCTTGTATACTATAGTGTTCCAAATATAATCAAGTGTGTCGAGGGGATCTATGGGGAGAGTATACCATCAATTAGAGTTCATAGTAAAAAAATGAACTACCTTGCATATAATAATATACTATTAGAGTATGAAAAAACCCATAACAAACCATCTGTATGAATGTATGTGAAAACAAAATAATAAAAATTGAGTATAAGGAACTGATCTCCCACCAAGAAGACCAAATATATAAATTATAATGTTATAAATAACAAGAGCATCGGATACCACTCCAAGCCCCATCTCATCCAATTCCCTTGAATTATAGATATATATCCTTCTAGTCGATCGACACAATAATCATAAAAATATATACTATACAATGGAAGGGATACGTTGGTACCTAAGATTCATAGCCTCATAGTAAGTGTTTGAGTACAACTTATTTTGTCACCACTAATGAAGTCCATTACCAAACTGATAATGTGAAACATACAAGCATGTGAAAATATCATAAAAAGTAAACTTTTAATATAATTTTTTATAAAATTTCATGTAATAAACAAGCACACACAAGTAAATAATCCCCACATGTTTAGCGGTTTTGTGATTACCAATCCATGATATACCTCATCCATATCTTCTTTAGATCCATGGCTCTAGGATAATCATAATGAATGTGTAGAGTAACCAATCTAGCCATAGGGATAGTGAATAAATATCTATACATCATCATGTAATCATGTACACATGCTACTCAAAATTCTATAGGTATAAAGTACAACATGTTACTCGGAATCCAAAACTCATCATGAACTTCTTTAAATTCAATAGGCATTGAGTGACATGGTACATGGTATACATTTGGCATTAAGTGGGTCCTCAATTCAGCATCCTTTGAATCCTTGTAACTCCACCCCATGATCAGTTACATTTTTTTGTCATTATAATTAATTTTCACACCCACTCAAAGGGAAATCATGTCATAATAGTCCACCAGTTCTGAACACAAATAATTATGCCTCCAAATTCACAATAACTTACATAAAAGAGAGAGAGAGAGAGTATGATACAAGAATATCATGGAAATACATCATGAGTATGTGTAGAAACATTCAAATAAATTTGATCATCATAAAACATGGAATAACAAGATACATAGGAAACTCATGGCATAAAACATCATAAGGGTCTCAATAGATACACATGCACCCACATGTGGTCAAAATCAAACATGGTCAACATGGTTTTCTTATATAGGTATCATAACATTGAAAAATAGTGAACTTATAAACTGATCATGGAATATGACCCTGAGTTATTAAAAATACTCATGTTATTAAATATAACATTTTTCATTAAGAAAACTAATAATTCTCATAGAATAATCTACATACATGGTGTTACTAGGATACACGCACCACACACATGTGATCTATACATAAAACATGGTATTAAATTCACTATGTATCCTATAGAACACAAGGCAACTCAATGTTTCCATGTATTGTAGATAAATCATATTAAATCAAGCCTCTACCATCGATGGTTGGTATCGAGCCAATGAATAGGGGTCCTCCTTAGCCCTTGGAATTTTCTATAATTACATTTGGCTTGGTTCCATTAAATAATTAAGACTCAAGCATTTTCAATTAATTAAACATTATTTCTATCAATAAATACTTATAAAAACTTGTTCATTCACCAATGCTGTAAAACATTATACCTCATGCTAATAAACATGCATGAATAAAAATGTGTATATTACACAGGATAGCGTACCTAAAATGGTGCCATCTCCAATTTCTAAAAATCCCCAAGGTTTTATCAAATTCTCTAAAGTCCATTCATCCATCATCAAATAACAGAAGTTCCTATATAATGGAAAAAAATTACCATTATTTAATTATATCTAAATTATAATTAATTTAATTATTAAAATAAATAAAATTAAAATAGTAGCCACACCAGTTGAAAGACTTATCAAAAGTCACTATCTTATAATATCCATGACCAACTATACCTGGATGGCCTTTCATGTTCATCCAACACTATCCCAAGAAAAAAACCTATCACCTTTAAAAACAATAATAAAAAATTAAATAAATTAAATTGGATATTATTATGAATGAATCCTAATTAAGTACCATAAATAGATCTCCCCTTAATATCTATCATTCATAAATAATGGAGTATCCTCTCATCATGATAATCTAATATCTCATCGTCCTTGTAAATATCCATCAAGATCAATTTAAATTTTCAATCTAATTTATCTAATCAAGATACATCCGGGATCACCAAGTGAAGGATATTTTGAAGATAATTTGAAATATTTATGGATAATATATTTTAATAATTACGAAGATGAATCTATCAAAAAAAAGTTATTTGATCGAAGAAAAATCGATATCATTTGAGATCTTAATATCTAAACCCTTCCCTTATCAAAAAATTTACCATAAATAAGTAAAGGGAATGGATTTTTAGGATTACAAATTGATACAATCACTTATAAAATTAAATAAAATTTCCATATATAATCCCATGATTGAGAAATTGTTTCAAATCATTATTTTTCATGGAAAAAATAACATACAACGACTAAGAAACATGTGTCATGCCATGATTTCTCAGGTAATGCATCCTAGCCCAATTGTCACTTTGTAAACCAAATGTGGCCACCACATGAACCATCATAATTTCTTTAATATATTATTCATGACGTGAATAGGATACTTATATAACTTATAGTAGTCCTGAGTCCCTAATTGGTCCTCTAGTGGCTTCTTAGACCCCTAATTCATTAATATGGCCTTCAATCCCATCCAAAAAAACCATTTTGGATAAAAAAAACTTATGGAACCTCATCAAATTTCGTGTTTCATTATAATTAAAGTCTAAAAATTAATGAATGAAAGTGCCCTAGGAAAACTAAAACACAAACCATCATAATCTGTGACATAAATGTAAACTATAGTAAATTTTTTATAAAATTACTATAGATTCGACATTAAATGAGTCAAAATATAACTCATTAAATAATTTCATTCCCCTTTAAATGGTTTTGTATATTAGAATGATAGCTTCCATGTGAAATCATATCAACACATATTTTTAATATTTATATAAATAGATGAAACTTCTAGTAGGATTTTAATTCAAACAAATTTCAATAATAAACTTATACAAACTTATTATGAACAATTAAAAGTTATTATAAATTTTTAAAAACTATTTCCTAAAATTTATTATATTGAACCTATTATAATCATGTTTTAATTCTACATTTACAATATGAGATAATCAAAGGAGTTTTATTCATATATATGTTTTATTCAATTTCATAATGTGTGAAAGCATCTTCTTTAGGTTGAAATCAGGCCTCATGGACCATGATCTTAGTTACCCTTTAAATGTATACTCTGTTGTCTTATATGTAGATAAATTCTATTTATTATAATAGATTATAAATAAACCTAGTTTACCAATATATTTTTATCCCTATATAATAATTATTATAAAATATCAATTAAACCTAACTAAATTATTTAAACATAATTTAGAGAATAATGGTTAGGAAATGATTTATTCCTCTTAATATTTCTATAATATTTAAAGTATATCCCATCCCAAATCCACAAATTATTGAATAAAAATTTTATACAATACATTCTGATTTTATCTTCACATGTAAATATTTAACAAATTTCATCCTAAGAACCTATTTGGTTATGATGATTGTTTTATTATTTATCATAGAAATATTTTTCCATGTGTGATTATTATAAATTTTTTCAAGTAGGTCATGCATTCATTAAAAAAATTTCATCCTTTATATATTTTGAAAAATCTATTATCTTACCATGTGAAAATATTGTTATTCATTATATAACATTCAACATTCTTATTTTAACAAAAACAAAATTTTAATCATATATGTTTGTCTCATCAATTACATCTAAATTTAATGATATTACTTATTATTTAATATATTATCACCTTGGATGTTGTTATATTTTTATGATTTATCCAAAAAAGACTACTTATATAATAAAAATGACTCATAATTTTCTGTTATTAAATTATTATTCTTTTTTCCATATTTATTTTAAAAAATCATGCCTCTAAAAATATTACAACATTAAATTCAAAAATATATCCCAACATTAATTGGATAATTTGTATTATTTTCTATTTTATCTATAAAAAATCCATTTATTTCTTTTAACCCAAATCATTAATTAGATACATTAATTTTTTTCAATATATAAAACTCAATTTTTATGTTCTTATAGCATTTGAAACTAGTATTTTTATTTTATCATGTCACATTGACTTCTTACACATCAATCAAATTCAACAATTCATACATGGTTATAAAATCAGTTTTCATAATGTATTCATTCCAAGAATTTTGAGAGAGGCCATTTATTATTTGAATCATTTATTCCCTTTTTTATTATTTGGATTTTACTCTAAACCATGCTATTTTTTTATGTGTTTTCAACAAAATATTGATGAAAAATATATTTAATCTAATATTATTATTATTATAATTAATTTTAGAACTATATCTCTTTATTTTATCGAAAAGTGTGGATCTTCTTCGTTAAGATTAGTTTATATATGCATTTATATCTTTTTAATAGTTTAAAACATTAATTTTATGACTACTCAAAAACACCCTATAACACCCCATATTAAAATGGATTTTTTTATATTATTTTATATTATTTTGATTCTTCTTATTTTCTAGGGGTCATTGGCTATAATTTTTAAATTTTGAATGTTACAAATGGATTTATATTTTCCATCATGATTTCTAAACTTTTGGTAACCAATATTTTGTGTATGTCTCTTAGAAATGCATTTTGGCATGGTCTATACATAGACAGACATACTAGGAGGGGACATAGGAAAATCCTTGTAGGGGGTGTTTGGTATGCCCAGTAATGACTTCATGGTTTCCACATGGTTTAGTAAAGTTTCAACGTTAACATTATGCCAAGCCCAATTTAAATTTTAGGAATTTATGCTCTACCCTCTCTAATTATAAACTCTAAATCCCTCATTATCCAATCCCCCATGTAGGTACGATGCCCCCAGTCCAAGATAGACTCTAGAAATGCCACCTGCATTGTGTTTCCCATTCTTTTGGTGATTTATTTGTTGTTTATTCCCAATCCAATGTTTAATCCTTATCATAGAGTCGTGTCTCTTCTTCTTCCAAATTTTCCTTTCATTGGCCTCCATCCTAATCATTGAACTATTATTAGTTAAACCCTATATAAGGGGTTTGAATTTTTTTATTTTGATGATCCTATGGAATTTGAGGTCTTCTATAGGTTTCATTTACCACATATTGGCTGCTACGAACAAGTTAACATCGATCACAGCTAGGTTTCCTCATGTTTGATAAATTAAGTTATAGTTCCATATATTTCATGAATATTAAATTTATATTTTAATATTAAAATATTATTTATAATTTTTTTAAGCATTATTGGGAATGAAAATAACATTTTACATGATTTTCATTCCAATAATTATGATACTATTAATTTTAGAGCATATTAAAAATATTTTTCAAAAAACCACAAACAATACCTATTTGAGGAAATTCTTGAATGGATCCTTAATTATTTAATTGGTGTTACTTGAGATTTTATCTTCTTTTGAATTTATTTTTTAAAGGTTTTAGTTGTAATTTTAAATGGAACATGAAATACTCTATATGGTTAAATTTTGTACATGTTTTCATTAAATATAATTGGTGGTTTAGAATAGTTTAGGAACTATTTTGGTTATGTGAAAATATAAAAATTATTTTTATCTATTTTTAAGATATTTTATTAAATGATGTTGAATTTAAAAATTTTATTTCAATTGTGATTTTAAATTTGATGTCTTATAAACTATTTTAGAAATGATATAAAATTGTTAAATAGATACACATCCTTCCAGATGTATTTTTAGAAGGAATGTTTGGCATATTAAATATGTTTTTTAATTATGTGAGAATGTGAGACCAATATTCCACCAATTTTATTTGATGATTAGTAAATATGGGATTGGGAAGATGTATTTTTGAATGGTCATTAGAGTGAATGGTGAATTGCGGTGGGGTGAATTTAATATGTTTAAATTATAGTGATACCTTAATGGACATGAATATGCTAATTTTTATTGAATTAATATTTTAGGACATTGTATTATCTCTTGATCTCTCTTAGAGTGATGATTTTGTTGGGGAGTATAATGGACTATGGTCACATGGATTTTATTTAGTTAATTTTTTATTTAACTTTTTTTGTTGCACCATCCATGTAGGGAATTACATCATTCAATTATGGTTTTATGGTGGATTAACATTATATATATATAGAGATAGGGACTAGGGATAATTAATTTTTATCATTATGGGGGAAGGTTATAGTGAGTGAAGGTAAAATATTTACATTCAATTTATTGAATTTTATATTATTTATTATTTTCTACTTATCTGATTTGGTATGGACATTTAGTTTATGGATGGGAAATGTTTACTATTTTGGTCAAACTATAATTTCTCTAAGTCATATTTAATGTTTAAGTAATTCTCATTTCTTGTAACTGATGCCCTGATTCTTTTCTCTAGCCTGGGGGGATTGAGAATGTACCTTATGAATGTGGTCTACTGAGTCTTGTGATGGTTTATATAGCATCCCATGCCGGTTCATTATGATCCAAATACTTTATAATATACCAATCCACAAATAATTCATAAAACATGTGACTCCATATCCTTTTGTATGAATTGGAAGACAAACAACAGAAAACACAAACTCCAACATATACATAGTTTTCTTATTTTTAAGAAAAATATATAATTTATTAATTTATTTCATACTTAAAAACAAAATAGATAAAATTATTATATTTTTTCATCAATAGAGGAAAAGTGATATCTAAAAACCTTATCAATTTCCCTATAATTTTTTGATTAACCGGAAAACTATATTGATGTTATTGTTTATTTTTTCTTCAATTCAATGGAAAAAAAGAGTCTTTCAAGTCTTGAATTTGATTAATATTTCCCCATATTTTATTTCTGTTCAAATATATATTTTTATATAACATTATATGAGTAGTGAAATTTAGTTGAATGATTATAACATATATGGAGGGATATAACCATGTTTAAAAATAAGGAAATATATCATGTCTTTTATATAGAGAATATCACTCTTCTATAGATCCATTCCCCTAATGTTACATTTTCGAGTTCCATGAATCAATGATCAGGGCACATTTATTTGTACATTTTTATTTTTATTTTGGTTAAATACTATATTAAAATAACAGTGGAATGTTTTATCAGGGTGTAAGGATCATATTATATGTATTTTGGGTGTTCTAGGATTGAAAAAATGTATAATGGGGAATGTATCACATGGAACACAATCAGTGACAACCATCCACAATGAATTTGTCGATCTATTTAGGGGGAATATTTTTTCAATCCATCAGAGGAGAAACTTGTGAATACGGGAGTTATGGAACCTTCAATAACAGGATTTTTTCATGGATTCATCATCATTTACAAAATAGTGTAGGTTTCCCAGGATACCATACAATAGAATTTTGTTCGATTGTGGGGATCACATGGTCAGAGCACGTTTTGGAAAATCCTGTGTCCAAGACATGAACCTCACTAAAAAGTGTATATTTACCTCTTTCTCCTCCCAAAAATCATAAATCATCATCATATTTTCTTCCTTGTTTCACTCCCAGAATCCCATGGTTGACCACATGATTCTTTCTCTCTTCCAAGTGTTAATCTACTTCATTTATTAGTCATTTGAGGTGTTGTTTAATATGATTTGATGCCTTGTCTAAGATTCTTCGATTGTTCAATTGAATTATATATTTATTTCAATTCATGGTTTTCCTTATTTAGGTATATCTCATATACCATATTTCCATGTTTTTTTCTTGTTTTGTGTCTGTGACTATTCTCTCCTTAATTAAAGGAAAGGGTTGGAAAATTGGATATCAATGAGCATATAATATGTGGTTTAAGAGATATTTTCTATTTTATTGAAATTATTTCAATTTTATAGTGACTTTGTGATGTCACCAATGTGTTGAGAGTTAATTTACTTGAATTTTAAAATTGTTTAGGAATTAATTTTATGTCGTAGACCTTTGACAAATATTTTCAGGTCTATTTGTGGTCATGATTCCAAACCAACAACCACCCATCAGTTGTTGAAAATCCATGGTAATGGTAAGGAGGGGTTAAAAATAGATAAATTGGAGGATTAAAAGCATATCCTGATAATACTTTTTGGATGGAATGCTAGTATGGTTAAATAGACTATATGGAATAACATGGGAATTAGTTGTTTTATTAAATAATAATAAAATTAAATAAATATTTGTTAAAGTGTCAGGTTTATGTCATTAAATTGTTTCAATGAACATTTAGTGGTTTTTAATTATGAATAAATAATTAAATGACTTAATTATAGAATTTTGTTTAATGGGTTTGAGTATGATAGACGTTGGTGAATAATGACTATTGAAATAGAGCATATATTTCTCTAGAATGTGTTTATGGGGTCAAATATATAGAACCATGGAAAATGGAATATGATGTATTGGTTTTTGTGACAGACTAAGTATGTATTTACCAATTGTATTCTATATGGTTTAGGATGATGGAATGATACTCTATACCCTTGGTTTTGGTCAACAATTGATTCTCTTGGCACTAGTTGTATTATATATGGTTTTGGTCCAAGACTGATGGTCTAGAAAAACTGAAATTTATAAATGGATTAGGCCTTAGAATAATGAAATATAACTAATATTATGTATGAATGCTATGGGAGTATTAGACTGATGAATCTTGTTACAAATAATAAAATAATTAGTTACAACCATTTTATTTACACATTTTATATATCACCATATGATCTATGTCATTGGTAATTGATATTGGATAAATCATGTTTTGTTTTAAAGGGTTTCACATTGAACCTTAGGGGAAAATATATTAATAAATATCATTTATAAAAAAATAATTTATCATATTTTCTATTATTCCCTTTTTACATCTGCATTCAATTTTTCATGGACTAGTTTTTTCTTTAGACAATGTTGGTGGTGTCTTACTGTGTAATAATCAAACCCCACTTTTCTTAACATTGGTACCCAATAATATATAATGGTTCTAATACAATATATTGGTAAAGAACCAATAATATATTGCATTTATTTGACTTATGGGATTTATCATGGATTAAGGGACTCTACTAGTTTTTAGTAACTATTTTTGGGATTTTTATTTTGTATCATTCCCTTGGGTTCATTATGGCAGAATTGACTATGTTTAAATTACATGACTATTTTACTAGCTTCATGAAACATAAATAGTTTTGGGAATTTATTATGTGTATGTGGTTACCTCTTGGTAATCGTATATTGTTATTTACAATATTTTTTTTACAATTTTAAATAAGGAATTGTTTACCCATATTCTGTAATAATCGCTCATTGATAGTGGGTTTCTTATAGAATACGAGGAGTTACACTTTAGGTTATGTGGCTAACTGGGTAAGTTAATATTTCTGAGTGAGATATGCAAATAAATTACATTTTATTTTTAGTGTACCATAATTACCAAATCATACACTTTAATCTTTTTTATCCTTTATTTTTTGTGAAATTTTTTATTTCCTAATATTTGAAAAGAGCACTGACTCCCAAGGATCCTTGAGATAACTACATTTCTTTCTTTTAGATATATATTAACTGCATTCTCTTTATTACATAGACATTTATACAACCATGTTTTTTAGTTATTCGAGAAATATTTTATGTATATTTTCCATTATATGATATCACATAATCCTCCTTCATTATAATAAATTTATTATTCAAATTTATATATTTCATTAGTCTCCAATATTAAATCCAATTAATGGATTGTTTTATTCCCTCTATTGGTTTACTCCATGGACGTATTGATGGAATGTAATGAGATTATATATATATACCATTTCAATACTAAAAATATACATTAAATTTGATGTTATATTAATATAGAATATATTAAGACCACATTTCATTCTATTTTATGCATCCACTTCCCACATTATATTCATAATGGAATGATCGTTGATTGAATATCCCATTCTACAGTATGAATTACACTAAATTTATGTTTTTTTTAATCTAGTTTTGTTTAAATTCCCCACCTTCAAGAATTTCACAAAGTCAGCCCTATTCCGCTATGTAATGTTATTCTTGCTCACTTTTTTCATCATCTTCATTAGGTTAATATAATATCCCTTTGAAAATATTCCTTCATTATCTGATCTGTGTGGACTTAGATATTTCTACATCTTATGAGAGGATTATCCCTCTTACTATTTTCACATTTCATTATATATATTGACAAATATTGAAATTTATTGAAAATTGTACAGGGAATGGAGAAACGAATTTCATAATATAAATTTCATTGGGATACAATGAATTTACATTAAAACATTCCAATTTATTTTTACTTATATTGTAATTTTATTTTCAAACCATCAATAATATAATATTTTCCATCACCCTCGAGTTTCAACACAAATAATATTTTTATATGTTTAGAAACACCATATATGGGGAATAAAACTTCCCCCATAAATCTATCAATAACAAATTATTTTTCTTGTATATATACCTCAAACTATATAAAAAAATAATTTTTTATTCATATCTTTTTCCATCAATCTCATGGTGAGGATATTGTAATTAAACCATTATGTTTTTGCACAATTTTCCTCTCTTCATGGTAAAATTTCATAATATATTTCACTTGTTTTCATCAATTTTAACAACCATATATTCAACTATAAAATAATGTATTAATTTAATTTATATCTCATGAAAATATTCCTTTTGATGTGTAATGTGGGTTCTCTATTGAGATTTAACATTGAAATTATTTATTTTACCTTTCTATTTTTGAGATATATGAATAAGGTTACATTTCATATTCTTCATCTCCTAATATCATTAGACAAATCATAGTGAACTATAAAAAATCCCCACTTTAAAATAATATGTGTGTAATATTTCTCACATATTTTTCTATCTTATTTGGATATTATATAATATGAATGTAATCAACATGTAAAATTTGTTATTTTCATATTTATTATCCACTATGAAATACATTATGGACTTGAATTCCATGTCCTTTTTCCTATTCTTGGATATGATATTATAATTATTTATCTTGATCTTATATTCTTTGATTATTATTTAATGGTCATTAAAGGGTATAATCTTGTTAACACTTTCATTTATCACCAAGAGTAATGAATTGAAATGGATAGGTAATATTCAATGGATCCACATCACTATGTTAATATTTTCTATGGATTATAACAAGTCCTATCATATATTATAATATTATATGCCCAAGATCAATAAATCTGGAAATAATAATTTTTTTGAGTATCATAATGTCTTTATAAATTGTTTATAGTATATGAAGATGCACTTCCTTTACTTTTAAATTACATTCAATGGTAATCAAAATATTTTCCCATATATATTTTTAATCTTCTAAAATAATATTCTTGATATAATTTTTTTATGTTCCCCCTAGAGTATTCAATCCTTTCGTATCCACATCAAATTCATGTAATAATTATTATAGATAAATTAACATTACTTGTCTTCAGTAAAAATTACATAAATCACAATGACATTAAAATCCATGGAAAGGATTGGAAGTAGTGTTTCATAATATTCTATCATAATTAATATTTTCCCATTTAATATTGTAAATATATTATGATATCTAGATTTATTATGACTTATAATATTTCAGATAAAATATTCCCAAAAATTAATCCAATTTTAATATAATTTTTCCCCATAAGGGAGATACTATAAGAAGAGTTCTAGTGTGTTGGTGTATAATATTTTATTTATTATTTATAATCTATTCCCATTTAGATTTTTAATAATATGTTTATTTAAAGAATATTTGTTTCCATAAATAATTCATTTCAGAATAAATTAAATATAGAACATAGTTCATACATGAATTTACCAAGTTTTCTGTTGATATGAAAACTAAAAGTAAATGAGTACGTATGGATCACAATAATCTCACCCAAATTCATTATAATTATAAATTTATCATATGGGTTTTCAATTCAATCATTTATTTATAATGATCACATCAAACACCAATTTTTGGATCTTATCTATTATAATAATTAATTCAGCAAACAATAAATTGTAAATATTAATTCATGTAAAAAAATATTATATATTTTTTTTCCTTTATGGATGAAAAATTCCTGTAGATATACATATAATAACCTTGTAAATAAAAGATACTACACATAATGATCTCATTTTTAGAATAACTCATTCACCATCACTACATTCCTCTGTTCTCCACATATATTTTTCTCCCAATGAATATATTTTTTTAAATGATATCACCAGACCTTAGCTAATTTTATAATAGTAATTTGAAATTTGAATATGGTTAAATTCTATTTTAATTCACTATTAAATCTTTAGTGAAATGATATCTTAATATCTCCATTAATTTTTGTAGTGATAGGGCATATAAATAATCTTTATTTTCTATTATTCTATACAAAATGATGTGGTTTTCTGTAGTATTGTAAATGTGTGATAGTTAATATATTGAATTCCTTAAAGTAAAATATTTTTATTTTTATTTACTAATTTATCTCTTTTTAAGTTAACTAATCAAAAAACAATTAAATTTTCTAATAGTTCCATAATATATAATTCTAACTCTTTGTACTAGTGAGTTTGTATCTAGGTAAATGAATTCCTCTGTATCTTTTCTTACATATTCTCTAATTTTAGTCAAATGAAATTTTATCGAACACTCATTCAAAATGTATTCAACCATGGTGTTAAGTTTTTATCATATTGTATTAGAAATGAAATTTTCAAATTTCCTCACATTAAAACACATTACATCAAGGAATTATAATCCACTCTACCCATTTAAAATATTAGATTTTAGAAACCATATCATAGAAATTTCATAGAAGACATCATTTTCAATGGGGTATGGCATACAAAGAGTTCAATATTTTTATTAATAAAAATATTATGAGGATTGGATAACTATATCTTATTCAATGGTGTGGCCTTAAAAACCACATTCATTGTTCTGTATCACATTAAAAATCTATCATAAATTCTTTTAAACTCTATGATTCTATTATAATTTTTTTTCAATTACAATATGAGCTATTTATATTTTTTTCTAATAAGAAGAAACCATACAAGAAAACAAAATTTTAGTTTCAATACACCTCTAATTTCATCTGTAATTTTCAAATATAAAAATTTCCATTTTTATTATATACAATATTTTAATAATATTTTTAAATAATAAATAACTATATAATTATGTAAAAAACATTGATAGTCTTTTATTTGAATAAAATAATTTTTTTAGGAAACATATAAATTTATCAATATTTTTATTTGTTTTCTTAGAGGTTTTTAGTATTATTTATAACTTATACCGACAGATTAATAAAGGATGTCCCATGAAACTTAAATATAAATAAAATTGATAATTAAATAAAATATAAGAATTTTATTTTTTTATTTATTATCTAAAATAGATTTCTTAAAATTCATGTTTTCATATCTACTAATTATATATGTGTTAAATATAAGAATATTTATCATGGATAATATATGGTGGCATGTGAATATTTTAAAAATTTAAGAGGATTCTTTGGAGATGTAATATTAATAATGATTAATATATTAATGAATTAGTTATTAAAATCAATGTGAGTATAATAAAATTTAGAGACTTTTAATAAATATTAAATGAATCCATAGTCATCATGAAATTATAAAGGATTATTATAAAAATATTTCTTTGTAATATTTCATTACTATAAATATAGATTTGATGCAACTGTCCCTTTATGAACTAAATCATATAATAATAGTTTATAATATGAAATTTATCATATTTTTAATAATAAAACTAAATACGAGAAATATATTACATTTAAAGAATATATGAAATTTCAACATAAGTTGAAGGAGTGTGAGAAATCCACTAACATGATGGAATTTTATGAACAAAAAAATATATTGAAAATATTATTCCATTAAATAAAAAACATTATAAAATTATTTATAATGTATAAGGGAATAATAAATTTGAAATTATTTGATCATGGAGATGGGTTTATTTTTTATTTGACCATATAATGAATAAAAGTGCTTGAAAGGACTATAATGGTGATTATTGAGTTCCTTAAATATGTAAATTACCTAAAATATTCATTTCAAAAACATAAATGGTTTATTTATTAAAATAATGAAATTTTATAATTATACAATATGACACATGATCAAGAGGGATTAAAAATAAGAGAACCCCAATGATTTGGGTGAATCTAAAGATGAAGTAAAACAATATATAAAACCAAAATCATTTATATATCATATAAAAAATAAATATAAGTATTTTTGGGAGGTTGGATGTAAATAATATAAAGAAAACAAATATAATTTATAATAAAATTTTAATCGATGGTCTTCCTTGATCTAAATTATAAATAATAAATGGAGAAAAAGTTTTGTTTGGTCATTGAGGAAATGTCACGTAAAACTGGGAGATTTGAGGTATGTATTAATTTTCAAGTACCACATTTGATGGAAATAAAAATATAGGATTTTTAAAAGATATGGATTCCCAAATATCTAAAATAATGGAGGTAAAAAATGGGTCCAAAAATTATTTAATGTCAATGTTGTTTACATTATTGGTACATGTTACAAAAAAAATTCAAAAATTTGGATTGAAAATAATTGTGAATACTTCAAATTTATGTCATAAAATTGTATAAATTCTATTATTTTATTTTTTTTAAGATGGGTGGAAAAAATCAATCCAAATATTTTAAGACTACTACAAAAGTTTCCAAATATGACTCAAAATACTTCATGAAAACAAGTAATTAAGTGAAAATAAGATAGAGTTTCATGATGATATTTTTGTTTCATTAAATACATACATTAATGATATATTTTTTAATTTAATATTAAAATTAATATAGGTCAAACGATATAAGAGAGGGGGATTCAAAAAAATATTAATTAATAATAATACTAAAGAAAAATATTCTATTCATATATAAAAATAAATTTATTATATTATTGAAACATTTGGATTATTTGAATTATCTAGTCATTAGTAAGAATATTATTAAATTTAAATTCATAAATTTTTAAAGAAAACTATTTAAAGTAATCATTCATACGAGAAAGGAATAGTTGAATATTCATATGTTGTGGAATTTTCATCGATGGTAATTATAAAGGATAATCCTTGGATCGTTAAATGTGTCTATTATTCAGATATGAAATTGGATACTAATATATTTAATAATATTGAATTTTATAGTGGTGTATTTATTAGTTTTGGTGGTGAATATAATGACCATAATCTCAGTAATTTATTAATATATTTATTAAAATATATTTAACGATAAAAACCCCATAAATCACGAGTTGTTGTATCTTAGGGAAATTATATAGGTAAAAACATCTTAAAAGTAAATTTCATCATATTTATTTTGATATCCATAGTGTGATCCAAAATTTCATTTCACTTCAATTTTTAAGTTGGATACCTGAGGGTCATTCATAAAGGAAAAGGATGATCTATAGTGTGTTGTATGATAATATTTGATATAATGAATAATGATGTAATATTACATATGTTTCAAGAGGTATATCATGGCGTAACAAAATATGTGGATAATAAGTAATAAAATATAAATACAACAAAAATAAATTTATATTAAAACATTCAATAATTATATATATGTGTCAAAATCATAAAGATCTCATTATAACCATGAGATATGGATCACTTCCAAAACATCACAACATGCTCTAATATGTCAACTACCCATGCACAACACATGGTAAATCCAGAGATATAAAAATTATCTAGTTGATTTGGGGATATTTAATTCATGTACCACCCATCACATCATAAATAACACATGAATATGTGAACTATAATAAATCAAATCATTAAAAATCATAACCATGAGAAGAAAAATGAGAAGGAAATGATTTACGTAATTTTAGCGTAATGTATAGTTAAAATAATCAAAAATATATATTATTTGAGAAGGAAGTAATAGAGAATATTATATATTCATGGATTAATAATTAATCATGTTTTATGATATAATATCAAAATTGTGAAGAAAAATCATAAAATTGGCAAAGGATTAGGTATTGAAATGAACCCCATAACTGATATTTTAGGAAATGGTTAAAGAAATTTAAAAAAATATAAAATTTTAGTGATTTCACCCTTAAAAACATGACAAATAAATGTTTATATTTAAAATATAATATTTTTTAAATATTTATATCCTTAAGAGAGGTATATTTTATAAAGGAATTAAAAATATTTGTTTTTTTGGTCGCATTTGATTTAATGAAAAGACTCAGCTTGGACTCTAAAAATAGTCTTATCACTAGAAAATAACGTTAAAAATTAAATAATAAACATAAATGGAGTTTTTCTATAGGGAATATAAATAAAATAACTATTAATAAGAAAGTTTAATACATATAGGGATATAGAGAGCATGTATTAATTGAAAAAAATAATTTTAGGGAGTTCCCTTACCTTGAGTCTTAACTAACATGGAAACTCCACTAACCTTATGAAAAATTGAACTATAAAAGATAATATAATTGAATCTTATTAATTTTAAGTGTATTTAAAATTGTCAATATATTATCATATGACATTAGTTTTATACATTGTTGTTTCTTGGGTTAAACACTTAGGTTTGTTTAGTCAACTGCCAAAAAATGTTTTTGGTATATTGATATTTCCTAGTGGTGGGGTCAAATATTTCCATGATTGTTTTATGTTTATAGTAATGGAGTCTTTTTAATTTTATAGAAAAAAATTATTATTGTTAAATAAATGGTAAAATCTATATTAAATGTTATGAAAATAGACCCAGTATATATGATTTAGGAGGTTAAAATTACCAAGATCCTTTATTATTAATATAATTTATATAATTCCAAAGTAATTTTGAAAAAATATTAAAAATATCATAAATGGTATATCTATGGTTTATTTTTTAAAAATTACTCTATTTATTGTGGAAATGGAATATTTATAAGATCATCCATATATTCTGGTAAAATCAACCATGATTGAACAAACACTATAAAAACATTAAAAATGTATTTTTATTATTTTTATGAATATATAATTCGTATTTTTATAGAATTATAATTTTAACTTCATGGTTTAAAATCATTCTATAAAAACTTATAAATGGGAAATAATTATAATGATATTGAATTATATTTAAATAGGTAACATATTGTATTCTTTGACATGACTCATTATTACCACACCATATGCTTCTAGGAATGGCCTTTTGATAAGAAATGTCCCTACAAAACATAGATAGGAGACATACGAGTGATATTTTGGTAGAAAAATATGTTGAGAAAATTATAAAATATAGGTCAAATGAGATTGTGAATATATGAATTTAGTAGTGGAGAGGCATATATTAAAATTAATTACAATAAATAAATATTATTTAACCAAATAGTTTTCAAACATGTGATTAAGTTGGGAGATAATTCTTATTTATTAGGAAATGGTACATTTAGATATTCATCTAACCATTATATACCACATATGTTATTTCATATACACTTTTATAAAAAAAATCACTTATATGGTATTCTATTATTCTCTTATGCTTATTATTATTTATGAAAAATAAAAAAATATCACTCTCTAAAACATTTCATGTAATGATTCAAAAAATGATTTTTATTGTATAAATAATTATTTTCTATATAATGGAAATTGAAAACTATCTAAAATATATATTTATTGGGATAATATAATTTTAGTGATATAGTTGAATATCTGGAAAAAAAATTTATTTTATATTTTTTTGTTTATCAAAAAAATGAATTTTAATGTAAATAATATAAATATGTTTTACCAAAAATAAGAATATGATTTCCATGATATAAATATTTATTTTAATATGTTTAAATTTTTTATTTAATAGTTTTAGGATAAGAGTAGCTTAAATTATATTTTTCAAAAATAAAAAAAATATATATTACAACTTTAATAACAATGTTAATATTCTTATAATTATATTAATATTCTAATGGTCACAATACTATTCAAAAGGTCAAATATCATCGGATAATATAGTCTTTATACATCTTATAAATATTGATAATTTCAATTATTGTTCATTCATCTAATTTTTATTTCATTTTAAAAATTTAATCCTTATTTCATATAGTATTATTTATTTTTCTTGATTTTTTTTCATCCGTGATAATTTTATGAGATCAAGAAATGATAGAGTAGAAAAATATGGTCTTTTATATACTCTTTTTTATTATCCCATTCAATAATTTTTAAAATTATATATAATATTTATAATTCATATTTAATGTTTTATTTTGATGAAATAAAAAACACCTTATTTCTATTCGGTGGTTTTTGGGTTTTATTTATACTCATAAATTTTTGTAAATAAATAACATATATAGAAGTATGATTCCATAAATTCCTCCACCATAAGTAATTTCTTCAATTAAATTCCAACACAGACTATAATACTAAAATTTATTAGGTTACATATGTTTCATGGTATCATTAGGTTCCCATGTTACCTCTTATTATTGTTATTTTTCCAAATTACATTGATAAGGTGAGTTGTCTTAAGGTGGAAAACTTTTTCTCCATGATCTAATATCATTACTATTTTCTCCTTATAAGAGATATCATTATCTAAATACATTGTCATAAGATTTTGTACTTGTGATGGATTTGTTTTATACTTACTTAAGAGGGATATATGGAACAGATTATATACTTGTCATATGTTTAGATTAAATTAAATTCAATAATACTAATCTCTAATGTGATAAAATAATATCAATGTTTTCAATGTATCTTGACTATATATTTTCCTTTTTCCCTAAAATATTATATATATTCCATATATATATATATATTAAGTAACATTTTATCTTTGAGTTCCAATATCATAGATAAAGGGGATATGTAAAAGGGAAGCCCTTACCTATCTTGTTGGGACCATGTTTCTTTGAAGTTGGTTTTCAGATGCTGGATGGTGTGGTTTTTTGAATGTTTTGTCTTCATTTGTCTTTATGAGAAAGAAATACAATTTTTATGTTCAAGTGATCATGTGTAGTAGTTCTAGGCCTATGTGATAGGATGTAGTTATCTTAAAAAAGTCCATCTTTTTCAGTTTTCTTTTCTGATGATGTGTTCTAAGTGAACTAGTTTTTTATAACTCAGTTTTAAGGAATGATGATTTTTTAAATGGAGTGGGAAGTTTTATTAGAGTTATAATGTATTAATTGTTATTTAACTCAAAATCTAATGATTATTTGTAATGATTATGTTTCTCATTGTCGTAAGTTGTCTGAAAATTGTTTATCTAAGGATTGGGAATGAAAGTTGAAGAAAATGTTACTAAAGACATAAAATGATATGATATTCATAATTTTGTTGACATTGTGATGAATTATTGATACAATATAGAGCCTATGTGAGAGAAGATAATAATAATTATAATTATCCATTTATAAGTCATCTGTGTGAGGTGTACCAGATGCAGAAGTTGTTTGGTGTATGAGAGTGTCAATTTTTTGAAATAAGATGTTTTTTAGAAGCATCGATCAACCATTCCATTGGATGGGATGATAAATTGGATAAACTGTATCATTGAACGAATAATTAGTTGATGAGTTTAATAATTAATGATGTTATTTTTGTAATTTTCATCCAGAGAATATGTTCCACAGATCCATCAAAATTATAGTCAATGCCAATAAAACATCTGATGCTTAACTCCATTATTGGTAGAAAATTTGACTATAAAATTTTAATTGGATGTACCAGAGTTAGTAAGTGAGTTATAGGAAATAAAGTTTTGGAACAAATAAATTAGTAGGTATTTAGTGATCGATCAATTAGACAATGTAAAATAGTGTAGTCAACTTTTTTCATCAAAGCATCAGAGTGTGTCCTCATGTTGTATTGATTTAAAAATTTGGTGAAGATTTAATGGCATGAGATTTGAAACCAATCCATTAGATGTGAAATGGGTATTGATCCACTAGACACGCACTAACACCAATAATTGCTTATATTCTGATATTCACCCGATGTAGTTTCATTATTCTAAGGAAGCTTGGTCAAATTAAGAATGTGGTTGAAATGATAAGACATGTTTAAGATTCCATTAGACTCTTGTTGGGTTATAATTTCTTTTCATGTTTCAATTTATTTTATAGATGAAAATTTCCAGTTCATTTGTAGCATATAAATTGGAAGGATTATCCTTTCCACGTCCTCTAATTGTTTTCGTGTGTTAGAGTAAAAAACATTTCCAAAATGAGAAACTATCTATACTAAGATCATGATATGTTTCTATTACAAAGTAAAATGTTCTGGAGAGGTGAAAAAGATTTTATAAGAAACAAAAATATTTGAGAAGCATTGGGAAATGGTCAATATGGAGTTGAAATGAAAATAAATTTCTTTTTTTTAAATTTTAATGTGAAGAAAATGGAATCCAACCCTTTCCCTATTTGGATTCATATATAAATAGAGTTCAATGTACAACATATTCGGTCACTGTTCATGTGTGGGAGAGAGAAAGATGATTGGTGTTTCCGAGATATAATTAGTATAGTAAGGTTTCATGATATAATTTTGATGAGATATTTTTTAAAAAATAATAAGATTTCATAAGAAGTTGTGATAGATTTTTGAGGAAGGACCAAGCAAATAGACTGATAGTTTCAAGAAATTACATCAGAAAATAATAATAGATTCCATAATATCTATTCAGACTTGTTTCTAGACTGAAGAACTAGACAAAAGAATCTAACTGAGGGATTAGTCTATGTTTCTGTACAATGACTGATGAAGATGATCCTACCTACAGTTGGGAAAGAAAGTAAATATTTCTTCTATTAAATAGCTGAAAATGTATAAGTTATTGAATCAACATAGTGACATGTTCTAAACCAACTGGTTAAGGTTTCTTAACTTATTGAAAATTAATATTTATGTCACTTATTCGAGAATAATACATTCACTATTGTATTAATCATAATCTTACACAAGTGAAACAATATTTCTTTCTTGTTTTATCCACACAGGAGTATATTTTTTCTTGTGTATTGTGTGGTATTAGATTTTTTCCAAACCATGATAAGGACTATAAAATATTTTATCATAGTAAAACTTTTAAATACTTATTCCTATGTATGTGTTAGTTATTTTATAATCACAGTGAAAATTATTTTAGGGGAGGTGAAGGTTGTTATATAAGAAATATAACATAAAACAAAAATATATCACTAATTCACCCCCTCCCCTACTGTGTGATTACATTAATCCTTGGTAGGCCTTTTAAATTAAAATCAGAGTGAATGTTGCATTAATTTAAAATATTAGAATTTTTTTAAGAGAAGTTGTTTTGAAAATATAGTATTGTGTGTACAGTAAGGGAATTGAATTATTTGATAGAAAGAACTATCATATCTAAAAAAATATAAGGTTGTATTTTTCTATGTCTCTTGGATAAGATGTTTCATAAGGTGATATAGACTGGATTCCTCCCCATATAGAAAATTTTCTTCTTAAATCTTTGGAACGGGGGAATATGGAGAATTATGTAAGGGATGTGAATGGTTCACTATCGTCACATTCTATATGTGAATTTATTAGAGTTAATGGAGGTGGAATTGCTAAAGGTATACAGGGTAAGAAGAAAAAATAATAAGAATGAAAGAAAAAGGTGAAGAAATAAAGGTTACATATCATGAAGTTTTAGTGAAAATATATCAAAATGGGTGAGTATGAATTTTTTGGTGACATCGTTTTAAGGGTGAAGTAAATTGTTAGAACCATAATATTTCATGGTGAGAAGATTTCATATGAAACTATTATTGAAAAGATATTTTGAATTCTTCCTAAAAAGATAGATGTCAATGCATCATATTTGGAAGATAGATATCCTAAAACTCTATATTTGAATGACCTTTATAGTACTCTTATTGCATATATAAGGACAATTGATAATTTTTTATAAGAAAATAGAAATTTTATTGAAAAATTTCCTCCGAAGCTGCCAAGAAAGGAAAATATAAGGAGATTATCAATAACAAAGAAGTTGGTGATTCTAATTATAATGATGATTTTGGTAAAAAATTTGATAATAATTTATCATTTCTTTCTTAAAATATGATAGAAGGTAAATGTAACTACAAAGGTAAATTATCATTTAAAATTCTTGAATGCAGAATTATTAAGAATTTTTGGTCAAATTGACCTCGATGAGTGAATGGTGAAGATGGTAATGAATATGATATAAGGTCAATGAAATCTTAGAAGAAAATTGTTGATAAATAAAAATCATATTCTATTGGGAAAAATAAAAATTTATCCAAAAACAAAAGGAGAATTTTTCTGTCTAAGGATGATGAATATTTTGACCATGAAACTAAAGATGAAAAATTCGCTAATTTTTCAAGAAAAAACACATTTATTTGTAAATATACTGATGAATATGTTGAATTAACTAGATATAATGAGGAATATAATTAGATATAATTTCATATGAAAATTGAGTAAAACATTATCATATAAGGATCATAATACTTCATAGATAAATGAACAATTTTAAAAAAGATTTTCCTATAGAAAACAATCAAGAATATTTTCATGAAGAGAATGTGATGTTTCTAGAATACATTAATCAAATAAATAACCAAAATGAACATCATGAAGTGAAGTTAAATGTCAAAGAGCAATAGATATATCTTTTTCAACAAAATTTTTACTAAATATATATCATGATTTACATGTTTCAATTACTGTATCTCTAAATTTGCTGGATTTTTTTGAAATTGTAAAATTGAGAAAACAAAAAAAATGAATCTTGAAATTTTAAAATAAAAGTAAAGATATTACATAGAATAATAAATGTTATTAAATTGTGTATATGTCAAAAACCCACAATATTTAAAATTTATATGTTTCTAAAATTTCAAATTCTGAAACAATGGTTACAAGAAATTCTAATTCCATTAATGTTGGAAAGAAATATAAATTAATGAAAAGAATTATAGGTGATAAAATGAAGTTTAGGGAACAAAACATTTCTGATTTGAAAGGTAAAATTGTTTTCTAAAAACATGTTTACAATTCGAGATTTAATGGAAGTTAGAGTGGAAAATGTTCTTTCTATAGGTACTACTTGTACTATGCTGGATTTATGAAAAAAAATATGCGTGGTATCACTCAATAACACAACAATTATTCCATGAGTTATAAGAATCATATGTGTAGGTAGATTAAATCCTCTCAAAGTTGTAATTCTAAGAAATATGATTTGGATGTCGAAAATATGTTCCATCTTGTGGAAACTATTTTTGAAGGATGTGAAAAACCAAGAAATGTTGTTAAATGATGTCTTCTTTTTCTTCAAAAAACTAATTTTTTTTAAAAATTCATAAATTATGAATCTAAAGGAAGATAAATAGAAATAAAATGATCTTTTTTTAGAAACTGATCCCAAATCTACAAAAGGAGAATGACCCTATATTTTGAATAGTTAGTGATACTCACATATGATAAGAATATTTAGGATTTTGAAGAATGTGAAATATTTTAAATAATAAATATTGATGTTTTGTATTGATTAATCAATTAGATTCAAAGGTGTTGGATAAACTATTATTGGGGAATAGAAGTTGAATGATAAGAATTACTTGTTTATTAATAGTCCTAAACATAATTTTTTTTGTGTTTCTTACCATTGTGATTAAGGAAATAATTTTTTTTAGAAAAATTGGTTTCATTGTGAAAATATTAAAAGATGGAAATTTTTTACAAGAGGACATTGTATGAAGGGAATCTTGTTTCAAGTCAATGATATACAGAATACATGTTATCTAAGAGTGATGGAAGAAAACTAGTTTTGGAATAATAGTTTGGGATATATTTGTTAGAGAAATATGATCATGTTATTTAATTGAGAAAGTTTTTGTGATATTTCTAACATGACAATGATAAGTTATTGGTGTTGTCAAATTTTTCAAAAATGGGAGAATGAAAAATATTTGAACAATAATTTTGAGATTCATTCAACTCATCCCTTGGAACTAAATAATTTTGATATTTATATCCCAATCTTTAAATAATAAAATTTTAGAGATAAGTACTTTATTTATTTCGTTGGTTATTTTTCTCGTATTATTTTTTATGTATTTGAAACATAAATCATATGTTATGAATATGTTTACAAGATTCAAGATAATAGCTAAGAAATAATAAGGATATTCTATGAAGATGTTTTGAAGTGATAATAGTGGTTAATACTATAATGAAGTGTTTATAAGATATCATGAAAAACATGGAATATCATCATGAGATTACAGCACCAAACACGCCATAAAAATGGTGTTTCTTAAAGAAGACTAGATGTTTAGTAGTGATGGGGTATATATTGCAGATTGAACAAGGACTTTATCACTTCTTATATATGTAATAAATATGAATGGTTTCTATATTCAAGATAAATGTTTGTATATTCCATGTTCTAACATGATTCATTACGAAATGTTCTACAATGAAATTCCATGTTTGAAATAGTTATACGTTTTCAAAATTACAAGCATTTTAATGAAAAAAGGTTCAAATCTTAGAAATTTTGACAAAATGGGGGAAGATTGTATCGTTTAGGGAAATGATTTAGATGGTAAAGGAAATAGATGTTCCAAATAATTAAATAGGAAGGATAGTTTATTCTTTTTATGTAAGAGTTATTAAAAAAAGGTTAATACTATGTTTTAGAAACACATGAGGAATAAAATGATGGAGAAGATGTATGAGTTATTATTATGAACCATGAAATGAATTACAATAATGTTGATTCTAATCAAATGTAATAAATGGAATTAGTTGTTTCTAGAGATGAGGATGAGATTCTTACATCTCATCCTATGGTAATGAAATAGGTGGAAGTTCAAAAAATTATTAGTGATAAAACAATGTTTTGAAAAAGAATAATATCAATGGTAGTTGAAATTCATACTTTAAATACAAAATTTGAGCCAAGAGATGTTAATGAATATTTGGATCATCGGGTGTGGATTCCAAATATTAATGAAGAATTAGACCTGATTTTGAAGAATAATACATGGAAAATTGTACCTAAACCAAATTAAAAAAAAAATTAAAAAATGGGTGTTTTGAAAGAAGTTGATTGAATATGGTGAAGTGATAATAAACAAAGAACTATTGGTTTTCAAAGGTTACAAATAGATTTAAGGCATTTATTTTGATGAGGCTTTTTCTATATTGTTATGGTTATAAAAAACTATAATTTTTTTCAATTGTTGCACTATAAGGTTACAAATTTTTTTTGATGGATGTATAATCAGTATTTCTCAATGGAGACCATGATAAATAAGGTTATATTGAAAAAATACATTGATTTGTAATACGAGAAGATGAATGTTTTGTATGAAAGTGTATGAAATATTTGTATGGTATAAATAAATATATAAGATATTTTTATTCCAAATTTGTTTACTTATTTGATGAATTTGAACTTTAAGAAAGGATGAGTTGATGCAAATCTCTACATCCAGGAAACTCAATAACATTTCTATCATTTTTATTGTGTTTGTAGATGATATTATATTTTCTAGAAATGATTAAAGAACATGTGAAATTTTATTTTATAGAGATGAATAACTTCATTCCAATGACTATTATTAGTGAAATGATATACTTTATTAGAATACAAATCTCAAAAAATAAGACATATATTTTTCTATCACAAGAGATTTATTCTAAGGAACATCATCTGAATAATAGAATAGATCATTCAAAATGTATTTCTATACCAATTTTTTTGGAACCATGTTTTAAAATGAAAAATAAGTAAAGTAAGTGGATTTTTTATAATTTTGGTAGAATTTTGGTGTTTTTCTATATCTAACTACATTAAGACTAGATATTGTATATGTTTTTACAATATGTAAAATATTTAAAATTAGTCCAATGGATTCTCATCTCATGGTTGAAAAATGTAATCTTAGATATATCATAGCCCCAAAATATTATTGAATCAAATATGACATATTAGGAAGAATTGACTTATTTAGGAATAAAAATGTTGATTGAGAAGGAAGTTTCACAACTTGACTTTGATTTTGATATATTTTCATTATTTTTATCTATTAAATAGATTTTTTTGTGGAGGTTTCGCTTGAGGTCCCAATGATAATTTGTTATTTTTCGGGGGTTCAAGTGGGTTTTGGCCCTGTGCATGATTGGTGTGAATAGTTTTTGATGAAACTATAAGTCTATTTAAGGAAGATGGAATTTAAAGTTCAATATTTCTCACACAGTTTGACTTTTGTAGCCTGGGCATATTTTATCCCCAACCGTGATAGGAGAAGGAGTAACTATGTATCTCTTGGGTGATCTATGGGAAAAGGAATAAGACTTGCACATAATTAGGATAAATTGTTCCACCAGCATGCAAAAGCCTCTAAAATTTGAACCTGGATGATTTTTAGGGTTCGTATAGTGTTTCCAACACTATCTGACAATCCTGTGTGGGTGTCCTCCTCATCTAGTAAGGTTCACATGGATGGAGCATTTTTTGGAAAACTGTATCACCAAACCATGTTACATACCCATTTTATTTATATTTTGAAATTACTATATTTTCCCTCTTATGTTTTAACCCCAATCAACCTCCCTCTTCTATTTCTAGATCTAGGTGCACCAAAGGGGGCTCTCAAGATCATCCCCATTGGTTCTTCCTCCTCCATTAGTCTTATGTAAATATTCCAAGTTAGCATTCAATTTATTTTTGGTGAATTTTCTCCTATTATTCTCTTTCTATCTTGGCTTGTTGGTTTCATCCTAGTTTTGTTTAATATATAAATTTTATGAAATTAAAATGTATTGATTTAGGTATTTAATTGTGGAATCATTCTACTTGGTGAAATATTTGATTTCTTTTATGTTTAAGGGAAGGAACAACACATTTATAAAAAATTAATAAAAAGGGATGAATATTGAAGCTAAAAGACACTTCATAGTGTGAGTGAAGCGAAGTATCTAGAAACTAGATTATAGAGGATGTAGTGGAGCAATAGAACTTGATTAGAGAATTTAAACATAGTGTTAATACATTACATGGTGTTATTTTTTGGGTGCATATATTTTTCCAAGAGATATGCTGAAATTTATGACACCTTCTCCCATAGTTAAAATCAAGAGATTACACAACGTGTACATTTTACAAATCATGACACCATCAAGATTCTGAAAAAATAATGATACATGGACTAGGGTTTTATATAAATTCCTATAAAAATATGTTTCCATGGGATTGATGGTGTCACGACATGTAGATTTTACACATCATGAAATATAGTGATTTTCACTATGAGAGAATGTGTTTTGAATTTTGTATTATCTCTTAAAAAATATATATATAGTTCTAATAAGTCATATCATGTAATCTATTTAAACATAATATAAATTCTATATTCCATTTCTATAGCCTCGCTCAATCCTCAAAAGTCTGGTGTTCTGCCACTTCGCTTCTCTGAAAAAACAAAGTGTTTTTTACCTCTAATATTCACCCCTTTTAATAAATATATTATTCCTTACATAACAGATAAAATAAATAAAATTGTTCACAAATTGGTAATAAGAATTATTTAAATACACAAATAAATAAATTAAAAATCAATATAATATATTCATGAAATATAACTATCGTTTTTCTTAGTTGGGTTCTCTCTTGGACAAACCCCTGCATAGAGGGTTGTTGTTTGGATTGTGTTTATTTGGTTCTAGGACATGTGTTTTGTTCTTTCAGCCTAATTCTTCCTCCAATGAGGGTTTTATTGTGTTCTCACATCATTGAGATAGGTGTATCCTCCCATTTCATTTCCAAAACCTCTATTATATTCTTAACTATTTCAAATTATGTTATAAATTTGTTTCCTAAGATTTTGATTTGTTTGTTTGTTGAATTTTGGTCTTTTAATATTATAAATTTTGGAAAATGGGTTTTGAATGGATTTTATTAATTATAACTATATATAAATATATATATATGCAAGTAAAGTGTTTGATAAAATTGAAATCAATATTTTTAATATGAAATTCTAATTTTTAGAATGTGTTAGGATTTTGTTGAATTTTTTATATTTGGTTTTCATTGTGAATTGTGTTTTGTTTGTGGATGTAATGCCTCATTGTCGTTTTGTACTCATTTTTGAGTTATTGTGATTAGTTTTAATAATAGTTGTGACTGTTTAAATTGGTCTTTAGTTACTTTTATGGTTTACGATAGAAATTCTAATTGGTGTGGGCGTATACATATGTTTATGAGGTGAACCCATGGATATGAATAGAAATGATAATTGTGTCTCTTAAAAATTTCGACCATAAACACTAGATTTCGAAACATCTTACCCTATTCCTTCTTATCTTCCTTGTCTCTACTCCTATCAAATGGTTCTTCTAAAACCCATATGTTTCATTAATGGATCCTTGGTTCCCTAAGGACTTGTAATGTGGTTTTCAATTTTCCCCCTAAATTTTGGTCATTCAGAACCTTGGAGATCAATTTGGTAATTCAATTACTCAAAACATCAATTTGGAACCTTTTTATCATAAATGGTTCTTTCACCAGGGGTTTGGGAAATGGTTTTTGAAAATGAATTGGACTTCTGAATGATGATTTTGGGTTATTATTTCTTGATATTTTGGAAATTTATTTTTAAATCACTTGTGTCATTTAGTCAACGTTAGAAATTTTGGTGGTATTATTTTTTTGGTCACCATATAGTCTTCCTTTCAATGAGAAGGTCCTAAATTTTGATGTTCTATTATCTATTCAAAGAAAATACTATGTATTAAAAGGGTATGTTTAACACCAATCATGTGATGGACTCCGAATTATCCATTATACTATAAATTTGGGATTTCAAGGTGACATCTAGAGGGTCAAGTGACAGTTTATTATTGATCCCAATTATACGGATTGGTACACCCAGGATAGAGGATTGTTGAGGAAAGATTTTACACTAGTGAGGCTAGTTTAGAGTATCTATGTCGATTATTGACTATGTAGATGCACCATAGACTTGAATGGTTGTCACGACTATGTATGTATATGGATTTCTTATGGAGATTTTTAGAAAATTCCAATGATTACAATATGTATTTCTCTATTTTATTTCTGCAACTCTTTGGTTGCATGTTTTTTTTTAAATTTCCAGCTCATACAACTTACTTTAATTCTTCCATAGCTCCTTTATCACATTAAAATATAATTTAAAATTATGTTTTAGAATTGGGTGTTGAAATGGAAATCAATTTTCAATAAGAAATGTTTTTCTTTTATTTGAATGGGGAATTTATGGAAAAGTTATATATTTTTATTTAAAGGTGAAAACCCTATTTTCATAAATATATTTAAATGTATCATTTTTGGACTGCTTTTAGAAAGGACATATATGGATTCTGATGTTCATAAATAGTGATCTATTTTAGGATAACACCGTACATTTTCCACTCATTATTGGTAGACCACATCTTGTTTTCACAATCATTTATTAGGGTTTCCTATGGAGTGGGTTGGTACTATGGATGGTGGTGAACAAGTAGTCACATGGATATGCTGTCACTTTTTTCTTTTTCTTTTATGATTTTTTCTATTTCTAATGTATCTGGATTTAGTTCTGTATTAACTTTTGTTTAGTGTTTTATGTTTTGTACACTACTATACTTCTTTTGTATTATTTTATACAGGGATATATCATTACCACTTTATCATCTTTGATGCTCGACAATAGTTCTCTTCCAGGGAGGATTAAGAACACCTCTCAGAACTATTCTTAGATTGACTCAAGTAGTCAATTCAGGGCTGACCTGGGTTGGTTTGTGTCAAAATGGTATTAGAGATTTTCTTTTATAATTTTGGGCATCATGTATTTTGGATATACGAGTTTTTTAAATCAGATGGTGTGTATTAGACGTATGTCATGAACTCTCGCTCAACCTGAGCCTTGAGTTACCAGGGCTAGTTCGGGAAATTATATTTTTTTTATTTTTGGCATTACGATGTTGGTTCTTTTTGGGTTCAAGATATATGGAATGACAATGTAGTTGAACATATGATACACGATAATATAATATGAAGATGATACGCATGTGGATCTTCGGTGCATAGTTCAAGATACTTTTGGGATTTAGTGATTTCTTGGGGATTGTACATGTAAACCCTGTAGTTGGTTTATGCATAGCCACTAGTTTCCTATTTCAAAAGTTCCCATTTGAGTTATGCTCTGTTTAGATTTTTGTCAGCATGAGTGTAAATTGAATTAAGAATAGTTTTATAAAATGGTTTTTAGAAAATAATATGATTTTGAAGGAACATTTTATTTCAAAATTGGGTTTTTTTGCAAGAGTTTAAAAAAATGAGCTTTGGTCATTTTGAAATGTGTCCTTGAAATGAAATGGTTTTGGGTTTTGGAATGTAAATGGTGGTCCAAGGATGAGGATTTATGTTTTTATTGGTGATTTTTTGGTGAAATATTTTTGTTTTTCATGTCCCCTTTTTGTAGAATTTTTGGGTTTGTGGTTGGCTTGATTTTATTATTTTTTTTTCATAGTATGCCACCCAGAAAGATCCAAAATGATTCCAGTGAGTCTATTCCTATCATTGACCCTTTCCAGACTCCCAATAGGGTGTAAGATCCATGTTACTCTATAGAATTTCTAGTTTTAAGGGTGATATAATTTAGTTATAGGATGTATAGGTTCTTGAGAAAGTCAATGGTTTTTTTAGGTCACTGGGTACTCCTAATGTTTTGATTTTGTGTGATGTTCTCCATTTGTTTGACGGGCCAAGATTGGATTAGTGGAAGTTTGTCTTATAATAAACATTATAGGTTAGGATGTTCTTGGATGTATTAAAGTCAACTTTCATCTGATTATTTATATTAGATGATGTGAAGGTGAAGAATGTGTTGGAAGTCTTGGGTATTCAGCAAGGTCTATGGATAGTTAAGGCCTATGTTAACCAATTTAAATATATGGATTATTTTTCTCCATAGATATTGTCAAAGGATAAGTAAAAATTATGTGCTTCTTGTGTGTTTTTTGGGAATTTGGAGCCATATTTTTGTAATTCATCAAATTTTTTTAATGATATGGTTGTTTTGGTCACTTGGTGAAGTTACGCAAGTACTGCTCCACTAATAAGAATACCGAGTCGGAGGCTATCATCTCCTAAGTATGAGGAATAATATGATTTAAGTCACTAGGTCTCTATAGACTGGCCCTAGCATGATCCTTTTTACTCATTTAGTAGTTATTCAGTGTGGGTTTGTTTGCCTATAGTTTTTCTCCCATTTTGTTAGAGAGGTGGATTAAGATATCATTAATTTATTATTCTATGTCTTCTGAAATTCTTCATGATTTTAGGGTTTTTAAGGCTTCTATTCCAAGATTGTTGACCTTATTATTAATAGATGTGAATACGTAATTGTTGGTTTTTTGTGTATTAGTACTTGTTTTAAATTGTGATAATTTTTGGGATGATTGAGTATTGTGGAAATGATCAATTTTGGTATGATCTGGTGTTTGGTTAGGCATCCTTTTGTTGGGGGACCCATATTATTGGGGGTTTGGTTTATTTTTGAAGTCCTGATGGATGTTCCATCATGCAAGAAAATTCTTATGGTGGTGCGGAACCACCATTTTTTTCTTCCATGTGGTTCTAAATATGTTTCCTCTAGAGATATTCGAATGGGACTTGTGGAGTTAAAATTTCACATTGATGTTTTTGGTTCATTTGGATTTGTTTAATTTTGGGCTCTAGTTTGGGTTCTCGTTTGGATGGGTGACTTTTTAGGAGTAGAATGTTTTTAGTGGGGATACTTTTCATATATTGAACCTATTTATCTTTTATTTTCATTATTTTTATTCTTGTATTGATATTTTTTAGGGTTTGGGATGAGTTTCCGATTTAAATTTTTGAGTTTTGGAGGCTTTGGGTGGGTTTTGGACCTTTGAACAGTTATTGTGTGCAGTTTGAGAGGAAACTGTGTGACTGGTTACGGAAGTTGGTGATTCTAGTTCAATTTATTCTTATTGTAATTGTATTTCAAAACCAATTCATGATTTGGCCCTAACATTTTGAGGAAGAGGGGTAATTGTTTGGATCTTGGGTGTTTTGGGGACAAGGTGCATGGTTTTCACATTTTTTAAATGAAATTGTGCTGAAAGTGTGTTGGAGCCATTACAATTTTGATAGAGGTTGTTTTCATGGATGGTGTATGGTTCTCTAACCCATATGATCATATTATGTGGGAATAATCCTCTTCCATTCGGTTATACATTTTAGGCTTGTGGATTGGAAAATTGTGCAGCCAAACTGTGAGACCAATACTATTTCATAAAAATTTTAAATTTCCATCTTTCTCCTCTTCGTTTCTCACCCCACTCGGCCTCCCTAACCTCTATCTCTACCTAGGTGTATGAAGGTTGATCCCAATATCTTCTCTATTGGTTCCTCTTCCTCCTTTGGTCCTCCCTCAAACTATAAAAGAAGATTTCCTTTTGTTTTTGGTCAATTTATCTTCTTCTCCTCTTCATATGTTAGTTTCTTGGTATATCATTCTTGGGATCTCAATTATATGAACCCTATGGTAGAGGTTCAATATTTTTATTATTCTTATTTTAATATAGCATGTGCATTCTATTTCTTGTAACTCGTTCTTCCTCCCCTGAGGATTTGATTACGTTATCACATCAATGATGTTGGTGTCTTCATCCATTTCTTTTCAAGAAAATCACATTTGTTCCTCGAGAGTTTAAAATTAGTTTTAAAATGTGTTTCAATTCTTGTGATTTGTTTTTTAGTGAATTTCGGATTTCTCATGTTGCGAATATAGTGAAAATGGGTTTTGAAGGGATTTCATTTATTATTCCTATATATATGCATATAATGATTCTTAAAAAATACCAATTTATCTTTTTAAAATTAAATTGATTATTTTTTTATTGTGTTTTTCTTTAGTTAGATTTTGGTTATTTGATTTTCATTATTAATTTTGCTTTGTGTTTGGTTGTAACACATCAATGTGGTATAGTTCTCATGTGTGAGTTTTTACGATTAGTGGTAATATTAGTTTTGACTCGTTGAATTGTTATTTGGGTACTTTTATGGTTCACCATTGATATTACATTGGATGTGGGAATATTCTTATTTTCATGAAGTGAACCTATGGATAGGAATGAAAATTATAATGTTCTTTCCTTAAAATGTCAACTTAATCCATGTATTTCAAAACAACATTACCTTTTCCTTCTTCTCATTCTAAGATCTCTACTATTCAAATGGTTATTCAAAATCCCTTATATTTCATAAATGTATACCTGGTTCTATAATAATATCAAATGTGGTTTTCAAATTTCATTCCTAAATTATGGTTTTCTTCCACATTGTAGTGTAATTTGGTAACTCAATTACTCAAAAGTTCTATTTTAAATACGTCAATCATAAATGGATTTTTCACCTTCGGTTTTAGAAATGGTGTTCGAAATGGAATAGGATATTTAATAGTTAATTCATTGTTAGTGATTTGTTCTATTTTGAAATTTATTTTCAAAATCATGTGATATGTATGAATAGTTAGAACTATTGGTAGTTGTATGTGTAATGGGAACACTATGGTCGTCATTTTGATGATGGGGTTCCTCTTGTTGGTGGTGTTGGAGATTCTTCAAGGCATAAAAAGTGGAATATGGGTCCTAGGATTAATTCCAATGATGTGATGGAATCCTCATTCTCCATTATACTATTATAATGCGGTACATGGATATTATCTAGAGGGTCGAGTGAAATTTTCTTCTTTTTATCACATAGATGGATTAGTACCCCTAGATAGAGGATAGTTCAGGTGGGATTCTCCATTAGTGAGGCTTTTTTAGACCAGATAGGTTGGTTACTGACTATAGAGATGCAACATACATTAGGAAGTGAGTCTGAATCAAGTGAATCATGGGATTACTTCTAGAGATTTTTAGGAAATTCTTATGATTACTATATGTATGATCATATTTAATTTATGGAACTCTTTCGTAACTTTTTCAATTTACCTCGTCCTAATCATAATGTTTACACTATTCATATCATAGCTCTTTGATAAAATTGTTTTGATTATTATTTGAAATTTAGATTCTAAAATGGGTTTTTAAAGAGAAATATGTTTTAAAAAATAAAATTAGTTATTGATTTATAAAGGGGACTTTCAGAAAAATCTTTGTTCAGTTTATTAATAATAAAATTCCTATTTTCCTAAATATAATATAAATTTGAATTTATGGACTTCTTTAGGAAATGAGATATGTTGATTCTGAGGTACTTACATACTAATATGTTTTATACTCACACCCCACATACGCCACTCGAGGTCAGTAGACCCACGTATTTTTTAATGTTCATGATTTAGTTCTGGTATTCCTATAGGGTGAGATGGTCTTATGGGTGGTGGTGACTAATAGGTCTCATAGAGATCATGTTGGTTATAGTTTTTTTATCTTTTGTTTTGTTCTGCTACTAATGTATCTTGATCTATTTATATATTATATTTTTTTCTGTGGTTTTAGGTTTTGTACTCTATTTTTCCCATTTCTAGTAGTTTTTATTGTGATATATTAGTCTTTATTGGTTTAACATTGACACATCTCACTAGTTTCTAGCCCGAGTGGACCAGAAAACCTCTAGGGCCTTCTTATGGGCCGACATGGGTGACCGGTTTGGGGTCGGCCCAGGTTAGTTCATTCTTATAAGTGTTTATGATTGAATATCTACATATTTTTCTGTTTATTTTATAGTGGAATATTGTGTGAGTTATTATACTAAACAAAATTGCAACTCTTAGGACAGAAAAATCGAAATATGACTTACCCACTGAAGCTACAAAAAAACTTAGGTGGATAAAGACTTAGTTTGGAGATTTTTTAGTTAAAGACAAGTCACCACTTCTATTAGGTTGTGATAATTAGAGTTATATAAATATAAAAATAAATATACTATATCAATATCCTTCAAAATGTATTGATACTAGATATCTCTACATCAAAGAGCATGTGGAGGAGAGTGAAAACTAGATGGTGTATGTTCCTATAATAAAATAAGTTTCAGACATATTCACAAGGGGGAGAAAATTATGTTTCCTAAATCAATCTATTAATATTTCCTAAGGTTGAGGTGTTTTTTTATGTTCTCTATTTTATCTAGACTTTTGATATTGTTATCGAGGAGGAGAAAAAAGATTTTTCTAGAATCAATCTATTAGTATATCCTAACAATTTTAGGAAACACATATTTAGGGGGTTTTGGGTAAGTTTTGAACTTAGAATGTATTTGTGTGAACTATTCTAATTGTTTATAGAATTTGATGTAGGATATATGGTTATAGGAAAATTCGCCTGTTAAAAATAATTAAAAGAATTTATGAAGATTTGAAAACTTCAAATTTCAAAGAGATGTTCTTAAGTCACTACTTATGAACAGAGTGGTTTTTTTGTAAATGATTATTATTTTCAACATTTATTTTACTTATATAGGATTATAATAGTAGATTTTTGATCCATATATTGAGTTAAAAAGTTTTAGTGATTTATGAATGTTGATTGAAAATAAAATCCAATGGGGGAATTTGTTGGGACCTATTTGGATAAAATGTTTTCCAAATTCGCGGAGAAGTAGTTTACCAATTTTATTTTATCTTTTTTCCATTAAGATAAATCACTTCAATTAATAAGTTTTTGTTATTTGATGTAGGATTTATAGACTCAAGAGATTAGTAGTAGTTTTTTTATAATTCCCATTTTTTTCTGATTTCTTCCATGAGGATGTGTTCTGAGTGAGACAGTTTTTCATACATTGTTTTTTAGAATAAGGTTTATGATTATGGAGTGGGAATTTTTATCAGAGGTAGAATGTACTAGGAAATGTAAAAAAATCGAATGATTCTTTTCTATGACCAATGTTCTCAATATCATGAGTTTTATGACAACATGTTATCTGAGAATATTAAAATAAAGGGCTAGAAATTTTTTTCTATAGAAAAATGAAGATATTCCTATATTAATTTTACAAATATCATGAATAATTAATGATAAAATCATGAGTTTGTGGGAGTGGATAGATTAGGATGTAAAAATATTTTGTCCATAGGCCATCGGTGTGAGGTGTGCCAGGTGTAAAAAAAATTAGTGACTGAGAGTATGAATTTTTTGAAATCCTATGTTTTTTTGAAGTTATAATTGACTGATTCCTCAATAGGTCTAATTAATTGTATTTAATAATCCTTTTAATGAACCACCATTTTATTATTTTTCTAAATAAATAAGTTTCTATTGATAATGGTCAGTCAGACAATATGTGATACTGACCTATCATATGTATGGATAAAATTGATAAAACATCAGATGCATAAATCCATTAGTGGTATAACATTGGACTATCTAAATTTTATCATATGGAAAAAAGTTACTGATTGAGATGATGTAGGGAAATTTTTGACACTGTTCAATCAATAGGGTTTCATATATCATTCAATAAGATGTTGTAAAATAATATAGTCAACCATTTTCATCAAAGCATTATAGTTTGTCCATAAGTTTTCTTTTTATTTTCAGATTGGTTCGAGAATAAATATGATGATATTTGACATAGATACGTCATATAAGAAATATAGACCAATCCATTATAGTAATATTGACACCAATAAGTTGTTGAGTGATGAGCTTCATCAAAATAACATTCAACGTTCCAGGGAGCTATTTGATAAATGGATAATGTGGTTGAAAAAGTGGAACATGTTGATTTTTACATTGGACTATTACTGGGGTTTGAATAATTTAGATGTTGCAACAATGTTAATGGTGGAATATTTTTAGTTATTTTGGAGCATCATAATGGTAAGGATTATATTTTATATGTTCTCCTTGGGATCAAGAAAATCGAAATGAAAAACGATATCATAGTGACAGATTTGGTGGACGGAGATCATGAGGTGTTTTTTAGAAGTAATATATTTTGGAGGGTTAAGATGATTGGGGAAGTATCTATTGATTTGATAAGTTTTTAGAAATGGTAAAAATGTTATTCAAATGAAAATGGAATTTTTGTTTCTAAAATTTGTATAATATGGAAAATGAAATTTTATCATGTCATTTCCTTCTTTAGAATCACCTATAAATAGAACATAATAAAAAATACTCTTACACGATTCATGTGTGGGGACAGACATAATTTTTACTTTTTTAGATATAGTTGGTAGTGGAAGGTTTATAGATATAAATTTCGTGAGAATAGTTTTAAAGAGAGATGAAGTTTTTTGAAGAATTTATTATCATATGTTTCTAGCACAGACTATGCAATCAGACTGATAGTCTCAAGAAAAAATAAAAGTGAATCAGAATACTTTATAGACTATCATTTCATACTTGTTTCCAAAATGAAGAATCTGTTTGAGGGATCAGACTATGTTTTTTATGATGCCTAGAAATGTTGATCCTACATTCTATTGGGTAGGAAAGTAAAGATTTTTTTGTGGAAGAATTAAAAAACTATAATTTGTTGAAGAATCATAGTTTCATGTTCAGAAAAAATTAGTGATGGTTTATAAACATGTTATAAGAACTTATTTACATCATTACTTCTAGAAGTCACACATTCACTATTTTTTTGATCACAGTGCTACTAAAGTTTAAGGGTATTTCTTACTTGTTGTATATGGACAAAAGGATTGTTTTTTGTTGGATTGTGTAATATTTGATTATTTCATAACCATTCCAATAACTAGAGAATTCTATTATATAGTGAACCATGAATATACTTATGTTTCTATGGGTTATTGAATGTTTGGATTTAACAATGTGATAAATATTTAATAGGAGATGATGGATATTATATAAGATATATAGCATAAAAGAAAATTATATCACTGATTTACCCCCCCCCCCCCCCCCGTGATTAGATTAATCATGGTTGGGCCATTTAATATTCAACATAAAGATAAAACATATTACATTTATATAGACCAATAGTCTATATAATGACCTTCATGATTATTTTATGTTTCACCCTACTACATGCTCAATGTAAATGTATTTTTAGACACCAATACATAGAGAAAACATGTATTAGTCAAACATTAAAGATATATCACTATAGAATAGGAGGGTAAGATGTTTAATATTAGTATCTAATTTTACCATGGTATTACCCAATATTTTATATCTTTTAGGCATATAATTTTGGTGCCTTGACCCTCTTCCTCCAAGATGTGCAACATGGTTTAACCCATTTGGTTTTATTTTAGAATTTTTTTGAGAGGGGCACCATAGTATAGTCCATTACGGCTATGCCATGGTTTATTACCTCATAGATTTTAAATTTTTTTAATTTTTCCATTTGAATCCTTAAAAAAATAAATTCTTTAATTATCAATTCTTTCTAACTCAAAACATTTATATTTTCCCTATGCAAGAGGTTCCTTCTCCCTTTCCCACATGGTGTGACTTTTTTCCCATTATTTCTTGTAATAATCATAATGTAAGTGTCTCCCCTTCAATATTATTAAATTTTTCTGCCTTTATTTTACAATTTTACTCTTATATAAGATTTTGGAGAAATTAGTTTTTTGTTTGAAAAATTATATGATATGGGATTTTGTGTTCATTAGTTCTTATGTCCTCTATAGTATCCCTCTTTTAATGGCCTCATATTTCATTGTACATTAATCTCCTTAAATAAATAATATGTAAATTAGTCTATTTCACATTCTATATGAAAATAAAATAAAAATACCTTACTATATTAATAAAATAAAATATTGTTTCTAAAACATAAATATTAGATTGTCTGGTATAAGTTGATGTTACCATATCACAAACTCAATAGTGAAACTAAGAATAAGTGGAACCTAGAAGATAATTTCTTCCTTATAATTCCCATTTTCAGATCTAAATATAGATGTATCCATTCTAGGAATTACCACAGACTAATCCCAAAAAAACATGAGAAATTATTGTTTGAGTAACGCTATATATAGGATAAGTACATGATTTTGGATATTTCCACAAATCCATGGCTACTAAAATAAAACCCAAAAATGTTATTAGTGATTATTTTATTATTATTTCTTATAAAAATATCATATTGTGTTATTTATATATAAATTATGATTATATCAAAATATCGCAACATATTTATATATATTTATATATATATTTTTATTTTTATTCATTTTGAAAATCTGTTGTCCCTCAATACACCTTAGCTTAAGAAAGGTATTTTTGAACTATTTTTTTAATTTCAAGAATCTATGTTTATTATTATTGAATAAATAAGATATATTTATTTTATGAATTAAAATCTTAGAGAATATTGAAAAGTGATTTTTATGAAAAA